>CM036886.1:11200000-12400000 GCA_020796165.1 Pantala flavescens | reverse complement strand
TTTTAATTAATATCTAAATTCCTATTGAAATATTACCACGCCAAAATTTTTGTGTTTTATACAGTGCAAATCGCCAGTGAACTCAAAATGTTTTCCATCAAGTTTCCAAACTTCTCATCCGAACGCATACTTTAAAACTGGAATTTCTAGAGAACTAGTATTACAGAGTTACTATCCGGATAATTATTAAATCTTATTTTTGTTGAAATTAGGGTATGTTAGCTTTAGTTAATTATGAGAAACAGCGGAAAACCTTAACTTGTACTAAAAGTATAGAAATTTGATCTTCCTAATCTTAATGTCCTGGCGTAACTTCCCACTGCGTAATTTCCTGGCGGGAAACAAATTTTGACAACATTAGATGCGATTTTTTTTCTTTTGCTGCAGTCAGAGTGTTAAATAATATAATTGAAGATCCATACCCAAACATAGGTAATTACTGCGTATTTTTAGCTTATAATTCATGCCTGTAATGGGAGTGAAGTTTGTATTAGTAATCATTGAAAAGAGCAATCCAGCGACTAAGTTTGCCGCCTTAGCAACGAAAAATACTATATGTTATATTATGAAAACTGTTTTTATGCTATTTTTGACTCATCTCTTTTGGTAGTTTAGATTTATTTATCGAGAATATTGCAAATTCAAATTATTTTAGTGGAAACAATATGGAGGTTAATGACGTAATTTTCATTCTTCAGTCCCAAAGTCGCAGACGTTCGTTCGCCGCCATCTTTATCAGACTAGCCTAGAGCGGTAAAAGGGATCGACGCGAAGGAGGTTAGTGCAATACATTTTGGCAGAGTATCTTGGGGCTTGTGGATGTATGTTAGAGTCGGAAGAAAACAGCTTTATATTAATCAGTTCGAATAAGATAATTTGCTTTACTACGCAGAATTCGTTGATTTATTTGTCCCCATGTGCTTCATGGCCTTCTAATTGACGTCGTAACTTAGGGTTTTAAGTCATTGATTTCGCTCCATTTAAAATTGGCAGATGATTCTATTTCTAAACGGTCTTTCCTGATACTTAAATTTATAACATATCATCAACTAAATCATCTTACCTTCTTTAATAGTATTATACCAATCGAGCAAGCTGTACCTCATGATCGGCCGGAATTTTTGTCAATTTTGATTTGTTGATGTTAATGTTAAATTTAATTCGTTGAACTTGTTAATTGAAGTTGAATAAGTCATTGTCAATTCTTTTTTGTGGTATTCAATTTTTATAGAGAACCATGGCTGAACCTTCACGTGAAACGAAACATGAAAATGATGAGGATATGGAAGAAGAAGAGGAAGTTGAATCTGGCAATAACGATCATGATGATACCGAGGAGCCTGCCGCTCTAGCAGCCTTGAAAACTGCCACCATCCCCGAGGTATGATTTTTTTTGTGGGTTTTTGGTAATTATGTTTATCAGTTTATCCTCATCGCTTCTTTACTTCTTTTTAGTCCTATCCACCTGCGATTAAGAGACGTATAAACGCACTTAGAAGGTTGCAATTAGAAGCAACTAAGATCGAGTCGCAGTTTTACGCGGAGGTTCATGCATTAGAGTGCAAGTACTTTAAGGAGCACTACCAACCGTTATTGGATAAGGTAATTTGACATAAATAAGTCATGAAATAATGTACCAGAAGTTGGTTGATAGTCTTTATAAGTCCTTTATTCAAATTGCATTTTAGCGAAGAATAATTACCAGCGGAGATTATGAACCCACAGAGGAAGAGTGTGCGTGGTCATCAGATGAGGATGAAAAGGATGAGAAGGAAAAAATCTGTTCTGAAATGAACAAAGTTAAAATAAAGGAAGGAGATGCTAAGGAAAACGAGTAAGGATTGTGTGATTTGTTAAATTTTTAGTTAACCAAATTTCACCCAGATCGTGGTATGGACTTAACATGATTTTAGAGTTTTAGTTATTTTGATAATTATATTTTAAAATATAGAATTTTATCAAATACAGAAACCAGAAGAATGACAACATTAAGGGCATCCCGGATTTTTGGCTCACTATTTTCAAGACTGTGGGTATGCTTGCTGAAATGGTGCAGGAACATGATGAGCCCATTCTAAAGCATCTGGTGGATGTGAAAGTAATTTTCTCAGAGAAGCCCATGGTATGTTTAAATATTATTTTAGTATAATAACATTATTTATTATAGTATAGGATGATGTTAATAAAGATTAACCTGTTCGTTGCAGGGATTTACGCTGGAATTCCACTTTAGTCCAAATGAATATTTTAATAATAGTGTTCTTACTAAAGAATATGAAATGACATGTGTTCCAGATGAATCTGATCCATTTAGTTTTGAAGGGCCTGAAATCTACAAGTGCAAGGTATTTATAGAATATGGATGTATTATGAGGCATTTTTCTGGAATATATTTTATTACTGTGTTTATTCCCCATATTTCAGGGATGTACAATTGATTGGAAGAAGGGAAAGAACGTAACTGTGAAAGTAATTAAGAAGAAGCAGAAGCACAAATCACGTGGCTCCTTGAGGACTGTTACTAAAACTGTTCAAAATGATTCTTTCTTTAATTTCTTCAATCCTCCAACTGGTAAATATTTTTATTTATTCTTTTATCAATTTGCATTAATTTCATTTAAAAAATCGACCATTTTCTCTGCTTTAGTTGCCGAAGATCATGAAGGAGAACTAGACAGAGAAGTTCAGGCACTGCTCACTAGTGATTTTGAAATTGGTCACTATATAAGAGAAAGAATTGTTCCTCGTGCTGTCCTATATTATACTGGTGAGTTTCCTTTAAGACAGTAAAAAATTTAATGTGCACTAGTATAATAGTGTTCTAATGTATTGATGTCTGAATTTATGCTTACAGGTGAGGCATTAGATGAAGATGAAGATTATGATGAAGATGATGGTGATGAGTACGAGGAATCAGATGAGGATGATGATCCTGATTTCAATCCCAGCAAACCTAATAATTTAGCTCAAAGACCGAATCCTGAAAACTGTAATCAGCAGTAAATAAACCTATTTTCGTCAAGCCCAAATTGGCAGCCATGGACTCATTTACACGAGTTGGTTAAAATTGTTTCTAAGGTCTAAGCAAGCCCCTTTTTATAAGAAAATTGTTTGAAGAAAACAGTGCTTTGAAGTATGAGGAAGAAGTAAGGGAAATCAAAGAACATTTTATACATTCCCCAGCGACACTTCTTTCCCGTATCATGAAAAATGCCTTGATTGAATTGTATTTGTAAGGTTTGAGTTTAAATGTTAACTCTGATTGAATGTTGGCTCTGTGTCTCGATATTTTATGCTAGAATGTTACAGTGCAATGTGTTTAAAAATTCCCCGCTTCTTGCATTTTGGGTACTGTTAATAAACATGAATTCTTGATTCCCGGCCTTTTATTTTGTGTTAAGCCTAGTTACACCATTAAAAATTTTCATGCTTGGTTATGGTATGGTTTAAATGTTTGTTCGTTTAATTAGAAATTTTTTACGTATGTCTTCTAATTGAAATAACATTCAAAGCTATTGTACGATAAAATCGTCAATAAGAACTCATTAATTAAATCGTATTGATTACTGTGAGAATGAAGACTTGAATTTTCGGAATGATTTCTAGTGCTATCGAGGTTTTTAATTTAAGTAGGAGGGTATACCTAAGTAGTCTAATAAATGATAGCAGTAACAAGCTAACTGAATGCCCTCCTTAGCAGAAACGTGTGGTTGTAACTCAATTTATTAGATAGAATATAAGGCTTTTAAAATTAAAAATCTCAAGAAAATTCTCGTACTACCATCATCACGAAATTGAAAGGGGTTGAGAATAGATTCAAGTGCAAACGAAGAGGTCAGAGAAAACAGACGACATTAAGTCAAAGCCGAGGTCAATATAAACTTAACACTAATTTGATATCGATTCCTAAAATCTACTTTTTCTGTTAGATGTTAGGATAGGATACATTTTTGCCGAAAGAAACTGGCGCCATTTCGTGTTAAACTAAAGGAGCCACTTTGGCGCCAAGTAACAATCGATGTATATCGTAAAGCGATTCATGCTCTGGAAGAACGATATATCTGTGTTATTGTCGCACAATGGAAATAAGAATGGGAGAAGTTGCAGGGCTTAGCTTAATAATATTATTGATTTTGTTTGAAATGGTATCGAAGACTCAAATGTTTATTCACGGTAATAGTCAAGGTATGATATAAATATGTTGTAATAATTTCGCATTAGCGCACATCCTATAAGAATCTTTATTCTGCAAGGGAAACAGTTGTGGTTTTAAGTTCCGAATTTCCGTATAAATGTCATATTGCTTTTAGCGATAGACTTATTTATATTTTACAGTTCTTATTACATTAGAAATTCCTCTTTTTTCGCTGTAGCGAAGTTTAATTGCTGTAATTATTTTGGTGATGACAAAGTCTGTTTTATGTTGCAAGTTGGTTTATGGGGGTTATTTATTGTGATTTAGCGCATTATATCTTGTATGAATCATGATATTTCCTGATAGCTGAGTTATAGCCCTCTAATTATAAATTTTAAGGAGATCATTCTGAGTATCTTTCCTACTTACATTACATTAATTGAACATCTATTTCAACATCTCAGTATCTGTAGTTCACAGATTTACCTATACCAATCATTCAGCAAAGCGTTGTCAGCTTATATTTCAAGTTCATGTTGATTTTCTGTACCCTAATTTATGCTCTTTATTTATAATTTTAGCGTTCATGCCAGCTAATAATGAGGTTCGATATATAGTGGATGGTATGCCTGTCTCAATGCACAAAGTAAGTATTGCAGCCACCAATTGAATAATGTTGTAAAGTTTCCTAAAACATATTCCTAATGTACTTTATTTATTTTTAGGACGTCTCCGCACCACCTGGAAGGTGAGAAAAATTCTTTGAAATTGAGAAATTGATTGTTATTGTCTGCTAGAGAACGTGATGATAAATTTACTAATCAGTAGAAAGGTTCACATACATTAAGGATAATTTATGTGAATTGATTTCGTCATTTCATTTTACTCGGTGAATGTTGAACAATTTTCAATGCGGGATTGAAGCTGTTCATGGGAGTTACGTCAATAAATATTATTGCTCCTAAAGATTTAATAATTTTTATCACGAAGAGGTAAGTGTTTTTCAGTTAGTTTTCTCCCGACAAATATTTTTAATTGACATCGAAAAACAGTGTTGCTGCTCAAGTTTATTTTAGCTCGTCGGTAAGGTCTTTGATAATAATTTAGTGAATGATGAGAGCATTTATATTCTGTTAGTTTAGTTTTAGTTTTACCCAAAATTAATCTAATACACCCAAAACAATCAAAATCAATGCCAAGCATTACATTACATACTTCATTGAATATATGAATTTAAGTCATCAATCGAACCTGCGAAAATTAAGACAACATCGAAATAAGTGTTTATTAAATATTTTGTGCGCCTATCATTTATATCCTAAAGTGACGTTTTTTTGTTTATTTACTCTTTATTTTCCCTCTGGTAAGTGATTTGTGGAAATAATGATCTACTCGAAGTAAAAGGATACTTGCCATAGTCTTATAATCAAAATTAGAAAATTAATTAGCTCTCCTCTTGGATTGGTAATTCCATAGTTTTAGTGTTTGTAAGCCAAGTTTCTAAACAGTCTAATCTTTTACTATAAGATTCAGATATTCACATTGCTGCCTTGGTTGTAAACAAATCACCCCGTGTTGTATTTTGGCATGTTTTAAATATAATTATACGACTTCATTTTAAGTTTCAAGAAAATTAAAAAAGTTCCTCTTACTACAAAAATTCAACCTTATTTTTAAAGGAAACTTTATGAAAGATGAAGATTGACAATTTATTGACTTATATAAACTAATTAACATAAATTAAAATGGTAGTATTGGACATTACCAGCTTCAGTGTTCTTTGAAACTTTAGGTAGCAAGAAAAATGGATAAGGTGAAGAGAACAGTTTTTAGAAATTTTCGGGAAAAATGAGGAGAGTTGTCCTGGACGCTTAAACTAATAGGCATCAAGAATAAAATGCTGAATCTTAGAATCAGTATCTTTATCTCTTGATATCTCATTCTTTCTATTGAATTTCATCCCTTTTTGTCTTTTCTCCTTTTCAAGAATTTGTCATCCTTATAAATTTCAAGATATGAACATAGTTTGAGTAAAGTGTTTTGGAAAGTCAGTTATGAACCTTATCTTCTTCAGTTGCAAATGTTGAGAATTGTTCGTTTTTTAAGAACTCATCCTTTAGTCCTTTCTCACTTAGAAAATAACAGAAAAGATGGAGGTAAGAGATCAGTGTCCTTTGTAAATTTTAAATCCTAAAAAGGTATATTTTTCTTTAACTAAATTTCTTCCCAGTTCACAATTCTTATGTATGACCATTTTATAATTATATTGAAGATGTCTTATACTAGTTTATGATTTTGAAATTCTGTAGTTATTGTGTAAATAATGTAACACAATGCTTGTAAAATTTTTTTGAAAAATTTTTGAAAGTGTTGCTTTTTAATGCAGACTTTGTATAATACCTATCAAATACAAAAATATATGTTTATATTTTTATTTAATCACATGAACTAAGAGAGTAATGTGTTGGCCTTTGAATGCTAATATTTGTTTTATAAGGATAGGTCAGTAAAAGAAAGTAAGACTTTGTAATGGTCTACCACAAGTTAATGCCTTTTCAGATAGAGTTTATAGTTCAGTAACTTTATTTATTATAAAATTAGTTATGAGATCAATAATAATTGCTCTCATTCTTATTTTTTGATTTTTAACAATGTTTTCCTCTAATAATTATGCCTGATTATTCATACTTTAATTTGTACTTTATGAATAATAGAATGGAAACTATGATCATTGAAAAATTATGTATCAAATATATAATACATACAATAAAATTGCTTTCAGATAATGAGAATATGTATTAATATACACAAGTGTTTTACTCAATTTTTTAATGATAATGTGCCAAAGAGATTATATTCTCTAATTAGCTTTGTTTATTATTTACAGATCCCAATATCAAGAGGATAATTCTTACTACCGATCCAGATCTAACATAAAATTTGAACCTTCAGTATTGGATTTTCAGGAAAGGTAAATTCTTAATACAAGTGCATGAGGCTGTTTTTAGACAACTTATAATTCATAATTTGAGTTATTTTGTAAAGTCATATTTACTTAAAAATTATGTGTTGCAGGGCCAGCTATTTGTTGCAGGATGATTGTTAGCGTTTGAGCTAACTTATTTACATTTTAAATTAAAATATTTCTTACTGATAATTGATTCTTCATTATTTTCAGGCATCTGGGAGTACCTCACAGTGAAAAAGTAACTCTCATTAATATGAACAATAATAAAACAATTCACATGTCATCAATATCTGGAAACACGGTACATTTCCATTGTTCGTTTTTTGAGGACAAGGTATAATATAACCTTTGAATTATGGACCAAAGTAGTATGCATGTTCCATCGTAATGCTTAGATTTTTGCCATTTAAACTGCATTCTATTACTTTCATGTATATTGGCCAATATCCAAGTGGTTGTTCCCATTTACCCTTTTCTTAAGAATTTTTATTATATAAGTTTCAAGATGTTCATAAGTTAACTAGTATTTTCTTCTTGGTTGAGGAATGACAGATTCCATTTCCCACTTTCATCAGAAATTAAGTCCAATTAAGTCTGAATAAAAAATATTTCTCTTTGACTTCTGTTTGAACAGATTTCTTTCAAAATTCAAATCTCTTTCAATTTAAACAAATAATTGTTAACTTTATAACTCTCTAAAAGTAAAACTACAAGGGCTTTCTTATTAATTTAATTATACTGTGAGATTGAAAATGTTTACTCATTCCGTTAGTATTCTTTGGCTTTCATGGAACATTTAAAAATCCTCTACTTAATCTCAGATTATGCTCTTAAAATCACCACCATTTTCATCATTTAATCTGATTATTTTGTCATAAAAGAGTGACTTCCCCACAAACCCTTAATTAAGTTAAATTGTGGTGTCTCAAAATAAATTTTGAAACATAGCTCTGATTAACCTTCCATCATTAAGGATTTTTATAGGAAATTGATTTCTATATATTGATTTCAGATTAGAGACCCAGTTAAAATTTTTCATATTTACTGGAAATAACATATGAAAAATAAACTAGAATGGTTTTTTTTAATGTATTTCATCGAGGTGCCAACAAATTTATGATGGCTAAGGAATATACGGAATATGAATTAAAACTATCTGGAATTACTTTGATTAATATAGCTCAATTGTGGTCTACTGGAAAATTCTTAGGATTGCAAGTCATCTTCGTTATTATTCGCAGCCTTTTTAATAATGTAGTTATCTTATATTTTCTTTAAATACTTTTTTAACCACTTTTCAGTAGCTTCTAACCTGCAGTTGTTAAACATTTCTTTTGCTATCTTAGGTTGTTTAGATATTATATCAGTTTCAAGGCAAATCATTTTTTTAAAGATAAATTATATCTGTCATTATTATTGGCAATCAAAACTAAGAAATACATCCAAGTACGTGTGAATTTGGCAATAAACAATTTATGGATGGAAGAGATAGTGGTCACTGTGAAGGGAAGATGTGTTTGTAAATTTGGTAAAGTAACTATTAAAGCCACTTACAACTGTGTATCATTTCACCATTCTCAGCAATTAATTTCAGATTTCTAAAAATGAGAAATGATTTTTCACAAATATATTTATAAATAATCACTCTTGGTTTTACTATCGAATAAGCCCAAAATACTGGGTTAGTTTTTCTTTAGTGTTATTTAAATTTTGTACCACAGGATATGATTGTATTTTTGTAGCTAAGGATCATATCGTGTTTTAAATAATAAAGTTACGTAATTAATGAAAAGTTGATTTGAAATATCTTATTATAGTTTTTTATCTGAGTTTTTCTTTATGCTAATTGTCATATTTCATTTCTCACCATAGTAGATTTCCGAGAAGAATTTATTTTGAGTATACCTTTCAAATTTAATTAATCCTATCTATTATAAAAATAATGAAGATTTAATTCTTATTACTTTAATATAACCCCAAGGGTGGAAATCATGGTTATTGATTATACGTATATATTTTGTGATAATAATAGTAATTAAGTTACTAAATAGTAGTAAAAAGAAATATATCTTTATTATTTTTATAATGGAAAACTACCACAATATAAAGGCCAAATTAGTATATACTACAATCATATATTTAAAAATGGTTTAATATGGAATGAGTAGCATTATATAAAAGTTTTTTGTTTCTCATTGAGTTTATTAATCCAGACCAGTATTCTATGGAGCATGTTTGAGATTTATATAAAAATATTTTTGTATTCCAAATGCATCATTCAACGATATTTGAATTCTATACTAACAAAGAGGAAGTGCCTGTATGATGGCTAGAATCTTGGTAAATTTAGATAGTGGAAGTTGACTTAGAGGTGCTAAAATTTGAGATGGTATATTTTCTTGTTTCCCATAGTTGAGAAAATTGGTGAATCCCATGAATTCCATATTTATCATATATTTCTGCCAATATTTCCATTTAAATTTTGATGTGCCATTAATCAGATCATGGAATTTTCCACTAAATTATGCATCCTTTTAAAGTTTGTGCTTTATTTATTGTTGTATCTTGAAAGATTTTAAAAATCAATCAATACATCTTAATTTTGCAATTAACCATTAAGACTTAATGCCTGTCTAAGTTACCTTTTAAAATACTAGTTGTATGTCAAAGTTAGCACATTATTAAGTATCAAAATGATGTAATAATTGTTTTCTACCCTAGGTCATACCTCCTCTTGGAAACACCTCCTTTAATGTTGTTTTCCTCGGAAGAGAAGAGGGAAAGATTCATAGCACATTATTCATACATACATCAGAAGGTAGCTTTAAGTACCAGGTATGTTTTTATTGTTCAATTTGTTTCTTTAAATTAATATGTTATGTATAATTTTATTATTATTCTGAATTTGGCTAGATTTTCAAAATTTCTTTTAAGACACTTTCTGATTGTCCAGAAGAAAAAAATTTCACACATGCATTGATAAGCCTCATCTTTATATTTAGCTGTCGTCATTCTAATTTTTGGATTTGTTAATTGTAAATATCTGTTTTTCAGTATTATTGATTGATTATTAAAATATAAATGAATTTTTTCATGTAATCCTGTAATAGATAATATTATTAAAATGACATTTGAGTGGATTTTTCTTAAACCCTTATGTACGGTTGATAGCTTGAATAAAAATAAATTATCAAATGTAACAGTAGACAGAACAATTCAATATTCATGTGTGCATTCTCTCATTCTCAGAATTAATTTTGAACCCATTATTAGTATTCATCCTTGAAAATTTTTATATCTATGTCTATGTAGATACCCTGCAAGCCACCTTTCGGTGTGTGGCCAGGGGTGGCTATATCATAGCAAAAGAGTGAGCAATTATGTTGTATCCAGCTCATTGATTCATAATATATATTCTTTTATATCACAAAGTGCTATTTTTATGATAATTATGAGAAAAATTAAAGATTGTTGCAGAGGTTTCCTCAGATTATGCTATTCCCTTACATCAACGACTTTTTATAACTCACTAGCTTGATAAAGGAAGAGGTTGATAAATGAATATTTGACGTTATCCCCCAAATACATGGTTATTTTAAGGAACTTCTGAAATATTTCATTTTGATACTTAGTATAGAAGAGTGTCTAGAAAAAGTGTAAAGAATGAAAAGGAGATTTTTCAAAAAAGAATCTTTATATGCCATAAACAAATTGCTTCTAATTTTTTAAGGACTTTTGGGAATTTAGAATTTGGGAAATTGGAATGACCATTTTAATTGATATGAATGAAATAATGGAGTAATTTATAAAATTTTAAATACTTTTGCATGAATTTCTTCAGCCTGTTGATCCATATGACATGATGAAGTACAGTATAAATTTGGTCTGGTATCTCACAAGAGAAACCTCTAAAATCTCACAAGATGATGATAAAACTTTTTTGTCAGATGTGAGTCTTAACTTGCTTCTTGGTCAAAGTAACAGGCTCACTCCACTTTTTAGCCTCTTTCTGTGATTCAGGATTATGGTGGTTGAGCTAAGTTTCAAGCATGAAAAAGTGCATATGTTTGTTTTTATCTTGGTTTTGGAAATACATGGCAATTTATATCTAGAACTGACTTAGGATTTAGTGTACCATTGCTGGTAAAGTTGAATTGAGATTAACTTTACATATTTTTGTCATGTGCATTATTAAACAAATATTTAGTTAATATAATTTAACAATTGAGTTCCTTTATTAATAACACATAATGTAAAATTTATTAATATAAAATTTTAAGTGTCTAATGTGTCAAATAATATTCATTTCAGGTAATGGGTACAGGAGTGATGAGTCCATATCGATTAAGGCCCCTTGTTGGTGTGAGGATGCCTTTGAATTCCAGTTTTGCTCCTTTAATTCACATGCATAATCCTCATACATTTCCTCTACAAGTAAGTTCATTAACTAATCTTTGTTTCATTCAGAATGTATATATATATCTACATTCTGATTCTAATTTTGAATAGTTTTTCTCTGCATTGATACTTATTTACTAAAAACCTTTTGTTCCTAAGGTTGCTGGCTTTATTATTATAGGTCATAGATTCAAGATTATAGTTCTTAATTAAAGGTTATCTATAATTTATCCAAATAACCAGTCAAGTGTAAATAAATTTTAGAGAATAAATAACTTTAAATGTCCAAAAAAAATATAGTGGTTCTCCTCATTACTTACATGAAAATGTATTTTTCAGATTGTAGAAGTTTATAGCAGTGGTGGAGAGCTATGCTTAGAACTTCCATCAGGAGAAATGGAGGGACCCAAAAACCTTTGGGAAATACTTCCATTTGAAACAAAGCCAGTAATTAGGGCAAAATTTGTTGGTTTAACAGAAAAGAATCATACAGTTTACATCAGGTGGGTGAAATGGAGTATTCATTCATTATCTTCATTTTTTTTAAGATGCTCATCATATCTTAAATTATTCAAGTTTCACCAATCAATCACTTGAATGTCCAATTATTTATGAATCTGTCTGAATGCAATGTTGGAGGATGTATTTTGCAAGTTCTTCTTAGTGCCGTGCCTCTTATATGCTTCATTCACTCATAAATTGAATATTGAACTCTTAGTGCATAGCCTAATTCATTGCAGAAAATTACCTCCCCCAGTGCATCTGAGGAGTGCAGTGAGGCTCAGGTATATCACTGTCATTAAACTAAAGCTTATCACTTATCTATATCCAATTTTTAAATTATATTAGTAATTAAAAATCATGGATTTAATTCATATAGTAGAATTGAATGTTATTGATTTGGCTCCCTGTTTGATGTATGATAATTACCACAATATACTCTAATTGATTTTTAATTAATAAGTGGATAAAATGTTCTAGTTTGTTAGTTATTGAAGATCACATTGATTTGTATATAATTTATGTATGAAAAGTGTTTGGGTGGAAAGAAAAGATGACCCCCAATTTTAAAACGTATTTTATCTGAGTGTTTCTTGTTTTCTGATGATGTTAGCCCACTAACGAAACTGGTTATGTAATTAAAATTTATTGGAAAGTCCAAAGTCACTTATTCAGTATGTTGCCTACAATTGATATTCATTTATCTGTTTCATTGTAAATGAAGCAGTTGTCTGCTAAAAGCTTGATCTTGCTTTTAACATTTGCTTTTTTTTATGAAAAACAAAGATGACAAGGCTTGTAAAATTTTTCCTTATGGAACTGCAAATGTTTTCTTAGCTTCCTTAGATTAGCTTTCTCTAAACATGTGTGTTTATACTCACACATTTAATTTTTTTTGGAGTTACCGTTCCTTAAATTTTCATTTTCTCTCTCCAAGGATGTAATTAACTCTTTTTTGTCTCCAACTTTTTTCAGTTATAAGATTGTCTCCCCTTGCTCCACCTGCTATTTTACTTCTGTATCCCATGTCCCCTATTAACAGCTATAATTTTCCCGCAGCTATAGTGTAACCATTGTCTTAGAGAACATCCTCTCTCCATGAGTGCTAGAACTCAACATATATGTGAAGAGAAAATATAACCAAGGTTGAATATCATAATAATCACTAATATTCTCTAAATTTTGATTGTACCTATTTTCATTGTAACTCATGTTAAAGCATGTTTATGCATGTTTTAATTATTGTTGATATTTCTTGTGTTTTTGTGAATTGAAAGTACATTCTGTATTATTAATTCTTAATTGTATATCTATTTATTTACAGGATAATAGTAAATAGTAGCATTGATTACCTTGTGGTACCGCTAGAGGTGGAAGTTGGTCCTCAAGCTGGTCTATACTCTCCTGATGACCTTATTGACTTTGGTCTAAGTGGAAGTACAGATGCCCCTAAAGTTGCAAAGCTCTATCTTCTCAATTCTGGTCGGAAAAGTATTCAGATTCAGGTGAGAGATATGTTCCATTAAACAGTGTTGCTGTGTAGATGCATAATGGTAAAGGGATATTGCATTTTTATTTTAGATGTGTTGTGGGATAGAAGGTGGATTTTAATTTTTGTATCTCCTATATGTAGAGTGAGTATGTTTGAATATCAAAAAACTCAAGTTAAAATTTCTCATATATTTAGCTAGAGTATTTAATTGGTTAACCTTTATTGTCCAAGTGGTCCATCTAGGGACCACCAAATGTAGTCGAGAATGGCAGTGTGTTCCTTTTAGGGACCACAGAGACACTTTGTTTCAAATCTGCTTATATTCACTTTCTTCACGCAGAATGGCGAGATATTTTCTTTAAACTCTAAGAATGACTCTCTTATCAATCTGCTAGAAATCTAACTCGATTGACTTAAGATATATATTCGTTATTGTTTTCAAAATTAGCTCTTCTCATCACAAGTCTCTCTCCTTTGCCTCAAGAAAGTTAAGTCCCAATATTCTCTTACACATCACCCTACCAGATTATATTGGATGTAAACAATCTTGAGTTTCTGTTTTATTTTCTGCTTAAGCAAGTGATCCACTCTTTTCTTTGTCAGAAAGAAAGATAAAAATGAAACTTTGTGTTCCTTAGCTCTACACTCGTAGTCTTCTTGTGCCTATTCCTTAGATAATTGTGCTTTTGCAAAGGAGTGTGTATTTACCTTTCTTATTATGTTCTATCTATTATGGCTCGGAATCTTACTGAAGGAGAAATTGAAGTGTATTTAGAAAGTGATTTGGATGCAGAAAGTGACTCATCTGATTTGACTGGTAATGTGAGTTTTAGAGAATACGACACAAAAAGAAAACTGTAAATGTACCTATTATAAATTAAAACAGTTGGGTATCTATTACAAACAGTATTTGCCATTATAATTTAATACAAATTATTCCATTTCATTTTAAAACTGATTGCTGAGATAAAATAAGATAAAAAAATTCTAAAATTCTTGGTTTGTAAGTAATTTTCCTCTTCTATTAATTACATTTTTTAAATAAAAAAAACAAAAAGTGGCACTGTTCTATTGTCATGATAATACTTTTTGTTTCATTTCACCATCATTCATAGTTTTCAAGTTATCTAAAATTAATTGAAGAGCTGCATAAGTTGCGTACTTTCGGCATTTAAATGCTTGGCTGCCTAGAGATACATTTGAGATTTGGTCCCATCCTTTAAGGGTTAAATGAAGAAAAAAAATAATTATACATCTTTCATGTTTCAGGTAAAAAAAACTTCCTCAGAAATTTTAATTTATTTTGAATTGTTATTTAAATAATTAAAATAATATATTGCATCTATTGATATGATATATTACCATGATTCAGTCAGTCTTCCATTTATAATTGAAAGCATTTAATGCAAAAGAGTGAAAAAGAACTCCCATAACTGTTATAAAGGGTTTTATTTTCTTGTTTATCTGAATGATTTTCTTTGAATAATCAAATTGGCATTTAATTCATGATACTACTACTATGCAAATAATATCAGCTCTTCTAAAGGTAGAATGGACTTGGAAAAAGTCTGACGGAATCAGGATATATACTTATACCTTGTTCCTTATATCAGCTCTTTTCTAAAATATTAAGTAATAAATGATTCAAATACTGCATTTTTTGTATCATAAGGCTCACCAGATTATGTGACCCTGCACTAGTGAATATATTTATTTTCACAAATAAGACCCTCTTACGGATTATAAGGTTCATAAAGCACTAGAAAATAGTCGGATAGGTCAGATTTTATTTAACTCATAATTTATATAACTCATAACAATAATTGTTGCTATTGTTTATTTGTAACACATATAAAATACCAGATCAGCGATTATGCTTCAACAAGGAGAAGAGGAGTTGTTTTGTCGCAGGCTAGAGTTGCAATGAAACATTTTGACAGATTTTTCAGTGCAGTGTAATCATAGTAATTGGTTGAGTTCTAGCACAGCTTTGATTCATTCTTTAGGTGCACTGGAATATAACTGTCAATTTAGATAGTTACTGATTTTTTAGCAAGTATAGGGATTTTATGTGCCCCTTATAGTAAAAAAAATTTCTGTATTTAATTTTGTGTTGTATATGTCATAGGCTAATTTTTCATGCGTAAATTATGACTTTCTCTAAATTTATGGATTTAATGTATGGATAGGTATGGTATTCATACAATCCTGATCACCTCTAATGACTGTAATTGTCTTGTTAATAGATGTTTACATGGACCATGTTAAATAAATAAAATATATAGAATTCCAAGCTCAATGTGGATAAATAGTTGAAATCTGATAACAAGAGTAAGAATTTTTTGTATACCGATTCTTTTTTATGAGAATTTATTTAATTTCTTCACAGAATGTCATCAGTACACCAGTTTCAAAAGCAGTTAAAATAGATTTCAAGCCTATAAAGGTACCTCCAGATTCATCAACTCCTACTGAAGTGGCCATAATTACATTTGATTGTAAGTATTTTTTCCAACATATCAAATTGTTATGCAATACATTACCACCATAAATATAAAGTGGCTGAAATGTTTATTGTATTGCATTTATTTTAACCGGGGCTTATTGTCTCTTTAAAATATTTTTAAAAACTATATGAGTCATTCTTTTCCATAGCTTATCTTAAAGGATTATCTATTCTGTATAAATAATTTATTTTTCTGAATTAGTGGTGCTAAACTGGAAACAGTGAATAAAAACTCACCCTTTTTTATCATGGGTATGAAAAAACAATACACAGACAACCAACCACAGAGACATTGAATGTAGATGAAGAATTTCATCCCACAAGTGCTGTCTTTTGCAACATAAGCAATAAGAAATATCTTAAAAATACTAAGAGTGGTTGTTAAAAATTTAGATCAGTAGTAGGTAAAATAACAGGATTTTTCTGGATATTGTTTTCTCATAGCTCCAACTCTCTAATTTTTCATGATGGTTTATTTTTTTGTTCATTAATATGTATGTGTAAACATTCATGTAAGCAGATCAATTAAGTATCAATTCGTAATGAGATTCAGACAATGTGATAAACTGCCTATTTTTAGTAGCCCTTCATGCTAAGAAGACATAAAATTATTAATGTTTGTATCTATAATTCCATTTTTCAATAAAACACATAACACTTGTTGAAAAATTTTTTATCAGCCTTCATGATAGCCCAACTATGTAGAAATAAAGGGTTTACTCAACTAACAGTAATACTTTGAGTCTATTCCTATAGAATTGACTCTTTAGTCTTATGTTGGGCTGTTGGTCAAATGAAATAGGTTTCTCAAATATTTGTGAAAAGAAATTTTGCAATATAATTGAAGTTAAACCTTCATTTTTCAATTTTATTGCTATTGGCTATGGAATTCTAATCTTATTTGCAATTCCAATGGTGATTATCTAATAATCATTGGAATATAAATTGGAATATAACAATTGGAATGTCATGACGGTGACAATTATGGTATTTTTTTTGCTTTTTGATTTAGAAACTGATCATAATGATAAAAAAATTTTGTCTATTTTTGTAGCTAGAGTGGCTTTTGAAACAAAACATTTCTCAGGCAAGATAGTAGCCAAGGGCAAACTGGTAGGAGGCGGTGCTCAGAAAGTGGTTATTCCTTACCGAGCACATGTTCTTCCTGGAGGCCTTTCATTGAATGCCTCTGCAGCACATTTCTGTACTGACCAACCTCCAGGAAGTTCCAAAGCACCACAGCCAAGAAACTTCTCCATGACTAATAATTTTGCCATACCTGTGGCAGTTCATAATGTTAGTGTAGTTGAAGACCATAAAAATTATTTTCTGGTAAGTTAAAACACACGTTCAAAATAAGTAGAATGCTTGTTTTTCATGCTTTTGTAATTCTCTGAAATTTTTTAATATGAGAATTTTTTATGAGACTGAATTCTTTTGACATTTTATTACTATAATTATGGAAGTTTATGGGATTTAATTTTTAATTATATCTATAGCAAATTTTCAGATTAGATCTGAAAGCCTTGTGCTCCACCATATGTGGGATTGTTAAAGTATTCAAGAGATAATAAGTTGTCTAGTTTAAAAGTTAATCATGATTTATGATGATTTCTGCTATTTATTTTAATTAATTTTATTTCAGATAAAAAATTTTATGCCTGTTATTTTGGATCCTGGAGAAAGTGCAGTGTTGTTTCAGTTGAGCATAAATGAGAAACTGGTGACGGCAAATTTCACCCTTGAATCCTCTCTAAACTTACATACAAACATTTCAAAATTAAGCATTCCATTGCTCTGCTATAATGGGCGCTTAAAGAAGGTTAGATAGTGATATTTTATTGCTATATTTCTCTTAGAATAAAATTAATTCTTCAAAATGATATGTGATAATTTAATTTTTATAGCTCCATGGATATTATTTTTAATTTATTCAGTGCTAGATGTAAATAATAAATCTTATTTTATCTTGTTGTAGAGAATAAATTTAAAGCTCATTGATGTCGAATCATCTACTCAATATATGAAAATTTTTAAAATTATATATATGTGACACTAATATTTTAATCAATCAATCAATATCTCTTTCTCTTCTAAAGGTTGTTCTGCCCTTTGAAATTGGCAGTAATACAGAGGAAGAGATGGTAGATGAAATTAATTTTGGATTGGTTGGCAGTGGTAAAAAGAAAGACTCGTACTTTGCGGTATTGAATGAAAATCCTGTAGAAATAAGACTTAAAAGTTGGGGGACCAATCTCTCCTCCTCTGAAAGTGGAGAGGCAGTGGTGGCTAGCGTAGAACTTGCAGGAGTTGACTCTGGCAACATTTCATCACTGCTGGGGAGGCATTCATTTCATAACATGACCAAAAGTGTAAGTTATTATTTCTTAAACTGTTGATTCTTGACATTCTTTATCAAGTATTCTTAAGAGTATATTTAGGTTATCATATTTAGTCTTGAGGTGATTTTAAATTGTGAAGCATATCCATAAAGTAAAATTTTTACCTAATATTTGCACAGTAAAAGCCATATAAGACTGCAATCATAAAATTCCAGAAAGTTAATTTTAGCCAATATAGTTGTTTCACTAGAACTAGACACCATAGAAATAGTCCTTCAGTCACATTTAAGTATTACTATTTTTCAATTATAATCAATCAGTTGAATGAATTTTAAAATAAAACATAAATTTTATATTTTTGGCAGATCATATTTTAAAGAAAAAGTGGTTGTTTGTGAAAATATAGTTGTAAGTAAGTAAGGAGTAAGTATGGAAAGTAAATTTATTTTTTTTTTAGTTGGTTTTAAAGCCACACCAGTATGCTGTGTTCAAAATAGCAGCAACAGCTTCTTCTAGAGAAGGATGGCTTGTGGGAGTTGCATTTGTAGAAACTCAGTTTGAGCGACTCTCCTTAACAGTCAAGATGCACTCAGCGAAAGGGAGCTTGGATGTTGTGCAAGAAACTCTAGTCTTTGATGAATGCTTTCCTGTAAGTTGATGAATTAGTTAGCATTAAAATTTTGGATGTTGTTATAATTATATTATGTATTAAAGTATAAATTAATAAGTGGAAAATGTTTTACAAATGAAGGAATTAATTATAGCTATGTTGTATCGTCTGAAATTTTATTTTGGGTACGATGATTTCAGGGGAAGCTCTGTGAACAGCCTCTTGAGGTAGTGTCATCTTTTGAAATGCCAATGGTTGCCACAAGCGTTATCACTCACCCTCCAGATTCAAGAGTGAGCTTCTATCCTGTTAGTTCAAATGAAGGACGCAAGTGTGGGGCAGTGGATCCACTATCTAGTGTTCCTCTCCCTTCTATTTGTCCTCATGGCACTAGTCTGCTAGGTCATTTAACTTTCAACCCCAAAGCAGCCTGTGGTGAACAGTGCTACCTTGGTGTATCAGCAGCTAATAAGGGTAAGTGTAAAGTTAAGGGAACAAAACTTAGTTTGGTACAAAGGTTAGCTTATTTAAAGATAAATAGAGGAAGAAGCGGAAATGAATTAGTGAATAGTTTTTATAAGATATCATCCAGCCAGTAAATTTTCATCATTATCATCATCAAGTTGAAGTTGAAGTAGAGGTAAAATAGAATAAATTTATAATCAACTATCTATCAGGGCATTGTTAAACTCTAGATAAAATTCAATTTGAAATATCTGTACAAATCTCAAAGCAAATTATCAACCTTCAAATATATTTATATATGTGTTGAACAATAATTATCTCAATTAGTGGATATATCGAAACTAAATGAGTAGTGTAATATAAGAACTTGGTTTCTCTAAATTGTTTGCCATAGGAAGCATAATTTATTCAGCAGTTTAGGTGATTAAAATGATGTTACAAATCCTTACGTACTTGGTGTCTCAATTAAAGTTTTGCAAAATCATTCTATGAATATGATTTAAAGGCATATGTTGTCAGGATGTCCTTCAGTCAACTGGAATAGGAGCTGATTTTTGAGGAATGAGTACTATTAAGGAGAAAATTGTTGCAGATTGTTGGTGTGAGTGGAAAACTATGAGATGTATATGGTATGTCATGAAATAAAATTTAGAAAGCTATCATTTAAAAGCATAAGTCTTCAACCTCTCTTATTATAGAAATAATTGGAACCAATATGTACTTGCTCTATCTATTCGCTTTTGATGGAAATGAAATAGGTCCATCAATCTCATTGCTAAGCAGTTTCATGATCATTTTTGAGACCTACTGTACGTAGATACACCTGTTGAATGCTCAATTTTCTTTTAATTCTGAAGTGGAATGGAGTTTTTTGGAATTTCATAGTATAAACCTATAGCTGGTCACACATTTGACGTCAAGAATCTAACAAATCATGAGTATAATAGCCTAATTATCATTGGTTTGGTTTCCATTTGTACTTCCAGCTACGAATGTACCTTCCTAGTCTTTCTTAAAAACCCTTCATCCACCTAGAGACTTTTTATGCACAATTGAGTAAAGTATAAAGGAAAAAATTAGTTTTCATCAGCAGCTTTTTTGTAGAGCGAAAAATAAATGTCATTGCTTTCAGGATTCACTACTTTTCACTTAGTTATTTAAGTTAGTATTAGCCGTGAAGTCCACGGAATGGGGCCATAAGTAAAGGAAATGTTTTCTTTGGTGGAAACTTTTCACCTAGTGTGGTTGATCTACATCTTCAGGTATCAAGTGATTAACAAATTTATTTGGCTGAGATATATTGTGCAGAAGTTACAATGTGTCTTATTCTCTTTATATATTTTTTGAAATTTTCTACATAGTAATAGTTTTTCCTGCTGTATATTTCTCACTGCTTTTATTTTATCTTCTTATTTCTTGGAAATTTTCATTTAGTCCTCCAATATTTGTTTTCATATTTTTACTTTTAAGGTCCTTTATTGTTTATCATTTACTAATCACCCAGTTTAGGAGTGGTGGATTTAATTCTGTGCAATTAAATTGATTATTAATCAGAACATTTAAAATTGCTATCAAGGAATAGTTTTTAGGATACTTATGTTCATTGTATTTGGTAAGGTAGTTCAACTGGCAATTATCTATCATGGTATCTTTTTAAAATGTTTTCTTAAAAAATGCATATCTTTATATCACTTTAAGGATTCTTGGTAGCTAGTAGTATGCTGTTGATAGGTTTTTGATGCAAAATATACTCAATTTTTCATCTATTTTTTTTTCAGGTGGTACCATTCAATGGGCCCAGTCTGCTACTGTTCATACTACTTCCCCCAATGTAACCCCTCCTGCCTCCTTGCCTTCCCACATAGCTGAATCTGATTCAGCTCTAGTCGACCTTCTCCACTCACGATTTACAGCACTCTCTGGTTGGCAGAATGTATCTCTTAGACTTGACACCAGTGAGGCTCGTAGGGTTGCCTTCAAGGCTGCAGCTAGACTTGTTTGGCCACGTCTCCTTTGGTTGAAGGGATCTAAATGCTCTGGAAGCAGGAAAGCTTGCTCATCATTGAATTCACGACAAGATATTAGGTTTCCTTTGACTCATGTTTCAAATACATCTATCTTAGAGGTATTTCTAGAAAATCCTTCTGATTCTCCTCTACTAATGCAGTTGGCTTTACAACATGCATATCCTCAAGCAAAACGTGTGCTGGATCTTCTACCTCATAGGTAAGTGAATAATTGATGAGTGGGATTTCACTAAATATCAATACTCAAAATTTGAGTTTTAAAGAATAAATAAACTTAAATGTCATGGAAATATTCTGAAAATACAGGTTAATTTAAAATGGTTTATTTCTCAGACTATTGACCTGTATATGTTATTGGAAACAATTTTCGAGAACATTGACAGAAATCTACAGGTGCATAGTTTTTTCCAATAATTATTTATTATTCTATTCATTATGGAGGCTTTTAATGCTTAGTTAATTTTGTAGAAGATTCTTATTTCCCCATTATAAAGTATTTATTATCGATACATTCTGCTAGTCATAGCATTGCATCAGTAAATATGGAGAAAACTAAGCCATGTGTAGATATTTGATTTAGCTTTGATTTCAACAGAAGCAAAGTTGTTGGTGAGCATTTGTATCTTTGTAATGACAGACACAAAAGTGTTTCCCTCATCAATCATTTGCACAATTCTTAAGATTATCATGCTGACTAATGGTCCAACTAATATTATAAGTATTTTCCTGTGAAGACCGAATCATTAAATGTTACTTGAACTTTCAACATTCAGCAATTATGATTATTTCATAGAAATTGGTTCTATCCTAACTCAAGATCCCAATGTAATACGTAATGAGTTTTAGAAATCTTTATTTATATATGTGAGTCCCTTTATGTGATTACTTGAACAAGTCATTCATTTAATACTATTTGGTTGGCAATCAAGTTCCTGCCAATAAAAAAAATTAAGTCGATTTTCCCATCAAGTGAAGATGCTTCTCTATAGAAATGTGGGAGTATTCCAATTTCTTTGCCAGTTCCCTCTGTTTTTCAATGTGGAAATTCATGGAGAAGTTAGTTGAATCACCATTCATTGAACTCAACTTGACAGTCAGAATGAGATTCCTCTTTGAGGGGGCACAATTTTAATTTTAAATCTTGACATACCAATCATGAACAATTCTTTCACCTACAGTACCCACTTCATACACAGATCAAGTGTTCCAATCAGCTTCTGCAGCCTTAAAAACTGGATGAAAAGCAAAAAGGAGATAGTTCTGAAAAAGCCAATTTTCCTCAACTTGACATAACATTTAAATTGTCTGAAAAGTAGCAGACATATATCTGAAAAAGCAACAAAAGGATAAAATATTAGCAATGGAATATCTAAAAATATTTTGCCATAAACATTTAATGATAAGTGGAATATTATAGTGGAAAAAATGGTGAGAATTTAGTTGGCAAGCTAATGTGTAATTTACATCTCTTCCCAATGCTGAAACATTTCCTTGGAGGACAACAATCCACTTCAAAGAATTTGACAGAAATTTTATAGGGTTAGATGAATCTCATTTTAGTAATTGAATTTTAGAGTAGGTACATTACTGGACCAAGTGCAGTTATTTTTAAACTGACGATATTGAACAGTGTGTTTCAATGGTTTATCTTCATTATATCACTTCTCTTCTTGATATTTGTTCAGTATATATTCAGTTAATTTTATGGAATGTGATCAAGATGAACTCACATTACTGTAAATTAGGCTTACTAGATTATTTTGAAAATACAAGTTACAAAATCCCTAATGTGGTTGATAATGAACAGGGAGGTATTGAGGGTAGTCTCTTTTTTCATTCCTATATTTATATTTTAGCCAGATGCCATTGGTGGGCTGCCCTAGCTGTAGATATTGCCTACTTTCATGCTATTCATGGAGGGCACAGACTCGTATATTTGCTATAGATTGCTCTGGACCTATCAATTTATTTTTGATATGGTTTTCCTCTTTCTTTTGGCTACAAGAAGTTCCAGTTAACTTCAGTAGTTAAATGATTTGAATGTGAATACAACCATGACAGGATGGTAAAATGAAAAAGATTATCTTGATATGAAGTTAAAAATGCCAATAAGCATGTTATTTGTATTTTAAGAATATTTGTCTTGTAAGTCGATTAAATAGTTGTATTAATTACTTTAATATAAGAATATCTGATCCTTTGTAATGGTCATCACTCTCTTATCTCTGTACAGTCTTCAACCCCCACCTAATGAAGGAGAAGAAGCATCATCACCTGAAGAATTCAGATTTGTGGGTATAGTCCCTAATCCTCACTGGCAGTGGGGGGGAGTTGGTTTAGGGGTAGGATTGCCAACAAGTAGGCCATCTTCTAGTCAATCTTCTGGAGGGTTGCTGCCATTATTCCTTCTGCAGCCCAAGAAATCTCTGACTTTACAACTGGCTTTTAAGCCCTTCAAAGCAAGTCTTTCGTCAACACTCATATTTATAAGGTTTGTAAATGAATAAAATATTTCTTTATAGTCATTCACATGTCTTTACTATTTTTTTTTCAAGATTGATTAATGTATGATATCAAGATTGAAATTCTTTTCATGGATTGTCTTGCATGCCAAAACACATTTTTTATGTCTTTATTTTAACATATCTATCATGTGTAAATTATTTTAACATATCTTTGTGTAATTTTTATATCGATTTTTTAAATTTTACATGAGTATGATAAAAAATAATTGGGATTATATCATTTACCTTCATATTATATGTATATAGCTGCTATATAAGTATTTTTCTTAGAATAATTTTTATAAATTTAATCGAATGAATTTGTTTGTGAACCACATTTCTTTTTATTTGTAGTTTTTAATTCTGCACCAGTCGTAGGTGTTGAATTTAAATACATTCACTTTCATAGTTAACGGACAAGATATTAATTTTTAAAAATTTCTATTATTTTCCAGAAATAACCTCACAGCTTTAGAAGTTGTAAGAGTGTCAGGCCAAGGAGGATATGCTCAGTTTCGCTTTGGGAATCGTAAGCCTGGGAATCCATCACCTCTGTTATTTGAGTTGACTGAGAAGCATTTAAAAGATTGTGAAAGTAAGTAAAGATTTCAAATGGACATGTGTTACTTATATAATAATCAAAAGATAGATATGCTATAGTCTGTTCCACTTTTCTAGGCAGTATGGGGCTTATGGAGAAATCGAATAGCCTCGTACGCCGGGTCATTTTTCCGGAATATCCGCGATATCCACAAAATTTGCCTTCGCAACGGATGAAATTAAGATTTTCAACTTAGTTTGGTTGATTTTTTTCCAGTTTTTTGGTGAAATTTGGATAAGGAAGGATGGTTCTATATATTGACGGAGTTTTTTCAACATTTAAACAAAAGAAATAAATTTTACAGCGGAATTAAAAAAAAATGGTCACCTCACCAGCCGTGAACAATACTAAAACTGCCATTTCGCTCATCCTATCTAACGTAAAGTGCTAGTTTTTTCATACATTACTCTTTATACCTTATGAATACATAAAAGTCGACTTATATTAATCTTTGACTGATAAAATTTTAATAAAAAATAATTTAAGTGGAACGCAACCTCCGAAAAATTGGATCGTGCAGTCAAATTTATACATCGCCTAAAAATTTTTTGTTTCTTACGTTACGAAAAACTTGTCGCGAGAGAAATTGAGATAAATGTTGTTATTTTCATTTACAGGTTATTCTGAGTCGATATCTTGAATAGAACTTTAGTTTTTGAATTTTATAACCGAGAGCGGGTCCGGATCAATCCGAATTACGCTTACAGGTCTATTAGTCTCGAGCAAAAAAGTAACAATGATTAGCAATCGGAGCGCTAAATCAATTACTCCCTCGGTTATAAAATTCAAAAACTAAAGTTCTATTCAAGATATCGACTCAGAATAACCTGTAAATGAAAATAACAACATTTATCTCAATTTCTCTCGCGGCATATTTTTCGTAACGTAAGAAACAAAAAATTTTTAGGCGATGTATAAATTTGACTGCACAATCCAATTTTTCGGAGGTTGCGTTCCACTTAAATTATTTTTTACTAAAATGTCATCAGTCAAAAATTAATATAATTCGACTTTTATGTATCCATAAGGTATAAAGAGTAATCTAAGAAAAAACTAGCACTTTATGTTCGATAGGATGAGAGAAATGGCAGTTTCAGTATTTTTCACGGGTGGTAAGGAGGTCAGTTTTTTTCATTCCGCTATAAAATTTATTTCTTTTATTAAAATGATGAGAAATCTTCGTCAATATGTAGAACCATCCTTCCTTATCCAGATTTTACCAAAAAATTGGAAAAAAATCCACCAAACTAAGTTGAAAATATCAATTTCATCCGTACAAGTACCTCAGAAATAATTAACTGGCGGCTTGGAGGAGGCTAGGTTGCTCTCTTATGGGAATTTACGTGCATTTATTTCCCCATAAGCCTCCCGTACTGCCAGCTTTTGTGGAACGGACTATAGAAAGGCAGGGAGTTATTTTACAGTCTACAAACTCTTTTGGATAATGATATTTTATCAAAATTTTTACTAATAATAGTCATTTATAATAGTTAAAATTAAAAAAAGGAATGTTTCTTTCTAAATTCATTATTTTGAATTTTGCAGGGGAAACACCATGGAAATATTCTATGCCAAACCTAACGGTTAAAAGGTCTTTCACTGCTAGAAATACTGGTGAACTTCCAGTTTACATCACAGCTCTTGATATAGATGGATTACCATGTGAAGGTTATGGATTCAGAATTCTAAGCTGCGGTCCATTTGAAATGGCTGCCAATGGAACTCACAAAGTTGAGATAGCATTTACTCCTGATTTCACTCTTTCCAAAGTGCAGAGAGTTTTAAGAATACATTCAGGTGGTGGAGATGTTGGGATCACTATAAGCAATTATACAATGTTAGCATCTCTCCCTACTTATATGTTGGCATCCTGTTCTTCTGTGTTACCACGCCCAAGTTGGGAATATAAGCTTTATTTGTTTGCGATATTAATATCTCTAGTACTGCTGCTCCTTGTTGTTGCTGCAGCATTCTTCGAGTCAGAACGTGTCTTAAAGTGCACGATAGTTGCTATGGCATCATCAGCTGCGGCAGCTGCTGCAGTCTCTTCCCCAGCAGCTAATACTTGCCCCACCCCTGTATCACCTGTCAATGTGGCCTGCAATAGTCATCAGGCTTGGACCCACCCCACAGGGCAAAATCATTCTGAAGTAAGAAAAAGAGATGCCCAAAGTCGTGGGTCAATGGGTTTTAGTACTGGATGGGTAGGGGTTTCGAATCGCGATCGCCCTGTAAATGATGAAGATGTTGGATTAAGAAATTCAGAAGCTTCTGAATCTTCATCAAAAGGAAAGAAGAAAGTAGGAAGACGGAATGGTGGATACAAAGCCATCCATAATACTGTTCCATCAAACCTTAGGGTAGATAACATTGAAGTAGGTGTATCCCCTAGTAGATCCTCAGAAGATACCTGCTTGTTAAGGGTATCGAAGGATACTGGGAAGGCAGAAAATAGTGGAAAATTGTTGTTAGAGGGAGCGTGTTCAGAAGAGGAAACCTGTTCGACTACAACAGAGAGTTCCAATAATGAAGAAATGGAGAAGGTATATTTTCTGCCTTTACTTATTTGTATACTAAAATTGTGTTTAAATAATTTAAATGTCATTTTGATTTACTGTTCTCTAGTTCATTGTATTGTATTTGAGTGAAATGTTATATATCTTTGTATGATTTGCAGTTATAATTATACTAAGTGCATGACCAAAACTCATAATATACTTATCATGTATATTTTTTTGAATTTAGGAAAACCTTATGTTTGTTCAAAAATTGAATAAGAATAATATTTTTTTATTTAAGTGATTTTCACCTCATTTGAAACTAATGAAATAAATTCCGGTTTTTGTATGGAAGATATCTGAATACTTGGAATAGAAATATCAGTAATTCAGGGGTGAAATAGCAATAGAACTCTCTTGGAAAGGTCTACATCCACTGTTGAATTATAAATGGATGATGATATTGTAAACACTGCTGATTTTGAAAATTAACTCTCTCAGAAACAACTCTATATTCTCAATACAAGCTTACTCTTCCATATTCAACTGTTAATTTGTAGTTAGCTTCTTAATGAAGCTCTCCAATTATGATTATTTTAGAGTATATCCTGCTTTAGTATTAAATCTGTTCACGTTTTTTAGTCTTATTTTCTGGTTGATGTCAATGAATCATCTCTTCTACTTAAACATGATTTCATCATTATCATCTTTATAGATAAAAGAATCATCTCATAGTTATCAATGAATAAGTGAAAAATCTTTTTGAAATTATATAATGATATTACATTTCAGGGATTAATCATTAACCAATAAAATAAAACCAAATTATAATTGAAGGGTTTTGGACAAAGATATAAATTGGAAAACGAAGTGTATCAAGTTTTACAAATAGGGAAAAAGCTATGTCAAATGTTAGTTTTATTAGGGAAAATTTTATATAAATAAATTCCTAGTGCCTGCACAAGCTTTTATCAATTTTTGATTGTTAAATTTTATTTGTAGCTGGAAATATTCTTTTATTAGGCATATATTTTATGAGGTGCCAAGTACAATACTAATGTTAATATTGAATCTATCAATTTTTTCAGACATCATTTCAAGAAAATGATGACTCTCTGAGAGATGATAAAGATAGGTCTAAAGGAGATAGCAACAGGATCTCATCGTCTCCTATTTCATCAGTCATCACAAAACATGGCAAAGTACCATCATGTACTATCCAGCCCGTATTACCAAATTCAAGAAGTTCTTCAAATGAAAGCTCTGCTCCTTCACCAATATTACTTTCATCTTCAGCATCCTCTTCTTCATCTTCATCACCACCTGCTGATTTCCGTGACAATTATGAGGGTGACTGTGATGATGAAGAAGATTATGCTTTGAGAGATGACAAAACTCTTGGAGCAGCACTGAGGGCTGCAGAAAGGTCTTGTGAGCTTTCAACTTCACCCCATAACACAGGCAATATTGGATGCATACCAAAGTTGAAAGGGGCAAGTGCTCAAACCCCTAAACTTAATGCTGCCGGTAAAAGTAAATCCTCTTTAGAAGTGAATGAGGGTGTTAAGTCTCGTGGTGGAAGTGATTCTCAGAGGACTGTTACCGCTCCTAGTCTGGAGCTCCCTTACAAACCAAAACCATTGAAGAACCTTGGAAGAGAACGTAAAGAGAATAAAGGATTGTCCATGGTGGTGAATTCAAAAAGGCGTGCTCCTGAGAAAAGTGGGGGCATGTTGAGAGGTAAGCCTTCAATTAATTGTGTACCGATGTAAATTAATTGTAACATTCGATTTAAATTACTCTATAATTTTAATCGTATAGTACCATAACCCATTTAGTGATTATCTTCTTTTTGGGATACTGGTTAGAAATGAAGATGTTATTCCTTTGAAATGTAGCAACTTAGAAGTTTACAATAATATACAAAAAGCTTCTAATACTTCACATTACAATACTGCATTTTTGTTGTTTATTTAGTCCTTTGATAAATATTACTGAATGGCCTTGCATGTATATACATTTATAACTTCTATACATTGTCAAAAATTTTATATTTCTTATTGTTCTAAATATTTGGTTTTACTTTTGTAATATTTATTTAATTATTTGTTAATTACCAAATTGACTGACTTACCTTACCTCTACATTAAATACCAAATGCATCCTCCATCCAACTATTCTGAGGCAATTTTTTGAGGAAGATGTCTATTTTGATAAAAATGAACTGCATATTTATCTTCTATTCCTTTTCTTAGTAACCTTTTTTCCAAAGAGCATACTGTTTGCTTCCTTTCAGATAATACTCGTGATTAATTTTTGCCTTTTCTCTGTTTTTCAAATAGCCCTTGGTGACATGGATCACACCATCTCCAGACCTGTTCCTCCACCACCTCCGCGGCAAGTTACTCCTCCTCCACCCCCAACCTCTAGTCCTCTGCAGAATCCTTCATGGGATCCTCGTAGAATGAGAAGTGGTAACCATCCTAATGATTCCCCATCCCCTCCAGTTCTATATTCCAATGTTGTTTCCTCCAGTGGTGAACGTCAGTATCCTACTCTTGGTCCTGCTCGTCCAAGTGCCATTCAAGCAACAAAGCCACAGGAAGAAATAAGCGGGAGAAAGAAGAGTCAATCAAGAGGAAGAATGGACGATGGTATCTCTAGCAGCATATCCATACCGTCCATGCCAATGGCACCTGGAAGTATTCCAAGGGGAATGCTGGGACCCATTGGAAGAGGACCTGCTAGACCTCGACCAACAGCTTCTTCACCACAAGTTGCACCATCTCCTCGACTACCTCCAGCATGGGCAACTTCTTTACAGCATCGACCTGTCACTTCTCAGGGGACTTCATCTTCCATTCAATCCATTCCATCATCTTCCAGTGATACTCATCT
This sequence comes from Pantala flavescens, assembly GCA_020796165.1. Classification (NCBI taxonomy): domain Eukaryota; kingdom Metazoa; phylum Arthropoda; class Insecta; order Odonata; family Libellulidae; genus Pantala; species Pantala flavescens. The sequence goes on along the minus strand of CM036886.1, from coordinate 12,370,055 downwards.
GTTTGGAGATAGCTTTACAAGAAGTCCTTTGCATTCTGAGTCCTTTAATTCTCAGGTACAGAAAATTTGTTTTTAGTTATAATTGGCTTATTTTAGTGTAGATCCATGTCTGTCAAATTTTGGTTGACATTGCATGTTTACGTGTTACATTTTTTTGTGAAGGTTCAAATTCAATATTGAAAAAGTAGTTTGTGAAAATTTCTAGTCTTTAGTATATCAGAATCTATTGTGCATGTGAAATCCTTTCCTAAAATTGGTATACATATTCCAAAAAATTTATGCTGGTGAAAGAAAATTAGCAGTCGTAAATCAATTACTACTTAAGTTGCCTCAAGCTCCTCTACATATTGTCAAATAAAGTAAATAGATTTTTGGTAAAGCTTTATAACAGATAATGTTCCTAATTTTTGAAATCTTTATAAGTTTATCAAGTGAAATGATACTCTCCTGGTGTTGAATAGATATAAATTTTCTTCTTAAAGCTATTCTATAACTGTATTTTTCATTGGACAATCGAGAGATATGAAGAGATCATTCACTTGGAAAACCAAAAATTGCCAAAGGTTTTAACTGAATACTATACACTTTGAAGGAAAGAAGGCTGTAATTATTTTTACATTTAAATCCATTTTATACAGTACAATGCTACAGAATTTTTTCATTGTGATAAACATTGGGTCATATGTGGAGGAAGATCCTACTATTTACTATTCCTGAATCCCTAAAAATATTTTTTAATTGTTAATAGGTGACTTATAATGAGATATGAGAGAGGAGCTAATGACATATCTTACTATAAGAGCCAATTTATAAGTAAAGCTTTTAAATTAATATTGCATGTCATCTTTAGATAAGTTGGGATCTCTTCATAAAATTTTATAATGATATTTGATTCCAATTTAACTGAATTTAAAAATTATCTTACATTACATGGCAACAGTTTTTTCAAGAGGTTGGAATAGCAGGCATACTTGACTCAATGATACTAATTATAACCTAGGGAATCAACATGAAACTTGTTTCCAATGTAAAGTGGAAGCATATGAACATAATTTAAAAACTGTTATTTTACCAAAGTTACTAGTTATTTCTTATTTTACTTTTTGTCTCAATTTTCCTTTGATATCTTATAGTAAATGTATTATTAAAAAAATTTTATTTTCTATCTCTCACAGGTTAATAAGGTTGGCTATGTCGGAGATAACCTAACTACGAGTGCTTCAAGCAAAGCACAGTTTGGTTCTGTTGGTGGAAGCAATGTTCTATCTTCTGGTAGAAATGTTTGGGAACAGCAGAGTATTATGAAAGTTCTTCAAGAAGAACGCCGTAAGAGAGTCGAGGAACATCAGCGAATCAATATTCTGAAAGGTAAAGGATTCATTTTACACTGTTATTTTGACAATGTTAGAAAATAATTAGATCTATAGAAAGGTTTTAAAGGGAAAGAAAAACAGGTTATGATAATTTAGCTTATTCTTGCTAGCCCGGTTTGGAATTTCAGTTGCTGCGTATTTGCTTGCTGTACTAATTTTTCTCTGTATTTATTTTGACTTTCAGATAACTGGCCAGGATTTGACTCTCAGTCATCTGTGAATGTTGCATCTGCAACAGCTGAGTCCTTATGGGATTCTATTTATTCATCCTCTGGCTCTCTTCAAAGTGGACTGGATAAAGATCGACTTATTCAAAAAGATCCTCAGCAACCACCGAGTGATTGCTCTGATAGCCCTTGGTCTAGCTTTGGGAATCGAGGGGTTTGGTCATCCAGTGTTTGGACATCATCTGAAGGCTCAACCTTACATGCTCCATCTGCTGTGGAACCTCAATCTCCAACAGCAAACTCACTCTCTTCTCTTAGTCATCATCCTCCAGGAATATCCTCTAGAGTAGAGAGAGGTCTTTCTAGCCTATCTCTGTCTTCTAGAGCCAGTCCCCCAGGAATCCAGCTTCCTCCTGTTACTCCGTTGAGTCCATCTACTGGGTTTGAGTCACTGACCCGTTTGATTGCTGGGGGAAATCCATCTCCGTCTGTTGAGGCTACATTAGAGGTAAGCTATACATATAAGTTGATAATAATTTAGAAATAATATAGAAGTAGATGAAATAGATAATAATATAGAAGTAAATAGAATAATTAAAAGTAAATAAAAACATCTTAAATATAGCAGTTTTCTTGTCATAAGGAATAATTTCTTTTTCCTTGATGTGAAAAATTGCTTGAACTACTGTGTTGCTGAACCTATATTTATTACTTGCTTGGAACTGTATCTTGGAGAAACATTTGTTCCTCCTTAAACTCAAAATAAGGTTATCAACCTGGCTTCAAAACCCTAGTTATATTTAAGGTGCACTGCCTTTCTTAAATTGAATGTGACTTTTCTTTTATTTCAGAGAGCCATGGATTATGATCCATTTCGTTCCTTGGGTGACATATGGTCTCCTAGGACTGCAGACTCTTGGTCTCAGAACAACAATGGCACTTCTCCCGAATGAACTCCTCACCTAATGGAATCAGCATGGAATTCTTTTATTTTCACTCCTTTAAGTCTCTTCCTACCCCTTTTAAGTTATCTATAACATTCTAAAACCCCGACTCATGTATAGTACAATCAAATGCGTCCAGTCTGCAAAGATCAATTTTTTTAAAACTTTTTTACATGTGTATTTTTTAACATGAAAAGAGCTCACGTTTTTGTTTTAACTTTGACAATGATATGGACGATTGTAATTTATTTTTCTGATTGCTATGAGGAGATGGGAGGTTTTATGGATTAACTTTTATTTTTACTGTAAAGTGCTCACTTGTCTACAATTGTCTATCATTAGATATCAAGAAAAAATAGGACGTTTAATTGAACTTCCCTTGCTTTAATTTTTACTGCAGATAAATAGACAAAAATTAATTTTCTATATTTTTTGGCTTATAAAATGTTCGGGATGAATTTGTTTTGTGCAGAATCCAGAAATATTGGCAAGTATCTTATTTATTTTGATAATTAAAAAGTATACCTTTTATTAATGTAACACTTCTTTGCATATATATTTATTTGAATCAATTTATGCAGATAAGCAATCCTATTTTTTTCTAATCCATATTTATTCTGCACTAAGAATTTTTTGAGACAAATTTGTAAGAAATACTTAATTTGCTTCGTTTGAAATTATTCTATTGAACTTTGACTTCAGTTTGATTAGTTATCAAATGCATATACGAAATTTATATTTTGATTGAAGTAGAAGAGAGTCTACCTGCAGTTATAAAAATATGTGGAAGTGTTTGGTTGTCAGTTGGAACGGGGCTTACGATTCGATGTGCCATTTCTCTTAATTATTATTTTCTGACTGAAGAGTCTTTACATTTATTTGTTTTTGTTTATCTAATATTATTTATTTTCTTTCCTTATCTACCCCTGTAATTATTTTATCATCCACCATGTCAACAAAGGGTATGAACACATTTTGGTTGAATTGATTTTCTTTTCGTAATGTGTATCAAAGTAAGAAAGATAAAGTTGCTGAAAGATTGCATTTCATCATCAGAGCCGCCAAAGATTCTTCTTCTCATCTTCCAGACTTCAGTAGGGCAAACAAAACGTATGTTTTGCCATTTAAAGCCAATGTGGAGATTATGGTTGGGGTTTGCTTGCATATGGAGATTTATTTCTCCTGCCTGATTGTAACAGCAAATCAGTTGCTTCCCCAACCTCTCACTTGACACGTAAATATGATCGAAAATGTAAAAAAAATACTTGCTCCTTCGATTTAGGAGTAAAAATCGTGAAAAAATAAAGTTTTTCAGCATTCAAAAACCTATTTGTCACTGTCATTTCATTTCTCTTCCTTCCTTTACTTATTAATCTACGTTTATTGGGAATGCTTTAGTATTCATGACAGTGTTTTGAAGGAGTGGGTTTATGTATGATCATAAGCATAAAGAGGAGACAATCTAATGGAATACATATCCCAAGTTCATTAAGTTTTTCAAAACATTGAAATTGCTTCAGAAGAATGTGTGAGGGTGTTAAGATACTAGGAGAGGAGGATGATCCCTCCTCCTGGCTAATTAAAACCTATCAGATCAGATGAATTAACATGAGTTTTTTATTATGCATATCAGTCTAAAGGATTTAACTAATGACCATGAGGGTTCGAGTACTACATCCTGGAAAGAGCGAAGTATGGAGTAGATCATAAATTCAGTACAAAATGCTTAATATGGAAGGTATGACGTATTATTTAATAGGTAGAACGATCATAAAAAAATATAATCATGCATTAGTTGGGAATGATAAGAATTACGCGGTTCTGAAGGTATAAAACGTATAAATTGTTCAAGCATTGGGCTCTAGCTGGCAGCACTATGGAAAGCGGTTTCTTAGCAAGTTAGAACTTCGAGCAGCATATTAGCACAAAACAGCAACTTTCATAACTTTGTGCTGCCAATACTTGGAGAAAATGTGAACTTGATCTGAAGTCTCCCTGGATTGTGCTGCCATTATGAGTTCAATGGTTGAACTACATGTCTATTATACTCGGCCACAGACCGCAAAATTGAAGCACTTGACTTTAGACGTACTCTTGTCCTCTTTGACTATTGCTTCATTCAATAGTCCAGTGTATTCTGAGATATAATCAGTGTCTCAAGATGAATGAGAAAGTGCAGCTAACTATGATTAGTGGTAAACTAATTTATTGAATTTGAAGAAAATATGTACTAAAATTATTCTGATAGAATTATTGTATTCTGAATTAGTTCCTGACCAGTTTTGGCTTCTAATGTGGTAACGAGGGTGGAATTTTAAGTATATTGGAATGGATTTCAAATGGTAAGAGCAAGTTCTGAAACTTTAAGTATCAGTGATAGTTTTGGATAAAAATTTGCAAGCAATTCTATTTTCAAATATTATATTAACTTCGTTTACTTTTCAGTAACTTAAATCTTCTAGTTCGTTATATTTTTTCTCTCAAAATTCAGGAATTATCTTAAGGATTTTTTTCTATCATTTTCCATATGTAAGTTACATTTTCTGTTGTTTAGTCATGAACAATGGGATGATATAAAATTGCTTGAAGCTGTTCAATACTATGCTGCAAATTGCTATTTGTTGTTTATGTCTATTTATCGTTTGATATTAGCTATCATCAATTTCAATGGTCTTTAGTTTGGGATCAAATTTTAATCAGAGAAAGTTTAATTAAATTAAAGATGGATGACTTTCATCTGAAATATATGATCCTAATGTGAAATTTCTGAGAAAAGAGATTTTTCATGAGCAGAATTTCTTGTACCATAATATTACCACTTAGTAATACTTACCACAATAAAATTTCACTGCCATTTAATTGAAAAATGACCATACAATCTTAATGCTACCCTTAAAAGTGAATTGATGCAGCAACAAAAATCTTATATATCTTGCTTTCATTTTAATTTCATTGATTCATCAGCCTTTTCCAGGTTTCTGTACATTGAGCTCCTCCTTGCAATGTTACTCTAAGGTGCTTAATGCTTTTTGATTTATTCACATATGGTGTCAAGTTGAGTACTGCTGACATCTAATGATTGTCATTTTGTCTTTCTATATATTCTTCCTAAATCCATTTCTTTATTTTCTATATTATATATTATGTTATACTTCCTGTCCCTTCTTGTGATTTCAAGCATACCCATAATTGTTAGCATGGTCTAGAGTTGCTTAGTTATTGCTGAATTAGGATCCCATGTTTCACATCCATACATTAAGACAGATAGAATGGTATGATTGAAGACCTTTCTTTTTAGGTTCCATCTGAATTTTTTACTTCATGTTATAGGAGTTTCTTTCAAAAGTATGCCAGCTTGATTTGCAAGTTTGATTCTTTAATTCATTTAATTAATTTTATTCTTTCCCCTTGTTGTCTCAAGTTGTCTGAGGTTTTCCAAGTAGACAAGCAGGGGTATTTATTCAAGCTTTATTGGAACGTGAGTTGTAAAAGAAATATATATTACCTTAATTTTGCTGAAGTTTATCCAGAGTCCTATCCTACTTAGTTCTTGAAGCCGTTCCATTCCATTCCGAGTAAATAAGAAAAAATTCAGGAGAAAATATGGAATAATCTACTATTTATATATAATTACATTGTTAGAATTCTAAAGAATTGTTATATAGAAGTATAAGGATTGATCTTTGGATGTATATAGAATAGGATATATTTAATAATTTGAAGTTGATCAGTTTTCCAGAGGAACAGTTCTATGTTATGGGTGGCAAGTGGAATAGGTTGAGGAGGAATATTTCTAGTATTTACTTTTCCATTGATTTATTTCATTGCTGATGAAGTTTTGATGTTTTACTTATTTTAAATATTTATTTTTATTGTAATTTCTGTTTGATGAAGAAAATTGTGCAACTTAGTTTATTTTACCTATCTGAGATTTTTTAAGATAATAATAGTAAATTATAACCGTAATTCAGATTAATTTAGTAAATCTCTCATTTGTTATAAGTTTTTTTTTATTACTTTTGCTGAGGGTTATGAGGGGTTTGAAATATCTACTTTATTTTCTTAGACTCAGCATACATAAAGTGCCATCTTGCTCTTTATACTTATGAAGATAATATTAACATTATATTTTTATGCGTTTGAACATGTCTGGACGAATTTGAGTTAATTTTGAGTAAATTCATGAGATATAATATCTTGGGTTAATTAATGTTCCTTTGTAGAGGAATATCTAACTTCGATTGTTTAAGAAGAATTTGAACTCAATAAAAATAATATTTTTAACTGCGAAAGAAATTATTTGAAGCACTTCATTTACGCTGTTCATCTCCGCAGGTATTTCCATGTATCTCGATAAAAAAATTAGATCAATCCTATCCTTCCTTATCAAGTTCAAAAAATCTCCACTCACTAGTACACAAACTCGTGTATTTTTAGCATCATTTTTGCGTATTGAACGTAACGAACGATCTTAAAATTCGACGAATGAGTTTTTTTCACGAAACTCACGTGGGATCAAAATTACGAATTATCCATTCGATTAAGCGACGCACAGAATGAGTGGAACGGATTTTAAGGGTTTATTCCGTCACATTTTGAGAGGAAGCCCTATCACGATTGTATCGGCTGTGCGCAGCGACGTTTAAATTTAGAGGAGTGATTCTAACTTCCGGAGGGGAGCTCAGAAGAAATAAGAAACGCCGCAGTGGAGAAAAAGAGAGAATAGTCACTCTCGGTGCCTCTGCTTTCAGTATCTTCGGTAGTTCCAATGGTGCTGGCTTAGCGTCGAAATCTCGCTAATTGGTGTTTATATTTCACTTTTCCGTTCCGCGAGGAGTGCCTATGATTCCATCCTTTCACTGTGTTCCGTTCCCATAGTGCTAAGGACGTTAAGAGGTCCCCTCTTTGTCCTTCGGGAAGTGAGCTTTTGGTTTTTTGGAAGAGGAATCCAAAGGATCGCCTCTTAAGGTAAGGCGAGGACTGTTTGGTGGGTGCTGGTGTTATTTATCTTCCGGTTGCGGGTTTTGTTCATCACAAGTTCCATCTCGAGATACAGTTTGGCATTAAATGTACGGATTATAGGGGTATACGCTTCGTTAACAGCTGACATCTCAAATTTTATGTACGCTGGGATAATATCTCCGGAAGCTTTTGATTTGTGTGGAGTACGGAAAATAGCGGAATTACAGATTTGTATTTTGGAATAGTATATCAGAAAGATGGTTTCGTAAATATATATGGTCAGCTGATGGAAGTTAAATTAAATCTATTTGGTAGTATTCACAGGATTAGTCATTTGAATTTGTGGTTCAATCATTCAATCCATTTTAGGCCATCGGAATGAACCGCTTTTCAGGATCTGGCGGAGAATACTCCTGTTTATGGGACCATGAATCAAAGCCAGAACATAAAGCTGCTATTATGCCAATAATCTATCTTTATATTTATCTAAATTATCCTCTTTCGCATAACAGTCGATACTTTCACTAAGTACTAGAAGGGGAAATTAAACTACTTGATCTGCGATTGGCTTAATCTCGGGGTTAAGAAACGACAATGAGATCTTGAATCTTGTTGGATACTAGTACTTGGCGTAACCCGAGAGAAATAGCAACAGCAAATGATGTAAGAGCCAAACCAGGAATCAGTTCCCTTAAGTCCATCAGAGTGTATTGTCATGGTTCTCGAATGTACACCAGTAAAAAGCATTGTCAACGGAATGTGAAAAGCGTATCTGTACTCGAGATGTGATTTAAGAATTTTTCTGCTACACGTGTGTAATGAAAAATCATGGATTGTTGGAATTTTTAGAGGGAACGCTTCACATATTGTATATGTGAAGCGTTCTAATATTATAAACAAAATATCGAGGCTAGAAGGAATTATAGAAAATCAAAAGAAAGCTATTTTAAAGAATGTTTTAATAAGTATTTAATCTAAAGTAACTTCTGTAAGGCTCATTTGAAGATGAGTATCCTATTATAACCGCTTAAAACAAGCTGTTTAGGATACGGGAACTCTGTGAGGCCGGGGCAGTAGACAATGCCGCTTGGTCGGATAAACCAACAACGCCCAACCCACGAAGCATCCCTAAACAGAGAGTTCTGCTCTTACATGATAGGGAATATAGCCGTAGTTACCGACCGGCAGAATATGATCTAGGATCGAGTCCTGGTCCTACTATATATTTTTCATGTCTTTCATTCTTCAGTTTTAATTCGAACCCTATAATTTTTCACGCAAACCCGCCTTAACCTTTTTACACTTATAGTATCAGAAGTTTAAGCATCGTTTTTTTTGTATATAGAGGCAATGATAATCTAAGGCTACTCTGGGTTATTGCAAAGGAAATGAAGGCGAATAAATTACAAATTAGGACGTGAATATAATATTGTAAGCTTCGTGATTGGTATCGTGGTTTCTCTTATCTTTTTCTCTGGAAATTTTTGTATCAATTTGTGAAGTCGACAGATGAATAGTGTTATCTTTTAAATAAGTATTCAATGAAGTATAAAGCAAAGTACATATTTTTATTTTTTGTACTATGTTTTGAGTACTGGAAGACAACAGATAATTGCGGAGTCTACAAATAACCTTCGTACAACAGGTTTTTAATTATTTTTTTCTGCGTATAAAACACTATACTTAATAATTTTGGATGAACGATAAATTACCGGCTACTTAAAAAGTTGTTAATTAGGTATGCACATGTGCATGAATGTCTAAAAAAATACGATGTCTTGCTTCATGGTTTTGAACCATTAGAGCCAAAATCAAGCTCAGTGAATATAATTATAATCGATAGGATTTTGTTTCCATGAGTAACACTAGTTAAATTTTCTTAATTTTAATTTATGATGTTTCATTTGTCTAAACCTCCCTTTTTAATGCTTTCCCTATTTTTACTATATTCTTATTTTAGCTACAGATTTTTTACGACCCTATCACATCATTTATAAAGATTTAAACATATGAATATATGTTAAAAAAGAAAAACCCGAAATTAGATTATACAGAAAGCATTTTTCGTCAGTTAGATGTTTAAATCCTCCGGAAATCCGGAAATTTCGAAGATTTTCTTGAATGGCATGTTCATTTTGAAGGTGGGCAATAAATACTAACTTAAAGATCGTAAATCATTATTCATACTATATAGAAGGTCCATCCAATTCACTTATTTATGTAATTAGTAACTGTTTATATCCAAACGTTAGGATTTTAATATCATTCATTTGGCATAAAAAGCGAAACCGGAAATAAAAACTATAAGCTATTTATTAACCTACTTAACCCCACCATATAATTTTAGGTGTTTGTTTACTCTCCCATGGATATTTATTTCTAATAATCATTTTTAAGTCCTAGTTGAAAAGTTTCGAGCAGTAATGGGGATTTCTGTATATGTGCTCTTACTATTCTAAGTCCCTTATGATTTATTCCCGCTATAACCATAATGCTCTAGTACATTAATATTAACTTGATGGGCGATGTTACGTTAATCTCTTCCGGCATCATATAGTCTTTAGGTCTTATAGTATGTGCATGGTTAAAGTTGAGATCACGAAATTGATTAGATTATTGACAAAAAAGGTTTTCTTGAATGGTTCATACGTAAATTTCTCATTCCAAATCTTCCCGGGCCAAAAGAATGAATATTAAATATAGGAAGTAAACTACATTTTACTCAGAAGAATACTCAGATAAGTTTTCAGAATTCATGGTATAACCCATGAGTGGTATACAGAATGAGTGGATGATGCATAATTCCAAAGACTCGTTCTAGATATTCTAGGAAAGACAGATCTCGGAGATTTTTAACCTCTCTAAGGATATGCCTCCATTAATTTAACCAGATAATTCACAACGAATGTAGGAACTAAAGAGAGAAATTTCTGTTACAAGGAATTGAATGTCGCTCAAATTACGGTTTTAAAAAGTATCACAGTTAATTATTATTTCTGTTCTTTAAAAAATGCACATAAATTTTCATTCGATGATTATATTATATCAATGAATATCATGGTTTTCTTTTTGTTTATTGCTTTCATTCTATTATAGTCCAAAAGTTTATCGTTTCTTCCAACTTTATTTCTTTAGCTTTCAGTCTGATGCTTTTTTGAAGTCTACACATCAGCATTTAGAAAAGCGTCTCATACAATCTTTTCCTTCTCACAAAATCACTATTTCACAGCCTCCGTGAACTCCACATCGTTCGGAAAGCATTATTTGCGAATTTTCCTCCTCTATTTCGTGAAAAGTCGAAGTAATAGGGAGGATGCGTAGATATGTTGTACTCAAAAACACAATGAATTTACAGGGAAGGGCAGTAAGAATAAATCTCCTTCATCTACCCCTATCTAGCTTCTATTTCATATCATCTCCACAACACCATGGGATAATTGTTTCCACTTGATGTTCCCATGAAAGGGAAACCGGTCCTTTTGATAAATCATTTGGAAAATGCTAAGTTTTCCAGCTGATCCTATAGGGCTTCCCAAAAAGTCACGCCTTAGCTCATCGATGCCGCTTCTTTGATAAAGTGATCTTTTGTGTACGAATACTACAAAAAGAATTCTTCCGGTTCATATGTGCGGATTGCATGAGTTTTATCACGGAAAGCATAAGCTGAACTTGGGCAGCGAGTTTCTTTGATTGCTACACACCACCTCTTATACGCCTGAGTTGCATTACACGCATTACTTTGCAATTTGGATTATTCTGGAAAGTCAGATGTGCGTTCATTGTCCAATTGTAATAATTTATCATTGAGATAAAAAAGGTTAATTCTAAATGTTTGGCAGTGTAGTATTATGTCGTAAAATGTCATTGTACTCATTTTTTTCTGAAGTTATTGGTATCATTTTACTAATAAGTATGTGTATAATATGGTGGTTCTCATTTTAGATTAATACATATATTATTGTGAATTTTATATGCAAATAGTATGCTATCATTTAAACTTTACGTGAAATTTCATGATAATAGTAATGTAACTATGTTAATTACAATAGTATGCTATTTGATTGTTATCTAAATTGTTTACCATCACAAAGTATAATCATTATATACTTTTATTTATTTAGTAGAATAGTATATTACTTATGATATAATATATAGATCTTTATCGTGCATGTACCCTGACGCACGCCGGCAGGCGGCATTCAAAGAATTAATTTAGATTTATGTATGAATATTTATATACAATATCATTCATTATCTACACAAGGAAGATTATCCTTACTTTCTTTGGCTTTACATACGAAAATCCAATGTTTTATATGTTAAGTTGCACATTATCTATGTTATGTTATGTATTCATTATGATTCCTATGGTTACTTCTGACCGAAATGCCAAAAAGTAGGTCGAGGATTTGAGAAAAACGTGGCATATAAATATTTAAAATAGTTCGAAGTTTAGAATGACAAGTCACGCGTCACGGGCTGTCATAGGAGGATTCTTGCAATTCGTGCCAAATTTAGTTTTGAAGAGAATGCAGTAGAATGTGCATTCGTATTTGTAGTAGCAGTGGTATTTACAGTAGAAAGAATATCTCTTATGGTTATTTTGACTAATTAATTTGTATATTAATGAATATATTGACATAAGTTGTAAATAATGGATTACCCAATTAATGACGAAAATACGGCACTTCGTTATCTTTATATCTTATCGAAACTCAATCGACGCGGATATTCAATGTCCTAAAACGTTCTAATGGATTATGAATTCCTTTTTTAAAATAAGATAATTTGCGTTCATCTTATAGCTTAAAATCTTACATTAAAATGACATTCCACGACAAGAATATTCGTTTATATTTCTTCCTTAAAAGTAATGTTTTTTTTACAATTATAAAGATTTTGAATTAATTTTAAAAATTTTTCTTTAGCAAGCAATTAATTTCTTTTATATTTACTATGAGTTTCAAAATATTAATTGATTGAATCAACAATAATACTGTAATTGAATGAAAGCTTCATTTCTTCATAATTATTTTTATGCCTAAATAACAATCGAATTAGAGAAGTTTATAGGTTAAATGGAAGTAATAGTTTTCCAACTTAGGAATTGTGTTTTAGGAAAACCTTTGTCTATTTATTTCGAACTTTTAATAAGATTCCGTAATATCATATCTTCAATCGCATAATATTTTATAGCGACATAGTTTTTACAACTAAACTTCCCGAACTTTAATATTTCACGCTTACACTTTATTGAATAATACTGAAACGTCATACATTTGAAAATACGTCGAATGTCCATGCAGAATATGTTTTAACTTGCGATTTGGATGAATGCATTCTATACTTATCGATATGTTTACTTTTATATAAAATAAATACCACGAATATACATATCAGTGTTTCATCGATTTTTCGAAACGAATTAATTAAAAAAATTTTAATCGACATCGGTAAATGAAAGACGAAACAGCCGCGCAGTTAGCAAAGTGGTAAAAATGGGCCGCCTGGCCGCTGCTCAACCCGATTCTCAGGAAGCCTCATCTGGAAGAGTGCCATTAACATAGCGGGAGTGGCGTCTACTAAAGGTCGTTAAACTTCCGAACGAATATACCAGAGGATGTATTTTCAAACCTATGAAATAATGAGTGAAAAATGTTGTTACTGCTCACAATCGATTGCTGAGAGGCTGGATTGGACCGCTCGTGGGTTTCGATGAAGGGAACGGATGATTGATAAGGGACAGAGCATCGATCGTCTGAAGTTATCAAAGACATGAATGACTGCCTGCCGGAAGCATGTGACAGACTACCACAAGAGCTCGATGAAGACCTGTATCTATTCCTCTGCTCGTGCTGAAGATTTTTAAATGCGAAATATGCAGACTTTAAAACAAATCTGATTGGGAGGGACTTAATAAACATTTTTATCCAGTAGCCATCGCACACCATGTCTGGAGCTAACCAGGAAACGTCCAACTCGAGGATTCTTACTAATCACTGAATAGAGACGACATAGCATGGATAGGAAGATATTAAAGATATCTGAAAGTATGAACCCAGAGGATCTTCATCATCAGGAGATGAAATAAGATCGCGGAATTCCTTCAATCAAGGAGGAGCAATGACTAGGGGGAAATACTGAACACGGTGGACTTGAATACGACTGTCCGATGGTCGAAACGTAGTCTAGCAGAAATTAACCAGCGTAGCAGAGAATACGACAAACAAAAGCGAATCATATTTCTTACGCCGATTGCAATCTTCGATAGACTATAATTCAATACCGGGCTATAGATTTTAATGACAATTTATGAATTTAGAGCCCAGAAGTCTTATTGAAAGATTTTAAATTTTGAATCAATTTATCAGATTAGTGTTTAATTACGATTTATATTAAACATTCATTCCCGTTTCAAATATTAGTTAAATATAAAACCGAGAATATCCTTGGAGTGAATATAACGTTTTAAATTGGTAATTTTACATTATTGATGATGATTATAAACATGAATGAATTCTATTCAAATTTTAAAATGTTTCCAAGGCTCTATTATATATTTCTTGCGATAAGACTGCGAATATGTCAAACAACATCTTTTTTTATTTTCATTCAGAACTAGTAGTTAACAGAAAATGCAGTAGAAAATTAATATAGGTGAATTGATTATGGTTGTTATTGTTATCAGTTGTTATTGTTATTGTTATCAGTTGTTTAACTTAAATAAGGAATCATTATGAGAAAATAGGATACGTTCCAAGTTTAAGATGAGTCCCTTTCACTATTTTATTTTATTCATTCAGGTTTCTCTGAAGCAATAAAATAAGGAATACATTATCAAATTGATATTAATGATATTTCAGACAGGATAATTACACATGACACTAACAAATGTAAGATGCTTAACTATCTAATTATTTAGTGATCAATAGACCAATTTTCAGTGGTTCGTAAGCTTCCGTTTACTTTAACCTCTTCGAGGTTCATTAGTGTTGAAAACCGAAGAAAAAACGGCTGTGGAAATGTTTTCAGAATGATCGCCAATCCGAGATGGGGTCAAAGATATAATCTCTATGCTAAACAAGAAGTTAATAAACTTCTCGATCAACCGACAAGACGACTGATTAGTATATTTAACCACCAATGCGTATTGTGGTGTGCAAATACCAGTCTTTATCACTCCAGTTACAAAAACTTCCAAGAAAAACCGTTAAGAAAATGAATTCAAATAATAATATTATTTCGTATGATTTCTCAATTGTCCACGTAATATTGTAATCAGAGAGAGGTAGTATCTTCAGATCCATCTAAAAACTAAGTGTTTACGGATTTTTTCATCGAGTTTCGTTAAGTTTAGAAAGCCTTTTGTTTACATTTCTTTATCTGTTTTATCATCCAGGGACTCTTATTCAACGATATGGACAAATTGAGAACTTTTCGTTGGTTTATCTTAGAAATTCATCTCTAAAATTTATCGAGTTCGGTCTACACCTACTTTAATTTTCATTTAACCGGTATGCATTCATTTTTGTGAAAAAATGCTCGACCACTATATATACTACTACAAATATTAACTTTTGCATCGGATAAACATTTTAGGAATCAAAAGAAAAAATTGGTTTTATTTAAAATTTGTTCAAACATTTTCTTGAAAGCGTTTATATAGTACTGATGGTCGCAAAGAAATTGAAAATGATGGACTGTATTTATGCCCTAAATATCAACACAGGACATAAAGTCAGAATGGATCAAAATGATTATGGATGACTTCCATATCACAATCAGAGAGGTTTCTGTTGAGTTTGGAATATCATTTAGCTCATAATAAGAAATTTTTATGGATATACTGATTTAGGTGGCAGATTATTGGTTTTGAAATAGTTTCATTTTAAAAGCTTTACACTATACCCATCCTCCATCAAAATTCTGTTGTGCAAGCTATCAAGTGAATTCTTTTCTTCTAACAAAGGTTTGATCAAATAAAACAAACCTATGAACATTGCTCTAGAGTTGACGTTTGAAGTCATTGACGATCCAGATTTGATTGAATGGATCATTAATAAAGTATGTATATAAATAATTACGAATGCACTGATATTAAGGGTCAAAGACTCCTTTCTCTCAAAGTTATCATAATGAACCAATATGATGGTGAATATGTAGGAACATCTGAAGTTGAATGTGATGGCTTTTCCCCACGGTTTGAAAAGAGGAATTACGTACATCTTAAGTTCTAGGTTATGAGGAAGATAAAGAATATTACTTATACCATTGTCCTGAATCAGTATGAAGATAAGAAGTCTTACTGAAGAATCAGTGCTTGGTAATTGCCCCAGGATAACGTGCCAGTTCATAAATCAATGCTTGATAATGATGTTTTGCAAAAACAAACGCAATAAAGATGCGTTTGATGTCGTAAACATCTGATATATCTCCCTGTGATTTAGTCCTGTTACTTAAAATGAAGGAACTATTAACTTTTAGAAAACGTAGATACGAGGTCAGAATCTCCGAATGAGCTATTACGATTGTATCGTCAAAAATAAAAAAAGCGTTCAAAATAACTGCATATCCATATTTAACTTCTTGAAACTGTTTATTATGCTTCATACAAGAGAAAAGAATGAGAATTGATACAGCGTAGCTCGGGAAATTTAAAACTTCCGGATTTTAGATGACTATTTGTAACTATTAGAATGAGTTGCATTAATTGCTATTCGTCAAAATGTTTTATGGTAGTTATACTCCATTTAGAATTATCTTAAGATCTATTCCACAATCGGGTTAGAAATGTATCTATAATCAGCTATATGATGTTTCACATCAGATCGTGGTAATCGCTCAAACAGATTCCATTCACGTTTGCGTTAAAATGTATGAAAATTAGGGTGGCATTTGAAACAATCTGTTAGTGATTATCATCTTTATTAACGATCCTGGTCGAATCTTGAAACGAAGGTACATATCGTGGGGGAAAGCGTTAATCCCGGCTTATTAACTTCTAGTTAAATGGTGTTAACCCGATACCTACTATTGTTGTATATCTGCTTGTCACATTATTTTCATTTAAAAATACGTCTGACTTATTTAGAACCATGGAATTGTTACATTTTCGTTCGTGAATTCAAAATTTGGAAGATGAAAAAGGAAGAATTAACTGCTAGTTTCATTTACAATATAAATATATTTATACATATGCTGTAGTATATATTTCATAAGGGTTTTAAAGTTTTGTTCTCATAAAAGGAATCTATAAAATAGGTCACCGATCTTAGTGGAGAAGTGCGTACGTGCCAAGGTCCCGGCTTATTAGAATAATTCTATTAGGGCATGGTCGATTATTATCTATTGATTGTAACATGTTCTTGAAAACTACGTTGATGTTATAGATGTGACTTAACTTTATACTTGATGTACTGATACTCAACTAAATAAAAAGTTCTTTAAACCGATTGAAGAAAATAGGTCGTTATCCAAACATAGAATTCATCATCATATTTTTATTAGAACATGAATAATTTTTAACTCTTTCCTTGTCTTCTAAATATGCGTATAATAGTGAAAGTAAGTGAGAATATAACTTGGTTGAAAACTTATTAGGGTCATAATACATTATACCTACGTCACATAAGGTCCCATCTTTTCTGGGAGGCAACATAGTTCTGATAGCGGCCTGCAGGTGGCTAAGCCGCCAGTGACGCAATAATCTGAGACGACTTGCGAAGGCCGATGATTTCTATTCTTAGGAAGAAAGAGGGCGGAAAAATATTTTGGTGACTCTGGACTAACTTTAAGGATATTGTAAGTCCATCGTTTAGACCCGTCATCATTGTTCCTCACAATCAAATCGGAGCTGTGCTGTTCTCTCTCATTCTTCTCGAGTTGAGAGTAATCAAGAGCGTTTTAGACGAAACGTCTCGTCGGTATTTTCTCGGAAGGCCGAAGATATATATGTTTAAATTAGAGCTGAGGAACGCTCTTTTGTAGTAATTATGTTCTAAGGCGATTATATTTCCATGCATACGGCATATATCTACATGCATGTTTGTTCGGAGATACAAAATATTAACGTGAACTTTGATTGTCGAATGTGAAAAGAAAATTATCGTAAATTAATTCAAAGATATCTTTAATTGGTCTGTGAAAATAATCAATCACTTTCCAATGATCTAATTCTATTCATTAATTTTCCAAATGTGTACATCAAAATTGAGAATATATATATCGAGATATTTTTACAGATAAAATAATTACTACACGTTCTATTTTCTATATGTTTTTGATTGTCGTTCAATGAAATCATCTTCCCCAGTAAATTTTATTTCGCTAACACCGAAGTTAACTATTCTTAGCTTATCTAACTTTGCATCATTCACCTTCCCACAAATACCTAGTGATCTTACGTTTTCTTGTGATTCCACATTCCAATCCTAAACGTATCAACTTTGACCGATGCATCCTTCCCAAAATGTCTGATAACTACGAGAATGATTTTTTTTTTGATTTTCACTATTTAGAAACTTCAAAATAAGTACTTCATTTGGTATATGATATTTTCATGATTTAGAAACGATTCGTAAAATGGCCACTTAAGCTGAATTTCAAGGAATATAATTAAAAATCGAATAGTTCAAAAGAAAATCAAGATTTTGAATCGAAATAATCTTTGTACTCAATAGAGGAGATATGAGGTAATTATTTTTTTATCCTAATAGTAATTCAACTTAATGGATTGCTATTAATTTCGATAATTTCGAACAATTTCTTACTTCCATTATTTCCATATTGAAGTAATTCGGTATAAAAATCAATTAAGCTTATGGAAATCTTAGGACGAGACTACAAAGGGGGTTGGTGAAGATTTGGACGGACGAGTGTGAGAATAAGGGACAAGATTTTTGTTATTTTTCATTTTGACGAAGAATCATATATTTATACGACTTTGTAGAAAATGAGATTTCCCCATCTCTTCTTAACAAACAGCAATTCCAGTTTTAATGTTAACAATTGAATTGGTATCCCGCACAGCTAACCATTTCTTCTTGCATGGAAACGGAGGAAAGTTGCTGAAATACGTATCTGGCATTCACTGTCCATCACAAAGTACTTCAGAACGTATGTTATCGTATATATATATTGTATATTCAATAGCAGCCTTCGATTGATCTGGCGAAACGATATCCGGTTATGGTCTCCAAACAGTTTATAAGCACTATGAGTTCCGCAGAAATCTTGACCAAAACTTTTTCTTGGCGATTGAAGTTTTGTTTGTGCTTTCTTTGGCGCACTTTTACCTATTCCCACCCACTGTTTGGACTGCTACTCCGTCTCTGACGTGTATAAGTAAATCCGAGTTCCTTCCTCTGCAATAAAAGATCGAAGACACCTTCATAAACAAATGCGAATACTTTTCGAGACGCGGTCATTGTCACGTTTTCTTGGTCGACGATTAACAAACGCAGACAAGGATTTTTACACGAATGTATTTTTACATTTTTCAAGTTTTCTAATGAAATAACGTTAATCATATACGTTGATGATCATTAATAACGCCAAAAATTCTTTAAGAACAAAGTAGGAACATAAAAGGATAAAACCCGTTAATCGTGTATTTTTATGCATTTTTTCAACTGCAGCTCATTGAGCGAAAAATGCGTAAACGTGTTTTTTTCGATAATGTTAAATTAAGTATTAATTTAAGATCATCAAATTCTCTTATGATATAAGATAACTTATGAATAGAACAGAATCGTTCGAAGCCGAAACAAAATTTAATAAAATATAAACCACCTTATAAATAGGGCTTACGATATTATCATACGTTGGAATATCTGATCACCAATTTCAATTTATTGGAATAGGAGAGGTTTTCTTAAATAAATGATTGTTTCCTACTATGTAATGACAGCTTTTTATTGAATGCCGAATTCTAATCAGTATCTATAATTAATATTATAAATACATAATTGTAATAAAAATCAATTGGTTTAAATAAATTAATATTTTGATATTAATATCAAACGCTCCTTTATGATCTCATAATAATTTATATCTTCGAACTTTAAAGTCCAAAAATACAGTAATATTGAAAAGCTAAAGTAACAGGGTGGGAATTAGGAGATGAGACACTGTCATGGTAGACCTTATCATATTGCTTTCTGATTTTTTTAACTACGTGACTTTTCGAATGAAAGTTTGCTCTAGTTTTACGTCGCATTAATATTTTTAACCAAAAAAGATGAGTTTCAAAAAACCACTCTATCAGTACTATACATATTTTTCCTTAATAAGAATATTATATTAATTTATATTTTTATTTATAATTAGAATAGAAATATCTTCTAAATATCTTTATTTTATTGTGAAGAATTAAACGATATATCGCATGAATAGAAAGCTATATTGAGGTATAAATAATGAAAAGCTTTTTTTATACGAATCAGTTATAGACAAATATATAATGAAGGATTTAACCCGTTTCTTCATCGGATAATTTAAAATATCTCAGTCGATTCAGGATTGCGAATCATTCAACTTTGTAGTCTACTATCAATGAATGATTCTATTTATAAAATTTTGAAGGCGAATAGTTTTTATTTTATTCATCATTAGATCGTGTAACTCAATATCAAAGCAAACGCTAAAGCTGAATGTAACCCAAGTGGATCCATTTATTCTTCTCCATCCTGAATTTTTATTGAATGCTGAAAAAGTCTGATACTTGCAATAAATTCCCTCATCAAACTTTGCTGGCGGAAATGTGTCAGTCTTTCAATCATTCGGAAGACTTCAAAGATACTAAAAGATCACTTTCTGCGAATTTAGAAATAAGAGACGTTTAACTTTTTCTCTGATGTTTCATTACTTCGTTTCAGTATGATTACTCCTGTACGTTTTTTTTTATTCTTTTATCTATTCTTGTAAGATAGGGAAATGTATACCCTCTCTTATACTCGATATCTTAATCGAAGTATTTTATTTCTTATTCCATCCATTCAGTGCTGGATCAAAATACTTAGTTTAAGTTTGTCGATAAATATATTATAACCACCCAATATAAACGAATATAAGGATATTTTTGCTACACCGTAATTTTTATTCTAATGTGTAGCTGTTACTTTGAAGTTATTAGAGAACAAATCTTCAAATTTGTTTACCACTCATGTAATTTTAGTCAATCTGCTACATCCGCTTATAATGCTCTCACTACAAACACTTTTCGTTTAACTGTTCCTGTATTTGCGAGAGGAACTTCTGCTGTTTACATTTAACATATACTACAAGAATCAATTTTAGCATATTATAATTGCATTAAATTGATTTATTTTATTTATTGATTTATTTTTACAATTATTATTTATATCAAATTGATAATTCTGCAGTATTAAAAAATTCAATACCAATCTTGTTTTTTTCCTATTGTCTTTTATTTTACGTTTCAGAGATATTTTTGATCATTATAAAACTCCTGGTTCGATTTATTTCTTAAGACTTTTCGTTGGAACTTGGTTTTCTGGCCCTCCAAATATTTTATACCCTTTCTATGCATATTAAGATGACAATGAAACTCTTCCCTATTGTATTTTTGAAAACCATTGACATTTGAAACGTAAAATTATTATAAGTATATTTAAGTATCAGTGTATATATTTAAGTACATTTTTATGAAGTATATTTAACCTTAAAAAAATCGCTTCCGGGTTTCCAAAGTCAGTCAGGCTATAGTCGTCGAGTTTTGAAATTTTCTTCGAGATCTTTTAAGTTACAAATTTTCCAGCTTCTGGTGTCATTCATCTTGCGTTCCTTCATTGTTCAAATTCTTTTAGAATCTTTTTCTATTCATAGTCCTCAATCACGGACAATTCTTAATTCTTTTATAGCCGAACACACGGCCAGACTCTGAGACTGTTAAAGTCTGTGAGGGAAACTGGGTTGGATTCTAGGCTGCAAGCTGGTGACTCGTGGGATATTTGAAGAAAATGAGGTTATTTTGGGTTAGATATTTAGGAATTTACTCCACTTCTCCGAGGCTTTAGATCCAATAAGAGCATACAAAGGGATGCGACCCCAATCAGTTATGCCATAAAGTAAGCAATATGACCGAAATATCCGTTAAAATGTAGCGGAGCGTCAAATGAATGATTCTTGCCCTAGTAGTTTGAATTGTTGTCGCCATCTTGAAATGAAATGGCGCGAATACGTTGAATTGGTCGAGGTGGTAAGTTGTACAAGTATTAGTAAAAAGCAAGATAATGAATTCTTCGATTCCTTAAATAACTTATACGTTATCAGTGAAGAATTACGGAATTCCTTTGTGAGATCCTGAATGGTAACCTTTTGGTCGGATACATATTGAAAAATACTACACCGTCATTTTATCGGTATATTATGAGAAATTGAATACATCGAAGAAAAATAAAATAAGGGAAAAGTTAAAAAAGTATCGTATTGATTTTTCATGACAATACTACATCCCAAACTGCCCCGCGATCTACTTTTGCGTCATATAGATGTGGTATTACTAATCATCTACCTTACTACCTAAACCTGGTACACAGGAATAAGCATTTTTTTCGCAAAATCTAATAAGTTCGTGGGCGTAAAATGCTTTTAGAACAATGAGGGATTATAGAGAATGTGAAATAGAGCGGAGACGTAGACACATGTATAAACCATTTTGATATAAAAGCTGATATGCCCAGTTTTGTCCAGGCTTCAAAAGTGCCAGTGGCAAATCCGCTAAATAGGATTATATTTTTTGTTGAAGATTCTCATTTTTTCTTTCATCTCTTTCAGATTCCCGTTCCTCTCTACCCTCGTTAGTGGGTGGAGGGGGGTAAATCCACAATGGCCACTCACAAGGAATTCCACATGGACGCCGTATATCCAGAGCCCCTCTCCCGGCTGCATCCGCAACTATACCGCCGCGCCGTCCGAAAAAATATGCGTAGGAATATTGGCAGCGGGAGATACCGGACTCAACCTGTGACGTTTGCAGAAATCAAGGTATACGGATGGATCTATGACTATGGTTTTCCGTAGTTATCAAAAACATTATTGTGTTCTTTATATTATGTTCTTTTATAATGGACTCATCTGAAAGCTATTATTTATGGATTGGAGATTCTATTATGAATTTGATGGAAGAACATCGCGTGTTCTTTTTTATTTGTGGATTATTTAATACTATGCTTATCAATATTGATTATTGAAAAAAGTCTTAAATACAGCTGGTACAGAGTATTAGAAAAATAGGGAAGGTTTTTTCGTCGTATTTCTCAGAATTTGGCTTGAAGAGTTTAGGAAAAAAGTCACAATGAGTTTCCGATAGAATTAATGGAATATTTTTTTCTCAATAATTTTTATGACCACCATTGTTTGGCTTAAATATAAGTGTCGTCAGGGTGTACATTGATAAATGCTTAGTTAAATTTTTAGGTAGGGAAGACACGAATTTGTGACTGAAATTTTGAAATAACAATATTTAATGCCCGAAGATTTATTTGGAATATCTAAATCTGTTTACAGTTGAATATAAAAAATCAACACTTTTGTCATCTTATTCCGCGAGTTACAATATTCAAATATTTCAATTCATTTTTCAAGATTTTATAACGAGCAAACTGAATCTATCGGTTGAGCGAAGCAAAATTTCTCTACCGCTGTAATTTTGAGAAGAAGTATTATTAATGCAAAGATAGTTAATATTAACAATCTATGCATTGATTTTTCCTTATTTTACCAAAAATTCTTGCCAACCGTGAGATTGCCATGGCGAACTTTTTTTCGCGTATAACTTATTTATTACATAAGCTCGGTGAACGAAAATGAAGAATTAGATTATAGATTATATTTTGAAAACAATCGAGGTTCAGATATCGGTCTTATCCAGTATCCAGTGGACGCTGCATCTTTAGGAGCTGCTGTCTGTTTCACTGTGATGTATTTGAAGAATTTTAACCATCTGTATGCATCTTCGTTATAATTTTAGCTGGATTATCGGCCCTGTAGTTGTTCAAAAGAATTTAACTATTCTGCATCTTAAATTATGAAGAATTTTCTTAATTTGAAGTCTGCCTGAACTAACTCCACATCGAAGCTAATTATTAGGTAGTTGAATCCAACCAAAAAACTGGGGAGAATCTTCCAGAGTTCATCTGGTTCGCTGTATCCGATGTTGTCTTTGTTGAAACATTTCAGTTGACGTTATTTACTTCTTGTTTCACCGCGAATCGTTCCTTATAAAGCTCCAATTGGCATTGGATATGAATGGAATTTTTATAATAAGTTTTCGGTTTCCATAGAGGGTTTAAGAGGTTGTTACAGATATGGACTTTCTCATTCTAGAATCTACGGGTCATTATTCCTTGTTTATTTGTTCATCGGCTTCACGATCTTATGGTGACATATCTGCAGCGTATAATTACTTATGTTCACTGTAGAAAACAACAGGATCAATAAAGGAAAATATTTACCAATTATCATGCCTTTGGTGACTTATAGAAGTGAAACTTGGGTGTTAAATGCTAACATAAACGCGGACATCAAACAAATCAACGTGGTATGCATACAGTGCACTGCATACAGTGAACGACATGGCGGGACAAAAAACGCAACGCGTGGATGAGAAAAAACAGGATATATGGATATCATCGTAACTTTTGTAATTAGAGGCAATACTCTAATAAACTACCATATACTTCTGTGATTAGAGCCGATACTCTAATGCTCAGGGTGACGTACAGTGTTAGCAGAGAATTTGCTTAACGGATAACTCAAGGGAATCTATGAAATTTTCGCTTTTTCTGCTAATTATAAATACATTGAATAAAATAACATAAAAGCATATATTGATCATAATCAAATCTTCCTATTGAAATTATATTTAGCAAGTTCTTTTCAGTGGCTACGCTAATATATTGGTATACTATCTGATTGTATGCTATCAACTAAATTACGGACTTAATAGATTTAGAGAATTTGTAAAATGTTCTATATAAGTGGGTAAAGTAATAGGGAAAACTGAAAAGTAGATAGAACTGATAACATACGTGTTTACACTAGAATTGTCATGTATTTGATGAAGATATAGATAGACTTGTCTTGACGAAAAAGAAAATGAAAAATGATAGCTCGAGATCTTTTTATATGAGGTGAATTTTCAATAATTGGTTTCTTCGATATTATTCAACAATACGATTTATGTGGTACGTATAATTGTAAATGATTACATATATTGCTATGGTTCTTGTGTATTCAATACCAAAGTTTTTTAATGTGCTTTCATTTAAAAATTTTCAATTATAGTTTTTATATAACTTCCTAAATATTTGTCATTATAAATACGTAGGTGTAAAATTTCATCACCTTAAATGGCAATTACGATGTGGCACAAATTTTGATGCAATACTTATTATTTTTAAGAATTTTATATTTTAATATTTACGTACACGTATTGCATAAGAATTACCTTATGTAACTCGTATTGTAAACAGGGTACTTCTTGAAGAGCCCTTATTGGCTCAAGGGGACCTTGGCTGCCGACCTATCCTCGAATTACTTATATAAGTAATTTTTGATGCCCACGTTTTTTGTATTATGTAATTTTTGTGTTATGAATTTCGCGATGATTTCTAAGCACAAATAATGTACAGTTAATGTATCAAGAATAACTCAAAAAATATCAGTAAACACCTTTGCAATGTCCGTCGAGCATACTTTGTTATACCTTAAACGTCTTTTACATTTGTGGTAAAAATGGATCTGAAAACACTACGTTTTAAATGAATACTTTGTAGCCGAGCAGCAGCATTGGGAAGGTACATGTTCGATAGCCTTACGCCGAGTGCGGCTGTTAAATGTTGCAGACAAGCACTTGATTTCGTAGCAGCATCGGTATTTATAGACCCAAATATCGATTCAGCGCAAATATCCTCCCTCGCAACGGGAAGTGTAAATAAGTTAAAACCACCATCTTTGCAAATGGGTTGCTCAAATCATGGCGAAAGGTGTCTTTGAAAATTTAGATACAAAATTTTGAAATAAGATTTAGAAATATTCAGACTGTACGGTAATATTTTATTGGATGTTTATGGTCGAATTCTATTGTGTATGGAGTGTATGCAAATGACGCAAAAGGCTACCGTAAAAGAATTAAAGGATAGATATAATTATCCCCTCCTAGACAATACCGTATTGTTTCCGTTCGTAAGTTTTCTTTATTAGTTTGATTGGTTGATTGTTTGATTAGTTTCATTGTACTATTTTTCTCTCAGAGTAGGCCGAACCCGATTGAAATACTAATTGTGAATACGTTTTGCAGGAGGTCGACGAAGATACCCTGGATGATGGATGCAACAGCGGCTCGACGACTGGAACTGAAACCTCAGCGGCTGCTGCATCAAAATCGGAGCTGGACCTCAAGGCGGGATTCGACGAAATAATGAGGCGTTCCCGTTTCACGCCTCCCATAGACTCCACGCCCGACTCTCCTACGAATGTGCTAAATGACCCCTTAGCCGCTCGGGAGTTAAAACAGAAGAGAAAAAGGGATTTAGGGCGCCCTTCCATCTGATGGCAGCGCCATCTTGCGGCCTTCTTTTCACTCACTTTTTCCCGTATGTTGCAAGAGGAGTTCATAACGGACCATGTCAGCGACCTCTCACTATGGCGACGGAGAAGCGTGTTTTAAAAGTGTTTGAAATTGAACGCCTTTTTTCACTCTTCTTATTCGTATGATAAATCTTGCCGTATTTTTTCGGCGGAAGCGAAACTAATCGTAGGTATGGGGAAAATGAATTTTATGCAGTTAGCTGTTTAATTAACTGTTATTAATTAATTGCCAACAAAAACGAAACGTTTTATTTATGCGAAGTGTTGCTTTTATTTAAGTTAGATCAACCTATGTACGGATTCGGTGTTTGAGAACGCTCTTGCTGTAAATGTGCTGTGCAGCAATGCGGTTCTCCAAATGTCTATATTTATGAACGGATCTAAACACCGAATGCATTATTCATCAATTATAACTCGTCATTATTAAATGTCCGTATTTTTATTTTTACTGTTATATTTCAAAATATATATTCTGGAGACAATCATCGTTTATCATTGAAGATGGTTTTTACACCAACTCTTGGGTTTCGCAAGTCTCTTTCCTTATGGGGGATACTGGTTAATATTCCCAAAATTTGATCATTTTTCTTCCATTATATCAACCATAAAATGAAGTATCGTTAAAATGCCTGCAGATATGCAGGCAGCTGATGTAATAATACTTTTGCCGGAATTTAGATGTTTTGATTCGATCAATCATCAATCATCAAATTGAAGTTTAACGTATGGCCTTCAAGACATCTTTCTAGAGATCTTCCTTCGATACGTTGCTAAAAATTGTACGAAAATATTTTTCCTCATCTGAAAAAAGCGTTCTAGTATTATAATATGAATATAATAGGAGATAAATTCCACGTGAGAAATCTCAGCGGTGCAATAATTGTCCATGGGCACCTATTCTTGAGTGCCCATGGACAAAATTTATGCATCAGTTGCTCATCTGTGCTACTTTTTGGATATGACATCACTTTTTTAGATAAATCCACTAGTATTTGCGACTAGAGTAGCCACTATATGACTGGGTATCCCAAAGAAGGATCTTTGGATGTAACGGATAATACTGTCCCTTTCTTTATCCATCTACATATGGGTAAAATACATTTCGCCATCATCCATCCTTAAGGGTTAAGTTGTGTTTAAGATACTCGAAGTGTTCTTAAAAGACGAAGGATACTTGTCAGTAAGCCATAAAACACGCGTTACTCAAGTACCCTTAGAGAGGGCCAGGCGGGAGATGTCATCCACACTCCTGAATTAAGCTGCATAGGTATAAGAAATGTAGATTTATTAATATGTCGCATAAAGATCTTAAACTTCGGGAATATATTCTTAAAGTGTTGTACTCTTTTAAAAAAAATTTAAAAATCGATTTCTTTGACCGGCTGAACCATGTTCCCTCCTCTAAAGATTCCATTGAATTCTGTTATCGACTAAAAATTTCGATGGCACACCATATTATGCAACCTAATGAAGTCTATGACGAAGCTTTCTCTCCAAGAAAAAATTTAAAGCTTTGTTTAGTTGAATATTATTTAATGCAACTGTTACTTTTAATAACACCTTGGAATATATTGTCTTCAGGTTCTTAGTTGCAAGTTTATCTAACGAGAATTTTCAACATAATTAATTTTTTGATATTATTAATAATGTAATGAATAGTCTAATTCGTTGACAATCAAATGGAAGTCGATAATTAATTTAATTTGATAATTTATGAATCGATTAACGAATAAATAACGCATAAAAAGGCAATTGATATTCAAGAATATTTCCTTGATTGTTCCATCGTATGTTGGGGATTCTAATTTTTTAAATTTTATATTATAAATATATTTTAGTAAAACAAAATGATTGTTGGATGATGGAATGAAAAAAATCGTATTTTTACAAGGCTTAAGATTTACAATGCACGATGTCATTGGAAAATATTTCTAAAGAAAAATATTATTGTATTTTCATTGAGTTATACGTTTTGGAAATTTTAAGCTGGAGAAGATTAACTTTGTTTCAATTTGCATTACGAATTCCTGCCAAAATTTTTGGATATCATTTGCTAAAAATTTATAATTTACACACTGTTTGGAACTCATCGTATCCTAAAGATTTATTCGACTATCATTTTGATGGTGGATGTTTTTGCAGCTAGGTTTTATGTATTATGAATACTTATAGGTAGTTACTTTAATAATTTTCTTCAATAGCGTACTGATCAATTACAGCTTGAGTTTCTCCATTCAATTGGATACTGCCGTTAAATTGGAAAAAATTATACCAGGCTAATAAGTTCCTGGAGATATTCATCGATATATAAAGATACATAGTAACTCGCTTACTTGCCGCTTTTTATGTATTTTTATTTATAATTAAATAGTTTAAGGCTACTTTATCCCTACCACTTATCTAAAGACAAATCTATCATAGGAAGCTAATAATTATAAATGGAAATTATGTTAATTATAGCTGGATAATTCTTTTAAATTAAGGGAGGAATTTTTTTTAATGCCCATAACCTCTCCTGGATCAGTTTAGGTTAGTGATATTGATATCTTAATCATTATTATCTATAGATTATCATATTTTAAAAGTATGAACAAATTAAGAAAAAAAAGAAGTAAAGTAAACGAATATTTACTTATATATATTCCGTCAGATTGTCCTGATCAAAATTTTCAGTAATGACAACTCCTTAGATAAAATGTACATAAAACTTATTTTTTTTCTCAAAAAGCTCTAAACTAAATTGTTAAAAGATTTAATTATACGTAACATAAAAACAAGTAAGAAAATTGTTAATGACAAGAAACTTTTATAGATATAAAAATTCATCCAAAGACTTAGAAAGATTAGTTTTTCTCACTACTTCATCTAGGGTTTGGTATCGGTTGAATATAGATGTACAACATCAAGTCTTCCAAGTTTCATAAAAATATATATTCATAGGCAAGCTTTTTGTACAGCGAATTCCATCCGAGTAATAAGTCGGGTAAGTGTATATGAACAAGTACACGACGTTGTAACACACAATCATATATTCTAAAAGAAATAATTCATTACATTTATTTGTTACAATTCATTTTGAATCTGAAGTCAATTTATGGGGTTTCGAGTTGCAATAAATACGGAAATTTTCACTACCAATGCTCTTTAATAACAGTATAAATAATTTTCTCCTTTGCTATAACAAATTTTGGGACAAACCTCCCAAAATCGTAGCATTTAATACTTTCTGGGACCATATTTTCTTCGAATTCGTCCGATAACAAAAATTTCTCTCACCTTTCACACACACGCATAAGTTCTCACAACACTCAAAGTTTGTTCTTAAAAAAAATTCAATCTTCTTTTACTAAAGTGTATCATTAACTTCGGTTAATCTTAATACACCAAATATCATGCTTCAGTTCAGCTTCACTGCTCAGCATTTTTGGAGGTAAACGATTCCGTGCTTCTATTACGTTCTTAGCTAGAACTGCACGGTAATAAAATTCATAGGATCAAAGTCTTGAATGAGGATCAGTCATCATTAGAAATGCGAACTTATTTGGCACACATCCCCAAAATAAATAAAAATTGGAGCAAGGTTGTTAAAAATGGTTTAAATAATAAAACCCCATCGATGTTTACGCGAGTCCATCTCCTTGGTAACTAAAGTCGTATTCAAAATTAGAATGGCGCTAAATAAAACTCGACGGAATTACGGTTTTAAACCACTAATTTCATTTACTAACGAGTTAAATAAAAACTATAATTTACAAAACGAGGACAAACGAGTTCAATAGCTTACTTGAAAAAAGGATTGGGTTCAAACAGTTTTTCATGAATGGGAGATAAGAATCCGCCCAAGTTCTGTTTCATCGACTTTATCATACCTCTCATACCTTTCTAATATATACCGAGCACACTCTTTTCTTACGAATGTATAGAAGAGGAGCTTTACCTAGAAAAAATACGATATTTCAATATTTTGTTTAAGAACATCAAAAAATTAGAACTATATCATTTCTCCTCCTAAACCTCTAAAGTTATATCGCTCGGATAAATTTAATTCACCGAGACGTTATCTTTTCTGTACAAAATGGGGTCAACATTCTTTTGTTCGAACTTGCGAACGATCGATAAATCATACGGATAAAGTAAATAAATAAAAACCTGAGGAATAATTATAGAAAGACCTTGCGGGTCCTTTTGGAATCTAAAGAAGTGCATTACCTTAGCAGTATCATCTATCATTCACTTCCAGATTATTTAGGAACATGCTAAGGCGTTAACTGTCAATTCACTAGCTCGAATCTTGCCAAAGCTTATCTTATTTAGTTTTTATTCCTATTTAAATGCAAAATGTACGTGTACGAATCTACGGTAAACGAATGAAATAAAAAGAAATTAAATTAAAGGCCTATTAAATAAATAAAATAAATCGTCTATTTCCAACCGCTATTTTTCAACTCTCTTATATACTTGTTAACAGAACAATAAAACAATATTTCTTTCAAAAATACGAATTTTATATTTAATAACCTTTATATATTGATTTGATTAATCTTGTTATAATGTCATGGTTTATTTATCGAACTCTTATCAACTTTCATTACCTTTAGCGTTGAAAAATTATCCGAACTCACTAGCTACAAACTCTATCATACATAAATCACTCACTTTTCACTGTTTTGGTAAAAAATATACATAGCAGAAAAGATTTCTTTCCAAGATGACTGGCAGTCAAGAAAATTGGACAAATGAAATATGTATTAAAAATATCCATACTAAGGAATCAAATTGAATCTGGACGATGACAAATGAGGAAAATGGATGCTTAACTTCAGGATTACAGATGTTATACGCTAAACTACAAATTCTATATCCGTTACGTAAGAAATTATTGTCAGCAGCGTATGCTCTCTGAAGTTAAGTTTTCTAAATTTCAGTACGTACAAATTTAGATTTTCGGTAACATATCGTACGAAACAATGCTCATTATTGAGTGTATAGGCCCAACTGCGAGTATTGATCACGAATCAAAACGTTCAAAATAAGTGTATAGTAGTTCAGTTTACTCATAAAAACTTGGAAAGTCTTTTTCATGGACGCTCTTTCTTATAAATCGATTCTACGCTTGATCTTATCGCTCTACTGGATAGATCTCATCGGTTGGAAATCATTAATTTATTAGACGGAAGATGAGTTTGAAAACTCAGACAGACACTTCGTTTTCCTAATCGTACTTCGAGGAAAAAAATCAAGAAATAACAACGAGAAAATAAAATCCGGGAATTTATCAATAAATGCTCACTTGCGGAAAAACTAGATAGAAAATAAAAAAATGTAAACATGCAAAAAGAATTCATAAGCAAATGTCCGGCTAGCAAGAATAACACTTGCAATTATTTCGTGCGGAAATCACTTTCTTGAGAAATCCCATTAAAGTAACATCATTATCACAATTTCCTCTTCTCGCCCTAAATATACTCAAGCTTGTATTTCCCATTTGCTATGTACGTAAGGTTTCATGCGGAAATACATTTATACCCCCACAAGGATGAGAGTAAGGGGAACTCCATTGATCCTAGCACGTTTCAAGCACACGAGTTACAAGTCGCTTGTTTACGATTTTCTTTAACTCGATATTCACATAATTCCTTCTTTTCAGGGAAGAAATTGTTTTCTCTGTAGTTTCGATTAAAAAGTTAACATTCGTTTATATAGCTATACTTGATTTCTAAGCATATCACCTCGTTTATCTTATGATTACGCGACAAGGAAATGTCTCTCTTTCGAAACATATAATGCTTCATTTTCACTAACCAATCAAAATAAAACTTATGGTGGTTGGCGATTTATACGAAGTAGCGCGATAACTATATTTTAACACGTGGACATTATAGGTGAATTATGTAGTCCATCTGAAAAGGAACAATTCGCGTAAATAAAAAATATGCATTGAGGCATTACTTTACAATCGAGTCTCGTCTCTCGAAAAATTTCCGAGTAATGAAAAAGGACACTGTTTTCAGAGTTGATTCTATCACTTTCTCTGTAGTAAATAAATACTAGGCGATGCTATTTCTAAAAATAGATTTTGGACCGCCTCAAATCGCACATTATGGGAATATGTTCCCTTTAGGCGATCCTCACGTTGGCTTTTCATCTCCCGGGAAAGTTTCAAACACTCCGGTCGATCCCGTACTTCTTGAGGGTCCCGGAGAAAAGGTAGTTCCTGAGGCTGTTGACGATCCAACTGTTCGTCCGGTGACTGGCACATCCCCCGTTCCCACTCCCCTAGCCACACCTGGAGAACATGGAAATACCTGTCCGGAAATTGTAGGTGAGGGTGTTGGGGACGACCTTACACTTTGCGGTGACCTATTCTGGGAACAGGCTGACCCTCCTCCTGGCGAGACTTGACTAGTCTGTCCCGTCGAAAACCTTCTCAAGGGCACGAGAGCAGTTGGACGGTTGTCTAGCAGTTGGAGGGCGACTAAAGTCCTCGGAGGACTCGATAACCCCGATGGCCTCCTCTGCTGAGCTCCCCTATTCGTAGGCAAAGCTACCAGTCTCACTGTCGGCAGGCTTCTGTTACCGGAGACCAAAGGCGCCATAGCAGGGTCATCGTCACCGTCCTCTTCCGCCGTTCCTTGATCTTCCTCGTCATTCTGCACGCTCGTCTCCGCTGCAGATGGTATCGTTGTTAGAAACCGCACCGCTAACCTTCCGGGAGACCCTGGAGGTTCGTCGTCGGAAATAGCACTTTGTCGCGTTAGACGAGGCTTGGGTCTAGGGATGGACGCAAGCACCGTCCTAGGCGTGGCGCCGGCATGGTGCACGGTAGTCCAATCGTGAGGATGGTAGTGGTGAGGGTGGTGAAGAGACTGGTGGTTGGCTGGTGCGGCGGAAATAGATGGAGGGCTCTGCTGCTCGGAACTTACGGCGGAATTGGGACTTGCAGAGCGAGGACGGGAAAGCGTGTCTGCTGCGGCTGCTGCTGCCGTTATGGTGGCGGATGCCGCCGCTGCTGTGCAACCAGACGCGCTGGATCTGGACATCCTCCAGGTGGCCGTGCTTGCACTCGTGGCCGTACCGGAAGAATCGTTCCTCGAGCTGGACAAGTTGGAATCCTGAGAAGTCTTCCTGGTGACCAACCAAGACGACCTCTTCTTAGGGTCTAGCAAGCGCAAAGGCAAACCGCAGTTGTTCTGCCTCCAGGAATCCGACCTGGATGAACTGAAGTTTTCGGAAGACACTGAAGAGGCTCTCTTGTGCTGCTTCTGCTGTATCTCGGCGATCTGATGGGCATATTGATCGGATCTCGCTCTCGATCCGTTACCACCTCCTCCACCTGTACCCCTTCCACCTGAGTTCCTCCCCTGCCCCCTCCTACCCCCATCTCGATGACATAGAAGCCAAGAGGCTTTCCCCATAAACCATCTGCGGGGATTCAAGTTGGAAGACCCCCTTCCGGGTCTCAACCTTGCCGACGATGACGTTGAGGCGACGGGGGCGGAGGAGTTGGACGAGGTGGAGGTGGTAGCGGCATTCGCTCCTGCGCCCGCAGATTTCCCCCTCGCGGTGGGCACGTGTTGAGCACTCGGATCCACCCCCGCCATCCCACCCCCAGCTGCAAGGTGGCCATGAGTGAGGAGCTTAGCCGTGCACGTGCATGGGATTTGACCGCCACCGTGCACATGTTCTCTAGAAGATCTATCGACCAAACTGTTGGTGTTTGCGGGAGTCTGACGGTTGCTGAAATTCGAGGAGTGCCTGCATCTTCCGATTCCTCTGGTTACCCTCGATTCTTCGATGGCTTTGCAGATCAGCACGCAGTCCTTCTTAAACTGCTTAGTCAGAATGGCGTACAGGAAAGGATTACAGCAGGAGTTAAGGGGCAATACGAAGACAGTGAAGACTTTAGCTTGTTCGAGGGAAACTAGCT
Source organism: Pantala flavescens (assembly GCA_020796165.1). NCBI lineage: Eukaryota > Metazoa > Arthropoda > Insecta > Odonata > Libellulidae > Pantala > Pantala flavescens. The sequence goes on along the minus strand of CM036886.1, from coordinate 12,336,070 downwards.
GGAGCCCGAAGGCAGCAGTGAGAGAGAAGAAGGCGATTGGTGACCAGCAGAGGAAATCTGTAAAAACCAATAACGCCATTCTTTTAGCTATACGGGAGTCGTTGGAGTTCCACGCTTGCGAACCTCTGATGGCACAATACATCTTCAGGTAGCATCCCATTAGAATAAGGAACGCAACTCCGTTGATGAGCATGAGGAACACGACGTAGGCAAGGCTGTGGGGTCTTTCTGCTTCAAAGGGTAGACACACTGCGAATATTCTGTAGTCGCTGACCCCCACGAGCGGCAAGAGGGCCATGACAAGGGCAAAGCTCCAACCAACGGCCATAATGTAAGCCGCATGCTTCAGAGATAGTCTCTTGTTTAAGTGCATTGCGTGAGTGATAGCATAATTTCTCTCCAAGGTGATCACAGCTAGGGTATATACCGATAACTCTGAGGATAGCACTCCTAGAAAACCAGCCAACTGGCATCCAGCCGACATCTGCCACGGAATGGCATACTTACGGAATTCTCCAAGAGTGGAAGCATCAACTACAGCAAGGAAACCTGGAAGAAGATAATATGAGTGAAAAGGAATGTACGAAGGTATTCGTAGATTTGCTATTCTTTGAGCAAAATGTATGCTGACTTCAGTGCGAATGTTATTTAGGAAAGAAATAACAGTTAGATATATTCGATGTGATTTATCACTCCTTGACAGCCAATTAAATATAAATATTGAGGTTAAAAATCGAGCATCAATAATTTGTGCTTACTTTTTAGTCATTTATCTTTAGTTGATATGTACGCATTGTTTACATACTTTAGTTCCTTGAGGATAGTTCTTACTACATAATTTAAAATCAATGTTTTATCACAGATGGAGAGAAGTAATAAATTTGAATAGTTTCTGTACAATTAAGATTGTTTACATCTTGCCATTGCACCGATATATGATTACTCAATGGAGATCTATTTCAGAAAATTTTTTCTAAGAGACAGGTAGAGGATGGATGTATTTCTTTAAATGTAAAAGTCACTAATAATCTTTTACATTGTGAGAGACACATATTTTTTACTTTAGAGTGTTTTTTTAAAGAATATTTAACTATTTAGTTCTTCCTTTTGTATTACAACTCTCCTTTAATTATCATCCTCAAGCACTCTTCTTCACATTAGGTAATCCATAAATAATTTCACTGTAATAGGAGTTATTTTCATAAGGCTAAGTTTCAGACAATCTACCAACACATCATTTCATCATGCAGCCTTTCCATTCTTCAAATGATTGGTTGCTATGATATCTTCTTTCATTATAGGAGAATTATTATTATTGGATGAATCGATGGTATCAGGAGCGTGTTTATTAACTATTTCTTTCTATTTTTCTTACTCTCTTCTTGTAAAACTCATCAAAGATACATAAGGTATTCTTGTTAAAACTTATTTCTCATATTAGTAATCTAATAGTCTCAATGTTTGGTATATTTCTTTTGTTTTTTCTATTATCTCTCTAGGGCTTAAACATGTTGTCTTCCCGCACTTACATGTTATTTAGCCTTCTTGACATTTCTGTTCTTCTCTATGGCTTCCTGAACCTCTTTCTTGTTGAACTGCTTCACATTTTTCACATCATCAGGTAAGGTTAATTCCTTGCTTGATTATATTACATAATACCACATACTCTATCCAATCCTTAGGAATGTAAGAGTTATTTATTTATATTTGGCCTTTCATGATTGTCTTTGTTTCTTTGGTGATTTTTCTATCATTACCTCGTCCGCGTAAGCTTGACACTTCTACTACCTCTTTCTTTTCAACTTCAAATTCTTCATCTTTTGGTGTTGAGAACTTATTCCTCAATTCCCACTGAAATTCCCTCTTGCTATTCTCTTCTTATATAGAAATATCTATTTTTAAGTGTAATATCAATGCTCTGTTCAAGGGTTGAATTACATTCTGCATCTTTCTCAGATTACTTCTATTAGAAGTTTTGCTATAATTTAGTGATAATTTCTGAGGACATTCTGAAAATGAAATACAGTAAATCTGTGTATAAGTTACCAAGATAAATTCCCATGAAGAAATCAGCCATTGCTAGATTGCAGACGAGGAATCTCGGCACATCCATTTTGCTTCTGGAGAAGACAAGTACAAATACCACAGTACCATTGCCTAACATGGCAAGCAGGAATACAATCCATACACCACAACGGAGAGTCCACCAATCAAAAAGGTCTTCACATGGCAGGAATGGGCCTGAAAAGGAATGATTGTTTTTATAGGTGTAATTAATAGTGCTTTCTTTCATGATTTTACAATTATGTTAAACAAATTCAAATACCAGAGTAACTGTTTTTTCTTAATAAGTAAGGAACATTCAAAGATTATCCCAACAGATGTATAGACATCAAAAACAAAATAACAAGCATATTTCTTCAGTGTTCTTAAATTTAACGTTAATCTTCTTTGAGGTAGCTGTAATACTGTAGATACTTCCTTTGTGATGGACCACTTAAAAATAATAATCCTCAGGAAATTCAAAAAAGTGGTACTAAGCAAGAAGTAATCTGAACAAATATTTATCCAAATTTGTTCCATACAGGAACTTTTGTTTGTTGGTAAGAAATGTTTGTTTTTATCAAATAATTATTTTTTGAAAGTGCAATTTCCTTTTCATTCTCACAAATATACAATTCTATTTCTTATTCGAAATTCCAGCTTGAAGATTATAGATTGGCTATGTTTAGTCCATGATATTTTAAAAGTATTAAGTTTTTCTCAGAAACAGAAATATGAAAATTAATTAATGCAAAATAACAGTAATAATGATGATGATAATTTATTAAATATATTTCAGCAAGATTGTAACAATGAAGTCCTCTCCCATGTCTGTTCATGAACTGAGGATTCAAAATATGGTTGAAAACATGGTATGGTTGAAATATAATATGCAAGTTAATCAAAATAAGATTATTTAAATATATTAGATTTGTTTAGGTAAAATAAATTAAATGCATAGTCAGAATATGTTAATACGTGCAAAATTACTGAAAATACCATCACACCTACAAGGAAAATGTTGAATGGCTTGTAGGCCCATTCGAACTATACCACACCAGCATATATAAAGTATGGTTATATATCTCAAACCTCAGTTTCTAATAGAAGTAATAAGAGTTTCCAATTTAGAGAACAAGAAGGGAAAGCAAAAACAGGCTTACCAGGAAGTGGAAGGCACTGCACTCTCCCTTGGTAAATATCACTCCCTACTCCGAGGCTCTTGCCAGATTCTTGTTCCTCAAAATACTCCTCTACATAGGCAGGAAGGTTCCCTGGGTAGGTGAAGTCAGTTCCAAAACTGTCCCAAAGATCATTTATCTCCTTACCAAATTTCTTGCTAAGATTTTCTATAAATTAGAAGAGGACTTGTTAACAAAAAATAAAATAATTGAAGCGTTTGGGAGTAAATGATTAATGGTCTAACCCTTGTCAGTTATCATCTATGTGACTTATTAAATACTGATGGATTTATATGTAAGGAAATAAAGATAAATTGCAAAATCACTTAAACTACTTTACAACACAACTTTCTTTTCATTATAATGTGAATGACAAAATAAGAAGAGTAGATTCAAGCTTAGCAATTAAATACAATTTGAAGAGAATTATAATTTTTAAATGCTCATTGCAAAAATGAAATGTTCTTAACAATAAAAATACATAAAATGGATATTGTTTAGAATAACTTCATTAGAATTTGATGAACATTGAAAGATTTTAATCCTTACTCACTGGAAACATTCCAGAATATTTAATTTTGGTAAATATCATTATAAAACTTTATTTTCTTATTCACTACAATTCTTGTTCATATATGATTGTTTAAGTAACTTAATATGCTTCAAGGCTTTAAATTTTTGCATAAATAAAAATTTTGAAGGACAAGTAGAGCCATCATTCAAAGAAGCAGTTGTAAGAATTCTGAAAATGAGTTGATAAAATAGATAAAACCGCCACAAATTAAAAAATGAAAAGGAGGATTGATAAAATATTAAAATAACACTTCTTCTCAATTCCATTCAATTGATTACAGCTAATCTGTTCTATAACTGCCTGTTTTAAATAAATATGAGAAAAAGTGTATTTATAGCTTTTAATTTGTCGTTGATTTACTTTAAGCTTCATTAATGTAATAAATTTCAGTAATTCGTGCAAGTATAAGTCTTGAAGAATGAGATATCATCTAACAGTGAATCAATTGGCATAATAAACAAGAAAACTGCTTAAGAAAACTCAAAAATGATATCATACAAATAAATGAACGAACTATTGAATGGTAAAAAGGATTTTGGAAATAATGAAGTACATATACCTACTTAAAATATTGCATTTTTCCTGAATTGAACCACTCACATAGACTCATCTTCTCAATCTTTTCTGTTCTTTCTAGATATTATCCATTTGACTCAAAATAATGGCCATAAACTTACAAACATAAGTTAACAGTTCTAATCATAAAAATTTTTAAAGTCATTTGTATCTATTTGGTCCGATGGATTAATTCACTCTCCTTCTTGTTTGGGCGTTTTCTTACATCATTTGTATTTCTTTAAAAAACTTTCAGATGAGAAGTTTTTCCCATTATCAAAATCTTTTCTATGGTAATTATGATCTCTTTTACATACTTTAAATTTTAATTATCATCATTATTAGTATACTGATCACGTTATACAATCTATCAAAATTGATAAGGAAAGAAAACAAAATACCTAATGGTTCAAATTAATCTATTCAAAGATGATTATATCAAGAAGGTTTATACAGTGCTTTTACTCATAAGAAGCTTATTTGTTTGTTATAAACTTTACAGAATTTTAAAATAGTATAGATAAGGTAAATAAAAATTAATTTTTACAGATAATGAATATTTAATTATTAATCAGGCTTCAAAGAGGCACTAAAAAGTTGGAAAAGCTTTGCTATGTGATTTTGTAACTCTTTAAATTTATAAGAAAAAGTGAGAGTTGTAGAAAAACATAATTTTACAACTAACAAAATATAATTGAAAACTTTTAAGAATGAGTTAATCAAAAGGATTTCATTAGAAAAATTATCATTCTATAAAATTCCCAGAAGTAGATAAAAATTAGAAGGTTAGTAAATCTAAATGAGAAAATATTAATATTTTTGATGTGTAAATCAGTTCTTCAATTAATTTCAAATCACATAAAATTTGAGAAAAGTTCTAGATGATGTCAATCAGAATAATTGAATAAATGAAAAATTGACATCCAATCTTGAAGGAAGATAGGACATAACTTAAATATTCTACAGAGTATGCAAAGAAGTGGCAAAAAAGATATAAATAATGGAATTAATAAAATGATTAGAATTAGAATTAAAGGTAACTTGTTCGTCAGATGAGGTAGTTGCAAAGAGAAGTACTTTTGTAAATAGAAACTAAGAAGGATGGAATCAACAGCAATTATTTAAAATGACCCTAAAAAGAATGGATGGGATATCAAAGGATATGACAGGAATATAAACAGTACTGATGAAGTATGTTAAATTTTGAATGATTGATGTAAAATGTTTTTAGTAATTTAATGATAATAATTTTACAGATACTAACCACATTTAAAAATCCAAAAACTTTTTGAAAGAAATTACACCATGACATTTGAAAATTGTATTTGGTATATTGACATATTAATGTCATTCTTGAAATATAACTGTATTTAGTAATCAGTTTTGAACAGATTATGGTAAATTAGTAAATTTTAATAATTTATGTAGCAAAGGACCGTTCAGAAAGGGAAAAATTAGGGAGGTCAATAGGTAATATAAATTAAATATGAGTATACACATATGGCTGATGATGATGATGTTATCATGCATATTTGTACATATGTGTTATATATATCCTAAACATATGAAAAGTATTGAAATATATCTTGCTTAAAATGACTGGAAAGAAGTTTTCAATTATAGATGCAGTATTCTTTCTATCAGCTCTAAACTCATTTAGGGAAATGATTCATTATTATTGTTGATATTAAAAGACAGTAATTAAAATCATAAAACCTCAACAGAATGGATTTTGAGGGGCAATGTCAATTTGTTTGTCCTCTGAGAATTTTTAACATCTGCTCTGTATATCTTTAGAGGTACTCAAGAAAAAGTGCTGAGATACCATATTGACATAATATGGATGGTTATGAGTAAACTTTCATTTTCTAAATGGTTACTTAGACTTTATTAAAGCATGTAATATACGTGATAAATGAGAAATCTATTAACTTTTTGAATAATTTTTCAATTCTAGTTGTTCTATTGGAATATTCTATATGATGCTCAATTAATGTATAGTGTATAAGTATATACTATACATTAATTGAGCATATATATAGTATACAGAATTGATAAATCTATTTCATCAGTTAAGACTTTTGAGAAAGGGAATTGCTTTTAGGATATTAAAATATAAATACTACTGAAACTTTCATAGTGTGTTATGCTACAGTATTAGTATCAAGTGCAGATGCATGGCATGAATAAGATTTTTAAGATTCAATCAAGTAAAAACTAAAAACAGTAAACTGGAGGCTTTTGCCACATAAATTCAAATATTAACCATAATAAAAAGGTCTTATTGTGTCTTTTTGGTAAATATTTTATTTTGTATCGAACCCTATGAGTAAGTGTAAACGTTTTAGAAGAATCTAAGGGTAATGGAAATGAGGATTTTTATTTTTTTATCTGAAGAAAAGTGCTGACAGATAAGCAATGAATTTGTTATCATTTGACTCTAGTCTATCAAATTTATAAACAATTGGAAGTTCTTAGAAAAATTTTAGATACCTATTCTACAATTTACAATCATTTTAGAGAAAATAGAAGAGAATATTACTAGCTCAGAGCAAGGAAGTTTATTAATATATTAAAGTACAAGAGACTCTGCTTTATAAATTAACCACATTGCTTCAAATGGCCAATGTTTAAGAATCTTTAGAACCATTAGAATTTGTTGAATATTAAAATAATTTTAATTTCCATATTATAAAATAATATATGATTAACTTCATATCTCTATGTTGCTTCAATTTCCTATGCCTCTCCTTTGCAATCTCATACTTTTGCAACCCCTCCATTATCTTTCCTAATTCCTAATCTTGTATAATCCTAACCCCTTAACTGCATCACCTCTTCCTGTTCTTTATGCATTTCTTTATCTTCTTTTATCACCCTCCTTTTACTGTTCCCTTATTTATCCCTTCTTTATTTTGATCTAAATCTACTATTTTGTGTTTCACCAGCCTGATGATGTACTGATGCTTCCAAATCTCGGTTGCATACACTGTAATATTTCTACTTTTCAGTGTAAATAAATCATGCTCCTAGAATTCAATATAGCAAGGAATTAAACTTAATTAGGGCCTCTGTCAACCTTTATACTTAAAGTAATATTGAGAGCTAACTATGGTAAACTACCAACAGGGAAACGTCCATGATGCATTAGTTGATTCACGCTTAAGTTGTTAAGTGAGGATGTGAAAATAACTACAACTTATTTATGACTAAAATGTAGCTCAAGAGACTCACGTAGTTGTGGCCAAATGTCCGTATGGCTTGAGTTCCAGAGGCTTAGGTCAAAGTCCGCGTCTGGGGAAGGGAATAGAACGGTCTCTTTGAGGGGTGGCCTCAAGAAGGAGGTCGGCAGAGACGGGGGAGTGGGACCTTGTGGCGGCTGGGGAACGATTCCATCCGGTAGGAAGGCGCAGCAATGGTAGGCGTAGGACAGCACAAGGGTCTGCACTCGAGGAAAGTATTGTGGTGGGGGAATCTCCCGGAGAGCAGGGTTATTGAAGGTCTTTAGATGCAGTAGCCGCTCCCAACCGGTGCTGTGTGGTGGTAAGGAGGGGAAGACGTTGTTGGCCAAATTGCTGAAAAATAGAATACAAGAAATTTTACAAAGAATAATGAGTATCCGAAGAAGATATGCATTTATCGATTGGATTACTTTTCATAATTTATTTTCGCTATTCTTTTTTTATATACTGGATGGATTGTAGCGGGATTTGAGTGTATACAACACTGTTTTCAAGCGGCAAGATGAATGGCTACGGTATTGAGCAATTCTTTTCATACGCTCGCTTTCACAAACCTTTCTCTAAAAAGTCTCTTTCGTCCAACCACTTGAACATATTGATTTGTCGCCAAGACAATGCACCTTCACACACGTCAAGGGTTATTTCTTAAAATCTACACGACAAAGGTTTTAAAGTGCTTCCTCATGGACATGATACGTCATATTCTGTCTACCGTATTGGCCTTCACTTGGTGGTATTGCATTCTAAATTTAGAATTCTTAATTTAGAATACGCCTTAGATGATTCCCAGCGATTTTTATCTTTCCAAGTGTAGGTCAGCTGGACGAGTATTGAAATGAAATGATTAAATTGAAACAAAAATTTAAGTGGAGGAGGAAAGATATTATTGCATTATGGTTATATACGTACGTTCGTTGGTAGTTCATATGTAATGGAATTTAAAGGTTTTGACTTCAAATAAAAAAGATTTATAAAGAATCTACTAATTTGGCTTTGCCGTTGTAGCAGTTCTGCATTATAAATAATAAATATATAAATTATAATATTTTTGCCATTGTCACAAAAATATTTTTACTACTTCTTTCCGGTAACGATTAAATTCGTTTGATCTCAAGGGTAAGAAAAACTTTTTTTACCAAGCTATGGACGAGAACTTTTCGATAAAACCACGAATGAAATTTCATTTATCTTTACGAAGGCTGAATTTCAATTAGATTAACGAGGGCTTATAATTTCATGGAAGCGTAATTTCTTCGGATATCCCGAATTCCTTTTATCGTAAAAAATACAAACAAGAAACGATGTTGATGGTTGTCCCGTTCATAGTTCACAATCTTGATCGATGAATTTTTCTTACTTTTATGTATTTTGTGAAAATTAGTGAACATAATGAAGAATAACGAGACGAATCTGTGACTCATATACTCATTTGCTAATACTTTCGAATTGGTACAGTAAAAGAGTATTAATTAATTGTTTCCTTCAAAGTACTCACAGGTCTTCCAGTTGTGTGAATGGCAGAAAGGCGTCTGGATGGATGTCAACAATGACGTTGTCCTCCAAGTCACTGAGAAAAATGAAAAGATCCATGTAAATTTCAATATTTAAATTATATCAGATAATCCCAGATTTTGACAGACATGGAAAAAGAATGACGCGACGGGGACACAGACTCTTTTCACGTCTGTTAAAAAACTGGGATTATTCCAGCCGCGTGGGCTTCGCACGCAAAATTACCTTCCATCTTTCCTTTTATCAGATACTTTGTAGGAAGCAAGCAAACAGCAAAGTGTTTCTATTTTATTATTAATCATACCCAAACATAGAACTCTTTGAGGTAAAAATGATCTATAATGAAAAGATGAAATCTTAAAAAATTTTTCCGTTGTTATTTACTCGTATGAAATTAATTTGAAATATAATAATATTATTACTAATATATATATATAATAATATTATTATTGATAATAATAATTAATTGTTTCACGCACAGCTTGAATTTACCATTACTGTAATAATGGTTTCCTCGCTTATCGATGTAAATAACATTGCACTTCGATACGATATCCTAAAGCTGACATTACCTTCACAAGGGATAAACGGATTCGCTTGAAAAATTGTTCTCTTTGGAAATTTTTTTATACTATAATTTTCTATACTACTTTTCTATTCCGCAATTAGTTGAAAATACACCTTTTTGATAAAATAATCTGCACAATTAGTAAAGCATTCACGCAAAACGTAAATCACTGAGTATTTAGCGACTAATACTTAGCTAAAATAACAGTAACGACTGTTCTTGTTACATCATATGGTATCAAAAAGATTCTAAGATATTGCTTGTAATAAATGTAAGATATTGATCTGCAATATCTCATACATTCGGTAAAAAGTCCCTAAGTCGAGATTTTTCTTCTGAGAATTCATTTACGGATTCTCACATTTTTATTGCTTTCCGTAACAATATGGATTTGACGTAGAATCAATATGAAAAGAATACGTAATTCTGATATATAAATGTTAAACAGAATTTAAATTCTATTTAGTCTTGGGTTCAAAAAATTGAACATTTGAAAATTGAAAAATTCTCATAAAAATTTTATCGCGGAACGTTTTAGCCAGTCTTTTAAAGCTATTTTCGATATGATAATTTTCATGTCTAATTTGGCAATCGCGTCATTTAAAAGCCTAAGAAAAGAATTTTAAATTGTACTTAAGGAACAAATTTATAATATGAGCGAACTTCTCGGGAGATCAAATGATTTTACGCAGGGAATATATGCTGAAAGCCACAGACGTATTCGTCTTATACTAACCAGATGTTTCCCCTTGTAAGTAAATAAAGCCAAATTGAAAAGAGACAGTGTAGCAGTCCATTAGCAGTTAATCAATCGAATCTTTCATTTCATAACTCTGCTGATTATATCTGAATTTGACTCAATAAAAGTAACTAAAGTAACTGCAGCAATAAAAGGAAACATTTCTCTCAAAATTTAGCAAAATTATTAACTGATTTATTATGACAAAAAATGTTTCCCTCTAGAAGGATAGTGTATCTGTAAGAATAACCCATCACCTTTATTTACTTAAGATGAAATCATACATTTAATGTAGTATACATTGAAATCAAGAACTCACAGCAGCTGTAGCCTGGTCAGCCCCAAGAAGGAGTCGCTCAAGAGCCTCTGTATTTGGTTGTGGGCCAGGAGAAGATCGTGAAGTTGATTAAGTCCTCGAAATGGCTGACCCTCTAAAGATGTGATCTTGTTGCTGGTCAAGTCTCTGTAAAGAACAATAAATATGCTTGTTATTGCATATTTTGAAGCCTAATGAAAAACAGAAAACAGAGTACCTACGTCTGCATTCTAGTTTGAATTTTATCGCGATTTTGCTACCGATACTCGAGTTACGTAAGAATAATAGAGTTCTTTTGTCTTCGTAAGGTATACCTCTTATCTCTTGTCCTTTCGATTTTAGCTCTTAAAGTATTGATTACAGGTGTTCTCCATTCTTTGGGATGAGAACTATGTCATCAGCAAAATGCAGGTAGCAACGGTACACCTCATTTAACAAGAGTACCCTTTTCTACAACAATGGACACAATATAACTATAGAATTTTGAATTCGTCTGTTTCTCGTATAGAGCATCATATTCTATTTAATTCTTACAAATAGTGAGCAGTAGTTGTCCATAATCAGCTTCCAACTCTTGATTTAGGGGAGCCTCAAGTGTATATGAGATACTAACCGAGTTTGAGTCCTAAGAATATTCCAGAAAGCACAGTAAAAATGAGATCTCATTTTAATTTGTTCCATTGTTATAACCTCCTGAAGCACGTGGATATGGTTGGTACTCTAGCCCTTTCTGATTGTAACCTCTTCTCTGGGGTTAGGCGAGGATAACGTTGTCTTCATACGTTTAACTACACTCTCACGAAAGTTTTGAAGATAGCACTAGTATCTAATGGGTGATTAATGCATTAAGTCTTCTTTAAATCTCAAAGATCAATAAGACATTGAAAATTACTTCGACAGGGTCTTACCTACTTACATCTTGCATGACATTTTACTATTATCGGATCCTCTTCAAATTTTAATTTAGCACAACGTAACTTACGGGGTTGTAGTAAAATAAAGGATAAATAAAAAACGAACTGTATCCCTATTTTGAGTAAATTACTGGGGAAATAAAAACATATACATAACTGACATTAAAAACACCGGAAGATATGGAAAAGGAAAATAGCATTAAAAAGATGAAATATGTGACAAAATAAACTTTGCAGTGTATAATTTGAGGGATCTCAACCTGTTATTATGAAGGCACTAATTTCATGCTAATGCAATAGATTGCCCAAAGGAGGTCATTCAACACAATCATTATTCGTGCTCGAATTATCACGCACTTTTATCAACAGGTTCGCGCTAAAGGCAGAATATCTGAATACAGTATAAATAAAGATTTTCTACTGTCGTTACATTGAAAAGATCTCTGAACGGCAACCCACGATGAGCACAATTTATAAATATATACTAATTGTGCAGAATTAGATGTTTAAATATTTCCATTCAATGCTTCCTTATTTCCGTACATAATTTGCTTTTGAAATCAAATACTAATGAGAGTGAAAAGATATAGTTATCATACCAATATCATCCAAAACATATTTAATTTAAAATTAAGTTGTTTTTGAAAGAATAAAATTCAATAAATAGGAATACATAGGATAAGATTACACAGAGGATATAAAAGTTGAGTTTAGTCAGTCGAAGGATTTCATGACATCTAAATACGTCGCAGAAAATCATTAGTTACGTAATGTATATGCAGTACTTACAGTAACCTCAAGTCCGTGCAATCATGGAGCAGAGGAATCCTGGTTAGCTGATTCGATTTCATATCCCTGAAAGATAGAAATACATAATATTAAACACAGGAAATATAGGATAAGAAAAAACTAATCCCTTCCAAAAATGTATCCTAAATGCAAGATACATGTATATTTATTCGATATTCAGAGGCAAAGATAACGTACGAGAAAGAATTATAATGAAATAATCATCAAAGATTATTCCTATGCATAAAATTATTATACAGCTAATTTAAATTAACAAATAATAATTATTTAATTACAAATAAAAGTTATTATTTTTGGCATATCATTCAAATACGATTAAAACTAAAATGTATCCTATTATTCTTACGAGAAGAATTCATGATCTTATGTTCATAACGTTAAATAATAATCCTTCAGCCAAGATTAGTATCCCTAAGAATTTAGACAGTCCTATAATGTATCTAAGGTACATCAAATTATTACAGAAAATTATAAAGTGAAATAGAAGTGTCAATAATAGACTATTCAACCTTATCAAATTCTATGGAAGAGATAACCTAAAAATTTATCTGCTAAAACTCTGAATTAACACGGACTTACATCAAATATCGTTTAAGGGATAAAATTTCTAAGAGAGCCACTATCGTAAACCTAGTTGATAAGAATAAATTCAATTCTCGTTGTCTTTTAAGCTTTATGCCTTAGCAGATAACATTTATACGAAAAGATTGCGTGTTAAAAATTTGCGAGATAAGTCTATAATTATCTATTAATTCGCTGCTTCTCGTTCTATGGATATGAGTCGTGTCTTTCCCCCAAAGTTTTTCCCTTCCCTGAGTAAGAATAACGTATCTCAATGACGAATCTTCTCTGGACTTTGAAACTTCCACTTCTTATCGCCCCATTAAATGTCTTTTTTGAGACGAACCTTAGGACGTCTCATTTCCATCCTCTTCTTAGCAAGTTCTGTCTTTTCTTGGCTACACTTCCTCAATTTGCCTCTCTTTTCGGATAATCACGCATCGTTCCCCAGCGACAACGTTTTAGTATGGCAATTACAAATTTTAATTACGAAAGTAACATTCCCTCTTTAAGCCCTAACCTTACAGCAGGATAGCGGAGAGATATCCCTGGAATTTCAGCTCATCTTGTACTCCTGTTTAATAGGTAGCTTTTTACGAGTATCAAAGGACAATAAATGTTTCTCAAAGTAAAACAATAATCCGTAACAGAACACAATAATAGCAGTGATAATAAAGTCAAGAAAATTAAAATATTGAATTCAATAATATTCGTACAGTTTTGAGAACACTTCAGGGATGTTTATAATTGGGTTGTATAGTCAATGCTTAATTTACATTGCAGAATCTCGTAATCTGGTGTTAGATTATCGCATGATTTGAACTATTACGAAGAACAGAGAGCGATATATTATTAATAAAAACATTAATTAAAATAGTAGTAATAATATTACGCTGTTTTGGAACAGGAATAATTTTTAAAGTTACTTTTCATGGTTATCAATCACCGATCCAATTTAGTTTACCAATCATTAATGTCTATCACGAACTATATTATTTATGGAAGAAGCTTGGTATGTAAATGCCTTCAAGCGGAAACTATTCAAAGCAAGACTGATACATCTTCTTCAGTTTCCAACTTCAAAATTCGCTTAAAGGAGCAACAGTCAATAAGTCTCAATGAATCCGTTCTGGGGCCACAATTCGATGTCTTTTTATAACGAAATTCACGTATTGACAAAGATACGCATCAGAACGCCTCAATTCTTTTCAGACCCTCCCAAAATGAATAAAAGATTTCAAGGCATCAGATATCCTTCCGCACGTCCGAACGATATAACGAATGGGAAAATATTTACCAGGAACCACTCATCGTGCCCATTCAGAAAATTTTCTTCCGTGAGAAGATACCATGAGCAGAATTTCAGCTGTTGAGGACCTGAATTAAGTCGTAAACGTTTTTCAGCTATTGTATTCAGGAGATTGCCATTTTTAACTTGTATATTCCGTTAAAAAGACTTGAACTTTTCGTCACTTGATCTTAACACGTAAATAAACCAAAATACCTCACACAGAACGGCTTCTTTTGGAAGGAAATAGTTAGTGTACACTGAATCGTGACAGAATGATTCCCGAAGCCAGGTAGTAGCTTGGAGACAGCAATTATCAGGTCTAAATCTATATACTCACAGACTCTTTAGACGTGGACATGTAATACATAGGTTGTTTGGGGTATCTACGATGTTTGCTCGGTCTAGACGAAGGATTTCTAGGGCAGAGGTTCCGTTGAAGTTTGGGAATTCTCTCAGTTCCCTCGCTTCTGACAGGATTCTGAAAAATAATACACGAAAAATTAATAGTTGATGGTTTTACATATCTTTAACGGATACACAAGAATTAAACAGAAACGGTGGTATTCATGAAGTATTTTAGAGTCATCGTTGAAAGTCCTTTTAAGTTTCTGGAGTTGAAAATTGAAAGAGATAATAAGTAATATATTAAGTTAAACAGCAATTAAGAGATTCACTAATAAAATTGATCTATATATTAGCATACGCTTGAACAAGCCAAAATCAAATGTGATAGTGGTATTAATAGGATACAGTATGAGTTACTAGAAAAATCCAATAGTTATAATTGAGCTATCTGAATTGAGATTTTAACACATCGAAAGTCAATATTTTTTGCCAGAATTGAATGAAAAATGATTCCAGTCCTGGCTAGGATAGTTAGTTCACTTAAGTCAATCTTTTTATAAATAAAAATACATAAAACTTTTTCTACTAAAGGTTATGGATCAAATCGATACTGAGGAGATGGAATTGAATAACAAAAGATAGAGGTCTCGAGTTCAAATCCCGGCTAAGGAGAAATTTTCCTCTCAGGGTGTGGATGTTTGTGACGTTCGTTGTTTAGTTTAGAACCACACTTAATGTACTAGTCCGAAAAGTGGATGTTTGTGCGGTTTAATAAATAAATAATAAATAAAAAACAACATTTCTATCCTTATAGAGGTTTTGGATTGAATGTTACCGTAACATTTGTATCCAGATAGGTTTTTTGGGGTACTTACAGTTTGCGCAGCCGTGGAAGGAAGGAGAATGCGTCTGGATGGACTTTCAAGAGTGGGTTTCCACGGATCTCGAGCATAGTGAGCGAAGTCGTTCTCTGAAGGATGCCAACTCCGAGGAACGTGATGCGGTTTCCCGATACGGACCTGTGAAGCACGACCGTCACTTAATGAGCCTCAATTGACGATTAGCAAAAGCGTGTTTTATGGAAGTATACTCTGGCGGGAAAAGCTTCTCAAGTCACTCGAGCGTAAAATCTGAATCGGTGCGAAACCAATGTATCATCTTAAACTGCGTTACGACGAATCTTTTATTTTTATAGCAGGATACATTCGTCTTAACTTCTTCGACTATTTGATGAGCTTATTTACACGCTTTGATCTTTTAATAGTATTGAGAGGTTAATAGAATTTGTTAGACAACTAGATAATACATGTATATAATTTATATTAAGGTTTTATATATTTTTATATATTTATACATTAAATAACGGAACTTTATCATAATGCTATCATCAGCGTACAGTCATAATTTGATTCGTTCGAATTATATTGATAATGTTTATTCAAAAAATATTATATGGTTTATTCAAAAAATAGTACACGTATGTATAGTATGCTCTAGGATAAATTCTTGAAAAAAATACGAATTTATTTGGAGAAATTCTAAGATGATTCCTTTTAAAAGCAATTTAGGAAATATCAGTTGGGTTTAACTCACAATTCTTGGAGAGCAGTAAGCCTCGTTATCGCCACTGGAATCTGGGTTAACAAATTATCGTCCAGCTCCCTAAAAACAAATTTAAATATAGAATAATATGTATTGTAAAGCTCATAAATTATTAATAACTATGTATACTATGTTCTCTATTAAAAATTGTATATTCTAAATTACATATTATAATTCGAGTATATCTAGAGTTTGAATTGAAAATACTTACAGAACTCTAAGAGAGTCTAGGCCAGCGAACGCATCATCTTCAATCGTATGGATTTGATTCCTCTTCAATAATCTGAAAACATAAAAAAGATTTTTAATAATTAAGAACAATAATTATACGTACGTGATAATGAAATCGAAGTTTTATTCAACATCATACTATATTTGATGGATTTATAAAGGACGCGCGAATAATAGTTCTTATTGACGAAGCAATTCTCGCACAGATTTGGGACAGAAGCCGATCGTTTTGTAGAAAAGATTTTTTTGTACGAGCTTCACTTTTTGCACGAAATAAACTAAAGGAGCTATAGTTGACTGATAGCATATCGAAATAGCATAAAATAAGAAAGAAAGGGTTGAATGTTTCTTTACAACATTTTCTGAGCTTCTTAAATTTAATTCCAATAGCGTATTATCAGCGTGTTTGATTACGAGTCAAAACGTTTGCTTTCCATGCTAATATAACGATAAAATGATGATATATTCTGAAAAGAACAAACATAGTTTTTCATTGACAGCCGCTCCTTTGTTCGACATGCACAAGAACAAATTCTTGCTATTAAAACTTTGTAATTCCTCACTTATAAGATGTCGACTATTCTCTATACTTCATTTCCCGTCATCCGTTACTCTCTTTGACTTTTATCTCCCTTCGTTTCCATTTTTTTTCGCCCTGTTCAGAATCCACTCCATCGTCTCCCTCTTGTGGTGATGAATTGATGCCGGTAACTTCGAAGACGCCGTAGAAATAACTTTCTAGGAAGGAGCAGCAATATATCAAGCGGAACGGAGATAAGAGTGTGGATGGAAAGTTTTATCGAGTGCAACATAGACACTTTAATTCTTTTCGTGTGCATTTTTGCAACAAAAACACGAGCTATAAACAAAGTATGGGAATCGGTAAGGAATCTGTCTATATCCAAAGATATAAAACCTACTTATACACGGACGTAAGGATTACGTATGCTGTTCCAACAATAAATACGTTAAAAAAACGAAAAAATATCGGATGTATTGGATACTTTTCATAGCAGTAGACAACTAAACATAGAAGAAGTGAAAGTAAATCAATTTTAAGGTTAATCTCGGGATATAAGTACAAGTCATGCTAAGCACTCAGAATTAAATGAAATAACTACAATCAAAGTAAAAGCTGTTAAGGAAAAAAGAGAAATATGCATGCTTGTGAAATTCTGAATAACTAGCGGTGCTTTTATCCCACAGGCTATTGAGTACGAAAACGTGTAGGAGTTATCGGAATGAATACGGGAAATAACAGTTCTTTGATTATTATCTTATAATATACGTTATATTTTAATATTTTTGGTAGTTTTTCTTGAAACAGGAGAGCAATATTGTTCCAAGAATTGCTTACTGTGACGATGAAAGGTTATCGCAAATTTCTCTGCAGCATAATCATATTATGATCATCAATCAATCATCAAACAATCATATTACAAACATAAGATTTCGCAACTTATCAGGTTAAATTAATATCTTATAGTGAGTAATTTCTGAAACGTATAGTGATTGTTATTTTCAGAATATATATTAATTAGGTTCATAAAGGATTTATAAATACAAAATTACTTTGTAGTTACCTAGAAGATACTTCTTTGGGAAATAATAACAACTCTTTAATTCTCTACGGCGTTAGGTCAAGCAAGGATTGGTCACCTTGACAACAAATTTACTCTTTTAAATACTGGCAAAGGAAATTCCCATTATAAAAAGCGTGGCACGATTAAAGATTTCACCAGCTGCGTTTAAGAGAGACTGGGAGAAAGTTTCAAGTTATCCAAGAGGATGTGCAGAAGAATTAACTTTCACTTAAGAAAATCTTCCTCATCGAACGCAAAAAATACTGAAGTACTAAAAAAATACATCCTTCGCGTGAAATTCAAGCGTGAAAAAGTTCAAGTAAATGGGTTTAGTTAAATTCAATTTAGCTTCTGAATTGAAATGGCCATTATCAGTATCGGTAAATTGGGATACGTTTAGCGTACGAAGTAAGTAGATAAGACGACCGCTAATCGAGTATCTGGGTACATAGGTGAAGATTCAATCGCAAATACCTCCCTTTTGGATCGATGCCGCCTACCGGAAGTTACGACGCGGAATCATCAAAGATGGCGCTGCGAGGGAATGGAAGAAGGCGCCAAGGAAAAGAAAAAAACCTATTTTTTATCATTAAGCGGAATTGAACAAAAGTCTCCCTTCTGATAGGAACTGGCGTACGTGAGAAATCATTTCAACCAAAATTCTTCACTTTTTATGTTACTCTTTTACATTGATATATATCTAAAATTCAAAAAATAAAATTCCCTTATTATTCCCTTATTTTAAGTGTTAAAATGAAGTAGGATGTCATTATAATCATGCGTTCTCGTAATTGCCAATTTCTCGGGAGACATTAACAGGCATACGTTCCATATCGTGGCAGATTTCAGTTACTGAGCGAAAAGACCGTAAATAAAGGTTTCAAAAACACCACAGGATATTAATTTAACTTATCAATTAACAAATTAGACCTCATTAATCGATTTATAAAAAAATCGTAAATATAAATATCAAATAGATAAATTTTTCATCTTCTAGAAGTCTAAAAGAATAACATTTTAATCAATTGAATCTTCAACACCCCAAAAAATGGCATCTTTCCAATAGCCTCCTTCAATATTCATGAGTAATAAAATTCAGTTTTTTTCATCGCCGAAATGAATGGCTATCCTAATTAAAAAGGAGGAAATAGAGAAATTTATGCTGATTTTATATTGCCCAGTAAAATATAATCACCAATAATAGATGATGGAAAAAATCTCAATTAAACGATAAAGCTGTAGAATATAACCATAAACAGGGGTAGAATTAGAATGAATCAATTTTAAGAGTTTGCGTGCAATCCGAATACTCACGCAAACGGAAAAATATTCAAAAATATTTTGCCGCAATTAGAAATTGTATGTCTCTAGTAACAATAAAGATTCTATTTCGCAGTAGACACCTTTGTGAATGCAATCAGAAATTACGTTCATTCAACACGTGGTAAGCAATCCCTAATGAGTATTCTACAAATAGCGGGTTGGGAAAGTGAAGCCGAGAAATTTCACGTGTGGTAGCTTCTGCCAAGTGCACAAGCGTACAATAGACGATAAACCTCCGTGTTACGAAGAAATATTAGAGGAACCTGAAGGAACTCGGTGGAGTAGAAGAAGTGATACGGTGGATGTATGAGGAGTATTAAACGAAGGGAAAGAAGGTAAAAATATCACTTTCTTATTCCGTGATAAATTGGCATGACTACAATATACATAGTTTTCGAAATCAAACAATTTAGTTTACTTTTAAGTTCCATAGTTCTTCCACCTCATTACTGTATTTTATGATCGATCAGACTGATAAAGAATGAAATAGTGGAAGAATATAAAATACGTTAAGCATTATTTCATTTTTATATGTAATTCCATTCAGCTGAAGGTAGATTCGTATCTTCTATCTTCAACTAGATACATTACGTTAATCATTTTATGCTCTAAATAATCTATGAACTCTTTCCATGAAAGGTTGCTGTTAATTTTAAAAATAAATCAAATTCAATATAGAACAAATAATAAAAAAGGCACTTTTCGTTGAAAGGGGTCTTTTTCAAAAGACCACGAATAATAAATAAGTACTTACAGTATAACGAGGCTGCTAAGACTTCCAAACGAGTTGGCAGACAGGATGGACATTTTGTTTGATCCGAGATTCCTATGGAAACAAATATAATCATAAACATTAAGCATTTATTATCACTCGTAGTAGAAGGTTTTAACCTGGAAGATAAACTATGTGGTAACTATATGCAATAGCCATGTACATTATAATATATAAAAGAATACAATCCACGAAAGATATTTCATAGGTAACGAAATAATATCAAGATTAATACCCGTAAAAACATTCCTAAATTAAAATGACGAACGATTTTTATAAAATAATATAAGGCGCAAAGTCTCCATAGAGGCATGTATCTTAACTTATAACATCGTACAATTGCAAATTATTTTAGAATTTCATATAATAATTCTCGCGTAATATTTATAACAATTCAGATTATTAAGCCAATCATTTTTGCTCCTCTAACCATGAAGTTTTTGAGCCTTTTATCGTCTTATATAAAAATTAAAATTTATTCTTTATTTACGTACTTTTACCGTTGACTTTCACCACATCTTTTACATCGAGGTTTTAAAATTTCCCGATAACTTTAGCGAGCGGCGTCGAGGGTAAGTCGGGTGAGGGATATCTGAGTGGGAATCTTAATGAACTTCGCAACGTCCTTGAGTGGTTTAATCCATAAAAGAATTGGAGTTCATAAGACGGTCGAAACTGCAGAGAAGAAGGCAGAACGAGATTCGTTCAAATCAACAGTATGGGACCGGATGCAGGCAACTTTGCGGATATTACCGAGGAAACGAATAATTTAACACCCTCGGATGATGTATGTGTGAAAGCAGGATTCATAATTCCTAAACACGCGATGATTCCGAACCAAGCCATTTCAGTTACTAATGGAACGATTTGTAAATTTATTGCGAGATATGTACGAGTGAAACGGTTCTATTGCTCTTTAAATGGGCAGATGTGATTTAACTTAATACTCTCCTTTTACTATTATATTCTATATAAAACTCGGATCTAGAATTTTTGGATTAAATTATTGAAACTGAAATATTCCCACTTTAGATGTCCTCTAAAGTATCTACAATCGTATGTGAATAGAAATGGAATCAGGAAAGATTTGAATAAGTTTTTCTGCCAAGAGCATATGGCAACGATGAAACTAGAAAGCTATCAGTGTAAAGAATTATTCTGATTACTTTCGAAGCATACGGACAAATTCAAGGCAAAACTGAAGGCAGTGTCCTTACGTCGTATCTTTCTGTAGAGGTCCTTCCAGATGCCCCCTTCTTTCTCAAAAGACCTTCGACCAAAAAGACTAATTTCACTAAAAGCCGTGAATAGAAATTCTAGACAGTCGATGAAAAATAAGACATTCAAATATGTCCATTAAAAGATTAAATTTAAACAGTATAATGTTTCGTTTCTTTCTAAAATGAAGTGTTAGAAATCATACGAAACTCTTTGGAATTTTCATTTAGTATCATTTCATTTTTCATTATTTGATATTTCGTATAATTTATTACGGTACGTATTTATTTTGATATTCGATATTTTCCATGCCAACCTCTCTACTGAAGCCATTTAATTCATTATGTAAAGAACCTAATGGGCTATATAATTATGAAATAATGGTTCTCGATCAAACTTTAGTATAAAACACATTTCATTCCTACTTAGCATTCATTTTTATGTAAAAATTACATCCAAGTTGCGTCTTTTTTGTAACCTTCCTTTGAAGACAAATTATTAAGAGTCGATAAAAATAGAAGTATAACTCTCATCGATACGATGTTTAATGAAAATCTACTCTTTTACTTTTGGTTATAATATATTAAATTATAAAATAAAACGTATATAATATTTGTATAATATTAGCACACCCGTAGAATACTTCATCTTCACGATAGAGTGCTAATGCTAGAAAAGCCCTTCCTTGTAAAACTAGATGAGAAATACTAAACCAAGGAAATGAGATACGAGATTTTATCGTTTCATATAAAAATATACAAGTTATACGTTCGCTGAGTAGAGATTGACGTAAAATTGAGGACGGGTGTACTTCTTTCTTAGCCGATAAAAAAGGAAACTATAAACCCTAAGGACTTCTTTTTTTTAATTTAAAGCAAAAGGAATAAAAGAGGGAAGTACGGTTATTTTTGTTATAAATTGTAATCGTAAAAGATAATGTACTATACGTAATTTGAAATTCTTTCCTTTAATGAATAAAGAACACAACAATTACATTTAACCTAATTAATTTTGAACGGCGAAGCAATTGCTTGCATAATCCACTCCATTCGTTATACTTCTAATCGATATTCAGTTTGCGGAAGTAATTAAAAGAAAACGAGAATATTTTTCTTTCCCTGCATCTGGTTACCTTTCAGCTAATTGCACCCGAATGAAAGTTAAAGCGCAGATGGGAAATGTATGAAATGTTCCTTTGGGAGCAATTTCACTCCCGACTCATTAACGGGCAAGTTTTTACGTAATTGGAACTGGAGAGCTTTTTGGTCCTCAAAAAGTATATTTTAAGCTTATTTGACGGCTGCATACACATAAATATTCACTATTATTCTCTCCAGAGAACTTTTCATCACTAGTCGTGATTGTATTCTGCATCTTTTCAATTCAACTACGAGTAAAATTAACGACAATAAAGTTAAAACATGACATTTTCTGCAATACGTTACTCTCAAATTCGTAGAGTAATTAACAAGTATGAGTATTTTAACGTGTTTTAAATATATGTTAAAATTTAATTCGGTGTGATAATTATATAATTAGATAATTACTATGTTTTAATATGCGGCTCAAAGTTTTGGAGGTATATACAGGAAATTATAAATGATACCTCCAAATGAAATTAAGCAAGAATTCGTTAGGAATTTTTAGCATCTAAACCATAGGATGTTTGAGGATCTACGTTAAGAGGTTTTACAACTAAATTGTTGTAATTTAAAAGACACTTTGTTTTGCAACACGGTAACTTTAAAATGATGCACGGAATAATTTATTTTTATTTATGTCATACGATAAATTCGAAAGATATTAAAATCCTAAAAGAAGTGTTAAAAACCTGGCTTACTGCAATGTTTGTACGTGGGAAAAAGAAATCATTTGTTAAGATAAAGGCTTCGGTAAATATAAAACTGATAGTGGATGGAAAAATTATCACCCGTTAGCACTTCCCGAAAGGTCGAGGAAAAGATGTTTATGCGAAAAACATTACATAAGTTCCTTGAGGTCTTAATAACTTTCTTGCAAAGTTTGGACTCTAAAGACATTCATTACGGAACAAACGGCGGGAGGTTGTAGCCCAACGGCTGGAGTAATAAATAGTTTGGTTTAAAGAATCTAATTTATGAGGAAACAGATTGGGAACTAATAATATGCAAAACGTTCTTCGCGACATAAAACAATCACTTCCAAGTGAAAGTGATCCATGATTTACGTATAAATGTACATTATCCCCTCTGTGTATCTTCTTAATTAAATTACGTCATGTATGTGCCCTTATTATTCATCCTTTTTCCGTTTTCTGTCCCTTAAAGGTTGAAGTTCCGACTACAGCGATTCTAAAAATTGAACCAATTTGTAAAAGGAAGTTTCTCCCTCATGATTTCATCAGGTATGGGATTTCTTTTCCTTCTAGTGTTACCTCGAGGTCATTAGTATACGATACTGCATTCATCTTAAATAAATTTAAGGTTAAAGTTATTTTTGCCATACAGTTCACTACACGTATTAAATATTCTATATGAAATTTATTGTGTAGGCATCCTAGAAAACTAAATGATACGTAAAGGAATAAAAGATATCTCGTACATTAAATTTTGATGAGAGTTTTTTTATATTCGTTTGAATTTGAAGTGCAGGAAATGCGTATTTCTATAAAAGAGTTACATTTTCCGAAGCATTATTTACAAATTCGTAAATTTTCTGAGGCATTACTTACAAATTATTACATTTTCGGAAAGAATAAAATAAAAAGAGAGCATAACCTCGATACGAGAGGAAATTTTCTTTCCCCGCTTAATGCAAAAATGAGTCACCCACTCCACTGTGAGAGCACTTGAGTAATTCAAGGAAGAGGATATAAAATAAAATGAAAGCGGCTATTATGGCTGAGGACTCTTACACATCAATACAGCTCGATAAAGGAGTTGTTGCTCAATTCGGAAAATTTCCTCCAAAGTAAATAAATACGTACCTTTTTTGGAAGAATAGTTTATATGGCGTTTATTTATCATCTTAAATATATAGTAAAATTGATACTAAAGTTTTAATGGTTTTTATCGTTATGTATTTTAAGTGGATTACTTACAATGAGGATAGTTTGATAAGGGGATGGAGGGCATCCAACGGTACTTCCTGCAGGGAACAGTTCTGCAAAACTCTGCGGAGAGAAAATATGTCGATAATTCATTTACAGAGAATTTTTTAAAATTTTGACTCAATATTAACCTCTTAAAGAGTCATTACAATGAATTAACTTTTCGTAAACTGTCACAGAATTTGTTTATAATATTTTGTATTTATTACATGTTAAGTCTGTTTAACTGTAAAATACATTTAGAATGAGGAATGAATTAGTGAAAGCAGATGAACTAGTTCTTCGTAAGAAAATTAAATATATAACGAATATTGTTAGAATTACTCGATTTCGCTGGAAATTAACTATGAATTACGATTATTGAAATATATGGTTAAGATAACGTTATATATATGTATATATATTTCAAATTACGTAGGAAAATAGCAAAATTGATATTTTCTTTTTCATTTTTCGATGTTAAATACTAATTAAAGAAATCGACAGAAGGGAGTTTTTAATATCGTGAATATTTAGCAAATAGGTTTATGATCATGGTAATCCAAGTATGGTTTGTCTAAAACGAAAAAAATATTATATATATATATATATATATATTATACATATATTTGTATGTAAATATTAATGGTACGTTTTTCCATCAAGAATAGATAATATTATAAATTCTTAAAGTAGATATACATCGATACTCACAATCTTTTAAGGCGGCTAAGTCTGGCAAAGGTTTTGGAATGGATTTTCTCCAGCCTGTTATCCGATAGCACTCTGTAACGAAGAGAATAACGTTTAATTTACATTTTATATTTGGCATTCGTTTGAAGTTCACCTTCTGTCAATCTTCATTTGTTAGAGTTGATTGTCCGAAGATGAAATTTTGAACCCCCGAATCTGTGTCAGTGCCCCGTAAGCCTCCGCCCAATTCGGTTCTTGATGCAAATATTAAACTTTCGAGCTCTTATTTCAGAATGTTATTCGAATTTGTCGGCAGCCGAGTGTTGAACCAATTTGCCATTTCTCGCCCCATTTTATAACCTCATTGTCGGTACAGCCAAAATAGCGACGGAGACGCTATCGATTTTTCATTTCATCAGGGAGCTTGGTGCATGCTGAGGTCAAAGACGTCTGCAAGACCATTCATCTATGATACATCGATTCCAAAAGTATAGTTATTTGAACCATTTATTGAACCAGAAAGAGTACCTTAATACTTAAATTACAACTAAGGATTACCTAATTATAATCGTAACGGGCGAAGAGATATGTCGGGTTATTCAAAGAAGTACTTGACAGATGAGGAGAGAATATTAATGGTTTTGTGGAAAACATTCATCTTCTCGAGAAATCGATTCCAAGCGAACAATTGAAAACTTGAATTCTGAGTGATCCTTGGATTTACAGCATGAATGATACTTGTTTTTTAATCACTTTGAATGAATTTATAACATTCAATTCATTCGTAGATGCAAAATAGTGAACACACTTACGTACAATGATTTGGCCTAAACGTTGTTTTCTTAAAATCAGTTAAGATCAGTTGATAAGTTAAAACCGACAGTTTTCAGGGAAAGAAAAACCAACCCAGTAATTGGTTGGGTTGGACTGTAATCGAATGATCTTAATGGCTGAAAATTTTTGGGCGAACTCATGACATATATCAAGTTTTCATAATCGAAGATAATTTTGGTAATTTGAAAAGGGACCAAGTCAGTTAGCCAAATCATTTAAGTAATCAAGCAACTTTTCGATGAAGTTTAATTACTTGACTTTTTTCATACTTTTGCATATAATTACATATAATATAATATTATCCTTATATATATTATAATATGACAAAAGTAAAAGAAGTAACTAACATGCAACTCATTTGTTTCATTGTATTATAAATTATTGCAAATACCGTTCCTTCATAATACTGTGACTGGTAAATTCTTATATCAACGTACACGACTATCAGTAAATAATATAAATGTACTAATTCATTTGAAAATCAAACATAGTTTTTCAACGAGAATTCTATAGTATGGTAGATATAAAGCATTAAAGCGATTGGTTAGTTCAATGTTTATAAATTGAACACAAAACGCACAATTATGAATGCAAAGCTTAGTGCAACCTCTACCAGACCGGAACATTAAAGATTTCTACATCCAAAACAAGGAATCAAATACTAGCAGACTTTCCCTATAACGGAGAGGAATTCTCAATCCACAAAAAACGAAGGGGTTTGTATTTCCAGGGTGATGTTTTTTTCCATAAATCTACTGAAGAGATCCATCAAAACATCCGAGAAACACAAACAACAGTAATATATTTACATTGATCCCACGAAAGATGTATTTCGTCATCAAATACCCCTGTTTCGTCGAACGCACATTCTGAAATCCTGGACTACTTTAACAATTTTCATATTTAATCGTTAACTTCTATTGTCGAGTCGAAATTTTTCTCCTGCCAAAATACCTTTATAACTAAGGAAAAATTTTCCCTTTTCTTTCCTTACTATATCAGAGATAATATTACGTTATTATTTTTATTCGATTAATAAAATTGTAAGTATCTTCAAAGAGAATAATAGTATTATCTGTTCAATTATGAAAAAATAAGGATATAATAATTTATTTAAGATGGAATGAGATGTTAAATAGTCGAACGACTTTAGACTATAAATGTGAGAAGAAATTGACTATATCGCGCTGTATATATTTATAAAGTCAAATACTTACTGTATATATTTATAAAGTCAAATACTCCGAAGTTCTCTACTGTCAACGAGTACCTAAGATCCCTCATTGCCACGACAACTAACTTCATCGCATAACTTCTCCTTCAATTACTCTTATCAATATAAGGAACGTAAACATTTTCCGTATTAAGTAGTAAAATAAGTAGAAATTAAACTTATCCAACCGTTTTTCTTTTTTCAGGGACATAACGAAATGTATGAATTATTACAATGATGCATTGACAAAAAAGAAAAAGTCAATTTAATAACCAATTAATTTACCTGTATAAGGAGAACCTATATATAAAGTAGAGTCGTATCGAATTCTCTTTTGTAATGGCAGTAATATTTTAACCGATTCTAAGTTCCCATAATTTGAAACCCCTCATATTTCCACCATATCATCCTTCTACTTCACCGAATTCCTACAGGATCCTCTAATATTTCTTCAGATTATGGCGATGTATCGTCTATTGTGTGCTCCTGCATTTGGCAGAAGCGATCCCAACGTGAAACTCTCGGCTTCACTTTCCCAATCCTCTATTTGCAGAATACTTATTTGGAATTTACATCACCACGTGTTGAATGAACGTAATTTCTGAAAAAAATTTCCATATATAGAATCGTTTGTATGTATTAAGTGGTTGTTATGAATAAAAAATTTCTCCTAAGCTTCTTACGAAGTTTTCGAGAAGGAAATAACGATGAAAGAAATTCTCAGAAATGGGCGATTTCTGTGAGAGGATAAAAAACGTTTCGTACTCTCGGAAGCTAATTTGTCGCTTCACTGCCGCCATTTAGAATGAAATATTATTCATAACCAAGAAAATGTGGACATTCTACGATACGATTTCGCTCCGCATATAATTGAGGCAGACATGGAGAATTTTGTGAGTTAAAGTATTGGAACTAAATCGTCGCTTTTGCATTAAAGTCTAGGTTCGAAATTTGCAAATTATTTTCGCACTATGAACTACACAAATGATTTCATACTTTGATGCAAGGAGGAGAAAGGATGAATATCAGATATTTGAAATTTCTAAATGATCGAAATATTTTTGATTCTTTGTTCTGATTTACGTACATATTTATGCATGTATGGAGAGATATTTCTAATTTTTTTTTCTTTTCTGAGCAATACTAACTCTAGATATTAGAATAATGACTATTTCGCCGGACCTTCAGTTTGTATCCCATTCTTAAACTCTTAGCAAAATACTTATTTTTATATCTTTTAATTTATTAATTATTAATATAGGTTTACAGACTAGCAAAAAAACCCTTTGTTTTATGGTTGTATCTGGAAATGAATCAACATTTATTTAGCTAGATGTTATTTATTTTTGATTTAAATTAAGTTTTCTCAATCTTTTGAAATAATATATTAATTTTTGAAAATTAAATAAACGTAAATGTCTCTCCGTTTTTATGTGAAACCTTTTAACTTGGAATCCATCTTTGCGATGGAAAAAAAACTGAATTTTATCACTCATGAATATTGAAGGAGAGTATTGGAACGCTGCCATTTTTTAGGGTGTTGATAATTAAACTGATTACAATTTTATCTGATAATATATGTGCGGATACTTATGGAAAATGAATAAATTTCATTTTTATTTTCACGATTTCGCTATTAATAATTAAACAAGATATAATTCCTTTATCATTAAAGTAAATCGGTAAAAATAAACCATCGATGTTTTATTTATTTTTAAATTTTGAATGCAACGAATGCCATTAAATTATATGTCAAATATTTTCATCATTTATATAATTTAAAATGTCTGTAAAAATTCTCCAAATTTCGAAGTTAAATACTTTCAGGAAGAGCCTCAAAAAATGTTCCAAATTTCCCATGTATTTCTCATGGACATCAAGTAAACACCCCGTAGAATCGAAAATTTATTTTCGTTTCATTCGATTTCATTCAACGTAAAAAATAGGTTTTTTTTTCTTTTCCTTGGCGCCTTCTTCCATTCCCTCGCAGCGCCATCTTTGATGATTCCGCGTCGTAACTTCCGGTAGGCGGCATCGATCCAAAAGGGAGGCATTTGCGATTGAATCTTCACCTATGTACCCAGATACTCGATTAGCGGTCGCCTTATCTACAGATTTGTTTCCCAAATTCATCCCAATTTATCGTAAAAGCTCATCAATTCAAGATCTCCTGAATCCTTTAGTTAAAGAGATCTCATTCCTAGCTGCTTATTTTGTTACCTACGTTATTTCCGTATTTTCCGTTTTTATTTTCCTTATTCTCCAACAATTAATTAAACAATTGCGTACAAATCATTTGTAGTCTTTCGCCGGGAGCTTTTAGCTTAGCTTGTTAGTTAATTAAATTCCACTTGAGGTAGGAATCAGCACCATGTTTCGTTTATTGAACTACGATAATTGTTGGTTCGTTATCCGATGATGGGACACTAAAAGGAGTCGCTAACGATGTTAAGGGGAGTACATCTTTTCTCCTCACTGATCTGGTAAATGCTTCAAAGGCAGAGCTAAAGATTAATTAATTCTATACCGAATCTTCTTCGTATCTTCTAATTGATTCCTTTAAAGAAAAGGGGTTTAGGTTTCCAGACTTAATTATTTTCATTTACTCGCTTATCAAGTCTTTTCTTACATCAAATACTGATGGAAGTAATATGAAAGTATTAAACTCTCGTCTATCTGCAAATAATTCTTCAACAATGCTTAATTCAATTATTCAACAATAATACAAGGCTATGACTAATCTATGTATGACTAATATGTGTTGTTTCAATCTAAGCTTAAAATCCAAAAATCTTTCTTAAAAGAAGTTTTCAATTATTCAATTCAATATCGAGAATATAAGTTTTGAAAAAATTGTGAAATCTTCTAAATAATCATGTAATGTCGTATCGTTTTAAGTGCAGGGAAATAGTTTTGGCAAGGTTTTCATTTATATCCTAGTTAGGATTTTTATTACATCACTGTTCGAAATATACATTGATATGTTCATCAAAAAGGACTAATTTTATCAATCAAATTAATTAAAAATGTAAAATAAAATACGGAATTTTTATAAGCATTGAAACACTCCAAAGTACTAAACTTCGTCCACAAGAATGCGACTGAAATATAAGTTTTGACTAACACCGGGAATCGATGTAGATTTTAAGTAATTGAGTAACTATTAATATTAAAGGCTTTAATTTAGATATTCAATCAGAAGAAGAATTACATGATCGTTCCAAAACAATCGACGAATAAACTTCATAGGTTATGAGAGAGTTCCTAAAGATAAGAGAAGAAAAATATCAATTTAATTGAAAAAAAGATAGATTTTCGGTAGAAATATAAATAAAAATAGGCAGTTTACGTACTAGAAGAAATGCTGTATACAATTTCTCCGGAAAGATGTTTACGAAAGAATAAATATCTTAATCTAAATTTCGAATATAGCATCGAGGAAAAAAATCCAATTCATAACTCACAGATCCTCTATTTCTGGCAGTCCAGCGAAGTCGAACTCCTCCAGGCTGGTTATGTTGTTGCCGGCGAGGTCCCTAAAACCAGAAGAATAGATTGTTAGTGAAGGTTTAATAAGTGGGTTTAAAAAATTTATTTAACTCATTTTGAAATAAAGTCGAATTAGATAGTTTTCAGCGAAGAGTAATTATTAGAATAATATCGTAAAAATAATTCATATCAAAATTTACAACTTAATATTATAAAAATTTATTGAAAAGAACAAACGCTCGCATTTTACAACTGGTTTATTAGCCTTAGTTTACGTTAAAATACGTTTTAAATATTACAATGATAATTCACATAATCGTATTTGACATTATATGCATTTAAATTAAAGATAAGCACATTAAGGAAATAAAATTTCACTCATAAAGCTAAATTTTAGATAAATTCTCTTTCGAAAAATATCCGAATGCAATTCTATTCAGTTGAATTTGATCAAAAAAGGTAAAAAATTGGCTTAAAATTTGTACTTATAGCCGGTAAAGGAGTTGAATTAGTTTTTTGAATTATATATATTTATTAATACCTCACTAAAAGCGTTTCTTATTTCATTATAAAATAAAAGAAAACAGAAAGAAACTGCAGTTAAGAAAAGAAAAGAATAAGAAAAACGTATAGATAAATATTTTTCCGTAATATATACATTATTTTTAGTGGATATTCCTATTACCAACTCCTATCATCCCTAAATGCTTATGCCTTTATGTTTTGAGTTTTCAATTGCTGCGATGGGGATATTAGAAGAAGCAATACCTTTAAATTTATTGGCAAACATATGGTCCATCAATTCCATGGAAAATTCATTTTTCAGGCTATTAATTTGATCTTCCGCATTTCCAAATTCAATTTTTGCTGCGATAAATGAATATGAATGAGTCAGTGGATCAAGAAGTGAAAGGCCGCATGTTTATGGGAGATTTGGTGAAAGGACATATTGGCTATTACATGATAGCTGTAACCCTCCTTCGGAATATCTATGAGTCGGAAATATAGATCTACTTTGAGAGCGAAAGATCCAAGAAGTTGATCACTCTGTCGTCTTCAAGTTATCATGAGAAGTCAATAGAAGACGTAAAAATATTAAAAACTCGTTAATGAATTTCCCAGAGAAATACAAAAAATATAATTAACGTATCTCCGTTACATAGATTATTCTTAAGGAGGGCAGTGTTTGCGTTGAATCTTTATTTTTCTAAATCATTCCGAAATAACATTACCGTTACTAAATTTATAAATTTGATATAAAATGAGAAATTAATTTAAATACTTATTAACCAATGTAGTAAAATTTTAATGACTTAGGTAAATAGAATCACATTAAATTTTAAAAAATGAGTTGATAGATGATAAGACGTCATTCCTAGATTATCGATACAAAGTTATAGGTACGAATATAATCAAAACTTATTTATATTTTATTGAATAAATCGTTACCTGTTATTTCTTTAAATATGTCATTGATTATTTTACGATATATTAAATCCCGCTAATTGTAGATGGCAGCAAAATACTGTCTTTCAATTACAGATGGAGAAGAAACGACAGAATGCAATTACGGAAACACAATGCTCAGAATAAGTCCGAAGAAAACGTGTTTTTCCGAAGGATACCTAATACACTTCTTTATCTCAGCACATGGATCGATTGACTTGGGGACGTTCAGGGTAACGCCCTAGAAAAAATACTGCAATTACTGTTTTCCTAATTGATGATGCAGAAAAACGGCTACTCGAAATGTTTAAACCGAAAAATCTAAGTAATCATATTTAATGGAAGCTTAGCAGTTTCAGTCTCTTTCATAACAAATTCATTTCTTCCATCATTGCCAACATTCCTTAAAAATAGCATTTAATATTACTCCTATTTATGAAAGCGACTTAAATTTCAATAGAATTAATTAATTAACAATAATTCTCTAAATTATATTAAAAATATTAGTAAAAACGCATAAACCTTTGACGTAGAGTATGAAAATTTTTTCGTAATAGCTCGTTTTTTATCATATTTTCCGAAAGAAAATTAAAAATTCAATTGAAAAGATAAAAAAGTATTGCAAGACAACACGATTTATTTCTTAAGAGGAAGTAAAAGGCAGACTTTTCTTACTTTGGATATCTGCGAGAGAAATTTCAGAATAATTAGAAGAGTTGGTTAACATGCAATGTAACGGTTAAAATGTTTGTTTTATCAATCGACAACTCTAAAAATATATAAAGAGGCCCATCGTCTGCTGATGGTGTGTTATTGTTTGGTGAATAACTCTGTTATATACATTTTCGTTCGTTTTCATTTGCCATTCCCATTCTCAATTTTTAATTTTTTCCCGGGAAGTCCAATGTTTTTAATACCAAATTTTACTTATAAATATTCGCAAATTTTTCAGATATTTAATACTCCCTTCCAGTGGGCTTTTCTCTTCAGTGAATAGTTTTTACTCAGTTCTAAATTAAAATTTGATTTAATCTACAGGTAGTTTTACCTTTTATTTTCTGTATTTAACATACTCTAAATTCCCTAAATATGGATAGAAATAAAAATGAGATGGATAGGACAAGACTGGATAAGAGGGGACTTTGTAGTCCAAAATTAGAGTCATTAAACATTTATTTTCTTGTTAACATATTCTAAAACCCTCTGAGATTCTAACATCTTTCCGTAGTTTGCAATGTAGGAATTAAGGTCAAACCTAACTCTCTTGTAAAGGAAAACTTTTCTTGTGTCCAACCGCCGTACAGAGTTTTGCTATGAAATACCGCGAAATCTCGTTTCCGACCCACTTTCCTTCTTAGGGAGCTTTCCTCTGCTATTTTAGCAGAAGATTTGCCGCGAGTTTGACCGTGGTTTCTATGATTGGAGTTGGGTGATACGAGAACAGAATCCCACGCTATCCATAACATCATTAAATTGTTTTGCTATTTGAAATCGTCTCTTCTCTACTTAATTCACAGCTGAATTAAACAGAAGTAAAAAGAAGCGACGTGACTGGGTCTCAAACCCATGTCAGCAAATCTGCTTGGCAAGCGGGAGACCTGGGTTCGAGTCCCAGTCATATCTCCAGTTTTGAAGTCTGTTTAAGTATGATTCTCAATCTGTGGAAGGCTTTAATTAGCACGAGAAAGCGTGCTAAGTAAATTAACCTATTCTTCCCTTTTATCTTTTGGTTAAGGGAAGGATTGGTTTTTAATTTGAAACGTGAAGCTATTTTTCCACTTCTGTTCAACTTGACGCATCTTTTAGTTATTCACTTGTTTGCTACTATAAACAACTTGAATTGTTGCTCATTAGAAGTTGGAAGGACAACAGGACGAAGTAGAGGAAAAGACACGGCAAACTAAAATACGGAAAGTTAGAAAGATCAGCGAAGACAATCTGAAAAAGATAATACAGAAAATAGCTTATAAACTAACATTTAATACAGAAATATGAGATTTAATACACAGCTCTCAGCAAGTCTAATATTGTACTTAGAGACACTGGAGAAAAACAAAAACATAAGGGAGACTAGACAGGGGAAAGAACAGATTTTTTGAAAGAAAGGAAAAGTCTCTTCATACATAAAGTAGATGGAAAAACAACTTGCAACCGGAAAAAAATAGTGAGAGCGGTCACAGAATACTTCATAAAGCTTACGGAAGACAGGAAAAGAAAGAGGAAATATCAAAGGGAAGAGCAAGCAAGCAATAACTCGTACGACACCCCCGCATTTATCCTTTTGGAAGAAAAGACGGAGCGGCAGAAAAATGGAAAGACCGGAGGATCAGACTGAGTGGTGGTATTCGAAGCTTAAAGCGATGGAAAATCTCCAAGAACAATTTAGCACTTCTGTTTCTTTAATGTTGGGAACAATCCCAAAAGGGCTGAAACAATGCTTGGATTGTCCCGCTGCACATGAAAGGAAACAAAGAAGATTTGAAGAATCGCCGAGCCCCCTTCCTGCTGTTTATAGAGCACTCGTGAGGTGATGGAAAAGCTAAACGAACGAAGATAACCTTATTATCTAACAAGCTGAGAAAATAAATCAGTTTCGGGAATGAACTCGTTACGATGTGTTATACATGATACGATAGATGGAAGAAATGAATGTGAGAATCCAACCATTCATTCGATTGAATGTTATGCTATTGAAATCCCTGCGGGAAAAATCACGTATCGAAATAAAATACGTCATTTTTAAGGTCATTAATTCTAAATTTATCCTCATTATAAACGTCATTTTATAGAGAAACTAAGACTGCTCCAAAAAGGATGTTAATACAAAGCTACAGTCTCATGTTACAAGCATGATTTAAATGTTATTATAGATGGATAGTTATGACTTCCTGAGAACCTTAATGAATTTATTTTGAGCTTGTATCTCATTTCATTATCTTTTCTAAAAATCCATAAAGCTTTCCAAAGGAAGACGTTAAAATCAGGAAAGACTGTTTCCAAACAGTTTCAAAAGAATACTGGGAACTTTAAACACTTAAAGAAGAAAAGAAGGAAATTCGAGAGTGCAAAAGGAATTTAAAACCGAGCAAAACAAGGGAATCATAATAATCTTTTGAAGTAAACTAAAGGATTTAGTTCAGGCATGAGACATAAAGAATAGGTAAACATCCGTTTTGCAGACTTCAAAGAGATCAAAAAGTTCCCAGCTTCCATTTAAAACAAGATTATTCACGTAAATATTTGGGGCTTTCATTATTTATGAAGAATATCGACTTCGCTAAGAGCTAAGATATAAAGTTTAGAAGATAGGAATAAAAAATAGGGAAAATTCTTTTATTTCCAATTTTCTCAGAAACCTGGGACTATGTGGACAAAACCTCTTTCTTTCTTTTGACTTTCACTATGTGTACTTCAATATGAGAAAGGTTTCATCGTAATCCCGAGCTTCGATGTGAAGACATTTACTTGTGAGTCCATATTCAATCAAAAGACAAGGATAATAATCCGAAAAGTTCAATGGAACCTCAAGAATCACGAACTTTCTTTGATTGATTGAATCTACGAATTGAGCCGATTAGAAAGATAAAAAACGGGAATTATAATTAAAAAGATAAATATTTGATTAATTTAAGTCACCAGTTCTATAAAAATTGATATTTCTTCCTTACATCTAAAATTACTTGTACATACTTCCTTACATAATACATAACATCATTTTGCAATAATATATTATTCATCTCACTCTGTTCAGCTGTTTTTCTATTTCAACAGAATTTAGTAGAATCTATAACAACAGACACATCGGAATGAAATTAAGAAAGAAGTTTGCATTGTTTACACCGTCCTTTATTTTGACAACCGAAATGCAATCCTTAGAAACACTTATTCATTTGATTAGACGACTAATAGGCACTAGGCCAAGTGCGGTTATCTTTTTAAAGGGAAAGAAAATATAATGCGTTGTCTAATATTCGCCACAGTAAAGAGGAAAACCTTCCGAAGGCATTACATGATACAATATTATAAAAATTTACAAATAATACAATAAATACCATTAAAAACTAATACATATAATTAATACGGTTTGATAAAGCAACTGCAAGTGAATGTCTCATTCCGCTATAAATTATTTTAAATCAAACAACCTTTTCTATTTTATTTACAAACACATTTCTAATACAGGAAAAAGATTTGACACTTGACTAGGAAAATTATTTTATCTAAATATTCCCCAATTCAGGATTGAATATTTACAAGCATCCGTTTTCTATTTTAGTGTGGCAGTTTTAGATTGTTGATCATAATTTACAGATATATTTTCGTTGTACATTATGCGCATTTCAGTTTTGCTTATATCCAATACCACTATACTTAAAAGATAGATTAATTTTTCAAGCAATCATCACATATTTTTTTAATATAATAAACCTGAATATAAATTTATAAATGAATAGATGTTGGACACTACAATAATTTTTCACGCTTGATATCGTATTTTTTGTTAACGCTTAATGAAATCTAAAAATTACAAGTTTACTTTAACTAATTATTTTATATTTTATACCGTGCACACAAACTAAAAAGCGACTTATGGTTTCTTGGCCATATCATTCCTATCTTAGCTCACTAAGCGATATTTTAAATTCCAATAACTTATAAAACGGCAATGATTTCTTATCGCATTTCTAGGCGATTAACTTTTAAGGAAATTCTCGGCGATAAATGAATTCTTATCAAATTCTGACAGAGACTATTACTTCTTCGTAAAATTACTCACGTATGGGTAATAACAGGTTTCAAATCAAATAAAATCCATTCCCCCATAAAAATATAAATAAATAAATAAAAAATGCTAAAGCGCTGTAATAGATACTTAATAAATATGGGAAGGCATTAAAGAAAAAATCAACAATGTTCGTTGAAAAATCTTTAGGTATATGTACGGAATATTTCTTCTTAAAATAATTGGTTCCAATAACCTTAGTGACGTAAACAAAACAATCAAGCTTGGCTGAAGTTCCTTCGGAAAGAATGCACATAATAATACAAACAATGGTCATGGAACTGAAGAAAAAGATATATAAACTAATTAATCTTCCCTTACTGATCTATAGAAGTGAATCTTGAGTGCTTACGTAATACAAATAAAATACAAAGAATTAAAATAATATGAAGGGGTATGGAATTTCGTACGCTGGCTATAATAATATACTGAAAATGCAACACATGAGTAAGAGCGACGACAGGCTTAACGGACATAATCGAAAATATAGAATCTCTGAAATGGATGGAGGGAGGTCATGCGTCGAGAAGAAAGGATGACAATAGACGGTATTCTTCCACCTAGGCCTGGATTCGAAAGGAAAATCGATTTTAAAAAATGTAGACGATTTATTACCCTTGACATTCACCCATTTCTTAAGGGAAGAAGCCTCTAGTGTACTTAAGGTGACAGATAATTGGATACCTTCCAAGTTAAAGCAGCAAAACAAAAAATATAGAGAAGAATTCTTTGAATATTCAATTGATTTCGGTTGCTTAACCTTTCTAAAGCGTCTATCTAATAATAATTTTATAAAAATTCGTTCTATAAGTAAATTCTTCTGGGAACGATTCTCCATAAAAAATAAGCGAGAAGGTTTTGCGATGGAATTATACAAGATAAACGATAAGCCCAATTCATTAAATCAGTGGCGCAAGCTTAGAGATATGAAATATCTCCTTCACACGCACTGTGACGTCAGACCAGCTTTTTACGATTCTATCACAATATACGATGGCACGTTGCCTTGTACTTGTCAGGAAATGAAGCAAATATCGCAGAGGTCACATGACTCTATATTATGGATAGTACACTAGTTCAAAGACCTGCGGATACGTTTTGAATGTATAAGCAAGATATCAAGGTAAATGTGACAGCATTTCAAGATTTCTTATAGATTGCAAAATAAGATTTCTATTTTCACTTTTCCCTGTATAAAAATTAAGGAACTTTTCACCTGCTTCGCATTCACAGGCATTTTATTCCCTTTCGTGTGAATAAGGCTACGTAAAGTTCCATCACTGAAATCTTATAATTTAAAATTCATCGTTATCTAATTAAGTGTGAAATATATCATATCTTTTTTCTTTTAACGGAACAATTCTAAGCGAAAATTTACGATCGTAAGTATGATTATGAGTATATAAAGAAAATAAACCTAAAAAAGGGCAATGAATAACTTAAATTCAATAAAACTCCTTATGGCAACAAATATATATAAAAGATAAAATATAAATGAAATCAATGTGAGAAGGCGTGACTTCGTGAAATGCCATAGTAATAAAAACAACTTTGTAAATTTCCACAGAAAATTGGTATAAAAAAAGCGAATATACCAATTTTACAAATTTACAAAGTTGTTTTTATTATTATAAAGTATAAACGTCAAATATCAATTTCAAAGTTAAATTTATGCCGTTATATATCAAAAGATCACTAAAAAGAAATTTAGCAATAAAAACTAAGAGAAGAATATAGAAATCAAAAGTGTAGATCCTTTGTGTAGAAATATTTACAATGCTTAAAGGAAATCGTTAATATAAGTATAAATATGAGCAGCACCGTCGTGTATTAGTTTACGTATATCTTCGAAGAAAATTCAAAGAGAAGTAATGTTATCAGAAATTTAACACTTTTTAGTTATTAAAAATTAAAAATTTTAGTTTCTAAATCTAATTTTCTATTTATTCTTAGTTAGAGGGGAGTCTAAACGTTATAGCAAGTTTGTATGACTCACTCTTATGGTATCTCATTCAAGAACATACAAAGTATATTCATAAGATAATCTTATATTTGCAGCTGAAGTAAAACATTTAGGGTGAAAATTTGTGTCGTCATATTCACCGGATACAATCCATCACTTGTGGTGGCAGCACGAGGAGGATAAAAGAGGGAGGAGAGATACGAATAGACCTGTATCGGATCTTGTGTTTTGCTTTCAGATTCAATTTCCATACCGTTGCTATGTATTTCTCATTTTCGCCAGTCACAAAGCTTTTTTGACTGAATAGCGATATGATGACATTTCAAATCCATGCTGAGGTCTCTCGTTCAAGTTTTGATCGAACAATTATTTTCCACAAAGAAATAGAACTGGATTCGACAGAAATACTTTTATATTACTGAAGTCGCAATCCTTTTTTGTAATATTGCGTCATTGATTTTGAGAAACAATTGATAAAGTGAATGATATGTTAAACAAATAAACGAAGTTTTCATATTTGTTTTTCGAATAATTTATTCCTTGCTTTACTAAACAAGTTTACAAATTAAGTAAATATAAATGTAATGATTTTTTATTCATTTCATGACTATTATACAATTTAAGGAGTAGCCTACCTTAATTTGTACCTTTTTTAATGGTAATCCTTCTTTATAACCATTTATTTTCTGTGTATATACGAGAAAATAAATAATATTCTATTTTGGATATAGTGTACCAATTTAGAATTTCTTCAAAAGTGCCTACAATTCTGTATTTATCTGAGGTTGGGTAGTATATATAATTTATATTACCTCTGTGAGAATGTGTAGTTATGATATTTCCAAGCTATTTTTTAATGTAGATTTTCTGGAAATTATCTCGTAGTCACCATGGATAACAACTTAGAATCTATTGTTATTTATGTATTATATACAGATTATTCTCTTGACAATAGTTACCAATATAAAACTAAAGATAGTAATAATAGTTGAGTTGATTAAGTTAATTTAATTAAGTAAAGGATCTTTCTATAGACGGCGAATTTGTCAGATACAGAAAATGTACTCGTAAATTTATTATGACTGCTCCAGAAGATGAAATACTGGACTATGTTATGAAAAGTGAAATGGACGCGGTAGGTCGCCTCATAATGTTCTTGCTACAGGCTAATGAAGCATACTACGACAGGTAATGAATCCAAGGAGATTCTTGAAAGAAAACCCAAAGAACAAACTTCTTAATGCTTCCAGAGACACCCCATGGGACATACTTTAGCACCGACAATCAAGCAAAACTTTCCGAAAGATGCGACCCTAAATTATCGCGGTCATTAAAAGTCTAGATGATACCAAACTTGGAGGACTGGTTGCCTGCTAACCCAAACCTATCGCAAGGATCGTTATCTAAATCGTCAACTTTATAGAAATAGATTAAGGCGTTACTTTGAATTGTTATGTGTCATTTCGGACCACTGACATCAATTGTTTATCTAGGAATACAGTTGAAAAGAGGAATGTGAAACGCAATTTTGGCAACAATCGCCAATCGTTTATCTCCAATCAAGTTCGGAATACAATCCCAAAGTAATAGGACAGGACTGCATTATTGCTGAACCAACAATTCTCGATAAAAGACGTTTACGCTCGTAGCACAAAATGGCTGTCCGATCTGCACAACGGGGGCATCTCCTCAAGGATACGAAATTTCGACATTTGCGGATTAAGAACTGTCGAAGTATTCACGGACGCGACGCCATGGCACGGAGCCATAATCATTCCAGCTTGGCAGGGAGAATGGATTCATTCCTCCCAAGAAACACCGATATATCGCGGAAGGTTTTATAGCCCTTTAGACTCCTGTTTTTAAAAAACAGGAAAAATTATCGACGTCAACAAAGTGATTGTAAATTATGATATAGCTGCAGTAGTTTACGTGTTAAATAAAGGTAAACTAATTTAGATCTAGAACGAAAACTATAGGAAAAGCTTGGGAAATAATGTTAAACAGGCTGGGTATATATACAAGAACGGAACAGTCTGGATTTCTGTCTGGCGAGGTAAAAGTTACTAAACACATAAATGTACATCATTCAACCAGGGTAGAGCAAAAATGTACTGTAATATGATGGCTACAGAGGCTTTTCTAATATAAATTTAAGCAGTTCATTAATTATTTTACCGAAAATTGATGGCCACATGTGAAATACGAAATGTAACTTTCAATGAAAGAGGGAGTTATTTAAAATTTGTTTAACATTAAACCCAATATCGATTCAGGTATCGAGAACATACCAAGTGTAGTGTTCAAGGAAGTCATGGAAAGCTTAAGGTTAAGTTTTCTTCCATACGAATATTCCTATTAGCCGTTGTTATTTATGTGTATAGAACTACAGCTCTTCATTTCATATTATTAATAATTAATAATTTAAATATAAAAGCTAAAGTCAACGCATCATGTTTGTAAAGTCTACTTTTTAGTTCCTTATTGTGATGTTTAAGAAATGTTATAGCAGATTATTAGCAGTATTATATAATTATAGTAAAATAATACTACACTGTTTACAAGTTATCTTTACTTTTATCATCATACGTAAAAATAGCTGAGAATCATGGCTGATCTAGTCATTAATTGCTTTACTTACACCACTGTTTAGTACCACTACGTGTTCGCTTGTAATTCACAAACGAGGTCCGTAATTTTGAGGAAAGATCGTTTAAGATTAGCCACGAGAATTCTCCGGGTCTCCACTTTCTCAAAAACCTAATTTTCGTATTTTCTCGTCCCCTTTTCACAGTTCCGTGCTTCGCCAGCCGAAGAAACCTCTAACTAAGGCGGCTTTGTCCCTTCTAATGGCTAAATTACCTATTAAATTTTGCCGTATCGTTATAAAATGAACACGATAATGAAACTGATATAACTGGAAAAATATTCAGTGTTCGAGAGCAATTTGAATACAGCCCAGCGGCAGGAAAATATTTAATTTTTTAAACACCTGAAAGGGAATGTATGGAAATGAGAGGTCATTGACCACTAAATGTGTCGGCGCGGGAGCTCAAATCGATGAGTAAACGCACTCTTTCGTCGTCTCATTCAAATTTGTATTTGCTCTCCGCAATTGAAGCTTTTATTCTCTACGTTTCCCACAATTAGAGTTCAATCCTAAGTGAATATACATTCACTCTACTATGGCTGCATTATATTTGGTGACTTATAATGCTCGTTAGTTCATTCACAAACCAACGCGTTCATGTAGTATGTGTTCGATGTTTAAATATTAACTAAATTTAAATCCTTCCATTTAACTCATTAAATAATTAATAGATCAATTAATTTTTTGACTCATTTTACTCATTAGCTATTGACATCTATTGCATGATTCTATACGTCAAATGTAAAAACCGTTGTGCGCGTTTTAAATTATTACGATTAAAAAACGAATTTATAAATTTAATTTAATTTTGTTATTGTCTGAAATAGTGGAGAGCCATCCGAAAAAAAAGAGAATACTTTATATTTTCCGCTGGTTTATTAGGTTAGATTTAATTAGTATTAGGCTTAAACCAATGGAAGATACGAATTAGTCTCTTAATTAATTTGCTTTAGAAGGTATTAATGGGGTACAACGAATGATTCCCTCAAGCTTAGATAAAAAACGGGTTTAATCTCACGGAAAATTTTGTGGTAGTAAAAGTTTAAACGTGTGACTTTTGTTTCCACTTTTAATCTTCTTATTTATACGATCACTCTTGTTTGTATGAAATTCACGAGCAATACATACATACAGGAAGAATGCATAAAGATAAATTATTTGTGGAATA
The DNA here is from genome assembly GCA_020796165.1 of Pantala flavescens. Lineage (NCBI taxonomy): Eukaryota > Metazoa > Arthropoda > Insecta > Odonata > Libellulidae > Pantala > Pantala flavescens. The sequence continues at coordinate 12,293,384 of CM036886.1, read as the reverse complement.
AGATGCTATCAAGCTTTTGTATTTATAAGAATATAATTATTCGCCTTCATAATACATTAATTAATGCGGTTTATCGGTAAATACTATAAGATACGATGGAATCTATACAGCAACTGAAAAATATTAATTTTAAGAGACATTTTTATTGTGGGTAGCGATCTATTGAGGTTACTATTGACTAAAACTTATCAATGTTATCATGTTCACTCACATACGTATTTATCGGCGCTTATTTCATCGTCGAATCTCTTAATGAACGAATACGAATTGTACACAACAAAGATCCATACACAATTTCTAAATCAATAGTTAATGCAATAAAATATTGTATTTCAAGTAATTGCTAAATTTTATTTCCTATAGAATAGGCTGTAAAACGCTAATGTATTATGTCCGCTATAATTGCAGCGGAAGATGTATCGTGCTTTCAGCTGAATATAATCATCATAAATAAAAGTCTAACGTGAATTTGTTAAAAGGGTATTCTTTCCTTGAAACCCCTCATTCGGAACAACCATAAAAGATTAACCCTACGCTTAACTTTAATTACTTTCTGGGCTATTCAGGCTTCTGGACATCCTTCTTACGGTATTTCTGCTTTATCGCCTTAAAGGGGACATATCTTTCGAAGGCCGCCGCTCCCCCAGTGGCAATGCTAAAGAAGACATCCACACACTGATTGTTTTCAACTATTTGGTGATGAATCATGGTAACAATGAAAATTAACTTTTCAATGGAAATTATTGTTTCAGACGTAATACGGTTGGTTAAAAAGAAGTGAAAGTTGAATATTTACAACAGCATGAGATTAAAAAGATTTGAATTAAAGATAATAAAATTTTCGAATGAGATGAATACAGAAATGTTTAGGAGTGTTTGGCTACTTTAAAAGAATCCAATGAGTCATCGAACAACGATGTTATGATCGGCTACTTGTCAACCTTTTTTATTATCTCTGTTTTGAGAACAATTATTATCATAGTTTGCTGACGATACAAAGCCACTTCGATCATTTACGATATTTAAATCCATTGAATAGAATTTAATACAAAAAACACATTCTCAAAGGTAATTATAATTAAGTTATATTGCATAAATAACGAACTGTTTATAAGAAAATTATTCTAATTTAACATTTAAATCTTCTATCAGTGAGATACGGTTATTTTGCGTGGATTACTTTCCTAAGTTATTTTCTAATTTTACTATCTATTTTTGGATGCTAGTTAATATACATTCGTATAATCGTCTTATTGGGGAGGGAACATTAATAGTAAAGAATTGAAGAATTTATAAAGAATAGCTACAGTAATAAAACACCATATGTTTACGTAAAAGAATTATATATTATATTTATTAGGTTTGTTACTTTCGCAAATTAAAAAAAGCTTAGAAATTCGATTGACTATATCTTTGAATACTAATATTCTTATAATTCTATCAGCTAACCCAAATGCATCTCAAAAATTTTTCTTAAGGATAAATTACAGCAAAAGGCGACATCCGAATGTTTGCAAATGCTAACCTAGCAACACTTATTTGTTAGGTGTTTGGCTAAAATGCCGTACAGATGAGCGGGTTGTCTTCATTGCTACAGATTTCACAACGTTTAAACCGACTTGCCAATTCTTGCACCACTTCGAATAAGTATCCGGGTAACCCTGTAGCGTAGATATAAGGTGAATTAACCTAAGTATGAATCTTTCGACCGCGTATGAAGTAACAATATCCTTTCTAATAAATTTTCAACCGTTTTGAAATAAAAAATATGGAAAGTTATATGGATGATGCTACTTCGAGGAATTCCTTGGTAACGAGAATACATTTGAGACATATAGGTCATTATTGCTGTCTGATATAGATAAATACATAAGAAAAATTTTACATAACAATCGATGAAACCTTTGTAATTAAGTTATTTATAATTTTTCGAATATTTAAGGCAAAGGTACCGGTATTAATTTTCCGTTTTACTGTTTGTTCACCATAGAACAAAGAGGGTTTTCTTCAAAGTAAAAGTTACCAAATCTCTAACTTTAGATTTATTACATAACACGAGGAGGATTAAGTGAAACTCGACATCACATGTAGATGTCACTTACACTTGTATACCTATTAGTCTGTCAAAATATTTAATATCAATCTGTTTTATTAAGGATATAGAAGTCTCATTCAATTATGATATATTTTTCTATTATGCTTGTATATTTTATAACGATTAAAATTCATGTCCTAAAAATAAAAATTTGACATTAAATGTAATTTAATTAGAATATGTTCTTGATATTTCCAGGCCACATGGAATTTTGGCAAGGTTTCAATTATGTTCAAAACTGACTCAATAGTCTACGAGAGATTTTTAAAAATGCAGAATCCGTATACTACGTATTTTTTAGGGGAGTGTCACTTATTAGTTAACCAAGTACTTTCATTTATCTAGCAAAATAAAAGTTTTAGAAGAGTATATTATTTTTCCTAGAACCCGTAAATTATGGACTGTTAGTTCGTCCTTATATAAAATCGAGATACGAATGTATCACAGATGCTGATAACTTCTGTATCGATTAATACATGAAGAACACGAATGCATTATCTCGGCAATGCAAATATTCTCGTGCCATTTTCAGAAAGCCATTCTTTAGTCATTCAGTTCAATTTAATTATGCATCAGTACAGAAAGAAACATATGTTATGCATTTCGAATCAAGGAGCTCCAGCTGAAATGTTAGTGTATTAAATGACGAATTTCAACAAGAATGAGGATTTAAATTAGTAAAAAAATATGAATTTTTATTATATTTAAAATCATTCGTTAGATGCGAGCCTCACCCTCCGCGAGGTTACCTTTAGACTTTTTCTGACGTAATTCGCCTGAGATCGCCAAGAACCACGATGAGTTAAACTGCAATTATACTCTTTCCAAAGAAAACAGAGGGTTATTATATCCCGTTTGCTCTTCGCAAATAATAGCGTTGATCGTGAAGAGGAACGCCGGAAATATAAATTGATTGAAAATAAAAGTAAAAGCAAGTACAAGAATGCAAATACGTAACATATTTATGAATCAAATGAGTAAATCGAACGAAAATAATTCAAAATAATTGTATACGGCTATAAACGCTAAGAATCTGCTGGAACTTATGTCTAATAAAATCGGCAATAAAATCATTCAGTAGATTAAGTTACACCTGAGATGCAGAGGACAAAACTTAGTAGTTTTGGATAGAAGTAGAAGATAGGTAGAGGCGGAAGTAGTAACAATAAGGGTACCTCAGGGTACAGTTATTGGACCGATGCCTTTCTTTATTTATATAAAGGCCATTCTCAACAATATGAAGAGTAACAATGGATCTTTACGCATAGAGGTATTCAGATAGCAGAGAATTCATTTTTTCGATATTCTTTCAGATGTCGTAAAGATTGGCAACACATTTGGAACGTAGAGAAATTCGTAGGGATTGGAATGATACGCTCCCCGGTAAGGAGCGTCAGCCTAGTCCATATCAAGTAAATCAACTTCAGAGTTCGTGAGTCAATTTAATTATTTAGTAATTGTTTTTAGCAGAAATTTATAAAGCACACATAAGGGAATTTGAGTGATGAAAAGGTAGGACTATGAGGATAGGTCCAAGTAAATTATTTTTCAGTAGCTGGTCAATTCCTTGAGTACTGCTGCGAAGTGTGAATACTTTACAAAAGGGTTTTATTTATTTAATTTAGAGCTAGAGTGCATACACAATAGCCAAAGGTAGACTTTCATTTAACTTTAAAAATTTTCATGAAAATTGCGCGAAATAATGAAATCATGATGAAAATTGAATGATGTAAAGCTAAATTCAATTAACACTTATGCTTGCTCTCCCGAGGCAATAACTCTTCTTCGGGTGAATGACACGATTCTTTGGAATTTTTTACGTGGATTCTTCCTTTATACGTCTCCAACGTTGAGCAGGAATTTCTTAAGGAAGTAATATCCGAGCCACCATCGCCTCTTCCAATTGGCCGCTCTCGATTACGAAGACCTCTGTTCGGAGATCGTAAAAACAGGAAATTCCTCCGCATCCGAGCTACCGGAATTCTTTCCACCTTCGATTTTACTCTTTACATTTACTTTCACCACCATTTTATGGAGGACTCGTTCCATTTTAACAGCTTATTATTTTTATAGCCATAGAATCGATGGATTCAATAACTGAAATGTTATAGAAATGTCGATATCACGAGTTGCCATTCCAACAAAGATAAGAATAGGATTAGTTTTTACGCTTCGCCATTGTTTTTCGTCATATAAGTTTACGCACTAACGATGAATGAAATATTTTCATCATCAAAAAACGATGAGAGTTCCGCGTCTTTAGATTTGTCTGAGAAAAAGCGATTTCTTTTCACGGATTCCGGCATTTATTTTCGGAAAATAGGTCGCCGTTTACATATTCAGAGATGATAACTTGTGTATTAATAGAACTACCTAACTGTACGGAAATATAATCCGAATCGGCTGGTGCCCCTTCCTGCATCCCACGCTTATTACATTTTTTGCCTTTGTAAACATCTTCTGTGCCGTATTGATCGAGACCTATGTCTTGCCCATCAAGCGGCGCTCTGACTTCTCAGACTTGAGATTGCTTGTTCCCACAAGTAAAATGAATACCACTTTTCCACCTACATCTCACGAAATGCCATTTTTCCCTATTTACTCCATTATTTTTCTAGGTGAACATCTCAACAGTAAAAGCCACGTAGCGTATTACGCCCACTACACTTAACAATGAAAAAAGAGAGATTTACACTTTATACACAGTTTGTTTGGAAATGACAGCGATTACGTACCATCAAACGATAACAAACAATATCGCCGAACACCAATCTATATTAAGAAAAGGGGAATTGTGGTAAAAGAAGGAAGAAGAGGGAGTGGCAGCTGGTACAGAGGTTGGGGTGTCACTTGGAATTAAGGCAACGGTAGCTTTTGAGATGAGGGAGGAATGGAGAAAAGGCAGTTGGTGGTTAAATAAATTTGAATAATCGGACTGACATTGTTGGCTAAATTATTCAACATGTGCTTTTAGCTTCTAAATATAGGAATTATGAGATAAAAACTCCTGTTATGTTCATCTTCTTAAAGATGGAGAAGAATACTACTTCCAAACAAAAGAAAATTATAAACATACACGTTGAAAGAATAGTAAAATAAATGAATTTTTCGATGATTTCTCTACTTATCTTCACAGTAATTGCAATTTAAATATAAATTTCAGAATGGCCAACGGATAAAAATAGTTTGTATGCTAAAAAAGGTGCATTATGATAAAAAGGGTTTCAAAATTACAGAAGTTAGATTGATATTTTCGAAACTTTTTGTCAACTTTTATTAGATCGTAACTTTGGAAGCAGGGATGATGGAGATAACATATAGTTGGACGATGATTAACTAGGGTTATTTGAAAATATAATTCTACATGATAATTATAATAATCGAATAATAGCCAACATGATAACACCAGCTAGTGATATTTAAAAAATAATAATATAGGAATAGTAGGATCTATTTCCTTTATAATATGTATTTTACACTATCTAATCTGTTATTGTATGATTTATATCGTAATAACCATTTCGTTATTCACCACTTCATTTTTCCAGATTCACTTTAGGAGAACATAGACATTTTACTATAGTTGCAATACTAAATAACAAATGTATTCGTTTTTATGAATAATATGATTCCGTATTCAAAATGGAAAATTGATGACATGTAAGCATATATTTAATTCCACTTTGAACTGAATATATATTTGAAACAATTTTTCTTACTTCGGCAGACTTCTTTGGTTTGGTAACCCTCGGCGATGTAGGTATTCTTTTCAAATACAAATATATATTGAAATTGATGAAATCAAATGATAATAACTTTGAATAGTCTTAAAGTCTATACTGGATCTGTGTGTATCTAAATCTATGACAATTATAAGGTTTTGTACGGGCAATAAAATGTCGAAATAGGTGGCCAAAAAAATATATTTTGACTGAAAAATAATAATATCTTCTTCTCTTCTATCATTCATAAATGAGCCAATAATTGCAATATAAATACATAAACATTACCACAAATAAAAATTTTCGCCATTTAATGAAATGCAGAATAATCTGAATGCTTGCATATGTGTAGAACGTATTCTTTGATGAAGAAGCACCTTATTCCATTTAATAATTATTTATCTCGTCTAATATGAAGTTGATGATTCCTTTTCTTATGAATATTTAATATTTCATAATGAAAAGTAATCTTTTCTTCATAGTTATAGACGGCTACGTCTTATTTTCCGATAGTAAACAAGCGGAAAGAGAAGAGTATCTTTTCCCTGAACATAGGCAGAAAGAGTGCATAAGAGTACAGTGTGTTGCCTAACTTCACGGCGTTAAGAGCGCATATTGCCTGACCTCACATTATTTTGCGTCATAGTGAAGTACTAAAAATTGAAATGGTCTCCATTATTTCAAATCATTCATTTTTTCATTTTGATGCCTTACATATCCTTATACTACATTCAGTTTCATTTTTTCTAAGAAAAGTATCATATATTAATCTTATCAAGTATTTAAGCTCAACTTTCAATTTCACTCTTTTCGGATATATTCGTGTAAGCGATGAGTTTTAATTAAAACACCATCCATTACATCTTTTCCAGATATACGCGAAGAAGAGAAAGGAAATGTTACTAAATGAACATGCTAAATAAATATGTATGAAATATACGTCTGAGTAAGTTTGTAGCTTGCTTTACTTAGAATTAATCAGGCGTATATTGTAATACGTTAATTACTATCAAGATAAATCCATTAAGATCCACAAGATTAATTTTAACGCTTGATTGAGAGGTGTTATTGATCACTTTCAAAATCAATTTGCTCCCATGGCAATTAAATCCTAAATCGGTTCCATTCAAGTTACGTTATCCTATTTGTGATAGTCGTTAGCAAACTTGCTCGTGCGAAGGTTTAACACGCTAACTTAACTCGATAGCGTTGGAGGGATGCCTCAACGTTGGAAAATCTCATCCAGATTGTTCACGTGTTAAAGCGATTACTATGGGTTCATCTACATGAATAGCAAGAAAGCCAACTTTTGGCGTGTGGCAAAGTTCAATTCAAAGTTGCAAAGCGTGGGTTCAAAGGAAGTGGATGATGAAATTTGTATCAGATACACTGAATACTTCTGATTTTTCGTATACTTATATGAGTTAGAAAATGACAGCATTGTACATCGTCAATAATTAAAAAGGTATGTTAAAGTAAATAATATCAAATAATCCAGAACACATTAGTTCGTTTTCCATTCATAAGCATACTATGGGCGTGTATTACAGATTTTTGTATCCACCCAAGGCAGTGCATACCAAAGGGTTCAACGTAATCTACTGACATATGGATTGTTGGGTCTGAAAATAAAGAATTTACGTAAAAATCCTTTACTCGTTTAGATGTGAAAATAAATTTTAACACGATAAAATATTTACCGTTACGAAGTTTTGAAGTTACGAAGGATTGAATGATTATTGAACTACGTCACGGTCTTTGACGACTTATAAACAACTCACATTGAGTATACACGTTTACGAGAAAGAATCTTCAAGGAAATTTGTTTAGAGATAACGAGTGCTTTCGTAGGATCTCTTTACCTCACGTACTTAGATCATAGTGCATACCGAATATAAAACATTAACGCTCAGAATATAGTAATCAAATAAAAATATCTCGTAAAGAAGATTAAAATTTCGGGTTCGCATGCTGGCTGATAAATCTGGGAGACACACAAATACTAATCCATTGCAATAACAGTCACAATTCCTTGTAAACCATAAACCGTGAGTTTGCTATGCGCTTAATTCCACACTTCTTCCCTTAAATCCTTTGCCTGAAACGTTCTTCTGATCTAAATACCTTAAGATATAAATCATGCCACGTCTACACTATATAAACCTTCAAAGCTATTTGGGATGACTGTTTCATGTTCCTCGGAACTTTCTTCGTCACCCGACACTTTGAGACATAGCTCTCGGGAAGGAGAAAAAATACCAGACCTTATGAATTGCTTTTCCAAATTAATTTTCTTTGTGCTTTACTTTCGTCCACTTTCACTTTTTAACACTTTTTAGCCTTCTTAGATTAATGAGGGAAGGTAGGACATTATCACGGATTCTTTTCCAAAAGCACGATATTAGCCTTCTCTTAAAGGCTAATTGAAGTAAGGATGAAAATTCAATTACGTTTGGGGTGGAACCTAATTAATCTTCTAGATTCTCAAATGCAGTAAAATTATATGAATTTAAAAACTTTTATTGTTAGAAGTTGATGAAAATGTTTTTGAGTACAAGAAGATTTAATTAGATTCTATCTAATCATGACTATTCAGAACAGCAAGCAAGGATTTTAAGCTTAGGTTATTATTTTTAAATACATAGAAGTCATTTTCATGAAATAATTACTGAAGTATTATTAGCACAAGGATAGATTATCCTTTAAACATGAGTAAAATTATACGATTAAATGTTACTTATATTTTCACCAATTTTTATTTAAAAATCTTATATATAAAAATACATTTTGACGCTGATCATCATTATCAGAAATTAAACATAAAGTTAATGTATTAAAATACTGTATTTAATATAAACTGACCTGAAATTGAGAGATTAGAGTTCGAGTTCAATCACACCTAAACTCATTTATATTCCTTTTACTTATGTATTATAATTTTAAAGATTGAATCAGACTGATGTAAACCTTCATTTTGAATTACGATACAATTATTCACATTTTATAATTTAACATAATATGAGCACTATTAATTGAAGGTAAACCACTTTTATTCCTTATTTAACTACATATTTTACTTTATGTTATACATCATAACGTTATTAAATAACATAATAAATATAGAAAACGAATCATAATTTAATAAGAAACTTGATTTATGAAATTGAGCCGAAGTTGAGTTGAGATGAGTTATGAGCAGTAATAAATAAACAGTAATATTCTTCTGAAAAAATAGCTCGCTAGGATGCGCTTTATTTTAATTTTGGTATTATATTATATATATTCTATAGAATTTATATTGTTTATGTTCTATAGAATATTATATATTTAAACTGATAATTATCTTGGATTCAAGTTTCCGGTTTTAACGTTGTTACATTGTTACGTTAGTATACACGCACACACCAACGATTCCAATGAATACAGTAATCCCATCACCGTAAATCCAATCTTATGATGCGCAAAACCAAAATGAAATACAAGTTTTAACTACTCGAGGAGATTGAAAGAAATATACATGTCTATCAAAGAGAATTTTACTTCCCAGGTGAAAGTGCAGATGAAGTGAAACAATATTCTGCCACCCATTCAGAGGAAAGATGTCTTTAATGAACACAGTCGACGTAAAGCGGCGTTACTCCGCGGATAGTCATAAAAAAAGGATGAGCATAAACTTTTTAATTCTTTCACCAGTTTCATTTCCGACCCTTTCCGTTAACCACCTTGTCTGAAGATGCTAACCTACTCGCAAATGCAAAATCAGCATCAGATTAACACCTTGTATAAAATTTCATGTCTTTCTATATTTCCGCGATATAGACGTATATGATGAAGTAAATTAACAGAGGTAATGAGGAAGTTCGTAAAAAGCGGAAGTCTTTGAGGACGATAGTGCAATTCTTAACTATAAACGATTAACGGTTATATAAAATTATTAATAGATTGAATTTAGTAAAATGAATATTTAAAAATTGACGAACTAACTGGCATAATGATTTATAGGGTTCGATATGGAATAAAAAATACTTATTGATTATCATAAACGAAACAATACAGATATTTTCTGTAGCACCTCTATATTCCCTGGGCAGAGGAGTTTATTTAGACACCATAACAACGGGTGACGAGACAAAGTTCCACTTATTTATTCTATTACTTACTTATTTGGAATTCTTATAGAGCGACATCACTATCCACGATCATTGAAGTGAAAACTGAACCGATCTCTATGTAAATTAAGGTTAATATTTTTAAGAGCGAGAGTGCGTTGTCATCATCGAGTATAATACTGCCGGATACTCTATTAACGTTCTCTTCTTATGAAAATATTGCAAAATCTAGTAAAGTAATGGAAAAAAGAAGGCAAGACCTGCTGCCTGACCAAATATTTCCGTAAAATGAAGGCATTTTGGATTATAATTCAGCGGATAACCATAACTGCATTGGACTTTTTCATTTTACCCAAAATAAACAAAATAGTGCTAGCAATTATATCATTTCCCCGTTAAAATAAGTCTAGGATGGACCTTTACACTTACATAGATTCATAGATGGAAGAAAAGAAAGGAAGTGAAACTTGCTGACAATATAATTAAATTCTTGCGCATTACATGGGAAAAATAGAGCAAAGTTTGCATTATAATGTACGATTTATTAGCCACAACATCATCTTTTAAATGTTAACATTAATTTTCCTGATTTTGCCCTCAAAACTAGCCCAGTACTTCTATGGATACAGCTATGTTTTCATGAATAATTTCAAACAAATTTTAATAGATAAATACGTTTAATTATTTACAACAAAAAACTTCCCTCACAATGAATCGATTTAGGTACACGAAATAGTAGAATGTATAAGACTATAATAAATATATATTTATAATTAAAAATCAAAACGAATAAACCAAAACTGCACGTTTCCGGTTGATTATTACGTCACTCATCCAATGCCAATAATTTCAGAAAAAAACGTAAGGCCACGGATTCATAAATCACAGCCTTTCTTTGCCATATCGCACCCGGGAGGGAGTTTACTCCCCCTCTGTCGTCTCTTTTATCGTTTCTCTGAAGAGGCCGCCCCAAATCCAATAAAGCTTCTCTCTTCAGGGTATTCCACATCCTTGCGCCGCTTTTCTGTGTTCCGAGGGAATTTTCTCTCTCAAAGGAAGCTGCTCGGAAATTGAGTTTAGAAACGGTAAACTTCTTTCAGATGGATGATGTAAAGAGGTTCGAGTTCAATGCAAATGAGGTGATGGGTAGTCATTTGATGAACGGATTGTAAAATTGACAGATGTAGTTTGTCAAGATATTAGGGTTTGATGAAAGGATTGGGGGAGAAGTGTTAAAGGCTACCACCAGCGTTGATTGTTACGTATTTGATTATAGCTACAAAACAATGGCTTAGTTTAAACGCCTCAACGGAGAAATATGTTATTTGCTGAATATTAAACATTTAAAATGGAATTAAAGGTCTATTTCATTCTCCATGAATGAAACCCTTTATATATATGATTCTAAGCCAGCAGTATACATGACAAATGAAGTAGGAGTCCCTGTGAAATTATCGTAAACTCACTTTCTAGCAGAAAAATAAATTAAGCACGTACTAAACAAGATTGCTTACGAGGTGCGATGAATATACACAGCTACCATGCGAGGATTAATGAATACTAGAAAGCAAAAATAAACCTAATTAAAAACCAATTTATAGATAAACGAGTATAGATCTAAATATATACGACAAAGCTTTCTGCTGAGGAAAGTTAAGTTGAGTTGGTACATACTCCGGCTCAAACCAGAGATTGTCATGAAGAGCGGAGATTCGCAGCATGGATTTCATCCAAACAGTTGTCGAAAACACGGTTTGCTAATCGGTGTTTTAAGTCGTCGCAAGGTTTTATTGCAGATTAGCCTAAATGAGAATTAGAGACTGCGGTGGAGGTCTTTCCTTAAGAAAATTATAGACGCATTTGTGTGGTCGAATTTGAGGTTATTTTTGGCTGTTTTTTACTGCGAATTTGAAAAGTTCTCGCATCAGCATGATAAGCGAATGCATCAAAGACAGAGAAATGATCATGAAAGTGGATATTTGAATGCGAATATGCTCTATAGAGGATGAAGACATTGATATTGCCTAGAAAGCTGATGTTGTGTTTTCTTATGAGTATAGAATCATCTATATCGTCGACTTGAAAGGAAGTGAAAGGATAACTCGAGTGTATTATGCATCGTTATTGCTTTATTTCATAGAAGTCATCTACAAAAAATATCCTAATTTGAATAATAAAAGATCCTATATTCTTCTCAGTGTAGTTACGATGGCCAAATTAAGGTAATTTATGTTTGAATCGCTCTACATCCAGTACACTCAACAGTTATTGCCCCAAAAGGATTCTTTATATGTAAATACTTTCAAAAATTATTTGGCAGAACTTGAGAAGGTCGTATCCTAAAGTGATACACATTATTAGGCGCTTCTTATGTCGTAACTTTGGCTAGCATGAAAAATTTGATAAAAGCTAAGAAAATTTAACATATGAAAGATGTTGATATTGAAGTACTAACATCATGCTTTGCTATTGAAATCAATATGAGAAGGCGTGACTTTGTGGAAAGCCATAGTATAATGAAAAACTTTTTTGATTTTCTGTGGAAATTAAAAAGTTTTTTCATTATATTATGCTTTGTTCCTTGTCTCTTTAACCTCTCTAAGACTTTGTAAAAATTAAAATTTTGTTCGTGAAAATGAAAGCATTTAATGATTGCGCTAGACTTCAGATACTATTGTTGATATACGAATGTGAATTAGGAAGATTATACGATTAAAACCATATATTTAATGAATATTTCATTATTATTATATTATTATAACTCTTATCATGGTATTAACTATATTTAATTGCCTTTTAGAAAATCATTTATTCAGTCTTTCGAAACTTCATTTTTATAGCGAATCTAGATGATAACCATCCAGCATTTAACCAGATTCCAATTGTCCCAATAAGTGAAAGAGTTCTTATTAAAACGTACATCACTCACCCATTTATTAGCAGCAGTCTTACTTAAGATAAATAACATCCAGTGAACTTACCTAGAAGTAAAAGGAAAAAATTAGTGTGCTTGAGATAAATAGAAACAGTCATAAAAACGTTAGATATGCAAGAGCTTATATATTTATTAGCTGAATATGAAATTCAAAACAAACAATTAGCCTCTCAATTAGATTAGTTGATAATCATTTCACATAAATATCGTATGTGTTATGTTTAATCAATGATAGTAAGTTAGCAACATTCATCAGTGCAAGAGCAATAAATAAGCACTGAACACCGAGGAAATTTAATTGACAATTGAACTGACCTTAAATTACTCTATTATAAACAGATATCAATGCAAAATGCATACATGTACATTATTTTGTGTATAAAATATCAAGGAGATCATCATTTCTCATGCTATGCTTAATAAAGGTTTTGAATGTTTGGTTAGAGCTGTGAGGTAAGGTTAAAAATAGTTTTAATATTAATGGAGTTTGCATTTTCGGTTATTAAAAGTAATAGGATTAATTATTCAAAATATTGAAACATGGTATAATGACACGTGATATTACTGTCATACATTTTATGTATATAGTATTTAAAGTAGGGTGCTTGAGCTACAAGTATTCTTTTGCTGAGTTTTCAGAACCATTTTTGATAATCTATTATTATTTAAAGTAACTTTCTTTTTTTATAACTTCCTTTTGACCTATCGTCGATGCTTCCCGAATATTGTGACCATTATTCACAGGAATCTAAATGTTATTTACTTTGTCTAAAAGTTCTGAGCCATTGCATTTATCCTAAACCTTTCATTCAATTCTTCTCATTGAGGGTGATTTGTAACAAATGATATTTTACCTATTTTACCCCATTTTAATCTTAACGACGAATCTATGATCTCTTTTAACGAATAAAGGTTTATGAAGAGAGTACATATCTAAAGTGAGATTAAAATTTTCATCCCATAAGATCCTAAAACGAAGCTACTAAGTCATTCATTGTTTTTCACGTACCGTAAGCGATGTCGCAAAACTTCGTACTACTGGGCCAGAATTATATTTACTTAATAATTTCGACTAATAACTACGTACTTTATGAAATTTAAGTCTAAATCCCTGTATTATAAGCATCTTCATATATCACTTACGTCATCCTGAAATAAACTGCTATTCTTTTCTCTCACTACGAAAATATGTTAGTATCATTCGCACATAACATAGCCTATTCTATTTCAACATCTCCTATGCAATAATTTATATATAAGAATCGAATTTGAAATTAAGAAGTATTTAAGAAATTAATAATGAAATATCTCTATGGATATCATTCTGTGATACTTAGTAAAATTAACCCCATCTGATATTGTTTAATTTTATTTGCTTACAGTAAATAGGCCAAGGTCCGTTTTTGTTTTGTTACATTGTTCACAAGTCCCTCACAAATATCTTATTCCGCGTTCTAGGATATTATGAAATATCAATAGCCATAGCGATCTATCCTAGAAAAGTAAGGTCATAAAAAACCTCAGAATCTCTGATAGGATACTCCTAATTATATAGCACGTAAATAATAATTCCATTGTAAGATCTCAGATCAGAGATATGGACCATTTTAAAAGCGGACAAGAGAATAATAAAGGCCTTTCAAACATGTTGCTGGAGGCGAATGTTGAAGATCAAATGGACAGATAGAAGCAGAAACGAAAAGAATAAAAGAGGTGCTAACAATATGGATGGATTGGGCATCTCCTCAGGCATAATGAATTGGTTAAGAACGTACTTTTTCTAAGTACTACTTGATGGAAAAGTATAAGTAAAAGAACCAAGAGAAGGATCAAGGGATGGATATGTAAAACAAGTAAAGATAGATGTAGCAAGAAAACAGACATAAGTTTATATAGTAGTATAGTAGTATAAGTAGATTTAGCAGTAAATAGAGAGAGATGGAGGGTTACGAATCTACGGAGTGAATGACCAGTTTTAGTGAGTAAAATCTTAACAATGGTATCCATCGATATGAAACCACTTCAGGAAATAACAATTCAGTAAACTCTAATAAGTTTTTAAAAGATCTTTAACTACTACCCTTTTTGCATATCTTTATTCGTGAATGAGGATTTAATAATGGCTACGACGAAAACTAGTGCATAATAGAGTTATTTTATACATTTTAATTGAAATATTTTCATCCTTTGTTGTTGTATATTGAATAGCTGCTTACCAAAAGGTTTTTTTAGCTATATTATATTAAAATTTTCTATTATCTGTTAAATAACTAAACAGAAAACACTGATCGGGATATTAGCAACTGCGCAATAAAAGTTCCTCCCATCTCGATAAAAGGAAAATAAAAAACGAAAATTATGTTCCACGAAGTAAAGTCCAATGTTTATTGATTGTCGAGGAAACAATCTTACGTAGGTTGTTTTTTTCACACTCGTGAAATTCCCGTGAAGAAGGATGTAACGCAGTTGGCAAACATTTGCAATATTTTAGGTAACAAAACATAGAAATCTGGAAAATCGTCAAGGAATATCCTTCAAATATATCGACCGCTCACCCATTATATCGGTTATTTACTTTGCTTTCCACCCCCATCGACGTATTCAAACTTTCTTAGCTTCCAACCCACCACTCCGACCACTAGAAAAAGTCCAGAATCTACGTTCTGGAAATATAGCAATCTCCCGAAAGATTTTTTTGCCGACATCACGTCGCCTCTGAAGATGGGTATGTGCTGCCATAAATACGAATAAGGCATTTTGAGACTCATCAAAATTTACAGGTTCCATCCACACTTTTACCGTTTCCAGTAATCTTTCCATCGTTGGCCGACATTTTTGCCCTGCAAGGCACTTTTGCTTTCTATTATTTATCGGACATATTAATATTATCATCTTAAGATCACCACTTGGTGAAAGTGCGTTTATAGAACGACCCGCTGCCACGGAGAAAGCCTACGGGCTTCGAAAACAGATATGGAATTACAAAATTTTGAGAGAACCTGTTCAAGCTACTAAATATAAAGAAGACCTAAGTAGAAAGTTAAAGTGAGGCTAGGGGAACTAGATTAAGAAAGACTAGATTAACGTGTGATAAATACAGAGGGAGTAGAAAAGAACCTGATAATACACTCGAAAGAAAGTACTTGAAATAACGTACGAACAGTAGAGTGGCTTATCGTGAAAATGAAAGTAGGAAGCTGTATCCGGCAAAAAAGGAAATGGTATGTTCAAAATGTAAAATTCATGGAAGAACAAAAATTGCACAGTCATCAAAGATGTGATAATAGAAAGCCTGGCAGAATACTTAAACGAACTTACTTAGCAAGCAAGTATCCTCAGAGGCTGAAAAGCGATTACAAGTTCATAGGGCGGAAAATAATATACTACATCTAATAACTATAGAGTTGTAATGTTGCGGAATATCACATATAAAATCTTCACTTACATCTCTCTGAAATAAAAAAGTATCCATACCCCAGACATTCTGGAAGAATATCAATTCCTTTAAATCAGGAAGAAGATTCGGATATTTGGAGTGAGACAAACAATCTAGAAGTGCTATTGATACACAGTTGATCTACAAATACTCTTCTACGACTTTCGTCAAACTTTTCACAGAGTCAATAGAAAGGGGATGCATTTTGCGCAAAAAGGAAATGATACTAGAAGATCGCTTAGTAAAGTAAAGAGAGAGTGTTAACACTGAAGGAATCTTCATGAGCTTCAGCTTTGGGTAGAATAAGAAGCACTTTCAATGTTTCATCTGTAGTAAAACAACGTGATACATAAAGGAACGAAAAGATAAATTTCGTAGGGTGCATCTAATATAATTTGCATAATTGGATTTAATATGATAATAGCATATTAAATCTAATTATGCAAGCAGATGATTTAACTTAAATATAAAGGCGATCAAATTTTAAAATCTCATAAGCTTCAATCATTTACGAGTGATTCTAACAGATGAAAATACAATTTCTGAGACTATAATTTGAACGTTAATCGCGGGCAATACGCATTATTTTGAAGATTAATCCTTCATTAGAACAACTATTTAAGGAGAACTATATTTATAAAATAATAATAACAATAAGCCCTATATATATAAAACGTAATTAGATACTGTATGTATAACTTTCCTGTACAAACAAGCATAATGCGGAATTAGTGAACCGTTTCCTGAAGCGAAAACATCGCCGCTATAATAACTTTTATAATTACAATCAGTTTTAATAAGTTAGTTATTAATTATATTAGTTATTATATAAATAAATAATGTTATATATGATTATAATTACTATTATAAATATATATCGATGCTACGTTTTCTTCCTTATTTAAGAGAAAACTCCCAACGAATACAAGAAGAAGACTAAACAAACTGAGAAGGACTAAACTCTGAGAAGAAAACAGACTTGGGCACTAAAGGAAGAAGATGGAACAACCTTCCAGAAACGGGCAAACGATACTTAAAACGGACACGGAGTACTTCGGCAAACATAAAAAGCGGACGATGAAAAGGATGAAGAAGCTTAAGACTCCTTCGGGACCCCATTGGTTCTTCGAGAGGTAGTTATGACAGCAATCAAACATCGAATAATGGAAACGATCAGTTGGTGGATTTATACCTATATCGTATAGGTGTACATATATCGTAACTTATTCAAATAATATTAAGAGGTGAATTTATAGAAATAAAAGTATTAATTTCCTTATGGATCTATTAAATCATAAATTAATATCATAAAGCTTATTAAAAGGTGCGTTCTAATAGTGCGAGATATTGGGTCAGACGTATAAATTTACAACACTGTAATTACAAACGATTTGAATGTCTCCTCAGCATTTACGAGGCAGACGGGAAGTTTTTTAACCCGAAAAGGCCTCCGGCACTTTTTCCAAGTTTCCCTTAACTTTTTTTTTGCTTCGCAGTCTTTATCCTCCCTCCCTTCTTCAGAATGATTCACTCGGTTGAATAGAAAGTGGAAGTTCGTTGGAACATGATCTCCATTGTTGCTGAGTTATTATTAGGTTATAAAGTGCGATTTATATCGAAGTATTGAAATATATGTTTTGTAATATATGACGCCATAAATAGTCCCTGCTAAGGTTTCGAACTTTTTAGATAGGACTGCTGCAGTAAAGCCAATCAAAGACTTTATGATGTAATGTAGATATTAACAAAGGAAGAAAAAACATAGGAATGCTATACGAAAGGAATTCTACAACTTACCCTATGATTGCTTTTTAAGCTAGAATTGAGGGCAATAAAATAAAAACGGGGACCCTGAATTCAGAAAAAGCAAGGCTGAATATCGTAAAACGATCATTTAGAGAATAATTTTGTTTATGGAGAACTGTAGTGGTCACCCAGTAGAATGCTAGGTGTAAAAATTCTAGGCTATATCTTGAGAAATTTTTTCATGATCTTTTAGTTCTTTAGCAATTCTCAATCGTGTAAACAGTACCAATTTCCAATGGTATCTTATGGTTCCCTTTTTAGTACCCTTAATGTTTTTACTTCATCTCCATCCTTCCTGCCTTCATCAAAATGTTTCTTTAGGATCAAGAACAAGGAGCAGTCTATTGAGACATAATCTATACTTTGGCAGCGACGAAACGTTTCAACCGAACTGATCCAAAATAGCTATTATTTCTCGGAAATTGGTCAATCGTCATAATACGGAAGGACTCGTACTCTATTTTGGATCGATGGACAAGGTTTTGCAATGTTTCTCGGAAGGATAGAGCGTCAATAGCGTTTCCGGTATGTTTTTACTCTATGAGGTGAATGCGCTTTCGGCCCTAAAAAAGTATTACAAAGACTTGGAAGAAGAGATCGGCTCGCTTTTAACCTCCATAATCTTGGAGAGTGGCGCCGCTCTAGAGGAACTACTCGGGTGCTCGGTCTCATCAACCATTACTATGGAATCTAATCAAGTCATAGAGTCGATAAAGAAAGAGTTTACATTCGATCGTGAAAGGAAAATTCAGGGAATATGTGTACTCAGACGTTTACGACTCTTTTTCGCTAGAAAAGGATCTCCACTGTTCGTTTCGAAAAGTCGGGAAAAAATTAAAAAGCAAGGAACTGTCAAACAATTCAGTGGAGGTAAAGTTATAAGGATATCTTATCGTGAAAAGTCGCGCGGCTCAATATAAACACAGGAATCAACGTAAATAACGGCTTGAATAACTAACCGGAAATGAGGAGATGCGGGTTCGAGTCCTGGCGCTGTATGACTTTTTTCACGTCAAATCCTGGGTTCATATAATGGAAGATATCTAAATATACTTCGGAGATAGTAAATCAATTACCTCGGAAAATTGATCACACTAAACCTTCAAAATTTTACTTTTATTTACATTAAAAGCGGAACTTTGCGATAAAAGTAGGATTCAAATGATGCTGCAAATGAAATATATTGTCTAAAAATCGTACAAACACATAACAGAACGTAGATATACGTAAGTGGGAGTCATAATTGATTTTCCAAAATCAAACATTGCTGTACGATGTTTATGAATCAAAGATGTATTTGTTGGTTATATAATCGTATACATTGTTGATACGGATTCTCAAGGTATCTCTTCAAACGTCAAGGAGAGAAATACCAGTGTATGGCGTACTGCAGGCTTTCCTTGCATTAGAAATCGATGTAAAACTCGCGTTTATTCTTTAAATGATTTTCTAATCATATTAGACCGATTCATGAATATTTTGATAAACTGAAACGGTAATGAGATATAAATTTAACGACAAACATACGTATTGCAAAAGAATTTCCTCTTTTGAATAGCTTATTTAAGGTGGATACAAAAAAGTCATTTATCAAGGAACGGAATAGACCATACAGTAGAAAATAATGACATTTTCCGACGATATTTATTTACATTTTTGTCAATAACTTCGCGTTTAAAACATGTTTCTAAGATACGAAATTTCGCACTTGCGGCATGTTGATATTTGAAGTTGTAGAAATCTACTTGTACATTAATCAACAGAGAATTATGACTCTTCGCTTGCTTTTATTCAGAAAACCATTAGAAAATTTTATTTGTGGATTTTTAATACATAAAGATTATTAAATTTTTAATAATCTTTATGTAGTATGTAATAGATTTAAAGATTTTTCAAACACATCCATAAAATTAAACGAAATCAATCTGATTAGATACATTAATTTTCGTGATTTTTAAGGCTTAACATTTCTGTATTATTTCCACAGAGCAGCGATACAATAAAGCCAATTTCCAAATGAATAAAACCTCAGATATAATTTTTTAGCCTAAACAACTTCTAACATATTTCGAAATAGGGAACCTGCGAGGTTGGTGCATAACAATGCACGTCAGCTTACGAGAAAATACCCTCTCCATCCATATCCCCTCTGAAGTGAAGTAGTTATGCGTTTCAAAACGTTCCGAACACCCTCACTTCGGGGAGCGTTTATTTGACGCAGACATCATCAGACGCCGTGACAAGGAAAGCGATTTGACAGATTCTTCCTGAGCACCGCATTCTAGTGCCGCAGGGACTCAAAAAGCAGCGGTACCCATGAGAGGAAGCGGGAGCACTAAACAAACGTTTATCCAGAAGTCTCTAACTAAAACGTTTGACTTGGGACCAAAGACAACTCGTAAAAAATTGTATTTAAACTCTCCTCCATGAAACAAAGAATGAACGATACATACGTCTTCTTCAAACAAAATTTACAGGTTTTCATTCTTAACTAAGTAAACAACTTTCCATTAATACTTCTTACGTAATACTTGCACGTAAAATATTACGTAAAATAATACGTAAATAACTTTCTATT
Source organism: Pantala flavescens (assembly GCA_020796165.1). Taxonomy (NCBI): domain Eukaryota; kingdom Metazoa; phylum Arthropoda; class Insecta; order Odonata; family Libellulidae; genus Pantala; species Pantala flavescens. The sequence continues at coordinate 12,272,703 of CM036886.1, read as the reverse complement.
AATAATTTTATCGTCCTAAGAGATTATATGTTAATACATGACGATAGAAAGAACTTATCTCTAGATAAAAATTGTCTAAAAGTTCTGTCAGAAAAATAATAATAAAACATAAAAGGTTCCTTAACCTTAAAGCTATTGCTTGAGGCTAGGGACCGAAACAGATAAACAACCTTCGAGCAATGAAAGACAAATGACCTCATCCCTCCGTGATGTGATGAATAAATACATTCACCATAACGTTCACATCATTAAAGCGGTAGAATGATCGTTAAAATTGCTTCCTGATGAATTCATCAACATCTCAATGGAGTATGGATGATATTCTCGACACGTCTGTCGATTTCTAACAGCAGAGGCTATTAACGAATAACGTAAAAGGATCACGATTGAAAACATCCCACGATGGCCTTCCCAACCAATATCCAAAAGCTGCCATAAGATGATATAGGCTTTTTAAAACATCTTACACAATCCCCTGAGTTTTTAGGTCACACCATCACCGATATAAGAAGATATATAATTTTATATCCAACGTGCGATATTGGTATTCGTATTTTTATTGCGGAATGAAAAACTTGTAAGAACGAGTTCTAAGGGGTACGGAAATATCTCTAATATAGGGATGGCGACACTATGACTGTAAAACTATGATACTTATCGAGTGTCATCTTTTGAACGACGTACTAAAAGGTTTTAGATACTAAAATTTCAGTGGTTGTTTGTTATTACTAGCTAACCACGACATTTTCTTAAATTGTGCAACAATTTATCGTAACGTATTAAATGCTTTCTGACGGAGGTTACGCTAGTTATTTGCATTTTTAAAATATCGATTGATAATGTCCAGTACGTCTTACGCGATGTTTTAGATTTGAAAATTCTTAGTGCCCGATCGTACCGTATATAGCTCGTGCTCGCTAACAGTAAATCAAACAAGTTCACACTAATAAGTCCAACATTAGTTTTTTGCCAATCTTAATCTTCCTCTTCGATATTTTCCTTTCCATTCTTTCTTCTCACTTCTTCATCAAGCGGGCACTTAGAGTGCCCTGAATCGTCACGGAAGCCTACCAGGAACCATGAAAAAAACTTGGAAAAACCCCTCCTGAAACGGTCATAATTTATTGCCTTGTCGGGGCGGAGGGACTTATAAGGGAGCCGAAGCCCAGGTTTAACCATCCTAAGCTTCAATAATACTCCCGACCAATCAATGGAATTGAAAATCCCTCAAGCATACTTACGATTATTGTGATGAGCTTCCGTAAAGGATTTTATTCTAGCTTATAATTACCACCAAGGGAAACGGAGAACACAAAATGGGATTTAATCGGAAAAGAGAAGAGAAATTATATCAGAAGATTGAGAAGAAATTAAGAGAACAAAATGAAATAAATATTGCGTATGAATAGAAACACTACGAAGCGTCTCTAAATTTGAAGAGTAGACTTCAAAAACTTCAGTGATAGAACGACACAGCTGTACAATAAAGATGAATAAGAGAAGTGATTTCAGTAATGAAAGAAGACGTGAAAAAAGACGAGAAATTTTGAAAAAAGTCCTCTCCACTAAAAGGGGAAGATGTTGACGTCAAAGTGTTTGTATTTGAAAAGGAAGAATCAGAAGAAATGGTAATCAAATGTAAAAGGGTGATGGATAGAAATATTTTCCTCAAATGCAAATATCAGCTATGGAATACTTGTAAATATTGCAGATTTCCTAAACCTTAAGACACTAAAAGACTACTGAACATACGCTGCTGAGCAAGATTATCATGAAAGGAATCAGGGATAAAAGAAAAGACTTCAATGAAATATCTGTTCAAAAACTAATGAATAAAGGCAGACAGAAATTCATATCATTCAAACAATATGGTCAACTATCACATAATGAGTGGATATATATTCATTGTTCCAAATCAAAATATTCTTCTGCTGTGTACTCTAAGTTATATAGAATTGATTGACAAATTTGACGTGTATATTGTTAACAAGTTTATCCTCTAATTTTATTCACTGCCAGAGCCTTTTTCTCAAACCTTCGAGAACTTTCCCAAATTATCTTCTTCTTCAAGTTATTTAAAGCACAAAAATATTAAGAAACTGTTATTGTGTAAATATCCTACAACAAACAGTGGCTTGTTGGAAGGATCCATGAGAAATAAATATTATATTATGTAATCCTTATGAAGGATAGACATTTTTATTAATCACAAATAATATTTTTATAAGATGTTTACAACCATAAATTGGTTTTTAGCAAATATATTAATTTTTTAAAAAATAATATAAAAATAAGACACAAAATTGCACCTTTTTAAAATAAAATTATAAAATTACTGAAGAAAATACATCTTACATAAAATATACAGCATATAATTAAATATAATATTTTTTTTTAATTTTGAAATAACAAATAATCACAATTACACAATCCAAAAATGAGTATTATTATTATATCTTATCAGCACTTAAATCACTTCCACATCTATTTAAGTCATTACTATCTAAATTTATGATTTATCTATAAATTCAAAGGGAAGAAATACAGGTTCTACATAAGTAATTTTATATTGTTAATTTAATTATTGTACGATAATCGGTCATACCTAGGAATGTTTTTAATATTTATTATGATTATAAAAGTATTAAACCAGAAATCCTCATGAATATTTCTCCTAAAGGAAGATTGATGGCCAGTATCCTCTATGATATAACAGTTACATGCATATATTTTGAGAATATTAATCACCAATGTAATTAATATACTAATACAATTATGAGGTTCATGGATTTTGATAAACATTTACTTGAATGAGCAACATAAATAATTATAAGGAAAACCAACTATCTCATTAGCTAATTTTTCATAGCACTTTAAATGCCATGTTTGATTAATTTAGTAGTATAAAATGCTGTATTAGTTTTGTCAGAGATGCTAATGGTACTTCATTTACAATTTTTTTATATTCTCTTTATTCATAACTGGGTTTAAATCTTGCACTTCAATTCTGTGAATGGCTTTGAATAATTATCTTTAAAATAATTACATTTTGAGTGATATATTTCAATGAAAGCTTATTCTGGATCTAAAATTAAATAATTATAAATATAAGCATCCATTATTTATTTTTTAGCTTCTGAAATCATCTAGAAACTGCCTTTTCCTCTTATTATTTAGTCTAGTTTGTTTTTTAATGTGGTCCAACTCAAGAGTAATTCTTTTAATTAGGGAAATTGTAAATTGTTTTCTTTTTAATTGATTACAGAGAATAAAATTATAGGTATATGCTTACCATTGTTATCGTTATTAGTTCATTTGTCTGAAGAAATTTGCTTGATTGCAAATTTGAACCAATTAGGAAAAAATTCTTAAGAGAGAAGATAATATATCAAGTCAGCAGCAAGGTGTTTATCAATATACAGTGATTTTAGACATCTAGCTTCATTCATTATAAAATTAAGGTTTCATAACCTATAATTTCAATATATAATTCACTAATTTTATAATTGAAGCATTATGGTCTTATACAAGTATGGCTAATGAAGTTTGAGGAAGTTTACTAATAACAATATCCATCAGACGGTTCTCCATAATATTATCATGAATATAAAATCAAGTAGATTTCTTCCTTTAAAAATTCCTAATTCATTATATTCTTTGCAATAATATAATCACTAATTAAATAGCATAACTAAAAGCAACATAATTTAGCATACATTAATGGTAAAAGTTAAATTAAATATTAAATTTGGATATAAGTAATTTCCTCAAACTTTATATCAAATCTGAAATACAAGATTGTATAATCACTCATTTAAATAATCCTTAATTTCTTGAAAGATATAATTGCATCAACATACAAGTTCAATTACACATCAATCAATAAGTTTACTTCAGTATATCGAAATATTTAACTAACATATTTTCAAGTTATAGATACATACTTTGAATCAGTTAAATTTACCTAATTAAGCTGTTAAAATATTAAAGATATAAAGTTATTCATTAAAAAATGTGCTTAGTGCTCAAATATCTGAATAGAATAATAAGGATCATTTCCCATCTGAAATAAAAGAAAACTTTTCCACATCCATTTATAATTATTCAAGGTAAAAATGAAGATAAAATAACAATTTTAATTATAATGCTAATCGTAATCCATTAAGATACAATTGGAATCATCATTACCAGTGCCATAGCAGCAAAACCACTTAGAAACAGTAAATAGAGAGAATGGGTTCCAGTAAAAGTATGCCAAAGAAAGGAAGGATTGTTAAATGAAATTTTAGAATAAACTGGAACAAATTTGGCCATATCATTAGGAACTCATCAATAAATCAATCATAGTACTTTGAATAATCAAGTAAAAATTAAATCGGGATAACTATGAATGAATATTCATCCAGTTCAGGAAAGACTAAAGGAATAACAGACATGAAAAATGAATTGGTCCTGTCAGAATTTTTTATCAAAAGAATGATTTTAAGGACTTTAAAAATGGGGTCATTAAAAAAATAAACTAAGCACATCACTAGTTATGATAATCTTATTTACACTCCTAAGATAAGCAACTTTCAAGAGATTGGACTATGACGTCTTCAAAAAATTAGGGTTAATATGGCAATTGAAAGCTCCAAATAAAAATTTTAAAAAATTGTGTTTGAAGACCAATGTCAAATATCAAAATGAATGTGGATGAATCTGATATGAATGGGATACATTACCAACATTTATGAACAACCGATCATCTCTTTACTCGAAGTAATACCACAATTTGTAGAAAAAGGATTTTCGTCACTTCTTCACTTCAAACCGAAATATAATCTTTTTAAATATCTCTCCTTGTCTTTCTTATTCTCGGAAAATTATATACCATTTTAGATCGCTCTCCGATATTTAAGTGGAAATACTATACGCTTCCAGTTCATACTTAATAAGAATTGAGGGTATGAAATATATAGTACGAGATTTTTTTGGTGAATTAGGTTTGGATACTATACCAGTTATAACTCTATCATCAGCGACGCCTGCCAAATAGTAAGCTGGACTTCGAACACAATTCTGTTTAGATAAGACAGAAGTCATTCTTTTCAAGTTCCTGTATTCGGGGATATCTCAAATAACATGTCAAATTTACGTCAAAGATGAATCGGATATAGGTCGTTAGATCAAATTCTAAACATCGTCAAATAATAAATATCTAGTTACAATTCATTCTGTTCTCGTTAAAAACAAACAGACATTACCAAGCCATTGACTACTTTTATTATATTGATATACTTTCATATGAATTTCTGCGCAAGTGCAATATTTAATAAAAATATTGCGTAAATTTTATTTATCTTTAAATTTCTCGTTCTAATTGAAAATGATAAGGAAAACATATCAGGAGCAATTTTAGGTTAATCTCGAAAATAAACGCAAGAAAAAAACAACCAATTATAATTCCAATAATTGCGGGCTTTTCTTTTAGCTTCGCACGAACGGGAATCTTTTAATTCCAAATGACAGGAAAAGGAAAATATTAGAATTCAGAATCTGCACGACATCATCCTATTCCCCTTACTGTTATTGCTTTGGTAGGATAAATATACCAAGGCAAAAAAATGGGTTCGTTCACCTTCTCCAGGAAAAAATTTCCACCAGAAAAGTATCTGAGAAAATATTTTTTCTCTTTTAATTGAATAAATATACTTTCAGTTAGCTAATAAAATGAGAGAAGCAGAATATCTTTCGGGAGCACCGCATTTTACGTCAAGAAATCCTTGTCCGCGAAAATTTCGGGAGGCTATCTCTATTATGGGCTAATACTTGCGTCGAAATAACGTCAATTCAGTTGTAACTTAACGTATAATGTATTAAATATCATCTTATTATCTAATTAAAACATTTTTTCAAATGACTAAGCGTTTTAATTTCTTTCCAGACTCCAAACTAACGAACAGAATTCGCAGAACCTAATGAGTATAAAATTATTTTCAATAATAAACATAATTACTATCTTTTGTATATTAATCTTTATCCTTTAACCTTCATCGTCTATAGAACTCTCTACATATATATTTTCAAAGATACTATACGTATTACAATGTCATAAAGAATCCTCAATCTTCCGATGCAGCATTCTAAAAGTCTGTCCAAGTGAAAGTACGCCAAAGAAAGCAATACAAGATATATACTGGTAATAATTAAGGGCAACTTCATTGTATAGTTCGGGGATTGAGTGCTTGAAAATAAATTCGGGAGGAGTGGGAATATTACAAGAAAATATTACGTATACATCTCTCCATCTATTGAAAATGCTTAATTGCAAAAATGGAACCTCTTCTATAAAATAATGTACAAGTAAGCTCGCAATGCACCATTACTACGAAATCCAAGATCGAATCGATCGCAGTTCAACTGCATGTACAGTATTTATCAGTCATCTTTTTCTAACCCTTCCTATATTGGTTGGCTGATTTACTAATACTTCCGAATAATATTCAAAGCTAATAAATCGAATATTTTTAAAATAGTCGCAAAATAAACTCTATTTAAAATTAAATAAGCTCTTTTAAAGAATACGACAATTAAATCATCATAAAATAAAAGGAAATGATTTCTCATATAAGTTGTTTTCAAAAGTCAATCTTTCCGCGAAAGATACACGGTAAAAATAGGCTAAAAATTAGCTAGAGAATACAGTATTTACATCCCATGTCATGAGCCGCAAAGGCTGCTTGAAGCGGTAATTCATATCGATCTAGATTAGGAATCACGCAAGAGTATTTAAAGTCTTTGAAGTAAATTTATTAAATACAGTTCGGTGCAGGTACGATCTGTGACTCTAATTAATCAGATACAACTCTGGTAATTGGCGTTTCTTTATTTTATACTTACCAATTATTCTAATGATATTATTATTCTTAAGAGCTTTAAATCTTTCGTTATTTCCTGAACATGTACTTGTCGCATCTCTGCTCATTACCCAATACTATTAGCCCAGTGCACTGCAATTCAACTCGTCCACTTCACTTGGCATCTTTTAGACCTGTTCCGATCACGAATCCAAAAGAACTTAATTTTCATAACAAGGATTTCCTTTTGTATATCATTTTAACTTCGGACATATTAATGAACGAATGGGCATTACTTCATCAGCCACGTATAATTTACTACTACAAGAATATCAAGAAAAAACTGGTCCTGCTGGATAGATATCCTTATCTTCTTATAGCCGCTCGGTTAATATTTCATATTTTATTACCCAAGATTAATACCTATTCAAATTTTTCTCGGTTCAATGTCAAACAACCTCGATCTACCATTATAAAAATCCTCTTCTGCATTAAATATGCTTAAAATTTATTCAGAATTCATCAGGATGATTATGAATTGAGGTAATTCCCATAAATTAATATCTCGTTTAAAATCCTCACAGATACCTTAGAAAATTGCTTTCTCAATCTAGTCGTAAATTTGTTCACCAATTAATGAAAATTTTCGCTTTTAGATTAACTTAAGGGGAATAATTTATAGCGTAACCACAAATATTACAGGACGCTAGCGTGTTATTTTCTTCGAAACGATTTCAACATTTTAATCGATTTCACCAATTCAACTTAATGGAAAAACGATAACTTAGTAATCTTAAAATCCTTGCCTACCAGTCGCGCAGCGATTTGGGATTTTTGAGAACCAAATCTCTTGCATCCACGATGATTCAATTCTTAGGGAAGATATGTATTGGATAAATAATTTTTTACCACTATTATCGTATTTCTAACCTCCTGATATTATGCTTGTTAACGATGAAAATTCTTCAAAATTCTTAACGTTAGTTCTCATCATTATATGAAAAACATTGCAGAGGTAAATTTTGCTTACGTCAGACACACGTAAATATTGGTCTGCTCAAACATAGTTGCCGGTAACAGAGTAAACTACGATCTTTGGAACGGCAGTATTTAAACGTCTCCCATATTTGTTGATTCTTTTCATTTTTTATGATACTCAGTCAGTTGAAAAACAGAATCACAAACATGTGAAAATATAAATAGAAACCAATCAAAAGTCATTAATAGCCTCATCCTTTATCAGCAAATTAGAGATAGAACACAAAAATTACGTTCTGAAAATGCGTATAATAATATAATGCTTGAGAACTCAAACTAATTATCTATGTGAATTTATTTTCAGAGTGTGGGTGTGAAGGAAATCCCGCCAGCAATTTTTTTTATAAAAATTGGTATGAAAGCGTGCTGGAAGTCTATAGATTGACTTTTGTAACATCGACATACGCACTTCAATCCTGTTTCTCTATCTGCTAATAGATCTAGACCTCCATCTAAAAAATAGAGGTTCAATGGCAAGGTAGCGGTGTTTGAATTGACCATTCTTTGGTACTAATTTTGCCACTTACCACGGTTAGGTACCTATTTTAACAGGTACCAGGTACCTCAACCCACATTGCAAAGTTAAAAATCTAAAAATTATTCACTAGCGAAAAATAGATGCATCCGAAAGCTAATTTGATTCATACTTGGTTGATGTGTGCAAATTCTAGTGTTGCCAATTAAATTGTATACTTTTCGCAATCGACTGAGTAATTTTAAAAATTTCTTCTGCATTATATTTTAAATAAAATAAGCATCTAACGATAGCGGAAAATTAGCATCAACTTCATCTCCAAAAACAATAATGACTATGACACTGAAATCAATATTATCTGTGGAAATTAAAAGTTTTTCACCATACAATAAAGACTAATTAATAAAAATGATCCAATCAACGCTTATTATTAAAAAATCACTCACATTAAGTAAAAATCAATTGCTTACTTGTGGTAAATAAAAAATTTATAATATAGATATACCACCATGAACATCTTTATTTGTAGTTATTCTTTTGGGGTATATTGGAATGTAGTTGTTCATTGAAATATTTCACAGCATAGAGGGCGTGAAAAAATACGTCGGTACCAGAAAGATAGGCATTATTTTATCATTTTCCGAAACCATCTTCATCCTAAAATCGCTGTTGTTATTTGCAATTTTCTTTGAAAGTCTTCACTCTTAGTACGAAATATCGTAAATACTCGTATATCGTGTATGAAGATCACTCAATAATAATGATATGCCATCACAGTATCAACCTTTATTCTAGTTTTCGTGTAATGATATGGTTAATGAAATCGATTCTTAATTCCGTATTACCTTGTCATATAAACAAATTTTAAATAAATAATAAATTTAGCATTCTCAATCTAGCCAAATTCGTTCTCGTATACCAATGCCTATGGTTTTCAAACGATGAGTTTGAGCATCTAAGCTAGTGTCCGTAGAGCGATGATATTCAGAATCCTTCTGTAGCAGATGAAATCCTTCATTTTCGCCCGACGAATCGTGTGCTAACATTCCATGCTTTCAGCTACCACTCCTTATGGGCGGCCGTCCACGGCACTAGCCATGGGCATATCTTAGCATCTCCAAGTTAACAAAAACATATGTTGGAATCTCCTTCCGTCATAAATTAGACCTATAATTGTGGTCCTTTACGAATTCCAACGCTTTTCTAACGAAATTCTCTCAAGGGGTGCGCCGGGCGTGGTCCCCCAACCATCGAGTCCCACTCTTCTAATCTAAGCTTTAACGATATTACTCTTTGCATCCGATGTGAATGGAATCATGAGTAAAGAAGAGATGTCCCACCGCCGAAAGCCTAATAGTCACGTAGGTGAGTAACGGAGTTCACACAAATGCGTGTCTCCATGAAAGAAGACAGTCAAGAGAGAGAGAAGTGGATGTGACGTCACCAAGCCATGTCTTGCTGCCCTATATCCACGCGAAATCAAGTTGCGTCAGACACCGTGATTTGGTTGAGTTTTTGAAGAGAGCGAAGTGTGTGTGAGAGAAAGCGCTGAGGTGGGGTATAAATATGTTAGAGTAAAAGGGAAGGGAAAATAATCTCGTCCTTTAGCCAGACTAATTTCCCTCGGGTGTAAGAAATCTTGAACTTGCCGCTCCTTTAAACTCTACGTCGTCAGTTTCCTTTCAGACGAATCGAGGAAATTGATTGATTCAATACGGAAAGATCACTTAACTAACAATCGTTCTCACTGTTTATAATCTTTTCCCTTTCTTCTGACATAATTTGAATCGGCGGCCTATTTAACCGAACGAAGTTTGGTACTCGTACGAAATAAAATCTTCTTGACTTCGTGGAATGGTGCCCAAAATATCCAAACAACAGGTTTCGTTAATGAATAAACATCGTCTGGCAAGTATATATACAATGTGTAAGTTACCAAATAAGTTTTTATTTAAGTTTTACTCTCTGGTTGAACGTAGTGCAGTTTCATAGCGAGTTTTACTTTACACGTGTGAATGAGTGAAATTTTTGGGCGATGGTTCTCACGGAAAGATGAATGTAGTCGCAGATTATTACGTGGTGAGATTAGCTTTCGAAACTCATTGAAATAAAGAATGAAAGACTTATTGAGCGGCGACGAAAAATAGATTTTATGAAAAATATACATGTACTGTCAACAGAGTATTCATTTCCACATGGTTTATGCAGTATAGCGGTGTTTATGATAAGATATAGCAGCCTAACAGCTAAAATATTAACCAGTGGAGATGGGTGCCAGATGATGGTGTAACTATGTATAAATGAAAATTCCGAGGATGATACGTTCATATTTCTTAATATAATTTTGAACACGAAAAAAACTGATACGTTCATCAATGAGTAGAACATAAAAGTGATACCCATAATAAAATGTAGACATATTTTCATCATTGTCTTTTATATAAAAGCGTACTGCGTTTTGGTATTCCATTTAGAAGATGGTACTTAAAATAGCTAATTCTTTTATTCAATATTTAACAACTATATTATTATCTCGCGAGGAATATGTGACAGATCAAAAGACTGAATTACAGATGGATTATTTTAGAAGAGTTCATTAGCCCATAAGTATTAAACGAAGTACGATTTATTCCAGTAAATTAGTATCGTGATATCTCTGAGGGTCACCGACACAACGTGATATTCTTTGTGTTACTCCGGTCCTACTCGTATTTCCAACCTACTTCACATTCTTCGTTTCCGTCTTGACATCTCTCAAAGATCCTTGTTCAAAAGAATCGCTTTATTTTTCGTTTCTTATTCTGTTTGAGCTTTTCCCATGAATTTCTTTCGTATGCAAAAACACACTTTCTTCCCATAAAGCACTAACTGTAAATTAACATACTCCTTCCATAAATTAGATTGGATTTCATCGATGTATTCAGCCGTCAATTTTGAAAGAGTTTTTCTTCTTTAGGCTTAGAACTTATATGTTTAGAATAATTTACTTGCGTATAACATTGAAAAAAATTAGATCCTCAAAGAATACAACATTTTTGATCATTTATAAAATCTTATTCAGTTTGAAAAAGATATAAAAACAATCTTAATACGTCGTATCAAAAGGTTTTTTGAGCATAAATATACTGGATCCTCTATTTGCCATTTCAGCAATTCAAAAATAGATACAAAAACATAGAAAATAAAATTATTTCGAGATTTTTTTCGAAATTGCTTTCGCAGGACTTTAAGCGTAGCGAATAGTCGGCTATTAGCGAATGAATGAATCTGTTCATTCAACGATGTCTTTGAGCAGATATGGAGAAAATTTTCGGTTATGCTCCACATTTTTAAGTCAATGCTCGTCTTCAGGAACAGGAAGGTAGTGCGGGTCACAGAAAAAAATATCGCATTTCGAAAGAAATGGAAATCGTGGTATCAAAAGATAAATTCTGACGATGTGCGGATTAAATTCGCTCGTGTTTTTCTTAATACCTTGCATGCGCCAAAATGCTGAATCTTACAGCTCCTTAAATTTTATGATCTCTATCTTTTGTCAATTAAAATGGATCAAATTCTGAGTGCTCAGACAAACAAACAATTTCAATTCCTTAGCGCAATACCGAATTTACTTATCAGTACTTTTCCAACTGGCAGAAAAATATCATAAAGCATCTTACAGTTATGGCCTACTTACAAATTATCTGTAAAAATAGTTCATTCTGTTCCAGCAACGGTCAAAACTATATGAATGCGATTTTAGCCAATCCTCAACGAAGTTTTCCGTCAGCGGCAACCGAGGTACTGTACGGCTACGTCCCTCCTCATTATAAAACTCACATCCTCTATTAAAATAAGCTGCTCTCTTCTGAAGAGATAGAAACTCGATTCCATCGTCAGTGGATCTAACGTGATGACAAATATGAAACATATGGCAGATAAAAAAACCATTTTTATTATTTCCTTTCGCACTGTATCCACACCCCGACAACTCCGTTTCGCAGTTATTAAGAAATCTTATACTAATAAAAGGAAGAATAATATACTTCGCCCAGATGAATACGCCCTTTCTTACGCTGAGTTGTAAACCTCTCAGCCTCTACATACAATCCGTTTTCTCTCCTCCCAGAAAATAACAAAAACACAACCATATGCATCGCTGAGCAATGGAAGTTAGTTTACAATACGTGTTCTCCGCGCCTATTTTTTAGGCAACTTGAATACCACATTAGTTACCGCCCAAGGAAGCTATGACGGAGAAGATCTACGAGAGATTGCATCAAAGATAGCTTTTAGTGTTTCCGATCGCCAAGTTTGGACAGATTATTTTAGATAAGCGACGGACGTTTTGGGTACCGTAAAATCTATCAAATTTCTCGCTTTGTCTTCGTGTAACAAGTCGTAAGATTTCTCAAATCGTAAGTTTTCGCACTCACAGTTTCGCGAAAGCTCTCAGCTGGTCCGACCACTCTGCGGGGACGTGTGCTAGGTTTGCCCCACGACAACTCGCCTCTCTCGCATCAGGACGGCATCGACACGCCGCCGGGCACGCCAGCACTCCGCCGATGCCCCCCATGCCACCGCCTATGCCTCCGGACTCGGCGGCCGAAGCTATTCGCACCATGAGAAACAACTGGACTAGGGTCTGCAAATGGTGTAAGTTGAGCATTGTGGAGGAGGCCTGCCTTCCTCGCCTCTTCCTTCTCATCGTGTTGCCGAGTTCAAACTCTTACACACGCTGAGAGGGTATGTATATAATACAACAACTTTTCACCCACTTCCCCAACAGAGTGGGGCAACAAACAACGCACACAACAATGTCCTTCACCGAAGGATAAATCGAGGTAATTTAAAGCACAAACGTAATAGGGCTTTGGGGAGTAGAGCACGACAAAGTATGGAGGAATTCGAATAATTTTATTGAGAAAATAATTTCTCTACTGCCTAGAAATCACCATCAGCAATCGAATTCAGACACTGGCAGCGGTGTGTAGAACGAGCTCCATAAAGGCGAGCACTTTCTCTACCGCCCCACTCCCCACGACCACAAGTTACACGGCCATCTCGGTGATCGGGACGTATTCTCTACCGTGCACTATGCAAGCTGACTAGCGACTAACTACTGTCGGCGCGCGCTGGGAAAACCTTGCGCGGAGGAAGGGCGATCTTGTGCCGATGGGGGAATAGAGGTACAGCGTGGACCCCGATGCCGCCAGCATTACCGACGACGACTGCGTCGTCACCACCCCCAAAGTATGATGTCATCGATCTCACGAACATGCATAACTGCCGAGGTCGATAAGCTTTCTCTTCTAGCCGATTCTCTAGTTCCGGATCAATGGTTGCTAATGTCTATTTTCTCCTCGAATTAAAGTCCCAAGCTGGGTGCCATTTAAACCATTCATTCTAGAGCACGTCAGTTCGAGATTCGGTCATTTAATTGATGCCAACACCATCTCTCGCCAGAGCGATGCATTCTTTTTCCGATAAAATTCCTCTTTTATCACTTTCTTTTCCCATGCTTGTAACTAAGTAACTTCATGTACATTCTTGTTCACTATGATTAACCATTTGAATTCTATGTATGGGTGATTTTTCTGTAACAATTTTGTTGTTTGGTGTTGTTCTTTAAATGGATTCGGAAGTATTTCGGCGGGTAATTTGGATTTCGCTTCGATTATCTGCCGCTAGATGGTCGTATTTTTCATGCGCAACTTGGAGTAGCCGTAATGCTTGAACGCTGATAGAAAATGAACTCTGTATCAATTTGTGAATTAATTTGAAGTCTTTATATATGGTACCCAGAAAATACTTTCAAAAATGAAAGTAGCATTTATGGTGGCTGAAAAGCCATCTCTAGCGGCATCTTTAGCGAACATTTTGAGCAATGGTAAAAGTCATACACGTAAAGGTATGATCATAAGTTTGGATTAGACCACTATCTGATTTCTAGTTAAATTGGATTATCAATAACAACCACTACCTTTCTGATGTTATTTTAGGATTTAATCAAGCATGTTCCATACATGAATGGTATGGTAACTTCAGAGGAGAACAGGTTCATTTTAAAATGACTTCAGTCTGTGGACATGTTATGAGTTTGGACTTCATAGGAAAATACAACAACTGGGACAGGGTGGATCCAGTAAGTTGATGATCAACGTCTTTGTTTCATTTATAATGTATTACTCCACATCCTATTTAAACATCAAAGGGAGAGTCTTTCTCAATTTCAACCTCCTTAATGAAGTGAGAAAGGATCATGAAGTGTGAAGTCATTATTCTAGTTATTTTTACATTCTCTATGATGTGCTCAGTATAACGTAGGTGAAGTCAGATTGGTGCATTTCTCCGGTAAATGTGGATTTGTCTCTTTTATTTCAGGTCGAGCTATTTTCTTGTCCAACAGAGAAAAAAGAAGCAGCTCCGAAGTTGAAAATGCCGTCTTTTCTTTCTCAAGAAGCTAAAGGTAGTGATTACCTCATACTTTGGCTGGATTGTGACAAGGAAGGTGAAAATATTTGTTTTGAAGTTATGAATGCAGTTCAAGGTAGCATGAAGAGGGATATAAATAATCCAGATGTAAGTGCTGTTTACGGTTACATTAATTTATTTCAGTAATGTGTTAAGTATATGAATAATTCGTATTTAGGGGTTTCCGTTATTCAAATTCATTGCAAGTCTGAACGTTCGGTAAGTTTTATTGTAGATTCTACAAACTTAAGTATTGAATGTTAATGTACCAAGGAAAATTAGAGAGATAATATTTTATTAAGATATCTTTTAAACTGCATGTTTCACTGCTAAAGGTGTAACAATAGATGTTTCAAGTTCTCTTTTGTGTTACATTGTATCATAATTTAAACGAATATGTATTTTATTCCATTACATGTAAATTTATTTACACATATTTATACATAAATTCAAATACATATTTCATTAGAATTCATTTAAAAATGTGAATAAAATTCCTCTATAAAGGATATGTTATCTCCACATGATTAAATGCTCAATGAAATTTATTTTTAGGTTGTACATAGAGCCAAATTTTCAGCTATTACTGAAAAGGATATTAAGGCAGCGATGGCCAACCTTGTGAAGCCAAATGAAAATGAAGCTAGGAGTGTGGATGCAAGACAAGAACTAGATCTTAGAATTGGCTGTGCTTTCACGAGATTCCAAACTAGATTTTTCCAGGTGAATAATATGCTGTATTATATTCTTTTATTTATAAAGGAATTTTGATATAATTCTATATTTCTTATAATAGTAAAGGTGCTTCTTTAAAAATTCATTTATCTTTGAAAAATTTGTTTCAGGGCAAGTATGGTGATTTAGATGCATCGCTGATATCTTATGGTCCTTGTCAAACTCCAACGCTTGGTTTCTGTGTTCAGAGGCATGATGAAATTCAGACATTTACCCCTGAGGCTTACTGGATTATTCAGGTTTGTACTTATACATTTTGATCTTTTAATTGAATTAAGGTTTTATCTAGTCTAATTCTCTTCTTCCGATATACCAAATTAGATTGAATTGAAATGTTATTTGGCTTTGAAATTTTGTGTGCATGCAATAGTGTATTCATATTAAAAAAGTGAATTAAATTTTGTATGTGAAACTTTTGAAATGAAACCATTTTTTAATTAAGAAGTTCATTATTTTGCTGTAATACATGACTCTATTATCAAATAAATATTTCTTAATTTATAACAACATTATTTCTCTTTGTGATTTTATTGTAGGCAATTCTTAGAACTAATGATGGAAGAGATATAACTGTAGACTGGGAGAGAGTCAGAAGTTTTGATAAAGAGGCAGCTTTAATGTTTCTTCAGCTAATTAAAGAACACAAGAAAGCCATGTAAGTATAAATTCTTGATATTAAAATCCTAGTCTCAAACTTCGGCTAAAAGTAAGTTTATTTTACTACTAATGTGAAGTTATTCGGTTTATTCAGTTATAAGTAGCATTAAGTTATTAGTCTCTTACTATTTTGTTTGAGAGAAATGATCTCTTTGAATGATTATCTAGAATATAGATATGACCATGTTTGAATCTCATAGTCTAAATGGCTCGAATAACCGATGTGACAAACACTTTGATGATAACAAAGAAATATTTTTGATTGAAAGTGAATATTTTTATCAAGAGGTCACAAACTTCACCTATAGTAATAGAATAAACACTAGTGTTGGATTAATGTAAGGATGCAACTTGTGACCAGTTATCTGACCAAACTTGATAGTTCTCGTAATCAATCCAATTAAATAGTAAAGGATTATAAGGACTGGTAACTAAATTTACAATAAAACTTTCCTAAATGCTAAGCGCTTTTACTTTGAAGATATTTTTTTAATGGCTAATATGAATCTTAGAAAATAATATAGCATGTATGTATATCTACTAGACGATAAGTTTTTATACTTAATAATTTTCTATTTACAGAGTTGCTGCGGTTACAACTAAAGAGAAAGTTAAGCCACGCCCTATTGCCTTAAATACAGTGGAGCTTATGAGAGTAGCTTCATCAGGTCTTGGCCTCAGTCCTCACCATGCTATGCAGATAGCAGAACGACTCTACACCCAGGGTTATATCAGTTACCCTCGTACTGAAACAACACAATATCCAGAGAATTTTGATTTACTGTAAGTTCTTATAGTATTAAGAGGCTGAAATAATGTAAATTTCTATGTCTAATGTAACAATGTATTTGGTGGGTCTATTTTATGTATTGTTTTAATGATAAATTTCTGTAAAAATTTTGATGAAATATTCTGAATGAAAGAAAACTCTTGTTGGGTAATGGTTAGAAATACTTTAATTAACCTGTTAAATTCTGGTTATATTCATGCTATGCTTATTTTAATGGGCCCTATTTTGATATTTTTAGAGGCTAATGCTGCAAGATTGGTGTAGTTTTAAGGTTTTGAAGATGAAGTGAGAGATTTAACCTACAAATAAGAATAGCGAACAAATGTGAAATATAACTGAGTTTACATTTTCTTTACTCCTTAAACAGAAGCACATAACATTGCATCCCCAAATGCTTTTTTACACTCCACTTAGACGTAACAGTGATATAGAGTGTTACATTATGCTAAAATGAGCATATCCTTCTGTCTTATAGAAGTACCTTGAATCTCTTTATAGAGGGACCCTGAAATTGCAGCAAAACAGTCCTGATTGGGGTGAAGAAGTTCAACAGCTTTTAGCAGATGGAATTAACAAGCCCAGAAAAGGGTTTGATGCTGGTGACCATCCTCCAATCAATCCAATGAAATTGGCGTCAAGAAATGAGCTAGATGGTGATGCATGGAGACTCTACGATTATATATGTCGTCATTTTATAGCCACTGTAAGGGAAAAACTTTATTAGATTATTTAATTTTATACATAGATTTATTTTAATTTTATGCATAGATTATATTGCCGTTTCCTATATTAAAATTAATAACTTCATATTTATGTATAGGTACAGATACAACTGAAGTTTTAATAGAATTTACAATTAGTTCTTTTATGACAAATTTTGTTTTCTGATTTGCATTTAATTTTTATTAATGATTGTAGTTTAGGTATGATTGGTTTTGTTTGCTAAAGGAATACTTCTATTCCAGACTTGAATTCTAGATACTTGAGGTGGTGTTTCAAAATGTTAATCTCTGCCATATTTTAAAAGCTAATGAACACCTTTTGCTTAGGAAAATTTCAAACTAATTGATCCAATCATAGAGGCATATCTTCCTTATCCACTTAAAATAAAGCCATTATGAACTTGCTAAGAATGTATACGACTCCATCTGGCATCATCAGGAAGTGTCTAATAGGTTCTTAATAACTGAAGGCAATCAATATTTAAGTGTTTACCATTTTTCATATCCTTATAAATGCAATGTAGTTAATTTTTTTAAATTAAAATTCTACAGGGCTTTTCATGTTAACTTATTCATTTCAAAATAATAATATCATTTTTTGTTCTTTTTCAGCTCTCTCCAGATTGTAAATACCTAAGTACAACTGTGACCTTTTTCATTGGAGATGAAAAGTTTTCATGTACAGGCCATTCTTTGATTGATCCTGGTTACACTGAAGTTATGCACTGGCAAGCCTTAAGCAAAAACGAATCTCTCCCTACATTTGAAGAAGGCGAGCAAGTCACTGTCCAGGAGGTTAGTATCATTGTAATTTCAACAATTTATATATTCTAAGCTTTCTTTTTAAAATAATTAATTAATTTTTGGTAATAAGCAATTGATTAAAACCTAATTAGATTTGATGATTTGTGATTTGTTTTATGCTTGCTCATGTAGTATCTGTTTCCCCTCCATTTCTTAGTTCAAACATTAGATGATATGGTGCTAAAAATTCTCACATATACTCTTCTTTAATATTTGTCCTGATTGAGATTATATTTATTGAATTGTGATGTTTTCACTAATACAGAGTGTAATTTGAAGTTGATTTTATAATTTACCGTACACTTTCTCCAGTTTTCAATTTTTATGGAATGTTTATTTTTTTTAGGCTAAGTTAGTGGAATGTCACACTTCTCCTCCAGACTATTTGACAGAAGCAGAGCTCATCACTCTGATGGAGAAACATGGTATTGGCACTGATGCATCTATACCAGTTCATATACATAATATATGCTTAAGAAATTATGTAACTGTTGGATCTGGAAGAAGATTAATACCAAACTCACTTGGTATTGTTTTAGTTCATGGATATCAAAAGGTACCTAATATTTTGCATTTATTTTAGTAATCATGAAATTATCACTTATGAACTAGGTGAAATTAGATACTCTTAAACCTTACTATTCTAAACTATCCTAAGTATTAACTGAAATTTATTATTTAGATAGATCCTCAGCTCGTTCTCCCTACAATGAGGTCAGCAGTTGAGGAGCAGCTCAATTTGATATCTCATGGGAAAGCTGACTACAATGCTGTACTTCAGCACACTATTGAAATATTTAAACTCAAATTTTTGTATTTTGTAAAAAATATTGAGGGTATGGATCAACTTTTTGAAGCATCATTTTCTCCGCTTGCCACTGCCAGTAAACTTCTGTCAAGGTAATTATATTTTCTCATTAATTCAATATATTACAAACCTTATAAGGAATTTGTTATTATTAATTTTAGTTACTATAATGTTGAAAGTTTCATGCTCCAAAATTCCTTATATAATCTTTAATTTGGGTTCAAGTTGCTCAATGTTTCATGTTTTCATTCATCCAGGTGCGGTATGTGTCGTCGTTACATGAAATTTATCCAGATGAAGCCAATGAGACTACTTTGCTCACACTGTGATGAAACATATAATCTCCCTCAAAATGGGAACATAAGACCTTACAAGGAGCTCAAGTGCCCATTGGATGAGTTTGAGCTTTTGTCATGGTCAATGGGCTCCAAAGGCAAAAGTTATCCTTTCTGCCCATATTGTTACAATCATCCACCTTTCAGGTGAGTTGAATTTATTTCTTTTAAGAACTGATAATGCCTCCTTGAGTCACTGTAGCATGTCAATTTTTGCATTCCATCTATCATCTTCTTTGCCCTATCTGTTAAAAACACCTCAACCATTCATTAACCCATATATCTATTCCGATTTTCCCTACTTTTTCAGCTAATATGTAATGCTTTAAATATTCAAATACTAATAATAACATCATTTAACATTCACAAACACTCAGTGAAGGTTGAGCTTACTTATTTATAATTATATAAGTTTGCTGCTACATCCAATCTCTTTAAATTGGAATGTACATGCCTCTTAAAATCACAAGGAGTATAATGATTATGTGTTTAACTTTAGTTGCTGTTGTAGTTGAAATTATATTTTTGATCAAATTATATACAACATCCTATCGCCTAGTGAGTATGATCATTTAGATTAAAAAAGATGTTTTAAATATATTCATCTAGTAAGATTCATTTGCTGGATATTAATTTGTGGACATCATGCAAGTTTATCTATTTTTGGATGAGCTGAAAGATCAGTTACATATATTTATCTTTAAAATATTTCTATATTTCAAATACTACCGTATTTGATAGCATATAAGATGCACCCTCATCTAGTAGGCCACACACAAAGAAAAAAAAGTTTTAATAGTCCGTATGACAGTGCAGTACCACAATAACATAATGACTTACTACTGCTCTGTTTCCATGCACTTAAGCGTAATTTAACACTCCCTGTTTATACTGAATGGTGTGCCTTAATCTCTTGTTTCCTTTAGTTTATTTTGTATTAGTCATGTTTTTTCCTCCTTTATAGGGATATGAGGAAAGGTCAAGGATGTAATTCCTGCACTCATCCTACTTGCCCTCACGGTCTTAATAGCAATGGTGTCTGTACCTGCATTGAATGTGAATCGGGTGTTTTAACCCTGGACCCATCTTCTGCTCCCAAGTGGAAGCTGACGTGCAATAAGTAAGTTTACCTAGTAAGTTAAGAAATATAGGACTTTCTTATTATATCTTGGTTTCATCAATTTTTTTTCTTTGTAGGTGTGATGTTATCATTCACCTCTTTGAGGATGCTCAAAAAGTTACTGTTGATGAGTCCACTTGTGACTGTGGCTCCCAATTGATCAACGTAGAGTACAAGCAGGTATTTATGCATTTTATTTTTTTAGAATTCAATGAAATCCATTTGAAATGAAATCAAGTTATAAAATTTATATAAAATTAACATCATTATTAGTTTTATTTATTTATATATGCATTGTATTGTTTTATTAACTATCCAGGAAAAGAGTAAACTTCCAAATGAAGCCACAGATATGACTGGTTGTGTCTTCTGCTCTGTGGATTTCTCTTCATTAATAGAAAAACATAGAGCGGTGGCTACTGCCCGCCCAAGGGGTGGGGCATCCAGAGGAAGAGGTGGACGAGGCAGAGGACGTGGAAGCCGTGGAAAGCCTAAGCCTAAGGACAAGATGGCACAGCTTGCTGCATATTTTGTATAGATCTTAATTGATGTGAAGAAACTGTTTCCATTTTTGCAACTAGCCATGGAAGACATTTATTTTCCCAGTGTTGAAAACTGAATGTATATTGTTTTCCCATTAGCAAAATATGCATTTATTTACTGTCAAAAATGTTGCTGAAGTTTTTGAAGCTGAACTCAGTATTTTTCTATTTATACGAAAGAATACATCCGTACAAATTATTTATATAGACTTATCCTAAATGCAGCTATTAATCTAATTAAACCGATGAGATTGCATATATCTTATGGCTCTTATTGGTAATTAAACCTCTGCCAGTAGATGTCTCCAGTTTTTAATAGTTTATATTGATATTTGTTTTATATTAGGAATGATTTTTATCGTGAAAAATGTTATAGAAAATTTGTAGAATCTAACTTCTTATAAGTATTCAGACTTGCTCATTTCTATCTGAATGAAAAAAATATATTAAAAAAAATTTTTCTGGCTCTTAAGGTTTTATAGTAATCAAATTTTTGGTCAGATATTTTTCAAGCAAATTTATGTTTTTAAAAGTTTTCTTGTACTTCAAATCTTCTTACCTTATATAGAGACTTGAAATAACCTTTGAAACTTAATAATTTGGAGTTTGAAAAAGCATACATTTTGAATCTTTTCTCAGTTTATTGTTAATGGCAGATATCATAATACTCTGGTGTACCATTTGATATTGATACCCCTGGTATTAATAATTCTTTTTTTGTACACTTGTTCCAGTTGTGATATTCTATCCGAAGTATTTTAAACCTCTAAAACTTTGACAGTGTCATTTATCTTCCGTATTCTTATATTACTATTAGTAATATAATAAAATATCAGCTGAAATCATCAGAAATATTGTATTCCTCCTGGAATCTTATTCCAAGTCCTTTTTATAAGAACTACATGATGTATATACTTAATCAACTTCTACATTTGTATCCTGCCTGTCCCTCTTTTGGTTAACGAAAGGGAGTATATGTATTATTCATGTGCCTCCTAAATATATGAGAGTAGGTAATTCCTTGTGCTAAAAAATAATGGTTATTTAAGCAAAAATATTTACAACCCTTTACAAAGATTTTGTCATCTTGTTTCTTTAAATATTTATAAAAAATGTTCATTGACAGAACCAATAGAGTAAGCCACTGTTTTTGTTTAATATTTACTCAGAAATTTTGATTGAAGCCAATGAAATGTAGATGTTTTGGCATAACTTGTTTTTAGAAATGATGCTGTTTTATGTTGATGTAATTATTTTTTCCATTATCCTTCTACATCTACATTTTTTAATTCTTAATTCAAATGTTATCCTATCTATAAATGCAGATTTTAGACTATCAGAATCAGGGAAGAAACAGTTCATGCAATTATATAATTCATATTTTTTACTTTGTATATACCTACAAAACATGCTTGAGAGGAACCTCACTTTATAGTATCTTAAGTGACACAAACAGCTTGAGCGATTGGGGAATTACATGATGTCTGTGAGATTGAAGTTTCCATAGTAAACGTTTTTCATTTGTTCTCAACGGAACTCATTCACTCATTATAAATGTAGAAGTGTTCACTTCTATGAATGTGAATCAAACGAAGAGTAATCTTCTGGACTGATGAAACAAAGACTGGTGAGTATCAATTCCTTCTGATGCAATCAAAAATATTCACTGTTCCAATTCAGACAAGGTGTAAGAGATTGCATGCATTGTCCCATTATAATTTGGCATTAAAGTTATAATACAATCTGGTCTACCTTCTCCTATTTTCTATTATGGTCTATTAATTCTCTTAACTGTACTGGTTTTTGAAAATATAACATTAAAACTATGTATTATGACTGCAATAAAAATCATTTCTGATTCTTATTGCATCTTAATTAATCTTATTCTTCTGACTTACATTTATTTATTCATATTATCAAAGGAATTTATGGATGAAAACTAAGCTATAGTTAATTCAAGCTACATTCAAAACTTTTTGCTCCACAATCAAATTCCTATCAATCTTGTCCTCAAAATTTATGCATCTGTTGGGTGACCTTTGACAACAGATATGAATATATACAGTAAATCAATGATTAAAGAGGAAAGTTGGAAGGAAGTAAGTTCTACTGCCTGATAATTATCTTTTAGTGCCACATTACCACGCTCTCTTTCATAGAAGGTGGCCTTATGTGTGTCTTATTAGATCTTACAGAAACTATGAAATGTATAGTGTCCCACTAACAGATACATACTGCCATTAATTTTGGGTTAAATATCTTTATTAAACTTGTATTGGTCCACAAAAATATAGAAACCAGTATCATTTAAAATATTATATGAAATTGGATTTTAGCTTTACTATTAGGTGAGCAAGCATTTTGATTTACATATTTTTCTTCTTTTAAAATTCAAGAAACTTAAACTCCAAGAGAATGTCCTTTGTGGAGATAAAAATTTCTGGCAATCATTTTTGGTGCCAACTCTATATATCATGAATTATAATATATGCATACCTAATCAATATGTTTATAATAAATTCCCAAAATATCAACTTAATCAAGAAATTGTTAGGTTTTGATTTCTTTGGCAGATATAAGTGGTTTTGTTAATGAAAATAATCGTAAAAAATAAAAATTTATTCATTTCAGTTAAAAAATTTGCAAGACCTAAGCTGTTCAATCATGAAACTATTTCAATATAACAATTGTCATGGCCAGGTTCATTTTACTTAAACCAATTGAAGCATACATTCTATGTTATTATAGAAAAATTTCAGTTTTCAATGCAAATTATTGTCTATTATGTATTACCAGGTTTGGTTAGTTCTCTCATAATTACACCATAAGTTTGAAGGCTGAAATCTGCTATTAACATTCAAATTTAATCAAAAGAGGGAGCAAAAACAGATGAAGAACATAAATGGTGTATAGTGTGGCTAAAAGTGAGTTCCAGGAGTATTTTTACTGTATATTTTATTTTTACTATCCATTAAACTGCTCAGAGTTTCAGAAGAATTTACTGTATAGCAATCTGATTTTTGAAAAATTATTCCAATTAACTAATATCATTATCTGATTCTATTGAATTGATTAAATAATTAATTGAAAAAAATCTTGTTGGGCGTTGTTGTTTTTAAATAGTGTTACTATTATTCATAAATGTTTATTTTTTCAATTTTAATATCTTTAATATGCTATTTAAATAAGAAAAAACATGTTTATATCTTCCAGTAATATAGTTCAGACTGATTATTTTTTATTCTTTCCTCTGTGAAAAATACCATAGGTGTGAACTGGTTGAATGCATGATTGGAAGAGTGATGTATGCCCAAGATCCAAGAGATTAAACCAGACAAAGGCAGCTATAACCAAGCTCTCATTCCATCTTCAAAGGATCAAAGGCAGCATTTACTCTAGGATTTGAACACTGACTGGCAAGAAATATATTAGTCGAGGAATTATACTTGTCAGGTTGGTATGAATTACATTTATGACATTCCTTGGAGATTAGAAATGATTTAAGAATTTTAATATGGGAGAAGAATTCATTATTATAGTTATTAGGACAAGTAGTATGACTTGAGAGTGAATGTGAATTGGATGTGTAAGTATTTGTGACACAAAATAGAGTCCATTAACGTATGCTTTTAGGGAAGGGACATTATAGCTGGTTAGTTTCTTTAATGATGTCATGGTAATTCAATCCCTGATTACAGAAATGTCTGCATTGGTTTTAACTTGAATTCTTTTAGTAACTGTTAAAAATCGTTGTTTTTGAGCAGAAGCATTCATATTTCAGTATTAAAGTTGAACTTGAATTCTATTTTTATAAGCCATGTGATAAATCAACTGATAATAATTGTTAATTTAATTCTAAACCTCAGTTAAGTAAGTGGTATTGGAAACCTTTACAGAAATAATTTTAGGGTTTTTTTCTTCAGTCAGGAAAGTTGGTGTGAATCACGACCCAGATAAGCCAAGTAGGAGAGATAATTACTTGCTTATACAAAGGTTCAGTATCTAATTCAAGCACAGTACTAGGGAAGAAGTCGTAAATGTAGGATTCTGTTCCCATAAAGCCATGAAAGGGGCAGGCGCATTTAGCTTAACTATGAAGCAAAACTCGACGCGGAAATATTCGTCTACAAACCAATTGGAGTTCAAATTAAAACTTTTTAAGTCGATTATAAGATGATTTTTAAATCAGTTTATAGACAGTTAATGCTGTATTCCAAAATATTTTTATCGTATGGTTTACTTCAATATCGCTCATGAGGCGAGGACGAGTGATATTGCGCGCAGGTGGAAGACGAGATCACGCCGTTCGACGCATCAAGTAATATAGTTAAATACTAAGACAAATTTATCCGCGTATTTCTAATTTAGTGATATTGGCTAGTCTAAATGCTATAATACATTCATGATGGTGACGTAGCTATATGATATACGATAAGGAATGTGAAACTCACTAATTTTTTTTCAGACCGTTCAGAAAAACGCACTGCTGAGTCTGAACTGAAAAATAGATTTTGTAATCCGTAACTTTAATCTCTCCTCCGAGACTGCTGGGTCGGAGATGTTGTATTTAAGTTTATTTTTCCTTCTCTAAGCTTGGACTCAGCAGTGCATTTTTTTGAAAGGGTTTGCGTTAGTAATTCAAAAATTAGAAAATTTATAGAGGAGGAAAAAATAATTTTGAAATAAGATGAGGAGTTAACAATTAGGGCGCCTTGCGGCGTTTGGGCCGTGCCGCCACACGGGTTCCAGGCTGTCCTGCGGGTCTGAGACTCCCGCAACGCTAAAGTGCGGGCCCGAATCCGATATATTTTTGGCAAATAACCATTATTTTTTCGAAAAAATCCCCCGTTGATGGCGGCCGGGAGCTCCCGATCGGATTCGAACCCGCGAACAGTAGCGTCGCACCTAGGTGTCTCGACCCACTCGGCCAGCTACTGGAACGATGAAAATCGAGCAGAATGAGCTTTAGTCTCGCCTCAGCTCAAACTTTTGCCCCCTTCCCCTTCCTTTCTATACTGTATTTTTCGATTAATCTATTTTTCTATTTAGACTAAATAAACATTGAAGGTATAAATAAATGCAAATTATACATTCGTTTTCATGTGGTAGTTAAGAGTCGTAACGTATAAAAGACGCCTTACTCCAGTTTTAAATCCTCATGCGATATCCCACATTCAATTTTCTTTATGGAGACTCATCTAGTGAGATGATATTTAGGTGTGTACTGAATATTTAAACTTTTAATTTCAATTTATCAAGGAACTGATAAAAAATTATACCGTATATAACGTAGATGTCATTATTCAATTTTTCTACCTCTAATGATTAGGACTAAGAACATCTGGTGTGTCTATAAGGAAATGTAAATTTTCTTTTCTTCAATGTGAATATTAATATGAAGATAATTCATTTGCTTTTAAATTAGCAAAATAGTTGAAATAATTGAAGAAGGGTGTTACTAAAGATATTTCTTTTTGCAATATATTTTAATTCATCCGCAAAGTAATGAGTAATCGTTTAGATTTTATTCTAGGCTTTCAAACCAAAGAATTTTTCTCTTATTAGTTCATGGAGAAATGAAACTGTAATATGATATTTGGATAACAGTTCTAGAGGAAATGTAGATAAATTTTAAAACAATATTTCAGTAAGGGGGCTGTTTAATTGTTTTGTTTTCATTTATTATCTTTTATGATTTATATTTATTTTCTTTTTCTGCATGTAGTACCTTTTGATATAAGCAGCCCCTATCAAGGTTCTTAACTATTTTATTATCCTTTCTGTGTATTAAAAGAGGACTCATTCTCATTTATTGACAGTCCAAAAAAACACTATACATTGAGGAAACTAATTAAAACATCTCAATGAGTGTAAATCATTATATCTAATTGCTTTTATTCTTAATTTGAGTTAACAATTAGTAATTAGATTCAAATTTGTAACTTGTACCTATTATTTTAAGATTTATGAGAAATCCATTTTATCTCAGGCACTCAGATGGAATCCTGAAGATTCATCCTTTTACTGGTGTGGGAGTCGATCTAGGACTTGCTGATAAGGACTGTCTTCAGAAGAAATTGTTAGAAGCAGCATACATGATTTGTGAATTAAGTGAGTTTGAGAATTTTTGAATCCTTCATTAGATTTTTAAACTTGTCTAGCTCATTCTTCTTGTCATTATAGTGTGAAGTGTCAGGATGTCTGCTACTTATTGTTTACTTTATCCCTCATTTGATAACTTGGTTAACAATAAGAAAAGAGTTTGCCTTAATCAACTATCCTCCGACTGGTGAAAGCAGACTGGACCAGATTATATCTTTCTGTATCAAATTTTGTGCAAATATTTTGTCTCTGCAAGTCAGGTCAGCACCAGTAGTATTCCTATTTAATTTAAAACACAAGTTGTTCTTATCTACCTCTGCAATTCGAAAGTTTCATTTGTCATTCTGCTTTTATTTTAATCTTCCAATTCAAGTTTCTGGGCACAATAGAAATGATTTGATGCTGTTTAGATAGAAATTTGCCAAGGTATAGGGAATCCTACCTATTATTTTAATTTTCACTGAAGAGAGAGTGTGGTTTTCGGAAAGAGGTTGAGTTATGCTTGGATTGTTTCTTTTCTGGAAAGTTGTTGATAATTAATTGGGTAATTATCTTTCATCAGCCATATTAAATGTGACACTGGATGTTTATTTCTATGTGCACATTCCTATTTTCTCATTTCCAAGCCTTCTTTAGTGAATTACCTACTTGATAGCTTATCCAATGATTCCTTTCATATCTTTTCAACATATCTGCATAACTGAACTCAGCACTGTAATACATGGGCTCTTACCCACGTTTTGCATTTTTTTCCCTTTTTATATTTCTTTTAGCATGAAACTTATCAAAATTCTGTGTGTTCTTCCCAGTCTTATAATTAATTCTGCTTGAACTCTTGTGATAAACCTATTGATAACAGGAAGAAGGCTAAAATTTTGTTTTTTGGTTTTGGAGAGTCATCTTTTACGATCCCAGTTTTAAGTGATTCTTTCTCAAGGCAATTCATCCATAATTCTACTAAAATGTAAAATATACATGGTAAATTTGCAATGTACTCAGTCTGATCCTTACCATCATTTATATGAAGATATATGATATAAGAACTTACATGTGGTATAAATTATTAACTTCTTATTCCTCCCTTTGTTGTTAATAATTTCCTATTCAGCATTTATCGTGGTTTGTATAAGCTATTTGTGGCCACTTTAAGAATTGTTCGCCTGTTTCTTGTATCTATTACATTCTTTCTTTAGAGCAAAAATGTATTACTTGCTGCTTCTTTTACGATTTTCATGAATTTCCCTTTAATTGCTTTTTCTTGTGAGAATCTATTCATAAATTCCAGTAGAAATTCTTATTTTGATTATTCTTATTATAAATTCCTACCAAAATTTGGACATCAAATTCTTAAATTCCTTTCAAGATTTCATTTTAATTCTACATCTTATCATCTTGTGTTCACTTCAGTTGTTGAGGTTTTTTAATACCCAAAATTCCTGGAAAAATTATATTCTATTTTTTAGTTTCCAGATGATCTTATAGATAGGGAGCTTGTCAGAAGAAATTTCGAATTGTATAGGATAGATCAGAACAACTTAGTTTTTAAATTAATTAGGAATACTACTGACTGACCTGTCTTGCTGGGACAAATTATTTGCACAAAATTCAATAAGGAAAGATATAATCTGGTCCAGTCTGTTCACCAGTGGGAGGATAGTTGATTAAGGCAAAGTTTGAAACTCTTTTCTTATTGTTAACCAAGTTATCAAATGAGGGATAAAGTAAATGATAAGTAGCACATGTCCTGACACTTCACACTATAATGACGAGAAGAATGAGCTAGACATGCATATGTATGGAAAGATCTAATGAAGGACTCTAATTATCCAACAGAGCAGAAGAGGACAGATAAATAAGATTTTAAAAACAGAATGGCAGTGAAAACAAAGTGATTTATTATTCAAATTTTATTAAAGATTTTCTTTGAAAGATACATTGTTTCTTCCTTTCTCGTCCTTCTTTTTTTTGCAACTATCTGGTCACCTCCCTTCTCCACAGTCATTCCCAATAACGTTACCTAGGGCAAAGTTCCATCTTAACTTCTCTCCTTCAGAGTCCGAGGCTAATCTTAATCCATGACTGCCAACATTATTCCAACCCATCCTAAAAAGTAACAGTGCCATTTCAATGTATGTCGTTTCTATTAGAGCACACATTGGAGTGGCACTGTTACCTCTAGGTTGGATGGGAATGATGTTGGCAATCATGGAGAAAGACTATCCCCGAACTCCAAAAGAGGGAAGTATGGTTTCTCCTCTTCCACAGGAATAAATACTTCCAGGATGGAGCCTTCTTGGTCTTTTGGCTGCAAGGCTTGATGTCCTCTAGGATGTCTCCTCTCCTTTCCTGCCAATCAAAAGTAGAAAGGATTATTAAGATCCTGGCATTACATTCACTTCTTGAACTGGATGTACATAATTTGAATTTTAAAAATTTATATCTCACTGAAAATACCTGAGATTAATTCAATCAATCTAGATTTACAGAAGAGTTTACTTCTAAAAAATAACATGTAACTGATGTAAATTTCCATATTAAAATACTTGGTTAGATTGTCATTAAAATTATAATTTAGTCCATGATAGATGAGCTTAACATTCTGGTATTCTATTCAGTCAGAATCAACTTCAGCATATAGACAAACGAACAACTTACCATGGACAATTGTATTGGATGTCTGAACAAGTTATAAAGATCTGCTATGCCTGTTGTTCTGTTTCAAATTCCCAGTCTTCAAATAGCCTGTTAAAATTATAGAAAAAGATATTATTCTTCTACCTATGTAATCAAACCACGTTATATCATATGAGATAGTAATTTATGATTCACTATGTATCATTGATAAATGAAATAATTACTGAAGGTGAAAGCATTTATTTCCTTAAATATCTCCATGAAAACATGAAAATCAAAGCTGGTAAAAAATAAGTAAATATATAAAAGGAAGTTTCATCTTTGACATTGAATATGTAGTAATAATTAGCAGAATATAGAAAATTTAAGAACATTTCCAAAAATACTGAAGGTTAAGAGTGAAAATCTAACATAACAATTTTAGTGCAAGAGAATGATGAATGGTATTTGAATCTTTGAAAATATTATAAATGAGGTGTGTATATGAATTAAATGAAAGTATTTAACCCTATGAAAAATAATAAAATGAATTTATATGATAAAAATAGTATTATTAAGATATGAGTAACAAAAATGAAAGAGGGTAGAAAAAGATAAGATTCAACAGAAAAAAAATTGGCTTAAGAGCTAACTTAAGTTCATCTTGATACAGGAGAAGACTGCAATTGTGTTAACAATACACAGAGAAAATTCATAGTAAAGTTATCTGTCTTCAGAAGAATGATATTATTACATAAATTAAGCAAAAGATGAATTATTATGAAATATACAATTATTTTTAAAAATTAATACAACTTCTTGAGAACAATAAAAAAGTAGATTTCTGCATTTACACGTTCAGTTTGTATTTTTGTTATAATTTACATGTTGTTGTTACACTATCATAGCCACTTTACCCAAGAGCTTGTCCCTAATTACAATACTGATGTTCCATTGAATTTCCTTCTCTGAATTACTTAAACAAGTAAATTCTTTGGTACAAAAATTATAATCCATATATTTTAAAATAATTGGAATGCGATGTTATTATAAGGGATAAACTTCAGAGGGGAAAAAGTGGGATACATTCAACACAAAATATTTTTGGCAAATACACTATGTTCTTAGTCATTCTCCTAATTAAGTAAGGTATTCGAATACACATTCTATTATAAATAACTCATCTAAGTTATATCTAAAGAAGTTTCAACCTTAGGGTAATAAACCATTCTTCACTAGGTTCTCATGAAGCTTTCGTGTATATCCATAACGTTTTGGCAACGTCATATATAGACGGAGAACATACAATAATACCAATTAAATAGTATTCCAATCGAAACCTTTACGAGAATTAATTGCAGTTAAACTTGAAAGCTATTACGAATCTAAATCTTTATAATAGTTCCTACGTAAATTAACACCGAGAGTAGCCCGAGCGACAGATAAAAGCGTATAATCGCACTGACGTGATACAACGCCGTCAATTATTCAAAGTTTATTTTTCGTGATGATATTGGTATTAAACTATACTTAAATATTCCGTACCATTATAATCAGAATATTTCAGTAAATAACACGATAACTAGATTATTACCAATCACTCAAAAATTGCTTAAGGTGATTAATTACTTAATAAAAGCAAAATACGATAAACATATACGAAAATGGAAAGTAAATACGACGGAAACCGTAAAAACGTAGCCGATTCAAGAAGGTTAAATAAAATCAAGATTCGAAATTGGACGATGGCATATTTGCATTCGAGATTATTATAAAGAGACTAAATTAACTTTTTAGGAACATGCTACTTCATAAATCTTCTGGTATTATGCTAAGATTAAAATCTTAACGTTTTAGGCATTACTTTGGGGATGAACATTTTAGAGTATATTGCAGTGAGAACAAATTATGTTTAGTTACACTTTTCTTATATTTTTACGACCGGTTTTGCTAATTTAAAAGGAAATAATTTATCTTCATATTACTTTTCACATTCAAGAAAAGAAAATTTATATTTCATCATTGATATCACTCATGAAAAACGTCCTTAGTAGTGCTAAAATAGAACAATTACACGTACCTTAGATACCATTCTAAATTTCTATCAATTCTTCAATTAAATTATATTTAAAAGTTTAAACGTCCAGTACATACCTAACTTTATTCACACTAGATGAGTCTCCAGAAAGAAAATTGAATGTGGAATATCGCATGGGGAATTAAAACTGGAGTAAGGCGTCATTTATACGTTACGACTCTTAACTACCACATGAAAACGAATGTATAATTTGCTTTATACCTTCAATGTTTATTTAGTCTAAATAGAAAAATACATTAATCGAAAAATACAGTATAGAAAGGAAGGGGAAGGGGACAAAAGTTTGAGATGAGGCGAGACTAAAGCTCATTCTGCTCGACTTTCATCGTTCCAGTAGCTGGCCGAGTGGGTCGAGACACCTAGGTGCGACGCTACTGTTCGCGGGTTCGAATCCGATCGGGAGCTCCCGGCCGCCATCAACGGGGGATTTTTTCGAAAAAATAATGGTTATTTGCCAAAAATATATCGGATTCGGGCCCGCACTTTAGCGTTGCGGGAGTCTCAGACCCGCACGTCAGTCTGGAACCCGTGTGGCGGCACGGCCCAAACGCCGCAAGGCGCCCTAATTGTTAACTCCTCATCTTTTTTCAACATTATTTTTTCCTCCTCTATAAATTTTCTAATTTTTGAGTTACTATCCTACCCTTTCAAAAAAATGCACTGCTGAGTACAAGCTGAGAAAAGGAGTTTCGTGCGAAAGTAACCTAAATACCTCTCCGACTTTTTTAAAAGTTTCTTAAGCATTACAAAATTCATTTTCAGTTTACACTCAGCAGTGCGTTTTTCTGAAAGGTCTGAAAAAAATTAGTGAGTTTCACATTCCTTTTCGTATCTCATATAGCTACATAACCATCATAATAGAATTTTGGCTTTTAGATTAGACAATATCATTAAATTACAAATAGTTGGATACATTTTTCTTAGTATTTAACAATTACTCGATACATCGAACGGCGCGATCTCTTCTTCTGCCTGCGTGCAGTCACACACGTTCGCGCCTCACGACCGATATTGAAGTAAACCATCGATAAATATATTTTGGGATACAAAATTGTCTGTCGAAAATGGTTCCTCATTTTCTATTCCTTTATCGAGTTTTAAACATTAAAAGCATAGATTAAATTTGACGAAAAAATCTACTCTTAATCGATTTGAAAATAAATAAAGGTTTATATTTGAACTTGTATTGTTTTGTAGACGATTATAGCTCTGCTTCATATTCATAATCGAGTCTCGCTTCCTGCGTCCAGTTTCCAAGTACTGCGCCTGTAAACAATCCCGATCCTTTTTATACCCGAGTAATATTATCTACTATTTGCCATACTTGAGTAGCGATCGCCACTAACTTTCCTATTATTTCCTAGACTATTGCTCTAATGTGATGACTCCAAATATAAAACGAAATAAAATAATCGCTTCCGATTAAGTATTAAATTTCAAGCCCTGATTTAAAAATCCTGAAATAATTACTTTAAATGTTTCCATTACCACTTGCGTAACTAAAGTTAAGAATTAAGCAAGAAATTAATATCAGTTATTTTATCACAAAACTAATAATAATTTGTAAATAATTTTAGTATCAGATTCTAGTTTAACTTAAGTACTAAGATTTAAATACATATTCTCAGGGCTGAAAGCCAAGGATTTTTTAACAGTTACTAAAAGAATTCAAGGTAAAACCACTGCAGAAGTTTCTGTAATCAGAGAAAGAATTTCTATGACATCTTAAAGAAACTGACTTTAATAGTACCTTTTCAAAAAGCATACATTAATTCTATATCTTATGTCACAAGCACATATAGAACCAATTCACTTTAAAGTCCCTATTCTCTATGCTCAAATATGATGACTCTCCCATGCCAAAATAA
Organism: Pantala flavescens; assembly: GCA_020796165.1. Taxonomy (NCBI): domain Eukaryota; kingdom Metazoa; phylum Arthropoda; class Insecta; order Odonata; family Libellulidae; genus Pantala; species Pantala flavescens. The sequence goes on along the minus strand of CM036886.1, from coordinate 12,238,704 downwards.
ATCTAAATAAAAAATTTGCCTTATAAAGTAGAATTTCAATTAAAGCTCTATCTTAAAAATCCTAAAACAATTTTTATAAAGGTTTACAATACCTTTCCCAAAACTGAAGATAAGAATTAAATCAGCAATTACAATCAGTTAGTTTATCAGATAAAAATAATATAATTTTAATTTAAGAGTCATGTTCAACATATGTAGATAACTTTCAACACATTTTCTCTATATTATGCATATAAAAAACTATATCTTAAAGGCAAAGGAAGAAAATCTAATAAAAGAATGCAATTTAACAAAAGGAAATGGTGAAAATGATTTTTGTTTAAAAAATTAGATGAATGAATAAATAATTGGAAGACTACTCATTTAAATGTTTAAGATATATTTTGGAAATGGAAAGAAGTAATAAATAATACAATGAATTTATTTCAGCAAGAATAAAACTACATATTTATATATAATATATTATATTGAATATATATTTAATCATAAATATATGTATATAGAATATATTTTTAAATTTTTTCTTACCAGCGTTTCATTCAAACTGTCCACAAAATATTGATGATATTCGCGCAGCATCCTTGCTTAGTTGGGGCGTTGAACATTCCAAAGAACTGTCTTCATCCGTTAACTGAATTAGAAAAAGATAAAATGCAATCACTTTTGTTCGGTTACTCGCCGGATTTTAAACATCGCAACAGAACTTGTATTCCAATGAATGACAGAGATGATAACAATAGGGTATTTTTCAAAATTTAGAAATAGAGTCATGTAATAAATAAAGAAAGAAGATTAGGAAATTACAACTCACTCCAAAAATTGTATGGGATGTTTTAATATGGAGTTCGAATTAATAGTAAGAGATTTCAATATATTCTTGATTTTTCATATTACAGTAAGTACCGAACATAGCATTTTACTAAAAATAACTCACCTGAAATTCATCCAAACAAGTTGCAACCATTCCATGTCCTGAAGTTGTAAACCCCTCCTTCCCATGTTCTCATGAAGCTTTCGTGTAAGTCCACAATGTTAGGCGATGTCATTGATGGAGTACGCGTAAAATACTTCCATTTACAAAAGGCGCCATTAAAAGCCATCGTCTATTCTCTTTTAAACTTGTAAATCGTTAAAAATGTTAATTCAGTTGATACGGTAACTTAGATTACAGCAAGTGAATGAACCATACGACAAGTGAATGCAGAATATCGCGATGGCTCTTCGGCGTCAATTATAAACTAGCAGTCAAGGTAGATCATTGTTCGAAATATATGTTTAGAGAAATTGTTTGCATTAAACCTTATTTAAATGTATCGTGCTTCTATAAGAAGATAATGTTCAATTAATGTTAATTTTTTTAGATTTTAAGCAAACGAAATAGTAGGTAAACTTTTTTACACTGTCACCACAAAAATTTCCAATTTTTATAAGTGAAAGGTACAGGGATAAAACTTCGTAGACACCTAAATACTAGTTCTGAAAATCCATAGGCCTATGCGTATCATGGGTTTGATTCCAGAGAGCCCCGAAATGTTTTGCACATAAGAATACATTGGTCAGATTTCCAAAAATATTTGAGAAGCATCTCACAATCAGAGTACGTAGAAGATTTAAATAACACACATCTATGAAAATCCTATATCTCTATATGTAACAAATATGAGTTTGCAATAAATGTGCATGGGTGCGATTATAAACGGTATTTATTTTATCTCCAAAAGAAATACATGGGAAAATGTCTTTTTTTTGAGGCTTTTCCTGAAACTTTTTAAATTTTTAAAATTATCAAGGACTCTCATATAATTGTGAATGATATACTACACTTCGTTTACAATTATATATACATATAATTGTGATCCAAGGTAGTCATTTCATTGGATTATCTGCAAGATATTTCATATACGTGTAATTTGTGCCCTGAAGCAATGTAATTCTTTTGATTGTGGAGGAGATGAGATTCAACGGAGGCTTAAGTCCTAAGTTGGTGTAAGTATAATGTATTACTTTATATTGTTCCCACAGTAAAACACAAGAAAATAATCCTGATTATTTATAGCACCAATTTCAAAATTCCAAAAATTTTTTTGCCATTTGCTCTTGTAATGTCATTATGAAAATATTGACAAAACCTGTCTCCAAAAACTTTTGGCTGGTCTGAATTGGAGCTAAAATTTTGAATACATGACATTTAGAGATCATATAACTTTTGTGTTGATATAATGCTATATTCTGGATTCACTGTATAGTTATGGAATACCTCTGTAAGCATTTAAACTTTGTGAATGATCAAATACACAATAAATAAAACAAAGAATTGTCATAGGCCTCTTCTGGTTTGCAATATACCTTGGTAGTGATGCTTTATTCCATACCTTTTACCAAATTCTGTTTTATTCTTTAATATCTGAAGTATTTAGAATATGGTTATTAATACTTTTACATATATTTATAGATTTTTGAAATTGTTGAATAGGTAATAAAAATCATGGTAGTAAAAGTTTTTATAATATTTTATTGAACACAACATTGCATGCCTTTAGTGGAATATCTTTCTTTGTATATCTGCATATTTTAATGAGCATAATTCATTTCAGTACAATAAAAATTGATTTAAGTTTGTAATGAGACAGAAATATAAAAATTCTTGAGTACCATGTCAAGAGAGGCACAAAGTTTATTTGTGAAACAAAACAACAACATAAAACATGATGCAATTAAACAACAAGATTTTTCAACAATTAATGTTCACATGTGTTAGTGTATGTTTTTATATATATTTATATTCAAATGAAATATTTATGTATGATTATGTACATTATAAAATTTTGAGTAAAGTAGCATTTTTATGAAAGTTCTGCATCAAACATACAAAACAAAAATCTATTTTAATGACTCAGAAGAAAATATTTTCTTTGATCTTTTCTTTGGTCATAATTAAATTCTCATTTTTTGTCTTAAATGAAACGAAATTTGAAGAAAATACAATTTTCATTAATAATAAAAATTGCTATACCCTCTAACTAATTTGCACTACATAATGATCGTACGTATTTCAGATTTTTTATAAGGAAGCTTGGAATAATGTAGCACCTTTAAGTTTTCCACTGTTCTGAAAACAGCCTGATTGTGATGAGTACTTAGGAAACTGACTAGAAGAAATTGTTTCATTATATTAATCAACTAGGTTAGCAAAAACCCTGCTTAATCTATTAGAGTTGATTTAAATGACTTTCATACTGGGTACAAAAGTTATCAACACAGATCACGGTTAGTGAAATAACAACTAGATACATTTAGTCAGAAAAAGGCATGGGTATTGTATTTTCATGTCAGTCACAAAAATGTGAATAAGCTATTTTGATGTCTGACATACCAGATGTCTTGTAAGATAACTTTTCAACCTATTTACACCTTTTAATTTGTTCTCCTATTTCATCATCAAATCGTAAATGAAATAAATCTTCCTAACCTAACTACGAGGGCTTTTCATTACTCTGGTCCCAATTTTCCCTCATATTTTGGTTCGCTGTAAATGATCACTAAGAATTTTAATTCCTGCATAGAAACTTACTGTGTTGTGCAGACCCCTTGAAAAATATTAAGGGTGACATGCTGGGCTTTCAATTGTGCTAATTACAATCTTTCATTGTCATATCAGGAGAAAACTGTTTATGTGCTATTGAAATTTTTAATTAGATGTGCCTTAATCAATTAGTAATCCTGATTACATTTTCTGAGGAGTTTAAATATTTGCTAGAAGAGCTCATTTTAGTTGTAATTTAGAGAGCATGAATGCTTTATGGAGGCACTGTAAGTAGTTACTATTAATTATAATCTTGAATAGGATAGGATACACTCCAAGTATAATATCTTGATTTTACTCCCCTTTTTGAACACATTCTCTTTGTCCAAACATCTTGAGTGCTAGCCATTACTATATATACAACAACATACTCTTGGAAAGTGTGGTCCATCTTTGGAGATTGTCTTTTCTATATGTTCTTTTCCCAGAATCTGATGGTGTTAGAGCTCTCAATGAGTGCAATATGAAGCTGCATTTAAAATTTCCAAACTGTAATGAGCCTCTTTCATTAGGCCGAGTTTATTTGTAATATTCATTGTATGATCATTTATTTATCATTTGCCTTTTAGCTAATTTGTTTTTAATGATTTGGATTGCTCATAAACCTGGATTGAATCTATTTAACTCTATTTATATTATGTAATTTTATAGGCTTGAAGTTGGATTCCAAAAAGGTTATTTGTGGCCTCTAGCCTATATTGCACTATTATTTTTGGTACTCTTTCTTTTCTTCAATACAACATAATTATATTAAATATGAATTTCAATCTGGAGAAGTGCAACAGCATATGATCGAATCCCTTAAGAGAAGCTAACGCTGACCAATAGTTAATTATTTTGCTATAACAGGGGCCATCTAGAGGGTGTTTTCACCATTGAAGACATTGTGTCAAAAATTGCTTACAAAAATATATCTTTAAGTATTATTCTCAGTTGAATCCTCATCCAAGTATAATGATACATGTTAACTCTATAATGAAATACCTCTCTATGAGGTGTTGGTTCGGTAGATTATTGTTGAAATCAACTAAATACACCTAGTTCACATCAATGCACATTATAGTGCTTATATCTCAGGTGTATCAATCAATTCTTTCAATATTAGAAACTTATGCAATAATGTATTTTTGCTATCCTAAGTGGTTATACTTTCAACTTCTCTTCTATAATAACATTTTCACCTTTGAACAGGAAATCTGTAAATGGTTTTGGGTGAACACTTGCCGAGGAAGAGATAATTATTTTGATAAATACCTTTTTACATCATAACTGTCAGATTGTTAAATTAGAGGGGCGATGTATAATTATTTTACAGATCATGGAAATGAGTTCAATGAATAAATGGAATTGGGAAGTCAATTATTAATCTGATTGAATCTTTTTCTTTCAACCATAATATAATTCTTCTGAGTCTTAAGTTAATAATAATAGATTTATGCACCTTGGAAATCTCAAAAGAGTTTCTCTTTATATTATGCTAAGATTTTAAATGGCAGATAGTCTGCGCAGAAATTGGGCAAATCTTTGTTATTACTACACAAGATTGCTAAAATACAAGAGAGAGAAATAAGTTAGTTGAACATCAGAGAAATTGCCCTGCAAATATGTGTAATCGTCAAATGCTAGATATTTCTTACAAACAAATATTTAAATTTTATCTTCAAATAGGCAGTCAAATGGTCCATACCTGCACCTTTTCAGCAATTACACACCAGTTAGCATGGTCATAATAAGATGATATAATGTGAAGATTTTCCACATATCGCTCAATAAGCTGATCAAGTTCTCCTTCTCGGAAGACATGATAGTAACGATGGAATGTTATGGATCCACCTCCTCCAGCTCCACCCCCGTCTGATCTTAGAGATTCCTGAGAAGTGGAACCACTAAGGGAGGTTTCAATGCTTGCAGTCTTCATCATCGGACCATCTCTCGCTGTCTGGTGGTTAGCCATTGTCCCAGGATTTGAAGTTCTCTGAGTTGTCTGTTGTTGGGAGTTAGTTTGTGCTTGAGATGGCGAAGATGTATGCATATCATCAACCCAGGTAGCTGCTTGTCTTACCATTCCCCTTCGAGAACCAGATCCAGCCTGCATCATACCAAGAAGGCTTCCGCTGGCCTCTGCACTGAGTCCAGACCACCAACGCACTGATGCAGGTGTAGGTTCATCCTCAGTAGATGAAGCACTAGCATTGACTTCCGATTCCCTAGACTCTTCTGATGAACCTTTTTCAATTGATCCAGGACGTAAACCCCCATACCTTCCTTCCTGCCCAGAATTTGTTGTAGGCAATCCAGTTGGTTCTGTCTCTGAAATGCTAGAACTCTTTTCCCAGTTATCTTTCCCATCCTCTGTACTCAGAGTCTGTATTTCTTCCTTACTCTCACAATTTCCTTCTGGACAACATTTCTTTACTATACATTCATTAGATATGCTCCTTGTTGAGTCAGATGATGTTAAATGGGTGACTTCTCCAAAAGAGTTATCTATACCTACACCTGAATCTTCACTAATCCCCCCTTCCTGAGGTATGGTCATCTCCAGTGCTTCTATCACTGGGAAGGGAATTTCTTCTGGAGTGAAAGACCCTACCCTAGTTGGAAGACTTCTGCTGCTACCTCCACTGCTACCACTACTGCTGCTCACGATGTGACTTTCGTTTCTTTCTTGGAGAAGACTCACTCTGTGTGCTCTCTGAAGGAATGGGTCGGCAGATCCTCCTAACCTCTCACTAAGGTTTCGTGGATAGGTTTCAGTGGCAGTATCAAATTTTCTTGTGCCTGGATGATGAACGCTTTCACTCAAACTTCTTGGATAGGACTCGGTTCGCCGTGCTCTCGACTGTTGAAATCTCCCGAGGTTAATTGTGGGAAAATCTTCCTCCTCCATCAAGCGGGACCTACTCAAGCTGGTGGTAAGACTTAGTCTCGATCCTGCTTCAGGTCTCCTTCCTGAATGCTGAGGTCTATCTGTAAGGTAACTGGGCTGTGTTATAGGTAGGCTAATGTGAGATACTGCTGTTGGTGACCCACTGGTTATCTCTTTCTCCCATGCTTTGTTAGTACTATTTTCTCTTGGACTTGAAAGACGGGACTCTGATCTGCTAGCTCTACATGACCATGGCTCATCATCCAATTCCCTTTGGGAAACCTTTTGTGACTCGCGGTTGCATCTTTCGGAGTACCTCTCGATCTCTTGAAGTAAACCTGCACTCAGCTCCTCCGCGAATTCTGTTAGATGCTGCTTACATTCCTCGTTCCACAAGCCACTAACGTGCTTAGTTTCACGAGCATCCTCTGTTCTTTCTCGTTTAGTCGGCTCTGAAACGACCTGACTTTCTATCAATTTACTCTCCGGTACAAAATCGGCGATAATGTCTTTGTTCGAAGGGGAAAATTTACATGGGCTCCAAAGATCGACGACTTCCATTGGGTTTTCCGGCAACACCAATGTTCGCCTACGTGCTCTAGGACTGGATTGAATGACGGCGTCAACAGCACCCTCCAAGGTACTCGCAACATCCGCTGCTGCTTCAAGGAGACTGGCTGATGGAGAATTTCTCTCAGGTAAGGGTCTAGTTTCTTGTGGGGGATTTTCATTGACATCCGAAGCCACCTCTACTCTCACCTCAGTAGCTTCTAGGAAGAGTCTTTTAGCGTTGACGCAGGTGGAGATACTTGAAGAGGTTTTCTCGGATGCGATGACGGTTAACGACGTTGGATCGATGGAGGGAAGACTGACCTCTGGCGGAAGACTTGTCTTTTCGGGTGAGCGACCAGCACCTCCCGAGTAATACTGCTTCTGTTCTTGAGGCGTGGATCCGGTGAATTTCTTTACTTCTGTTTCCGAGGGATCCCTTTGTGCGTCTGTAGGTTGAAAAAGCATCTATATTAGTAAACTCAATCATATAAGTTCATTTCTATTGGAAGAATTCGATTCGATTTGATAATTGAAACTCAACCGCATAAGAAGCAGGAGACAACTATGCAATAATTTCAATCGAAGAGGAACTCCAATAGCTGGTTGTATGTTTAGTTTCATTAAAAAAAATTTCGTTGTAAATGCACATTCCAGTTTACTATTTCCACAGTATAAATCAGTGTTGGTAAAAATGAAACTATAATCATGGACGATTTAAATAACTTGATAAATTGAATCAAGGAATAGTTTGAATAGATTCTTCTGCAATATTTTGGATCTGTTCTTATTCTCTCGCTATGGAGGAAGGATGGAATAAGGAGCAGGAAATACTAATTGGCTCGGGATTAAAACGAATTTGAACCGAAGTCTTCCGGTCTGCTACAGCCGAAGACGGTAGCAACAGCTGCCATGCATGGAAACATACGATCCAGGATAATCAACAACAAAAACCAAGATTTTTATAGATAATTTTCTCAGGTGCTTGGGCCTATATGAACCAAAATTCTGTCCGTTTTTACTTTCGCTATGTCTACTTCTATATAATAATGTTTCTTTCTCGTAATTACAAACATGGATCTGTAGACCTTTCCTTGCAATACCAGACCACCTTGATTTTGATTTAAGCACAAGAGTTACTGAATACAACTCTCCTTCACAGTGAATTAAAACTCACCTGAACTCAGAACTTCCCCCGTTGCTACTGTAGATTCTTCTCTAGGTTCGGTAGTGCTATCTTGTGCTTGCTCATCGTTGAGTACGCTGATTACACTTCCAACGGAATCTGGAGAGGAAACTCCACTAGAATCGGAGTCCAAGTCGTCTGTCTCTGGGTTAAAAAGCTCTAAACTGAGGAGACGTGGCAGTGGGCGTGCTAAGGGTTCTATGGAGGGACCACCGCTGAGGAGGGGCAGTGCAGACGCCCTTCGGACCAGGGGAAAGGCGCGACCGCCATCTTTGCTTATGGTACTACCTCCGAACCCTGGCACCACCACGCCCCTTTGTCTCAGCAGCTCTTGAATTCTACGGATGGTTTCCTTGTGCTTGGCGTCTGAATTTTGTTTCTCACTGGAGAAGAATACATTTTTAAATTGCTAAATCTGATTTCAAGATGCATTTCAAGGTACCATAAATTCCAATGATATAATCTTAAAACTTCATTATTGAATATGATTTAGAAATCATCCCCACTTCAAATAGGAGTCAAATTTATTCTAAGACAAAATTGCAAGTAAAAGGTAAGTAAATATATTCCATTCTGTACACATGGAAGATGATAAACAATTTTGAAGTTAAATAAACTTTTCCTTTTGGTCCTCTAAGGTCTAAGTGAGATTACTGAGTAATACCAATTGAAGTTTTTACTATTTTAGTAAGATAATCCCATATTATTCAAATACTTTTTCCCTTAAAAACATCTACCAGTTAACAATAAGGAGACTCAGTTGTCTTTCCATGACTTATTGAATGAAAGTCTAAAAACTTTTAGTTTTCAGTACTTTGTAAAAGAAAAGTAGAAGAAATTGTATTTTGACCAGATAATCTAAAGAGAGGACATAATTCAACCCATCTAAACAGTTTGTTATGTTTTGATTCGTTTACTAAAGAATTTGTTGATCTGAGACTCTGATACAGAGACCTATCATTAAATTACAAAAATATATTTACAATTATATTACTCATGTATCAATTTTTCACCAATGATTTGCTTTTTATCAAACAAGAAATTATAAAAAGCAACGAGTAAGATATCATAAGAGAAGAATTATATAGAAGTAACCTAATTTTAATTTTACATTAGTGAATCATGGGATTAATCATAAATTGTAATAGTTGAAATTGAGATTACTGACCGGTCTTGGCCGTTGCGCACTGGAGTTTCTGCGTTGATTTCTTCTTTTTCTGGAAGGATTTCTGGTATGGCGTCGGATATAATTTTCATGGAAGGTACCGGAGCTAAGACATCTGTTCTCAGGGGAGGAGATACATTCAGTCGGCCTTGCTCCGGCTTTTTTAATGGCGGAGACCTCTGAGGAGAGGAAAGGATATGGGGTGGTGACTTACGTATTGGAGATTTCTGCGGAGGAGACTTTTGTAACGGAGACCTCTGTGGTGGAGATTTCTGTAACGGTGACCTCTGCGGAGGAGATTTCTGCAGAGGCGACCTCTGAGTTGGTGAATTGTTGTTTGTACCCGCGGAATAAGCCACGCCGTTTCCGTCTGGTTTCGGTACAAAAATTACAGAGGCAAAGCTATCCTCGGAGTCGACACTGGTGTCGCTCTGAAGGGAGCTGTCTTTTGAGGAATCAGAGCCCTCCTCCCTGGAGTGTCTTCTCTCTTTCCCAGCCCCTTCGGTATCTTGAGGTTGCTTCTTATCCGTGGGAGTGTGGGGAGGTGGAGGGGTTGCAGAAGGCACGGGGGGAGGCTGGGGCGGAGGGGGCGGTGGCTGTGGAGGCGGTCGACCACCCTCGCCACCAGCCTCTCCTCTCCAACCTTGTAACATCCTTACTAAACCGTTCTTAAGAGATGCACTACCTGCAGCCGCCTTGCTTTTCACAGCGTCGCTACCTGTTAGTCTACTGAGGTTGTTCCTCAGCTGTTGGAACCTAGCTCCGGAAAAGAAAGAGTCCAGTTTGCTGTTACCCGCTCTCCTGCTGTATATGAGGTCTTCATTCAGAGATGCTTGTTTAGTTATATTTTGCCGTACCCTTTCCTTTTCCTTCTGCCTTTCGGTGGACATCATGAGTTCTTCGTTCATAGAGCTTTGCTTGAAGACAGATCTCCTGTTTCCCAGTTGGGCTGCCAACTGGAGATCTCGTCTAACCTTGAATTCAGGAAGGGCTTTAACTAGGTCTCTCATGTCCCTTCTCCCATCCTCTCCTTCGTCTTCCTCCTCCTCATCTTCTTCGTATATGTTCTTACCGTCTTCAACTACCACAACTACAACATCCATCCCTAAGTCTCCATCGTCCTCACACAATGACCTCTTCTGCTTCACTAAACTCGGCTTCGCTGGTGATCCGGTGGTGACCTTAGCACTAAGGGTGGGGGAATTCTTGGACTGTATCGGCGAAACGTGATCTTTCCCCGTAATCACCGGACATTCGATTTCGGTGCTCGCAACGACGGATGTATCAGGGATAACCGGAAGAGCAGGCGGCGTGGGTATAATAACCTCAGATGGTACCACCGCAGGTTGCGCACTTGCAACTGGAAGGAGTGAACTGGTTGAGTTGGCGGTCTTCGCTGCAGAGGCCGCGGGTACTACTGCAGGTGCAAGGTCAATCGTTGAAGACCTCGACCTAACTGGGGGGAGTCCAGGAATCCCTTCCTTGCTCATTCCAGGGAAGGCGCCACCCGTCGATAGGATATCACTCAGCGATTTGGATTTGTGTCCGAGGGATGCGATAGCCGATGTGGCTGCAGAAGACGATGTAACGTCGCATGCGAAGGTCTGCCTTCTCCTGCAGTTGGACGAGACGTTGTTGGAATTCTCGTCTTCCAATCTTCTAAGTTCTATGGGTAAGTCGTGGATGTCTTCGTCGGAGTCGTAGCTTTGAGTGGAATTGTGCGGCCCTCCCCTTCCTTCCTCCTCGTCCTCGTCTTCGTCATCGGGCACCTCTTCGGGGGCAGCGGTGCCTCCGAGGAAGTCTGGGGTATTGTCAGCTGGGACGTTTTCTTTGGCGCATGACGTTGTCCACGTCTCAAGGAACCACGGCCTCTGTGCGGAACCACTCCTTTTGCCTCCTGCGAGTTTCTGAAATCATTAATCGATAAATTAATATTTCGCACGCTCCTGAAGAATGTGGTGATAGGTTCAGAAACTGATGAATTATTTTTAATGAGCACAATTTTTTTAATCCACTCCTTAACTCTAGAATATAATGAAGAAGAAGGAGTCTCAGAAATAAAAAACATTTTGGGGATTTGATTGCAATTTACTTCAGAGTTTAATCTTAAGAAATATATCTGACTTTCAAACAGTATGATAAATATATGTACAGTAATATGCAAATATAGTATTCTCATATTAAATCCCGATCTGGAATAAGTCGGAAAAACAGATAAGCTAGGAAACTTGATAATAATAATGATAATGATAAGATCTCCATAATATCATGTCGAATCGAATTTTCCGATCAGGGTATGCATGTATTTCTGGGTTTCGTTTATATGGTTAAACGTAAGATTGGTCTTGTAGACTAACAAGTAAGTTGAGTTAGTAACTATTGTAAGTTTCAACAAAAGTTGATTTGTTATTGTTATGATTGACTGGATTTTCTTTACCCAACTTCGAATACTGTATATATTTCAACTAAAGGTCTCTAAAGTTAATATCGGTATCGATACTTAAGTTTTCTAAAGTTTTGAAGGGGTTCTGTGCTTATTTTCACAGTGGATTTTTCCAAGATGTTTCTAAATTTTACAAACGTTTAGAAATAATTGATTGTTCAGGAGAACTGTAAATTCTCTGAGTCTTAACATTACATTAGTGTAATATTGTATAATGTATTGGTAAACAATTTTCTTTAGAAAGTATTTGTTTTACAGCTCCCAATAACTAATTTGAAATAAGCCAGGAGTAAAGGAACTTTAATACTAAATTCCATATCTCGATTATTTCTTGTTTCTATTCTGTTCAAGAAATTCAAATGGGATCACCTGTAGAGCCCTACGAACGAAGCTGTAGCATGTCTCGTTGGGGCTCGATAGGTCGGAACTACTCTGCGAGCTACTAAGGCGCGCTGGATCGATGGATCGACCTTTGTGTCGACTGCGACCTCGGCGGCGATGAGGGTTGTTTGGCTCGCTCTTCTTCTGCCCATCCGCTAATCTGCAAACAGCATTATGAAAGTTAAACATGGAACATATTTTAAAATTGTAAAGAAATACAGTTTTCGATTTTAAGTTTTATTCTTAAACCATAACATAATGAAGAATTTTAAATAGTTTTGATTCATAAATTCTCTACTTTTGGCAGATTTAATTTCTAAAGTATAATTTTTTACGTTGAAAAGGAAAGAAAGCTACAATACTTTTAACAAAATTCTTACTGCTATGGAATAAATTTTTATAATTTTTAATTTATATATATAATACCACTTAACTCGGATTTTTATAATCTTAAATTTTACTAATTTTATAACTGAATACGAAAAATTTAAGGTAAGGCTATGTACTAGCGATTTACCATTATATCCCTAACGATAAAATGTCACAAGAAAGCGAGAAGTGGACATTAAGTAGGTTTCGATAAAGAAAGTTAAAAGGAGAAACCTAAAGATAGGTTGGATCAACCATATGGTACCATTTGGAAGTAAATGGCAGGAATGTCACCTTATTAATGGGGGCTGAGGAAAGTGATGGAAAAAGGATTTCCCATCCCAAAGGATTCCAGGAATTTGAAAGGAGAGGGGAGCTTCGTAGGTTGTGGTTTGGGAAAGTAAATATACATACGAAATATTTTGCTGATATTTTTCTACAATTAAAAAATTTCGAGCGTATTATGTCTACACGATTATTAGTTTCTGATTATTATATATTTATACTTATATAATTTTTCATCATTAATTAGCGTCTGGTTTCGTTTATCATTCCCACCATCATATCTATCGTAAAATATTGAAACTATTGATTCATCAGTTTATATCAAGTTTAGCCACCACAAGACACGAGAACCGCCTCCAAGTTTTTGTTTTCGAACGTTTTGGAAACGTCTGGGGTTCCTCAATGTCAAAATCAATATTTTGATTTTTCTAAACCCATCTCTCCATTCCGAAGGACATGGTCGATACGATAGAAAGAATATAACGTCACGAGAAAAATATTTTTAATTTTTTTAGACGGAATCGCACGGTTCATTTTCCCGAAGAAGTCTTTTTTACTTCTCTAAGGTTTTACGCTGTTAAATATATTACTTTAATGTCTAAAAAAAGACGGGTATAAAATTTTAGCTCACATTACTCAAAGATGTGTAGTCATCTGATAGAAGAAGTATGTAGTTTTGGTTACATCGTTAGATTTTTATGGGTAAGTAGTTTAAATTCATTCTATATTCTAATGGTAAATAATTAGAGAAATTACTTCCAAATGCTTGTCATTTGGCTATCAATAAATCGTGGAACTATAAGACAAACAATTTCGTTCGAAATCGTAAATCAAATAACAATAATCAGTGCTACACTCTTTATGTAATAATTGGTTATTTTATAACAATAATCTCTAGGGAAACAGGTAATGACTTACCTAGCGGTCGATCTGCATGAATCACTATCCGATGTTTGGGTGTACGCGTGGTAGTGAGGTTGTTGTGCTGGGTTATCATCCTCAGATGTGGTAGCCACGGCGATACTGGAGGCCAGCTCCATGGAGGGTGTACTAGCTGGTGCCGGAGGTAAACACCCATGAGTGTGGTGGTGATGCCTTGAGGTGGAAGACGCTGGGAGAGGGTGTTTGCGTGATCGATGCCAAGGAACCAGGACATCCTGCGACTCGAACTAAACAAAAGATCCTTGATTTCAATCTTTGAACTTGGTAATTGCTACGAGAAATATCGTAATAACTATTCTGTTCATTAAATTAACTTGTCACCTTCTACGAAGAGGTATTCCAACACTGGGTAATACCTCAAGATTTGCTTATGACATGCTGAACTATTTCCATTTAGAATATCAGAAAATGACCAGAATGATAATTGATGATTACACCAACTGTAAACCATTATAAAAATTAAAAACTCTCCATCCGTATAAGTAAATTTTACGCCGAAGTCCATAGTTATTGCGACCAAACTATAAGGGGTAAGAAACCTTTGCTTCTAACATTATTTTTGGCTTTGTAGCTTTCTTTTGGCAAAGCGTACCCAAGAAATGCTGTATATTTGTCTTAGATATCGTCTCAGTAAACACAATGCACCGCTGAAATAAACACAATTACCTTATAGCATTCGAAAGGAAAGCAAATTTTTAGGAATTTTCAAGGGCCAACCAAACTCACGGTGACCATCTGCCGATTACCCCTTCTTCGCTAAAGAATTAGTCGTAATTGTTTTTTGTTCACACGGATTTTGGATTCTTCTACCAGCAGAATGAATTTCGGTAACACGAACCCTTTCAAGGAAAGCTTTCACAAAAGTAGGGCGTCACCTTTATAGGTGAAGTGAAAGTTAATGCATTTGAGTAGCCTTGCCTCTTCACCTCAGCTATCACACGTCTATATGTTTCGTTTAAATGTAGCAGATAGGCTCAATGGTCTATATTATAGAAAGCGATTCCAAATACGCTTTCGTAATAATACCATATGAATGACACAAAAAGAAAAAGGAATCGTAAATCTGAGAGATACTAAATGAATTTATTGGTTACGTTCAAGTGTAGCCGTTCTGGTAAACTGTATACTTTATCGGTAACAATACTTCAATGTACTACATACTATATTGCATAAGAATCTCGTATTCAATTGTTATATTATTACAAGAAGATGTATAACATATCAGTTGATGAATTATACAACTACGTATGTCGCTCCGGATTGTTCTGAGGAACAATTCATTGTCGGATATTATCCATTCTTCAATGTCCTTTAACACTCAAGAGTTCTAACACGTAGAGTTTGTATTCTCTACAACAAGAGTAATTCGTAGGTTATTTATTTTTAAGTGCTGTATTCGACTAAGCGCTTTTCGTAAACGCGTCAGGCAGTTAATCCTAAATTGTGCGTACATTCACTTTTATCCAAAGATGTGAAAGCTTGTCTGTTGGAAGTTCTTCATCATGCTTCCTTTCACCCTACTACGTCTTTCCTCTAACATTTATATTACAATTAACAGCCACTCAGTTATTCGCGTCTTTATAAAATATCCAGATTAAGTCCATTGTATGAATTTATGATAGAGAAAACCTTTGCAAGACATATGATTTGTTTTTCCCATATTCATAATGTACTTTGATTAATCTCAATAAATTTATCAGAGAATTTGTGATATTTTTAGCCGATTAAATTTTTAAAAAATAGTATTACTGATTGACTAATTAAGTATCTACAAAGGGTATGACACTAGGGTATGCTTCAATTTTAGCCAACCCAGGGTAATGGAGCAGAATTCAACTGGTACAGCCTTTTTATCGTGAATTTAAATTTATTATATCTTGCAATTACTTTTATTTGAGGAAGCAGAATATTCTTATTTTTTGAGAATTGCTGGAGAAATTAGAAGTCCATTAATGACTTATTATCAAAAAAACATTTTTTTCTTTCTAAATTCTATGTTTCTTGTTCATTCCCAAAGGATCTTTTCTTTATTTATATAAAGGCAAGGGATTCTTTCGTAATTGAACGGAAAATAATAGTAATATTTTTGAAAACTAATTATATATATATATATATATTCTATACCTTTATTTTTAGACATTTTTCATAACTTTTATATTCTTTTCCTAAAGAATATTTACATTTAGTATACTTATCCATAGGATAGTAATCCACTCAATAAGATGCAAATGTCTATCACATGGATGATCGTTGAATGCTCACCTTTCTATGCCTTTGTTCCATAGCCCAGACGGAAATGATAAGTCTGCCTCCAATGCGTAGTACCCGCGCCAATTCACGGAGAGCGCTGACTCTCCTCTCCGTGGTGGCGAAGTGGTGAACTACTGCCACGGATAAAACGGCGTCAAAACTTTCATCTCGGAAGGGCAAAGAAAGATTGTCGCACCGGAGGACCTGTAAATAAAAAAAATAATGTGCTTAGTCGATTTGTAGAATCATCAGTTAGAGAGCATTCAAAGTACATAGTAAACAGTTTTGTAAGAAACCTTATTTCATTCAGGAATTGAGTCATTCATGCACCGTTTATAATCAGCGAAATGGAACTTAAGATTTTAAATTGAGAAATACTCTTTATATACTCAGCTTTATATTATTATTACTTCACTCCTTATACTGTCTTTACTTCACCACATTTCATCTAGATCATTTTCAAGTATGGGAACTCTTTCCCATACTTAAAAACGATCAAGAATAAAAAATATTTGAAAAGGTATTTTTCCTTAGAAAATACAGTTTGATAGCTCGTTATGCATTGTCAAATTTTTAACGAGTTTCGATTTTCCTGTATAATTTATTCACAAGGGCACTGCTTCCTCTTACTTCAATAAACGATTTCCCTTCGAAATCAAATTCAATTTCACCTGAATTAATATATTCATATAAATTGTTTCTGCCAGTAGGCGTATTTCCTTGTAGAAATCACTTCTAAGTGACGAAGCACGAATTTCTTTTTTGCGTTTAGGAATCTCAACTCCTATGTGATTGGTTTTAGTTTAGAGCTTTTGAATAGCTTCCTTTACCTTTCACATTAATTTCTTAACAAAAATAATGTTTGGTAACTTTCTCTTAAATCATTCCAGTCAATTGAATCTAATTTGATCGAATTAAATACAATATACTAAATGACTCCATCTAAATGTAAGCTCCATTTTTGAGTCAGATGTAACCAATCATTTTCTTGCGTACAGTTCTTACGTTCTTTTCCCATCCTGCAAAATCTTAAGTCTCAAATATCTGTTGAAAATGAAGATTTTGCAGATGAGTCTCCTTCACAATCAGTATATTATATTTGTTTACTTCCTCAGTGATTATTCGAGGTAAAAATCTCACACTATTCCGCACTACAATGAAATTCTCCGCCTTTTGTTTTGAAACGTAAGTTTCTTTGGATTGAAGGAGTGGTTCTCCGACCAACTTTCAATGTCTTGATGGCAGGAAGTCCACACTTTCCATCGACGGATATGTAGTCGTGATTCGCTCGCCTTAGAGTCCTTGTTCATGATGTGAAATCAGAACGGATTTTCGAGAGCTAGAGGTTTCGAGTCTCATAATTTATGAACTACAATTGCCTATCCCTGATTTTCACGAACTATTTCCTCGATTTTTCGTGTAAGAGGCGTAGTTTTCTGAAATATCATCATAAAATACTACAAAGTGTTGATTAATAAATGAATACAACATTACTAACAATAATACCAACAACAATAACAACTAAGTATTTCTAACGTATAAACATACTAATAAATCACTACTAACAATAATTATAACAACAATTACATCATTACGTATTTTTGGCGTAAAGTGTGTTCAATTATTTCACATTCAACTGAAATTTGACCTCTAAATTTTCTTCAGAACATCTACAAGCAATATATGCATTAAGTAAATGAGTTGAAATTAAGATAAAAAGCTAACAAAAGGATAACTTAATAAATATTAATCGTTGAAATATACTCTTAGGTATTTAATAATAGAAAATCGTTGAAAATAACGGGAATGACTTAATTAAATCTAACAACGTTCGCAAATTCCCCATAAAATTTAACAGACTTTCGTCTAAAACCACATTCCATTGGATTTTCAAGAATTTATATTTTCCGATCCTATTTTAGTTTTACTTTCCATTAATACCTCTGATTTATGTTATTGATATTTATTAAAACGTACTTTGTAAATCGTGACGTTTCTAATTTAGCTGTCTGAATTCTTAAGGCGGCACAATTATTACATACTCCTCGAAGGGAAGGCGTTACTTATTGAAACAACATTACTCGCACGCATTCCACGCAATCACTGACATATTTTCTCGTAGATATGTTATTCGCGAAGGTTACTCCAAGATACGTTAGATATTATACCTCTACTGTTATTACAAGGTTAATTTCGTAGAGCCCGTTAGATATATATGAGGCCATAGATATTCAATGTAAGAAGTAAACAATGAAAATTTTGTTTACTTTGCGTTACCAATCATTGCACAGTTTCATCATTATATCGAATTAATTCATTAAGATTTGTCTATCGTTACCACTAACTATTTTACTTTAGTCTTGGTAGTTATAAGCAAGTAAATGTAATTTATTATCCCCGTATTCATTAAGGTTATTAGTGTATGTATAAAAATAGAGCAATGAACCGATAACTGTACCCTGTGGAACACCTATGACAATGCAGTCCACATTTGAACTGACACCATCTCTCACAATTCACCTTATCTCCGATGTAATAAAACGTTTTATACTTCTTTGTTGGTTCTTCCAAGTTTATTATGCTCTAAGATTGTGATACTTCGCCTATTTTCACCAAATATAAAATATATCCATGTCTCCTATTATTTCAAGCTCTTTGATCCCTTTTACTTGATAGACAAAGATACTATTATGGATAAATAAACTATCTGAAAGTTTTCTTTAAATAAAATTATGTTGATTTGGATTGTTTCTCACGATTCGGATCCATCTTCTTTCATGCTACTTATAAATTGGAGAGTTATTCACCATTTCACAATTTTAAGAAACTTTACCTTCTCCCACGGATATTTCAAACATTACTTTCTAAAAGTGCTCCGCTTCCATTTCATCTCGGTACACTCGTGCTGGTATATCTTCTTAGTTAGTGATGAATTTTTGCAATATCTGATGAACTCTCTCATATTTAGAACACAATATGTCCACTTCCAAGAAGTAAGTTATTTACGATTACGAGGATACGATAATATGATACTTTATTTGAAATATTGGAGAGTAAAAATTATACATACGAATCAGCATAATCCGCAAAAAAACACATTTTCTAAACACAATAATCTTTGTTATATACATGCATTTGTTTTATACAATATATATATTTGTTATATACATGCATATACATACATCAGGATTCTATCTGAGCATCTCGGTAAATTATGAATGGTTTGATTTAAGTTAATTAGATAAAAGTTTCGCATGGAAGAATGAAACTGTACGAAGGTAAGACGAAAAGTAATGTATATATGGGTACAGAAGGAGAGAGAAATGACCTTCAAAGGCGCAGCTGGTGAAATGTATAAGTAACAACCCCTTCTATTCACATGCGTAGTTTGAAGGCGTTGTGTTCATTTTGAGTAGCGGAAGTACGTACATGTGTTCTATAACAGTGCGTCAAAGCGAGTAATACAACCAGCTGTTATCGATTTTTAACTGCTGGAAAAGTGATTACCACTGAGTTCATCGATCCTTAAGGACTGTTTATAGAGACGATGCTATTGATGGGTCCAGTTAAATGGATGGGCAATAAAATATCTTGGCCGACATTCTGGAAAAGCTATAATTTTTACGGAAACACGAATTGGACGTCCGATCGCTTCCACACACGATAAATAACTTAAAATAATCGATAATTTGATTCAAAATGAACCGCGAATCTCTAAAACATGTAGAAACACCCTATTTTGTAACATTTAAGTCACTAAACAGCAATATAACGATAGATAAATCGTAAAATCATGAAAATTCCACAAATTTATTTGGTGTTCCAGGATGGTAACCGAGTTTATGTAACAGTTCATCTAACGAAAGCCAGCGGTGAATTAGAATGTACACAGAGACTCTAAAACGCCTCCAAAGTCGGGTTTGTCGTGTTAGAAGCAGCCTGGCACCAATTATTTTGCATCATCCCTCTACACGTAACTGAAGAGCTTCTGTGTTACCTAAAATTTTTGAACCAATTCCACGCCCTTCTTGCTCTCCTTGGACTTGTTACACGTGGGAGAAATGATTTTTACTTTCGATGACCATGTGCAAAATAAAAATGTTATTTTGATTTGAAACTGATATTGACAAGCTCTACTTCGTGGAATGTAGCTATAGTCAAAGAAAATAAGAGTTTCTGTAATTTTAACGTATTTTTTAAAAACAAAAATATCGTAATTTTTGTAATTTGATTTCCACGTGCTGCTCTTTGATTTTCTACTCGTATTTAACAGTATGCGTACATTATTTTTCATCATACCTTCATGTAGAAAGACTTAATGCAGCTTTAAGGCAAAATATTTCAGGAATTTTCTCATGAAACCCCACGTGTGTGTGTGAAATCCGGTTGGGCTTGCGTCGTAGTCTGCCTTGATAGCGAAAAAAATCATTTTATAAATTCCAGTAATTGAATATCTTTCTGTGAATGTGTTGTAGAGAAGTAATATACATTTATTCTTCTATTGATACATGTATACGCTTTACGTCATCAGAGATCAACTTTTGTGGACGATTATTGAAGTCATTGACCTATCACCGAGGATTTAATCATGAGGTTATATCACACGACACCAAGGAATTCTGTGTCATTGACTACATATGGCTGCGTAATATTTGGTTTGGCTAAAACACCATTCGCGCATGCACTTAATTACCGTTTACTCAGTACCGTTAAGGTACTGATAAAAAGAAAAGAATTCTGCACCGGGAAATGCGTGCGTTCTTCGCAGTTCCACCCACAATAGATCATAGTTCAGTAGACGGATGAATTGGAGAGGTACTAATCAGTAAGTCATACGGTAAATCTGGCAGTAGGTCAAAACGAGTTTGCAAAAGGAGATCTTAAAAAAGGGCCCGTGATTGCATCAGAGTGTTATACAATATTGATAATAGATGAATTTGATGAGATTAAATGCTCCGTGCATCAGCTAACAGTGAAAGTTGATGTGCTCATGATTATCATCTGAGAAAATTTTGTAATTATTACGAAACAATGCAGAAAGATAATTCAGAGCGATTTTAGGAGCTTCTTTTGATGAAAGTTTCAGGTTAGGTAATGTGTATTTTTTATAAATTGAGGATTCTGGAGGAAGAATTCTCGTTATTGGTCTGATTCCTTAGATACGAAAAGATAACTTTTGGTAACAAAAGGAAGTTTCAGATTGCTATCCAGAAATAGAAACGGTGGGAATTAAAACTTTTCATTGCTTTCTCAACTTCCCATTTGGCGAAACGTGCAACTTCCTGGTCTTGGGTATAATATTCATAAGGATTTGAATCTTAGCTGTCTTGAATAATGATTTCCATGCCAATTTAACCATGAATTTATTTATGCTATATTATATTCATTTTCAAGATAATTTTGTAATCCTAAAGGAAATTAAGTAGAATATTCACCGAACCGGAAGTTGTTTCGAGATATAATGAGAAATTAAATTTATATTAAAAATTCAACTCTAATCATAACTTTTCCAGTTTTCCGTTTGAATGAAGTCGATATTAAAACGCGTGACTTCGTGGAAGATGTAATGTAAATTACGAAACCGGTCGTGATTAAACTGTCTCTGAAAATTACAAAATTTTTCATTATATTTCTCTTTATTTATTATTAATATAGAAGCCTTGGTTCTCGTTTAATATGACTTTGAATACTAGAATATTTCTTCATAAAGAACCGATATCCTACCCGAATTTTCATCATTTTCTGCAGTATATTTTAACCTACTCTTAACAATTAATTATAATCATAGTTATATAATTATGGTTATTAATTGTAAAACTTAAAATGAATGACTTCTGACGGCATTGAGTGAAACACGTATAATCGTAAAAATACAAAAAAAACTTTTAAACACCATATATTTAAAAAACCTTACCAATCAAATTTCAGATATACTTCGTGGACGTAAACATTGTATTTTAAAATCGTGTTTTGTTCCCATAGTAACCTTGTCATTTTGATTCATTTTCTCCCACGATTTTTCAAATTATTATTACGTATAATCGTAAAAATACAAAAAAAACTTTTAAACACCATATATTTAAAAAACCTTACCAATCAAATTTCAGATATACTTCGTGGACGTAAACATTGTATTTTAAAATCGTGTTTTGTTCCCATAGTAACCTTGTCATTTTGATTCATTTTCTCCCACGATTTTTCAAATTATTTATACCTCCACCGTGACTCGATTTTCGTACAAGTCCATTATTAGCTGCTCTTGCCTTAACTTTCACCGCAACCTTAGAAGTGCCTTCTTTGCCCAGCTATCAATTCATCCAGTTTCGGAAAGAGAGATTTCTAACAGCCATATCCGGAAAATACAGCGGACGCTTCCAAGTATTTATACCCTATAGATTATGCAGTTTGTTTTTCAAGAACTAGCGAAGCGGATGCCTACGCAGTTATTTGGACGAGATATGATATTTTTTACCGGATGTGGACATTTTTATCGGTAGTAAACTTAAAGCTGTTCGATGTTAACAAGCAGTATTCTTCGTTGTAAGTTTTAACTGCCATCTAGACAGAGAAAATCCACCAAGCACCATAAAATCAAAACCCTAAAACTTATCCTTCTCAATAAAGTGCATTTACTATATTATTCCTTTTTTAATTATTTAATATCTTCTACAAAGTTTCTTCTTATGCCAAAAATTCCAAGAGTTTTGGATATTATTGATTTCTATTATTTTCGTATTATTATTATAATTGTATTATTATTTGATTGTATTATTATTGTGATTATATTATCATTATGGTGATATAATCACTATGATTATATTGTTATTATGATTATATTATGATTATTTATTATTATTATGTTATTATTTTATTATTATCCTATGATTTAGTATTATTAGTATTATATTGGAATTGTTGCAGATTTAAACTGGTAATGAATATGAAGAACACGAATTAATAAGCTTAAAACGAAATGCGATCGAACGTATCTAGAAATTCAGCAAAGCTCCTTAGTACCTCACGCTTAGAAGTCTTTGCCCTCTCGTTCGTTCGCTATGATTTAGTATATCTGTTTTCACTCGCGAGGAATAACGGTGGTTGTGTCTCGATTATATCTAAGCGGAATTCGATCTCCCGAGCTGTATACACCCAGTCCAGCTGAAGAAGAAAAATGAAAGTGGTAAGAAGTAGGCCTTACAGCGTCTCTTTCCGGTCTAATTCCTTAAGCTCTAAACGTGAACAACTCGTTTTTCAGCGGAAGTAAAGACAAGGTTATATACCTACGAATGCCTTTCTTCGCCATCGATAAAACCGCCCAAAAATTTCACTTTTTCGTGCGTATGTGTAACGCGTTTTTCGGAAGTTGGCTCCGATGCTTAAAGATCTATAGATTTGTGATCCGTCTCTAAGCTGAAATGTGGATGTAGTTTCATTCGGGTCAACCCTGAATTCATTCCTACTGTGGTAACACGGTAGTAACAGTAAATAAGAATGCTACCGGCATAAAAAATCCGCGATTATTTATAAATAATCGCGGAATAAAATTAAATTTTTACGACAAATAATAATTCTGATTTTATCTATGCTATGGAAATAACTATTAAATTTTATAATTATTTTTCTAATTTTTGCGAAATAAACGCATTGATCATTAACTTCAAGTTTAAGAACGATAATCTTTGTTGACAAATTATAAAGAGAGTTACAACTTCGATAGTTTAATCTAATTGTTTAGTAATTCATTACATACAAGCAATGATCGTAATTCTAGGGTTTCAGTAAAGAATGCTCCTTTAGAATTAAAATAGCTAGGAGATTTATGCAATGCATTTAAAATGAAATAAATAAAAAAATAGCGGACAAGTTTGCTAATTTTTGTAAATTTCATCAAATCCTGCAATAATGTAACATTATGCAATATTAATTCTCTTTATATATTTTGCCGAAACGCGCTGAATCATGTTTTGCTTCGATGCGCCTCGTAAGTTCGTCAGAAGGCTGTTTTGTGTATATTTTCATAAAACTTTCCAAGAATTCGCAACAGGGATTTCCCAATTTTTATTGCTGTCATATTGGTGTCCTTTTTATATTATTTTTATTAACCTTAGCGAATATTTTTTTGCATTCCACCTTGCGATGAAGGATTTTAAAGATGTAATCCTTGTGAGAATAAATTTATACTAGAAGATCTGTTCTGCCTTTTTTTAAATCGATTCTTAATTATTATTTTTAATCATTTCCTTGATATTATATTTCAGATCGCGGTTATCTTATTATTGTACAGTTTGCGGCAATATGCTGCCATTTGAACCGTAGCATTAGTCATTTCCGCGAAAGATAAACACGTGCGAAAATATTGACATGGTTTCGATTGCTATTCGGCTGGTCGGTAGCAGAGAACACTATAAAATTTGGCATCATTAACAATGGAAGATAGTCATTGCATTGTATCTCAATTTATTTTATTGTTGTCCACTTGTTAAATCAGTCAGCAATTGGCCAGTTGTTACAAGATAATGGAAAAAATCAACAAAGAAAGAGTATTGATTTATGTGTACCCCTCCTTCACCCTGCATTTAGCTAAATAATTCCAACAATCATCCAATAACATTTATCTTCAATGAAAACAAATTTGAGTTATAAATCTCTTTCTGAAAGAACTCAGATAGTTTCTCAGGTCTATATACATCAAATATTGGGCACGAAATAATAAAATCTGTCCCACTTTTTTCAATGACCTATACGTACATTACACACACCTTCGGAACCCATACATCAGAAAATATCACGATACTCCAACAAAGAACGGAAATCTGCTCTAAATCTTTTATTGTTTCTTTGAGTGAGATATTGGAACAAACCGCATGAGCCCAGAATTATAAAAAAACCACCCATTTCCTTCCTTCAAACTGATATTCTCTCAGATATATCTGTACCCAAAAAGAACACTCCTTTTCAACAACAATGACACCATCTATTTATGTTTATTTTTATCACATCTTGTGGTTATTGCGCAACTGTAGGGTTACTAGCCTTGCGATCGTGAGTCATCTTAATACAATCGAAAAGAAGCCGAATTATTCTTTTATAAACCCCTCCCTTTCTCTTTCCCAGGAGTGTGTCGTCACCCAAGGTGAAAGATCTCGCTAGAGCGCTGGACTAAAGCGTCCACCCACGATATTCCATTTAATTTATTTTATATCCGTCCACGTTTTTGCAATTTTTTTCTCCCCATCCTGTGCAAGAGCTTTCACGAGCCGTTGGTTTTCCTCCCGAAGCGTTCGACCGATACTTTTTTCCCACACACTATCCCCTCGTTTATTTTCGTATTAGTTTTGATTTTACGAGTATTTTTAGTTTTTTCAAAATTTACGTAAACAAATATAACTTCAGAGGTTCAGACACAGGAGGCGCCCAAGTGGAATTAAACTCGTTAAAAGAAACATTCTGTGATAAATATAAATGAGGAAATCTTCGTTTTCTGTGAGACTTCTCTCGAAAGGAAATAACATATCTAGTAGCGTGTGACTTTTTTAATGTATTCTTATTCTTTTCCGATTCAGAAAAGTTTTAAATGAAGTTGCTTATTATATTTCCACTCTGGACAGAACCGATGATTATCTAAAATTCGTTTTTAATGTTACACAAGAATTTAAGTTGTATTTTAGGCGAATAAAGATAGAATTTTGACTATAAATCAGGAAATACGAGTTAAATAGCTCGGATAACTCAATTTATGCATCGGAACATAGTGCTAAACCACCCTATTTGGTTAATAAATTTTTAAAAGCAGATTGTTCAGAAAGAATTACCGAATTCTAGAGTTCGTTCCTGAGAATGGTCTGTTACTTAACGTTAATTTACCATTGGAAAGTAGAATGAATTCCTATCAGTACATGCATGTTCCTGACACGGATGTTTTTTGTCTCGTTCCATGTGACCACCACTAGCAGCTTTGTCTACATCAAGGTGATAAGAGAAACAAAACGCTTCCCACTGTATCGCTATCTATTAATGTGATCCATCTTGTTATCTGATCTAAAAGGCCATGCAAATTATTATATAATAAAGAAGTATATACTTTTTAGTATATTTCAACTAGCGTTTGCAGTTGTAGAAATATTTCGAAAACGTTAACCTTACGAAGGTGGTATAAAAATGTACTTAAATTGACTTGATATTAACTGCTCACTACCTTGCAGAGCAGGGTATATAATTATAGTATAACTATGATTTATATCTAAATATTTATATTTTAACCGTTGTTTATTTTGTTTCAAACTATTTTGGGCATTATTATCCTACAAGACAGTGCACAGTAATAATAAATCCTACTAATAGAGATTTTTATACATTTATTTCATTTAAGTATTGAATTATAAGTAGATTAAAGGATATAAAGGAATTATGAAACAAAAATGGAGGGTAATTATAGAAATTGATAAGACCAAACAAGTAACCCTCAAAAAAAGGATATCTCTTATTGAAATCCGCAGTACATTGTAAAATGAATTTTTTGAGAATATTACGTCTTTCTCAAACATTTTCAAGAATCTAACTAGTCACTGAAGGATGTGGTAATACTAAGAGCATAATTATCATCGAAATAGTGATAAATACTTCTAGAATCGTTGTTTAATAATTTTCTTAATTGATCGATTAGTCGATAAATTAGATTTTTTAACTTTAACTATGTAATTTTCGCATTCATAACATTAATTGTGCTTCATTTAAAACTAAGTTCGTGGTGTTCCAAAATACTACGAGTGGCATGCGCAACAATATCTCGCTAAGAATTGAAAGTCTGTTACGCAAAAATACTGCTTCGAACGAGATTTTTCCTTGGAAATTCTTTTTCTCTCGCGGAGTAGAATTTTTAGGTGTAGGTGTGTACTTGTCGCGGTAGGGAAAACTTAAAAATGACCAGCGATTATAGAAAAATGCATGCGGAATACTTCGGTTCTCAGTGAGTCAGATGCCCTTTTTTATCGACTGCCAAGTGGAGACATTCCATTTATAGGATGTTTATCTGAGTCATTAATAGGCATTTGAAAGAAATTTAAAGTTTTTATCCTCGCTTTTGTAAGGGATAAGATTTTTTTCGTATCGAATAAAGGAAAGTATTAGAGTTCGATCTACGAAAAAGGGAAGAAAAATTGCAGTTATTTACTCATTTGTTTCATGGTCAAGATCAAGTTCGCACAATTTTCACCTGCGTGGTGAACATATTATACGAAAATAGAGAAACTATACACAATTTTCTAACAAATTCTGGCACATTTATTTCAAAATTTTCAAAGCATTGTAAAAAACGTACTCCGTTTGGCTTCGAGCATTTTTCTGTATTGTTAGTTCATAATTTAAATGAATATCGTTTTATTGTTATGATACGCTACGTTTCATGGTGGTTGTTGGGCTTTATTTCCACCCGCAAAGTTGCATATGGATAGATAGAGCATTTGTATTAGCATTAAAATGAATTGGAATTTGTTTATGAATTATATAATATCTTTACTCACCTCATGTTCCTTTTCCCTTGCCATTTCCGTTAGTCTGGAACATCGGTCCGCTCCTATTTTGAACACATCAGGGTTGATACTCAGGTACTTCCCATTCCCACAACCTAAGTAAAATAGATTATCAATTGATTATATAAATATATATTAATTATCGATTGTTCTTATTATACTACTATATACTACATTATAGTTAATAATGTTAGTAGCATTGATGTCTCTGTTCAATTATTTCACCCCACAATTAAATGAAATATCATCATTATTGTTTTGACAATAACAATATTATTGTTTTGTTTACCTATTTTTTGTTATTCCAATGCCATTTCAGATGCTTCAAAATAAAAAAAAATTAAAATGATTGTCAATCTAGTTCATCCAAAAAATTCTTTCTCTTTACAATCAGAAACCAATGAGACATTAAAACTACTCCTTATAGTTTAAAATAAATTGTGTTCCTTTATCTCGTTCAATCCAATCGTTTGACATTATGAATGAATTCATTTTTATCGTTTTACGGGGGACGACCAGAAAGGAAGAATACAAATGTTGAGTGAAGCGTAGAGATTTTTTTAAGTTGACACCCATGACGTGTGTAAAGGTTTTTAACGGTCAAAACAAACCTCTGCACGCCTCAGTCCGTGACAAAATTTCGTCCCAGACCCAACATTTTAACTGGTTCGTCATTTGTTTGCTCAACCTATCGTGGGTGTGAAATCCGCTCAGGTATTCAGTTCCTGACTTCACGTCACGAATCGCACTACTAAAGAGATCCTCTAAAGATTATGTTTTACCGAGAAAAAAAGATAAAATAATAATAAAACAGCCTGGAATTTCATTATCATTGATGTTATCATTTCGTTGATTTTTTGTGTGAATAACTTAATGAACTCGTTCTCTATCAAGTCACTAACATTTTATATAAAACACGCAATAGGTGTAGTTAACCCACAAAATTCTCACTCAAATTGACCCCATTTCCTTCATTGTGCTACAAGGCGCTGCTTCGTAGCCTAGGCAATGTGCTATTATATAACGCTTCACCCTAGAACGATATAGGAGTTAACGACATGAACCGAGTACCACAAAAGTGCAAGACTTTCCTGTAGCCCTCGTGTAAGTCCCGTAGACACCTGTTCAAAACTGGAGTAGAGATTCTAACATATCCTAATCTCGATGTGTCTTTAGTATGCAACCACTCTCAGCAAAGCGGGATCGATGTGTTCGGTACTTCCGTCTCCAGCAGAGTTAACCTTGTGGTAAACATAAACCCACCCACACCCTTCAGGATGGGACCTTGGTTACAAAGGCTCGATTATCTGTCTGAACAGCTACCTACCAGACCTTCCCCTTTGGGCCCTTCCATTCTTGCGGAAATCATGTAAGCCTTAAAATACTCCGGAAGTAGGCGTTGAGTTCAGCCTACGATAACTAAGTGGTGTTTCTGTTAGACTACTAGGGGGATGTACTATATTTAAAGCGTTCGCATATTGAATATGATTTCCAGAGATTAACCCATGCAGTTATAATATGATTTTATTGTTAAAATGTAAATTTAAAATAATAGAAACTTGTTTACGTAATAAAGCTTGAAACTAAAGTTACATTGTCGTCTGTCAATTACGCTTGATCCTGAAATTACTTGCTGTAGCGTTCTTAATAAATATAACCAACCCAACAATGAAAGACAACTTCCCTGACGCCATCGAATGACATGATATATAAATCCTAACCCAGTCCCGCCCACCTTTTATCCTTGAATTTTTTCTTTGAAGATGGCTACATCATGGCCGAAATACGTTACTGAGAATCAACCCTAAAGCCTTTCCCATCGAAACTTCATTCCACTGTCGTTTGTTTATCTTCTGACGGGCAACTATCTCAAAACTACGGCTTCTTGGAGATTATGAAACAACTCTTTACTATCAAGAGCCATGTTTCTTTATTTTCTCAGAGCTTCTCAAAAGGAAAAGCTTCTTGTCGTTATACTCACTCACTTAGCTCACCTTTTACAAAATCTCATTATGTTTATTAAAGTTAGAATTTTCTAATCTATCGAGTAATACTTTTATCCAGGAAGGAATATATTATAGAAAAGATAAGCTGACTTTTTTGATTACTGATCTATAGTTCTTGTATTATAGATATTTTCTATAACTAGACTTTTAAAGATTCTCTTGAAATGAGAGGAATGTTGACTCACCGACATCACACACAAGGGATCCTGGTTCGAGATCGGAGAGGAACTGCTTAACTCGAGGCCACGCCCGACAGCATCTCGTACCGCCATCCCCGCTGGTCCTACCCCATGAGATCTCTTCGTACACGTCGTGGACGTATGCCGTTTCTAAAGCGACGGATCTTGCCTCCCTCTCTGCCGAGGCAACAGTAGCCGCAGAAGACATTTCAAATCCTCGGCAGGCTCATCTGTAACAAAAATTTAAAAAACAAATTAATTTGTGTCAAAGATTGCCAAAATAACATCTATATGTAAGATATCAACGCATTGCATTCGACAGAATTTTATCCGATCAAAACATCTCATCAGGAGTACCTCAAGGAAGTGTTTTAGGACCAGTATTGTTGATCCACAGCAATGACAAAGTGGATTATTTTGGAAGAAATGTTATATCATTCGTTGACGATACTCAAACTGGGGTAAATTAAGAAGAAAAAAGCAATAACCTTCAGATGGACATTGTATCAAGTTTATTCAAAGATTGGAACCTTTCTAAAAACATAGGCTTCCAATAATTCCGTAATAAATGAAATTGTATGGGCATTTATAATACACTGAATCAAATAATTTATAATAATAATAATATATTATAGATCATAATAATATTAATAATAACTTATGCATTAATAATTACCATAAAGTACGAAAATACATGATATTTTAATCTAAATAATTTATAGTTATTGGAATCTTAATTTTTTACTCGTAAGGTATTTTTCAGTGATATGCAATAGACTTTAGAACTTAACTAAATTGATCGACATTATAGGCACCGAATTCTCATCTACGAGTTGAATGAGTCACCAATCGAATGAATAACTCCTGGATTCCCTATGAATCGGCGAAAATATGATAATGCCCACGCCCTGAGTAATATCTCCAGTAATGATAATTTCATAAGAGAGATTTTTCTTTAAAAGTAAAAATTAGAGTTGAGATAACCCCGGGTATAAAAATCTCATAAAAGAAATATAAAATGTATATAAGAAAATTTAAAAAAATATCAAGCAACGAAACAAGCAAAAAACAACGGCAAATGAATTTTGATGAATCAGAGAAATGAAGTCTGTAGTCCATACCGTTTCCGGTCGTCGGTGACTGGGTACAAATAATAGAATTTTTTATTCTTAGAAATGCCGATACGACAGAATCCTACGCACCTGTTCTCAAAATGTACTCCAATTAAAAATTATCAATAATCTCAAATTAGAACATTTATGATTATACTTGAGTATGCAATTTGTTGGAGGCTCAAATAGTTCATGATATACATTCCATCCTTTTTAACTCTCAAACTATTCCTTGAGATCCACTCACAAAAGGAAATTTTATTATTCTAATACGAGTTATATTTATCTTCTTCTACTTCCCAGTTCCTTCGTTAAAAAGGCAGTAATAACTATCATAACCATTTTTCGGTAAATTATAGTTTTACACATGAAAATCAACACTCATCTATAACCATTCTCGGAGAGGAAAATTATAACTACCCGGGATTCGAACTCGGGACCTTATTGTTAGTTTAGTCATATGATTACTTAACTGATAGGCTTGTAATAGCGCTAATTTGAAACATCTCGATCAAGACACCAGAGTGACAAACTAAAATTCATAGATTTCTAAGTACTCAGTCCTATCGATAAAATTATAAAATATCTTTCCCCTGATCCTATATTTTTACGTATCCATCAACTTCCATAAGTGCCGTCCGCTTACTTCCAAACCGGTGAAATAAGACTATAATGCGAATGACAATGTAGCGAATTTCTACATTGTACGTGGAACTAAGGAGATTGAATCGGCTGCTATGTGTAAAATCGATACACTCAAGGTCAGTGTCGTGGAATCTCGAGGGACGGACACTTGGAAAATTCAAAAGATTTTTATTCCCGACGAGCCTCAAGATCGCATTGACATCATAAGGTCACTTGAGTGTCTTTATCATGTCAACTTACACTTGACTTGAGGTCGCACATGAGTGTCCTTCCATCGTTAAGCTTTTTTACTTGTTACTTCGAAAACTGATTCCTCCTTTGAGTGGAATTCTCTTAACTTGGAATACTCCCAAAAGGAAATTGAACTGGAATCTTTGAGCTTATTTAATTACAAGGAAAATATTCCGAGAAGATTAATCGAGGATATTAACTTTGGTGTTTGAAGAAAGGATGAAGTGAAACAATGATAAAAGAATTTTGGATCGGGATTTAAAAATAATTCAACTCTTTTGCCATCACACTCGTGGAGCTTTTCATCTTCTTATCAGTTTACGAGGAGGAACTGAATTTTTTTTCATATGATCTTCCGAAATGAGTAAGATAAATATAAAACAAAATTCATCATGAAAGAATATTATTTGATTCAATTATGTATTAATATCTTTTGTGAATTTAGAGTATTTGTTGCATATCCCTTGCTGAAGATAATCTACCGCAAATACTTATAGTATAATACATAATAGTCTAAGGAGTTTTGCACATACGAAACTTCTGTACACGTAAAACTAATTCAATTGCTATTCAACTAAATAATTATTAGATTAGCATAATTTTTAGCACATTTTATGCTCTTTCAGTAAGGAATATACTAGTGATACTTGGATGATAATAATCCTTTTTGGATTTTTTCTTGCCTGAGACGGTTCGTGGATAATTTTGTATAAAATGAATTCTATTTCTACTACGTCAAGTTTAAATTTTCCGCCAAATTTCATTTGAAACTACGAAATCTTTTGCCAAACAGAAGGAAATAAAACGACCTCCAAAAAGAAACGATACCTAAAACAATCAAAGATCACTTTCGCGAACTTTAGAAGGAAACAATATACTCCAAATAAGAAGTGGAAGAAGAAGCATAAACCTCCCACGACACTCCCTCAGTTCCTTTAGAAGTAGTTATGACAGTGATCAAGTGTATGAAAAATGATTATCGCGCAACATCTAAGAGAATGCAACCAGCGACCGTGGTTCTGCACGAGGAGCAATCGGATTCAGCATTGAGAAGGGAGATCGACGAAAAGACCGCCTTTCACCCATCCTATTCACAGCGGTCGTGGGAGAAACATTATATAGTCTCTAAACTGCGTGGAAAAGGGATTGCGTATAAGCGGAGAATACATCAGTCATCTGCGTGTTGCTGATGACAGACTTCTCTACGCAACAAATTCATAATTTCTTACGTCAAGATTTATATAACTAAACGAAAAAGGACTAGAGATAGGATTACGGATGAATATGTTGAAATAAAATTAATTTTTAATTCTTTTTTGGGCTCAAATTATGGTTAAATTTTATAGAGAACTTTCATAACCTATGGTGTTTAACACAAAATAATTCGAAGACTAAAAGCAATAGTAAGAGTTATGGAACAATAAATGCTACGAATTATGCTCAGTACACAAATTAAGGGACAGTAAACATAATACAGATCAGGTGGTGAGAAGGAATGATAAATGATCATTAACGATATTAAATTGCATACAGAGAAAATAATATTAACAGTTGTATGTATTGATTGTTCCATGATAAACTTATGATAAATCGAACACAGAGTAAAATCAAGTACTCAGGGATATTTAAGGGAGTCTTTCGCTATATTTTAAACCACTGCCTTCTTTCTGATACACAGCGAACTTATCGACTGGTAAAACATCGTAACCAATCGACTATATCGAACCAGTGAGCTGTATATCAGAAAGAAGAAGAAGACATACTTGAGGATAACTTGGCAAGGGAAGGACAGGAACCAAGAAAATTGGAGTGTGTCCTATATTCATAGTTGGAATTGGCTTATAATATACATAGTATATATAATTTTATGTATTCTTATCTTATGTTATTTCGATCATATTTAATGATCAAGAATGCACGATTATTTTAAAATAAGTTGGTTTCATTCACTGCCATGTCCCACAATTATTTAGCAGAAAAAACTCATTTAACTCTTCACGGAAAAAATTACCCTGAGAGCCGCCATTCGGCCTCTGTTGGGAAGTGCGTCCCTGCCCTATTTTCTAAAACGATTACTTGCTAGAATCCTTCGGAAAAAAGAAGACTCCGAACTTTATTTGTCGTAGCGGTCTGATCTTTCTTGCAGAAAACGGTACAATGTTACACAATGTTCGGAAAAAGATTCCCAATTCTCCAATTGTTTAGATAGGTATAATTCTAGGAAAGGGGTTTTCAGGGTTTGTTAAGATATTTACAAAAAAATTATACACTATCAAAATTTCTAAACTTAGATTTCGATTTGTAATTTTAAAAAAGGTGGTGGTAATGTTATAAATTATGAAAAAATTATTGCATATATTTGCAAGAAATAAAATGGAAAAAATCGTAACCCTATACGATATCTATGTAGGAATCATGTTTGAACAAAGAACTGCAATTTCTGCAGAATTCTTTCTTAAGACAATTTTTAAATAACAATATATAGACTGAGAACATATCTTTTGGAGTCAGTTAACAAATTTTTAGAAAATAGTGGAAAATTCATTGGAAATATTTACTTGTTATACCTTTCAATCCTTAAAATAACTGACTCGTCATAAAAAATCATCGAATTTTATTCATCTCCATAATTTCGTATTGTACTACTTTTTAATTATTTTGTTCTGGGCAATTCACAAATGCAATAAATTTAATTCCAATGTATTTAATTTACAGTTATTTCCTCTCTATTATCCATTCTGTATTCAATTCTCTATTTTACTCTTCCAATATTTATTGATTCTATCTAGTACTATACGCATCCAGCTTATCTGACTAAATCCACCGGAAATTCCGAACATCCACAGCTGCTTAACGGTAAGTGGCGGGAACTGCAAGAATCCTGATTCCTAAATCGATATATATCGATATTGTTAATCTGCGAATAAACTGCATTAGAACTCTTTCTCGCCTGCATTACCCTTTCCCGCGATACCTAAACTGTTCAGTAGACTGATCTGAAATCGCCTAAATAAGATTAGCAAATAACTGTGTAGTTAGGGACCAAGATACTAAACAAAACATCGACCTAAGCTTCAAAAATGGCGGTTAGATCTTATACTGCAGGGAGGCGCTGCATTTCCAGGGCAAAAGACTGTGATCTACTTTTCCCCCGATCTTCCCCACCCGCCCATCCCTGGAGGTGGGGTGTGACCGAGGTTAAATGGGTCAGTGTGTCAGGAGTCCTACGTCCTATTAGATGAGCTTTTCCCCCTCTTGTGGCAAATGCTGATCGATTGCATTTAGTGAAGTAGCCTCAGTGCTGGCAAATGAGAATAATTCATTATTCTTGGGAAGATCGCCGAAAATAAATGGCGAACGAATATCGAAAAGGGAGGTTTGCTGAATACTAAACGACATAGAAAAAGGAAAAAATCCCTGAATAAGGTTGGGAAGAATTATTTTTTGCATTCAGCACCCATTTCTAAGGATTTTTCTCTAGATATGGGTACACAAAAACTAAACTACCTGCTAGCTCAGCCAAAATCAATCCTAAATCATCCTCAAACATTTCGTGTCTTATTACATAATATATTTTAAAATTAATTTTTACCATATCTATGGAACGGAAAAGTTTTAGTTCCATGGATATTATTGGTTTGAGTATACTCCTTCCTAAGACGCTACGCCCAAGCCAACTCCTCTTCGCTTCATTGATCCCATTGTTTTCTACTGTTGTTCAAAGTAGCTAAACCCTGCATACATCCACATGCCCCCAGTCAAGCTTAGTCAAGATTTTTTCGAGCTTCAGAGAAGAAATTATAAATTACCCTCGTTTTCGTTAGGTTCTTTCTCAGCCCTATATTTCTTCCTTTTCTATTTAGGTCTCCAGGTCTTGATCTTAGGTCTTCAGAATCCTGACTGATGTGTTGTCCATTTATACGCAATCCCTTTCCAACTCATTTTAGAGACTCGGATACTTCTCCCATGACTTCTGTGAATAGAATGGGTGAAAGGCAGAGCATGTCGATCTCTTTTCTGCTGAATCCGTTTGTTCCTCGTGCAGAAATCACGGACGCTGTTGCATTCTCTTAGATGTTGCGTAATAGTGGGTTGTCCTCAGCATCTATCCCTTGACTCCCGGCGTAGAGGAGGTACCAACCGAGTCGAAGACTTGAGCATCGACCACGAAGCATATACCGAGTTCCATCTTGCACCCATTTATTATATGTGCACGTGTGTGTGTGTATATATATATATTTATACTTAGAAGCAATACAACTTCTCTTCTGTTTAAAGAAGGATAACTATTTGATTCGATTGATTTGATTTGAATGTCTTGTATACAACACATGCATGTTTCTTATCGAATGAATTATCCGGATATCTAAAATTGCAAACTCATACTTTGTGTTATCAAAGAGATTTTTATACAGGAAAGAGCATGTTTACGAACGTTATAAGATGTTTACCATGATCATAAACAATCCAAAAGAAGTCACAAAATAAAATTCGAGTACTTTTATCTCCCAACCTTTTGAGAGCTTCAGTCGAAGATAAAAATTTGATTCCATGACTGAATGAAAAGAAATTATCTTCAAGATAAACTAATGAACCTAATTAATTCTGTTTCACCAATCTTGAGATTAGCTTTAGATAGATACGGGTCTCGTTTTAACACGCAAATTTCGCTCACAAACCGAGATTTACGACATTTTTTATGGCTTCATTTTGGTGTTTATAATTATATATAATTTACTAATACCCCTCAAAGTCTACCGACTGCTTGACTCATCCCCCTGAATTGTAAGTTGCGAGTTCGCCATTCAAAGCTCAAATTTTTATCGACTGAGTATCGCTCGAGTGTTCCATATGCAGAAACCAGTTCTCTCACTTGCCTTTCGCCGTCACCTCGGTTGGTATCATTTTCAGAAAACCACTTTTACTAATAATATAATCGCGTTTCGCGCGGTAACGTACGATCATCCATATAAAAGGCAATTTTTTAATTCCATAGTATTAGACCAAGCGACGAACCATTCGCTTATTTACCGATACCGATTTTCATCTTCCTTATACGAGTTGTTCAAACATTTACATCGCAAGCAATATTCGAAATATAAATGATATATAATAAAAATTAATTGAGTCATTTATATCTTTAAGCCTGACTGGTAACTGAGAAAACGGCATCCGATACATGGACAGAAAAGTCTTTAATATCCCTTCCACCAGTAATCCTCGGTTCGTACATGGAGTTATTGTATTAGAAGACGTCTCAAAAATGAAAAGAGATCACAGTTTTATTATTATTGTTTCATAATATATACATTTATAAGTAATTGTTATTAATTTATTTATATACATTGTTGACGATTCAATATAATTGTTCATATTGGTTGTTTTTGAAACTTTTAATAATAATGAATAGATAAATATATAAAAAATATAATCAATATTACAAATATATATAACAAATATAATAATATCTCTTTTCTAATTTTGTTACGATGTATTTCCACACCTCCGCCTACGAGTATCTCATCTCAGACCAATAAATAATAAATGGGTTACGAATACAAGGAGTAATGAACTTACAAAAACTTTGACAGGATCGGGAATAAAACCCGGGCTTCCCAATTTCCGGTCGGTTACTCTACTCAATGGGTGTTTCAGAACATTCAGACACGCAGTCGAGTAGGAATGGGCGTCACAGTCTCGTCCGACTGAGCAGCACAGTCTGCTGCCTCTGTAAAAGCCGTGTTAAGGAGACACCTCTTTAAAGGATACGTAAGGTTTAAGGGATAAACAATCGTCAGACACCGTTTCGTAGACTCCCTGGAGGATCGAAGGATCTCTTCTGTGTTAAACACGTTATAAGGAGCGCTGGAAGTTGTGAGGGCTATAAATGGATTCGTAAGAAGATTTGATAGTCTATGGAAAATATCTTTCGAGAAAGGAAGTACCATCCGCTTTTTTTCGGAATTATCACAGGAAAGAGAAGGAGCTGTAGGGACAAGTTTATGATTATATTCTTGAACATTTTTAACGCAATTTAGCTTCCCTTTTTCGGTAAAACGAATTTTAATTATGAATATTTGTTAGGAGAGATCAAAAGTCACTTTCGGAGGTCAATGAATAAGGATGATCATTGTCCCATAGTAGGTTTAAATGAAGTTGTTGAAAGCTGGACCGAGTTTCTATGCAAAATGCAATAAAGCTCTACTCATAAAGTCCTGCTCAAAAGTGATAGCAAAAGAGAAAGAAGCTGTATAAAACCGTAGCTAAGAGGGGTAGATTGAATGCAGAGTTCTGTTTTTGCCTAATGAGGAAACTTTGAAGAATGCGGCCAATTTTAGACCTAGAAGCTAACACAGAAATGAAGGAATATAAATGTAAAACCTTGTTAGAGGCACTTGGTAGGGATGCACGAATGTTTTTGTCAAGTATGCGTTGGACTTGAGGAGGTAAGTATTTCGTAACCTAAAAATCTATTTAGAAAAAGCGAACTCGCTCAATTCCCTTTATCAAAAAGTACTTCGCTGCAAATAATACTCTGTGTTAAAAATTATAATTATAATATTGAATAGAGAATGAATCCTACTTAGTTAACAGTTGATGAATTGATATAAAAAAGGCACCAAGTTCAGAGAGTATTCTTTAATTTATAAAAAAAACCTTTGCATATATGCTTCACTATTTTTTCGCAACTTCCAATAGAAATTCTTACATGAAGGCTCGGTCTCAGTGCGGTGGATAACAGCAAACGTTACCCCACATACTTGGAAGGATCGTGACCTAAAGACAGATAACTGAAGGTCGATTTCTATCACTCAGAACACCGTCTTGGGAACAAAAGTAACTGTCACTTGATGAATCAGTAATACCATAGAAAATGTGCATCATACTTTCCGGATGTGGTCACTAACTCTCAATTGATCGATGAAATCCGCAATAATATTTTAGGGTTCAAATTGAGGGTGATGGTGTAGGTCACTTGCATGTTAAAACATAAATCGTTCTTAGCATTTAACGTAAAAAGGCGAGAATATGAGTGCTACGTTCGCCCTCCGAGGACAATGTACCCAATTGTATGGCAACCTCGGAGGTAAATTAGCACTCTTCTGAAGCTATTCCATTGAGTTTTTGTGTCAATACGGAGCAACTCAAAAATACGAATACACTCAAAAGAAAAAATACAAAAAATCAGATAATTTTTGCCGAGTTTACCGGATGTGATTTTAATTATTGAAATATGAAATCAATGGCTTGGTGGACAACGGTACACGCAAGAATGGGAAGATACTTTGAAAATGTCACTATTTATTGGACCCTCAGAATAACTCAATAACCTTTTGGCGGCTATAATATATTTTTATATTATAATATTTTATACATATCTCTAAAAGCCTAAAAATGAGTTATAGTATACGTAAAATATTACTGAAAAAATAGAATGGAAAAATTCACACTATATTTATTTAATATTATAATTCAAACTGGAAAATAACATTATCCACACGAATGGTTTTTGGAAGAGATACTAGTATGAGAATAATATTTTACAATTATTATTGATAGTAAAAATTATTTATTTCAGAAAATGCATAAAATTATATTTCTGACAATAAGTAGATAATGATATAGATACTAGACACGAACTTTATTATGGTTCAAATGTACGGTAAAATATATATTTCAAAATTTTAGTGGACGAACCAGGAAATACAAAGGATTTTCAACACATACGCTGATAACTGTTTCATACTTTTGTTTCAAGCTTCCGAAGGACAAGAGAGAATAATATTTACTCAGATTTCTTCAATAGGTGAGGAAGCAATGATAAAAAACGAATGATAAGATTAAGAAATATGAGAACCAAGGATCTGCGGTCTCCACCAACATATTGAATTTACTCAAAATACTCAATATAAATATATATAAGTATACCGTTACCTACTCAAGGTTCTAATACCTTGGTAACGCTCGTGTATTTCCTTTGTCAAAGAAAAAAGAATAAAGGTAAAGAAAAACCTTCAATGACAAACGACGTAGCTGCTAACAATGTATTACTTTATTCAACGAAAATTCGTTCGATAACCGAGTTTTGGATTATACACTTAATTGGACAATACGCACGTAATTTTTCAATTGGCTTCTGAAAGAAACTAATTTTTAATTAGATAAATATCTAAAATGAAATCTTCAAATGATTGATCGGCTGCTTCCTGTTTCCTTGGGTATCGCTAGCGTTAAGAGTAATTCACTCGAGTAGGTTTCAATGATTCACGCTCCCGATATCAATTCTCGTTCACGTGTATTCATATCCTCTGAGAATAAGAGAGGAGATATTAAGAGAGCTCAATGAAATGATAAAAGAGCGTTTAAACTCATCTTATTTTACCGTGGCCCTAGGGGTAACAGCCGAATGCTGGTATGACTCGAAGACGAAATTCTAATATTACTTTGTACGAATTTCTTCCTTGAAGCGTTGTTAATAACGCGACATACTAAAATTCATAATAAATAATTGATATTATAATAACGAAAAAATATAATAATATATTAAATAATAACTAACTATTATAATAAAATACTTATATATATATATGATTAATATATAACTAACTAACACAAATAAGTATTAGTTTTTGTCTATTCCTCAATATCATAATATTGAAATAGCGTATGAAGTAAATAAATGAAAGAGATTTTCCCAAAATTTAATCAACCCTAACCCTAATAGTTGTACGTATGATTTTTATCAGGGTAATAATAATATTTTTCAAAGTCTGTAAAGAGAATAACTATTTTACAATTTTAGTTGAGTATTTTACGATTCTAGGCTTGCAGAATTTGATCTGTAAACCACAACTCGGATTTTGCACAGTTGGATAAGTAATATATCCCGTGCAAAACAAAGCAAGAGTTGTATTTAAAAGATGTTCGGCCAAGAGAATAATATATCATTCATCGGATGACTACCGAAGAGCCAGCGGTAACAATATTTTTAAACCACAAATAATCCCGCAATTTTTCACTACAAGCCTCTAACATGGTAATTCAACCGGACGTAGAAGTACCACCCGTTCGAATGTTTTGTGAGTGTGACTTAACAGAGGTCCATCGTGAAAGGAATAATACCATTCACCTCGCCACGTACAACTGCCACTGCTTTAAGTGTAGTGACAGGCTTACGGAGCTAATGAATGAAGCGGAGAAGACAGCGAATCGGATAACAGATAATTTGATAGCTCTTAATGAAGAGCATTATTTCTATTAAAGAGAAACTAAGGATGGAAGACTTGGAAGCCTTGGATTTCTAATTAATATGAAGAAACGATTTGGAGAAAAGGCTAGTGGTTAGGTTGCAGAACAATATGGACTGGAAAAAAGGAATCTCTGGGTGGGAAATTAGGAAATACATCAAGGTTTATATGAGAGAGTTTGATGATAAAACGGGAACGTAAAGATACATACAGAAATAGAAGCATTGAAAATTGTAATTAACAGATAATTGTGGAGGGAAAATAGATTTAAGCTCCACAAAAATGCAGCAACAATAATCGACAATGGTGAATATAAGAAAAATCCACGATTAGCTTCCAAAAAACCTTGACGAAAACACAAAAAGCAAAGGAATGAAACTAGATGAAGACAAAAATTAGTTTGATAATTCCTCAACACTCTCGGAAGAAAAATCAGCAAAGGACAGAAAAAAATCAACCATAATAGGAGTAGTAAAATTATGGGTCTGAGAGTGTGTAGGCGGAATATCCAGGAATAAGTGCAATTGAGATAACTTCCATATAAGCCTGAGGTATGCCTGGGGTAACTTTAACCCTGCTTGAAATAACATCTTCATGTGCTACTTGTTGCTCTTATTTTTCAATACACAACAAATAATTTTTGTATTAGATTTTGACTGTGTTTTGTAGTTTTCTTTTGTTCAATCAGAATCTGTACACAATTGTTTGTATTCTATATTTCCTCGAGCTCTGCGGAAGATTGATAAGTGAGCTGAGTTTCCCATGCAGTTTCTTTTTCTTTGGAAGATACATAGTGAATTTGTAAATAAAATCTTATGAAATCATTTTTTTATAAATATCACTCTTTATATTATTAGCATAAGTTTGAACACTGATTTCTGGTTTTTGATCTATCAATAGCTTCCGTTTTTTGTAAGTTCTAGTTAATATCAAATTTAGAAAAAATAATTAAGGACATTTTTTCATTCAACCCACATTTTCATCCTTATTTTAATATGAAAGTAAATAATTTATTTTCTTTTAACTCCTTCGTAAGGTCTAACTTTATCAACGAAATCGATTGATAAAAATTATTTTTGGGAAAGTTCAGTGATATCGATAAATTTTACTGTAATAAAATGACAATTGATCATTTCTACATAACAGCCTTTCAGTATTAATGTAGTGAAGTCAAATATTTATACGTATATTTCACATTCTGTAGATTCTGTCCCTGTGTTTTCTTAGCTTTTAATTACGCTTGATATGTTGGCTCTTTCTGTATAGAAATTAAACTTTATAAATGGTCACAATTATTGTGCATACAGTTGACGTAAAAAACCAAATGCGCTCTCATTCCAACGTATGAAAGTATTTTGGGATCCTGGGAATATCTAAAAAATCCAAAACCCGGGGAAAGGGTATGACTTGCATCCTGGCAATTTGACCAAGATTCCCCTTCTATATTCACACTGCACTGTTTTATCGAAATGTATCATATGAGCTGTTACGTAGGCAATAATAACCTCGTTTCGAGTAAGCCAAGAAAAGAGATAAAGAATCACTCCGCACTGCGATAAACTCGTTCTCTCTTTCTCTACCATCCCTCCGCTTTTTTATGGTCTACTCTCATCATTACAGGGCAAAGTTAATACATTTTTAATTCTATCTTCTATCAAAATACCATTACCCTAACGTACAATCTATATCTAGTTCAAAATAATTATTTGTTTATCGATTGTGAGGTAGATGTTGGTATCTTAATCGATATTTAGTTCTTTCAGCTCGTTTCACACTCAAATGACGAGTATATATTAATTAGTGTTGTAATTAATTAACCATCAGCAACATCGTTATGATCTTAACTTCGAACCTTTCCGGAATTTCGTATTTTTAATTCCAATTCTTCATCCTCCCTCACTATTCTTTTCCGTTATTTTTAAATAACACCTCTATTTTCTTTCTTTTTAATTTATATATCAGATCCATCTTTGATTGTTACTGTTATCTCATTATTCCCTAATGAAATGTACCAGTTGTTTCTTGTTTTCGTTTTTTAACAAACTCTCTGATAAACATTTGAACGTATTCCTTTAATATAACCTTATTTTTTAGAGAAATTGCTTCTTCATTTACCTACTATTCGAAATTCTACTTCTCTTTCTTTGTCTGTCTTCACTTTCCTAAGATATTTATGTCGAAATATTTCACTCCAAGGATCTTTGTATTATTGCCACGTGCATCTCTACTCGTAATATATTCTATTTCAAAATGAATACGTCC
The DNA here is from genome assembly GCA_020796165.1 of Pantala flavescens. Classification (NCBI taxonomy): domain Eukaryota; kingdom Metazoa; phylum Arthropoda; class Insecta; order Odonata; family Libellulidae; genus Pantala; species Pantala flavescens. The sequence goes on along the minus strand of CM036886.1, from coordinate 12,195,471 downwards.
TTATCTAAAGCTTTTGAAATTTTATTTTCTAATTTTAGCATATTATTAAGTAAATTTCTAATTCATTACGCTTTGCTTTTTAAAAATCACGTTGTAATATATATAAAAGTATGGATGTTTTATCATCTAAAATCATGAAATCTCGTGCCACTTACTGTGTTATACATTTAAACAATATTTCATTTTTATTTTTATTAATTTTGAACTACAAAATTTTTAATTTTTCTTACAATTTATAACATGGTATCTGTAACAATAAATGTAGATGTTGCAATAAATACTACACCTCAATACCAAAGTATCAGAGTCAGGCTACTTCTAGATAATCCATGGAAAATACTTTGTCATACCTGAAATGATTTAATTTTTTCTTTGGTAGTGAATAGACGTTTTAAATATGAATATCGATAAGATCAGAACATACTAACTATACTAACATAGCAACATTCGATGATATACGCCTTAACAAATTTCAAAGCAACGCACAAACTTATTTGGGTGAACGAAAATGCCAACTCGAACCAGAGCCAGGATTTCGCAGCCAAGAGACGAAACTAGCTGACCATAATGCAGCATTATCATTAAACCTAAAGCATATCACTCACTTAATTTTAGTTAGACCTTTATATTACAGAAAAAAGGGTTTTTTCTTAATTTTAATCTCCTATAGAATTTATTCTGATCGGAAAAATAACCACGCATCAAAATTGCACGTGTATTAATTTTACAATGAAGCATAAATTTATCGAGCTAATTATCGAAAATTTTTCCATTTTGATACAAGTATTTCTATGAAGATAATCCTGTCTCTTCGAATACTTCTTTCTTATATCAATAATTCTATCCTTTTTCGTAGAGCGACTTATACTCGTATGCGTCCGTGCGCATCGATTTTTGGGCAGACATGTCAAGGGCAAGAATACATCGGACCTTCAAAGAATTTTACCATGTTCTATTTCTGAATCCATAGCGCTGATAGCATCTCTTTTCTTCAGTTTGTTATCTCAGTACGGATACGTGGCGGAAAATTGAAATACCGTATAGAACTGAAGAATTTTCTTTCAAGGTGCAGTGTGACCTAATGTAGAAAATATCTTGGGTTCGTGTTACATATATTTCCCGTTAAAACTTGATCATTGGTTTGGAACAATTGGCCAGTTTTGATTTTTCTCAGTTGATAAACATTAGAGAAATTATTTTATATTATTTATTTTTAAAAATTATTTTAAGGATCATCTAATTAACAGATCTGTTTTCGAAAATTGGCAAATCATTCTCATTAATCGTAATTTTCACTCATTAAAAATAGTAAAATAAATTTACTCATTGAGTTCTTACAAATTCAATGCAAAGGTTAAAATGCTATTACGAAAAATATAAATATGACTGGGACTCGAACCCAGGTCCCGTTTTTCCGTGGAACCCCAGCTTAGCAAAGCCTATATTTTACTATAACCATTGTAAACGTATTCATGTAAAATTTTTAATTAACAATTGAAAAATCGATTAATCTGCAGTAAAAATTATTAATTTTCTATCAAGCAAAATTAATTTTTATAATTATCGATAATCATCGCTTAGTCTATTCAATTAACTTGTTATTTTTAAAGAGGTCAAACTCAATACGATCCTATTCTTCGCATCAACGACAAATCATAATAAGCTAATAAATAATAAATGAAATACGAAAATTAATGATTAATATTAATGCTTGTTCGTGTGCGTCGAAGGAAACAAATCACCTCGTTTATGATCTCTTTTAGAAATGGTGCGAACATTACCCAAATCTGCTAGTCACCGGTCGTAAGGTTATGGAAGGGAACTAGGTCAACTGCAGCTGGCCAATATTTAGATGGAACCCCTTCCCACGATTCCTCCAAGTGACTTGTACTATCTCATTTTTATATAAATCATGCGAGCTATGAATAAGTTATAAAGGATAACTGCACTTAATTTCTGTCGCGTTTTATAATTATGTCACGGTTTCGTAATTATATTAATTACCGTTACGAAAGAGTGATACAAACATTTTTCCCGGGATTGATGAAGTAATTTATTTTACGTGCTCATTCATCGTCCTATTTCGCAGAATTGCGTATCGAAGGCAATCGATCAAAATTACGGCGACTAATCAGAAGATACTGTACTTCTTGAACGCTAAGTTTCTTATGGGGGAAGTTCGGTATCTTTTTTAATGTTTGCAAAGATAGGCGTGTACGTTATATGAGCACATATTGTGAAAACTAAAAAAATGAAGGATGAAATTGATGAAAATTCCATATTCGAATAATATTCTAGTTTGGACATTTTTGAAGTATTGAAGCCATATCATTTTATAATAAGCTCTGTGTCTTTAGATTAATTAATATAATAATTTACATTTATTAAATATTATTTAAGATTTTTACTAAATAAGAGCTTCTTATTATTAATAATTTAAAGCTTTATTTCGAGAAATGAATTCAGAGAATAACAGTTGTAAAATTTCTCCTTCTTAAATATCTCGAAATATTTTATAATGAATCAAATTTTTCTGTACGTTTTTATGATTGAATTAATCATTTAATCCAATCTTAATTAATAATTTTGTCATATTATTTCCCAGGATTATTTGAACATGAAATCTGGAGCTTAAGAATAATTGATCAATGTATATATGCAGAGTTATGACCCATCCATTTTATATTGGATTAATAAAGATTAAGGTTTAAGGTTAATTATTAAGGTTTAAGAGAGATTTAGAACCAATTTACTCTATATCGTCAGACTAGTTGGTGGGCAAATTATACTGACCTGACATATAAAGTACTGATATATGAGTCAGTCATCAACAAATATGAACGTCAACAACGTCATTAGTATTACCATCTGTAGAGAAAGTAATGCTTAATACAATAATAATGAGAGTATATGAAACCTATAATCCTCACCTTATGCAAGAGATAATTGGTATTTCCACGTGCTTTAAGTTTTCTTACTATATTATTTCAATAAATAAGTTATAAATTATGATAATTTGTTTTGTTCAATTACCTAGTCAACAGATTGGCATAAAAACAATTTTTATGAAATATTTAGTACAATTTTTTAAATAGAAAGAGATTTCAAAGTTTGAGTGTACACTTGTTACCTTCATATTAGTAACCCTCAGTACTGACACACTTATTTTCTCACAGTGCTCTTTAGCAAACTGAGTGCTCTTAATGTTTTCTATAAACTATTTCAAGTAAATAGGAAAAATGAATTATATGAATAGAATTTATTTCAAGTAAGTATGATTCAGTACCAATTGAATTTATCTAAAAGCATTGTATATTTTTCCTTGTTACACCATCATCCATTACTTTATTTGGTATCACAGCATGCAACAAAAATGTAGGTTAAGAAACCGGTTTTCTATATCAATAGATATAATTAATTCTGATTGATTTATATTTACTCCTTTTTGAATTAATGTTATTATTTGACCTTCTATAATTTCAAATAATATTCAAACGGCTTACAAACTAAATGGCATTCAAAACAAGCTTGAGTGCTACTGTTATAGTGCATCTCACCGTACCCATATACAATGCATATACTATCATGAAGTTCATATAATATTGTGTGTGAAGCATTACTTAATTCCGAAATTCGACTGATGTGTTCCGAATTACCCATCAAGTCTTAAATGATGCCGAATTATTCTTCTGCTTGTCTGACTCTCCAAAAACCATCAAAGGATATCGATTGATTAAATTTAGATTCAGTATCCCTGCAGACTTTCAGTCTTGAAAACTCCCCGACTGAATGTTTGGCGTATATTCTTTCTGGATTTATATTCCGATTAATAGATCTAACTGATTACATAACACAGAATCGATGTTTCAATTCGAATTCAATTATACTATAAATAATTGTGATTGTTTAATTAACATGGAAACATACAGCCAATCGATATAAAAACACCGATTATATAGAGGATACTACAGAATCCGAACGGTCAATTATAATCCAGTAACTATCCATGATAGAACAACTAAACCGGCAAAATAATATTCTTCGAGATTTATACACTTATAAATTCGTATATGACGCCGATTTCGAAAGATAAGAAAACGGTGCCGAAGTCTAGACATGTACAAATCCTGGATTAATCTCTCAAACATTTCGAGCACATACCCTAAATGAAATGAGGTTGCAAGTGCACGCCGTGTTTTCAAGGTTGTCTCTATTTCAAGGGTAGTCCCACAAACAATACAATATACCCATTCTTGGTTGTAGTACCGAGATCAATGAACACTAATGGTATTAAAACCTTGCATCATCGTTTCCCCGCTACACAGATTCTGAATAGGTCAAGTTTAGGGCATTACTGGGTTATTAAAATGTACGTGATCGTGGATTGCTGGGGATTATTTCTAACGAACAAGGGAAAGAATCCTTTCATTTATTGACTGTTTCTTCCATCTGATTTCCCCTACCCTTCATCTTCTTTATCAGACTCTTGTCTACGTAAGCGGGGCTACGCTGCCCTAGTCACAGCGTGTTATTGATCTCCTCCAACCGCGGAAGATCGAGATAGTCGAAAAGGTAAGATTGAAGATGATAGAAATGGTTTTTAAGTAGTATTTGATGATGTACTAGAGGAATCTTTAAGGTTTCGGTCAATGCTTTCCCTTTCTGGAATGGTTGCGAACCTTGGTGACGATTTGATACGTCGACGTTTCAACCGCATATATTACGAAAAACCACGTAAACAGGCAGACTTGATCGTACTTTGCAGAATGTATCTAGAACTTGATCGATAACATTGGCGAGGGTGGAGATTTGCTCATTTGGATGGCTTTCAGAGCGACGCAGCAATTGCCTCATGAATGGAAGTCGGAAGGAATAGCCTATGAGAGAAAATGGAGCGTGTTCTCCCGATTTTTAGCCTAAACAGCAAAATTAGGGTACACCAGTATGAAGATCAACACGTGAAAGATATAGCGGTCGCGGCACAGTGCCAGTTGTCCTAAATCGAATTAATTTAGGTTGCGGGTACAGTACCTCTATAGGTTTTGAATGAAAACTCACCTTCGGAAACGAGACGACTACGATTCCAAATGCGGAGAACTTGCTTGGACCTTGCGAACTTCTTTTGAATCGTTTCTGCGGACAGCGGAGGCAAGTAAAATCACCGACACTCATGGCAGAACTGACTACAACACAAATGGCACCATCATTGTCTCCCACTTCACCAAACAAACAAACAGCCTCTCTCTCTATAGCCTATCCAAGTGAGTCGGTAACTAATACGAGCTGCATGCTGCGGGAAACGGAATGCCCAGTAGTGGTGAATCCAGTATATGATGGTGGACTTTAGGTACGAGATCTTCCTCGACTGGTCATCGTCCGCACTCGAATTCGAATGACTTTTTCGAAGGCTGACCTACAGCGTATTGCTTCTCTTGGATGAAGAGGACATCCTTTGCTATTCATGCAAATCTAACCGGCACCTAAACACGCTCGCGCAAAACTGCCACTTCCCCTTTGAACCTCTTTCCATGAACCCCCCCATGACGACCGGGTAGCATCGATTGGTGGGGTTGGAGTTTGCGCGTAGAAAGGGGATATGAAGTGAATGGGGAAGGATTTGAAGGCAGCGTCGATTATTGGATATATTCTTTTCTTAGCCGGAATTTAACTGATCACTGAAACTGAGAAATAAGGGACTCCCACGAACTTTTCTGGTCATTCTCCTGGATCCTAAACACACATTTTGAGTTACTAATTTTTCGGCGTAAGTTGTTTACGAATTTTGATGGATACGTCCTAAGATCGAATTTATTTACTAATGTGTTTGTGGAAACGTAAATATTTAATGATGGATCGATTGATTTTTTTGCAAAATTCTTCAACTGTTATTACGTAAGATTCCTTTTGTAATTAATTCTCTTTCTTCTAAACCAAAATGTGTCTATTTATTAGTAAATAATGCCGTGTTATCGGAGGTTTTGATAGGGCCGATCAAAGGAATAAGCCTCAGGGTCAGGTTGATACAGTAGATTAGATTAAGGAAAGAAGACCGACATGAGTTATGCTATGACATAGCGCAAAACAATAGAAAGTACCAGATGATATGAACTGGTTTCTTGCTCCCATTCATCTCCCGATTTCAAGAACAAGAACTGTCTCGAGTTCTTTCGTTCGCATAGAGATTTCTGTACATTATGCACACATGAAATGGGACATCGTTTGAAGAAATGGAGAATTTTTTGATAGATTTTGAAAAGTGCCAATGATCCGATTTTTTATTGTTTTTAATTTATTCGTCCAAATTATTGAAATGATACTGAAATTTTAATCAAGGGTTGCTTTTCTGAAGACAAATTATTTGGTCTATAATAATTTAAAATAGGAATTTTACTGGATCTATTTTTAGATAAAATCGTATTTTGTTTCCATGCCTGAATTAATTCATTTTTTTATTTTTTGGAAGGAAAATTTAGACTAATCCCTTTCACTTGTAACGAAATCTCATAGGATGAGATATAGAAATTGAATTCATACTAGGTTTTACTTCGTGGATGGATATTCTGAGGTGAACAAAGAAAAGAACATCGTTAACTTTAGCGTGGAAGTTTAAAGCGTTCCTTTTTCAATTTCAATATTCTTCCATGCTAATTATTCACGTGCCACACAACAATAAACTCATTAAAATACTTATTGATTATTTTACAATGATTTTACTGGAATTTCATGTAAATTTGGATTATAATTTACTGGAGAATGAAGTTCAAAAAAATTCGTGGTATTTTTTTATCGTTTACAAATACTTTATAGAATTTGACGTACAATGCCATTTTTATTTTGATAGAAAAATTGAAGGAACGTTATTGTTAGTTGAAAACAGAGATAAAATACGCTTTTAATGAAAGAAAAGTTTGGCATAATAAATATATATGTTCTCAGTCATTGCTCGATGGACTGAAACCGTACGTAACTAACCATATGAGGTTATTTGACCTCATCACATCAAACCCCGCATAGAAGTACTCCTCAGCTGGTATTTATTGCGAAATAATCCCAAATTCTGAGAATCATCCAAGCAGAATTCTGTTCCAGCCACTGTTTAAGGGATGAGAATATCTTTTCGTAAAAAGTCACGCAGCTAAGGGATAAAAGGAATAACGGTGGTGAAAAAGTCGGGCATGACTGGAACTCGATCCTGTGATCTCCTAGTTGCTGGTCGGTTGCTCAAGCTAGCGTGCTAGAACATTCAGACACGCTATGGACTATCTGAGCCCTGTTACTTTTGAACTATAGTTCAAAATTTTTCGTGAAACGTTTACGTCGAAATAAAATTCAAAAACAACAAATATCTGTTATCAAATTAGGTTGAGGTCATCTCTTTAAGATGAATTTGTTTTCTATTTCGTAAATAAACTATGGAAGACTTATTGTTAGACGGAATAATAACGTTGCTAATTTACAATATTGGCGCACAATCTTGAGTATTCTGTTGGTGTATATGACCAGCCAAACGTATACTTTACGTATTTGTTATTTATATTTCGCAATTCTCTCGTATCGGTCCATCTCATATCATCTATTAAATGTAGGAAGTAGACGCTTGTACGAGTCGTTTTAAAGACTCATTATTTCCGCGAACGATGTGCGATAACAGTAAGCTGAAAAATATATCGAGCGTACGGTGTTTACAACCCTTACACACGCCTAAAGGCGGCTAGTATGATATTCACGTAATCCTTAAATTGATGTTCATCTCTCCTAAAGGTTATTTATTTACGTCAGGAAATGATCCTGCCATGATATAATGCTTTGTTTTTGTTTATCAGAACTATTAGATAATCTATAATAACAATATTGGTGGTTTTACGAAATTAATCATATTATAAGAGACGATATATATTACGTTTGACTAACTTTTGTCTCTTTCGGAAGATTGCCTTACAAGTAGATGCATCATATTAAGTTTAATAATAAAACAGCTTAAATATATTCCTTTCCTATTATCAAAATAAAATTTTCAAACATATTTTGGATTTCTTTTGTATAGTTGATCGCAATAAGACTTTCGTAGACTTACCTAAGATATTTCTTTCGTAGTCATTACAATAGTTCGTTGCTTGGTATGGAGAACGACTACACGAGCGTGCGAAGGCTTTTGCAACGAACCCTCTGAGTTCGTTCCTCTTCTTTCCTGAGAATATTGCATTGTTTCAATTCCCAAGTCTTTGATCTGTAGCCTAGTGAAAAAATTTGCTTACATTAAAATGAGGTGATATTTCAATGGGATCTTCTTTATTTATGAGAATTTTACGTTTGCGTTATCAGAAACTGTATCTCCCATGAAAATAAATCCTCACGAGGATACGAGATATGCATGAAATTCTATTACAACCAACAGGAAAAATTTCGGACAACGTATAAATCATCACAAACAGTTATCAAAATTTATTCTGTTGCTGTAATAATGAAGGACTTTCAGATCATTGTGTGACATAAAGGACTATGAAGGACCATGGAAAATTATGCTATTATAATTATGTTATATTAATAGCAAGGATTACGGTTAGTGGTTTACGGAGTCCAAATACAGTTTAATTATTGAATCTCTTGACACCAATTAATAATAGGTTGGGAAACCCCATTATTAATTGGTATACCATATTTCTCTGGAATGCTGAAAATTTTTAAAAATTTATAAATAATTAAAGTTTTAAATTTATAAATCAGCTAAATTTATTACATATCTATTAATATTATAATAAAATGCATTTATAAATAAATATCCTCTCGGAAGGAAAAGGATGCAAAACGTGATGTATTATAGGATGGTATAGATAGTAACTTTCTTAAAATATATCCCTATAGATGAGCCCTTCCTATAAATTGATTAAACAATTTGGCTTATGTAATATTTTAATTATAATTCTTTACGGATGTTTATATATACGCCATATAGCTTGTGAATATTTTTAGAAAGATAATTTGGAGAAGAAGCTCCAAGATACTATAACGAGCGTAAAATTTAGTAACTTTAATTTAATTTCAACAAAACTTACGTGATATATTATCATATTTTCCATCATCTGATTACTTCAACTATTAATTAATTAAAAAAACTGAGGTAAAATTTGAGTATGACGCTCCTTGTGTTATAGATGCCAGCAGATGCCCACTGTTACTAAACACTGCCGAAATCAGAGCAATATTTACATGCGCGTTTAGCTGCCGCGGCATTCATAAATACAATGGTATGAATAGCCTCACAATACCGTGAACTGCATAATGATTAGAGAAGTCATCTCGAGCGGAAACATAACACAAACACAATCAGGTCAATGACTTAAAACCGGATCGAGAAAGACTTTATACTATACATGCCATATCTTAACCTAAGAATTTAATTCTCGTAGGAGGATTGAACCTCTAAAACCACCCTCGCTCCTCACTAAGTAGATCATAAAGTTTGAAAATTTTTGTTTACGTTTTTTATCGTTTTGTGTCTTGTGTATCGCTTGTGGATTACGAATACCATTGAGAGAGTCTCCCGCCATTTGTCGTCTCATCGAATCTATCTTTACGGCGACGATGATTGGAACGACTTTCCAATTCCATCCCTTATTCGTCTATATACCCCTTTCTTTCTCTTACTCTTGAAGCTTAGAGTAAATGAATTGCCCGCCTGAAGTGAATACACTGTAGGACGACCTACGTTGTCAGCTGACGGTGCTGGGGATCGATAGCAATCAGTCCTCCTCATTCCCATGAGCGTATTGCTTCCCCCTTCTTCAAAACTCTTCATGACGTCTCAATGACGTCAAGACTCTACAATAGCAGGATTGAACTCCCCTCCCTCCCTCAAATTGCAATGGCTCTGTTAGAGCGTAGGTGGATGCGTCATGGATCCGAAAGTTTTCAGACCAATGGGAGTTGGAGGCATTTACGTCACGACGTTAGATGAACGGTCGCCTAGCAACGGGTCGGGTTAGATCTCATTGAACTACCTGTTCCCTAGCTGCCGCTGCGGTTTTAAGGTTTCCGAAATTATTGATGGGGATGATTGTTCTTATCGTTCACTATTTTTTATGCTACTCTTAAATTAGAATGTTATAGTAGTTACGCTAAGACTGGCAATGAACCAAGGATCTGCTCTCGCTTTCTCTAAGCACAGTGAAAGTTAGCTTGGTTACGAATTAGGGCTTACAGACTAACATAGAGTGGTCTATCAACGATAATATTTAATTTATGGCAAATCTATAAAATTCACTGATTACCAATTTACTTTTTTGCGATGTCTTCAATCTGAAAGGATTAAAATGTGCGAGCGAAATGCGGAAATTCCTCTTCACCACCACTCCCACCGCCAAGATCTAGTGACCTAATACCCCTCTCTTCCCCTCCAAAGCTGAACGGCCTCGAAACCGAACAACTTTTACCTTCCCTCAGACGGAGACTGGCCCCTTGCGAAGTCAAACCTAGATATCAGTCGGCAGATGAAGAAGCGGTCCTTCGAAAAATTCAACGAACCATTGATTACTGCGGTATCCTGTCCTCACTGGCATCTCGTCCCTGTTCCGTCACAAATTACGAAGCGCCATCCGCGGCTAAGGAAAGAAGCGCTAAAGGAAAAAGTGAGCAACGTTATCACAACAATTATCGTCGTAGTGCCAAAATCTTACCTTTGATAAAAAAAACCAGTTGTGTATTTATTAATAAACGTCATAATGGAGTAATGTCATGTGCTGTACCTTCCCTTATATTTGGAAGTTAATCTGCACGCGTTTCTGTTTGGTGTAATTGAACTTTCAAGTGGTGTAATAACAAAAGGAGTCGCAGGAATAAGAGGAAGCGGCGAACAGAAATTATGCTCGTTGTAGCCTTGCTTAAGATTTCGGTCATTTTTTGCAGTGGAATTCAAACCATATCATTTATACCTGTGGTGGATTATTTACATCATTTGACTGTTTGATTTTCAGCTTAAAGAAAAAGATGGGAATCTCCGTTCTGTGTTTGTTTATTAGTGTTGTCTGTGGTGTTAGTGCATTAGAAAATGGATTGGTTCGAACGCCGCCGATGGGATGGTTAGCTTGGGAAAGATTTCGGTGCAACACAGATTGTAAAAATGACCCTGATAACTGCATAAGGTGAAAATATATACTTTACTTTTGTCATGACAATATGATAACTGTTGGTTTCTTTACATATCTTCTTTCATTCATATATCTTTTCGCATTCATACAGTGACAGGCTATTTCGTACCATGGCAGATTTGGTTGTATCCGAAGGATATGCAGCTGTGGGATATGAGTATATTAACGTGGACGATTGCTGGCTGGAAAAGGAAAGAAGCTTCAACGGTCAGCTTCAGCCCGATGCCCTTAGATTTCCGTATGGGATGCGAGATTTGGCAGATTATGTGAGTTGCCGGTTGCCTAATTCCGTAATGAAAGCAAGGATCCGGCGGTTATCTTTCGTATTATTGAAATACCTTCGACTCCTTTCAGGTTCATTCCAAAGGGTTGAAATTTGGGATATACCAAGACTTCGGAAACTATACTTGTGCCGGATATCCAGGTATACTTGGCTATTTACAAACTGATGCTCAAACGTTTGCATCTTGGGAAGTAGATTATGTAAAACTTGATGGCTGCTATTCACATCCACGGGATATGGACAGAGGTGACATATTAATTGAAAAAAAATTGGATGAATTTGTTTTAAACATAATGTAATTGAAACTACTGCCATAAAGGGGACACGCTCAAAGATTCCATTTTTATTTTAGGCTATCCTGAATTTGGATACTACCTCAATCAAACAGGACGACCAATGGTGTACTCTTGCAGTTGGCCTGTTTATCAAATTTATTCTGGAATGCAGGTAAAAGAGAATAATAAGTTTAAACCCGAAAAGGTGTTTGCTAACAAAATAATACTGTCAGCTAAGTACCTTGGTTTATTCAATGTTATTTACTATTGCTAAAATTGGGATATATTTCTGAATAGTTCATTATTTTATAGCCAAATTTCAGCTCTATCATTGAACATTGCAACCTCTGGCGCAACTATGATGACATTCAAGATTCTTGGGCTAGTGTGGAAAGCATAATTGATTATTATGGAAATAATCAAGATGTAATTGTACCAAATGCAGGACCAGGGCATTGGAATGATCCAGATATGGTGATTAGTATAACAGTAATTCATAGCATTTTTACCTTATTATATTTTTATCATTGTTTCTCAATTTTTGTATTTACAGTTGATAATTGGTAATTTTGGTTTGAGCTATGAGCAGAGTAAGACACAGATGGCATTATGGGCTATATTAGCTGCTCCTTTGTTGATGTCTGTGGATTTGAGAACAATCCGTCCCGAATATAAAGCAATACTCCAAAATAGAAAAATAATTGCTGTTGATCAGGATCCGCTAGGAATCCAAGGAAGGAGAATATATAAGGTAGGGAAAATTAATTAATTGTTAGAATTGTAATTAGTGGTATGTGGTTAAGCTATAGTATGATTTTGAATGTTTAATGTTGATTTATCATTTTTAAAGCATATTTGCTCATAACATTACCCATTACCTTAAGGTAGCATTATAGATTTCATAGTTACAAAATCTTATACAATGCCTAGTATAGATTAATTCCTTTAAAAAATTAATTGATTGGTCTGAAAAAGGATGTTCGTTTTATGCAATAAACCATATTCTGAACTACATTCTTTCTATTCTGTTTTTCAGTAATATATTTCTGAATATATACGTAAACTGCAAATTCCTGAATAAATTCATATATTTAAAAATTAAAATCATATTTTAGCTATTGCAATTAAAGTTTTTCTTATAATTGTTATATCATTATCAAAATAATTTCATTTTCTGTGAATTTCAATTAACAAAAATATTCATTTTTAACTATTTTACTGTATTTCTGTTTCTTATACAAATCATTACCATATTTTTAAACCTGAATAAATAAATGAGGGGTTTTTCAGAAATATTATATTAGAAAAATGCTTTTTTCAATGTACAGAAAGCTTTTCATCAATTCAATCTACATAAACATTTCTGTATTATATCAATACATAGCAATAGTATCCGTATGAAATATTTATCTTAAATATTTAGTTAAAAACTAAAAGTTCTATGTATTGACTTAATCATATTCTTTTCTTCTTTTCTTTCAAGAAAAATGGTATTGAGATTTGGGCAAGACCGATCACTCCAGTTTATCAGAGTTACTTTTCTTATGCAGTTGCATTTGTAAATAGGAGAACTGATGGTACTCCTTCAGATATTGCTGTTACTATATTGGAATTAGGACTAGCTTTCAGAGGAGGATACTTTATAGAGGTATGACGGGTCATAAGTTAACATCACTTACTGTTTATAATAAATGTCTTGTAATATAATGACAAATTTTTAATCTCATAATAACTGGTTTTTATCTCCAAATGCATTATAATTAGTTAAAGTTTTGTAAATGTATTTGAAACAAGAAACTTTCAGTTAATTTGCATCCAATTTGCAATTATAGGATCTTTATGAAGATGTTTCATATGGAGTTTTAACACCAGACACTAAGATCAAGGTGAAAGTAAATCCTTCAGGTATGTTCCAATTTTAAAATTCCTTTTAATCGAATAATACTTATAACTAGTGAATTGGCTAAAAAATAAATAGAAAATCTAGTATTTTTTTATTATATTGATTATTTTATCTTATATTTGTTCAAATATCTTCTTTTCAAAGGTGTTGTGATGTTGCGTGCTGATGTTCAGTTATCGTACAAGGAGCGACATTTCCCCCCACCTCAGTCTATTTATAGACCTTATGACATATTTCAAGTGACCAGGCCCATTTTTAAGAAGTGAACTTAGTGGAGAAAGTGGTTCCAATCAGTGTGCAATAGGGTAATTTTATTTGACAAAATTACATTTTCTATGAGTGAAATTTAATGAGAATGTGGTTTTCTTGAAGCCAATATTGTTGTTTTTAGTTCTTATGAATTTATCGCTAAAGTGATTGCCATTGCACAGCAACTTCTGATTTCATGAGGATAGCATCATAATAAAACCATTCCTTCAAGCTGTCAGCAATGCCCCTCTACTGTGATATATGGGATGTGAAGAAAAATGTTTTTTGCTGTTAGCATTTTCAGATAGGATGATTTTTTCTCTGAACTTTGTGTATGTTTCAACTTTTCACATACATCATTAGAGAAACCTCATCTTTGTGATATTTTTATCAAAAATGTCAAGGTTTTTTAAATGGAGAACCTTTACCAAGGACCATTCCTTTGCACCTCTTATGAGTAACAGCAAAAGAAAAGTTGATTTTCATATGTGCTGTAGTTTTCATCTCAAGTATATCCAGGATTTATTTATTTGGTTGATGTTCGAAAAAGGATATACACCGAAAATGGAATATCTATATAAATATGTACAAAACCTTACTTACTTGTATTACTTAAAATTTTACTTACATATTGTATTTTTACATTTTTATTACAATGTCAACTCATTTGCTTACAAAGAAAGCAATTCACCATCCCCTCGATATTAGCCTTTCTCATTGATAAAACCATTTGCTATTTGTCGTTTAAAACTTTTATGTCAAATATATTCATATTTTACATTTTTATTGCCTTTATGTTCTGCAATAGATGATATCTTTGTCTTTTCAATGCAAGCATTTCCTTATTTATCTCTTGGTTTTATTGCAAAGGATATGCAGATTTAGCAGTTGCTTATTTTGTCTCATGTCAAATAAATCCTCCTCCTGTTTGATTCAATGTTAAAAAAACATTTATGGTCAGTACTAAACAAGTTTTGAACTTTGTTATGATATATAACTAGTTCTACTTACTAGAATGCATATTAGCATACATTTTAATCGAATCTCATCTCATATAATCTTATCACCCCTTTTTCTTTTTACTGCACTATCAAGTAAGAAGCCTCAGTTGTCAAATGAAGTATTTAAAACAGTAAAAATAGGATAAGGATATATGGAGGCAAAGATTGACATAAAAAGTTACACATGAAAAAGATTCATTAGGTCCCCACTTTATGTCATAGACTGGGGACACCTCAAGTCAAGTCCAGTGAAGAAGGAAACATGGTTTGTATAATGTGAGAAAAGAAGAGCAATACAAAGTGAAAGTGTGTGTTGGAATGCTATTGTCCTTCACTTAACAAACTGCTTCCATAGTAAAAACATCAACCATAAAGGTAAAAATTAACATTTCATAAGTTTTATTATGTTACAAAAGAAAAAGATATCAAGACAAAGAAAATTTAAGTACATAGAGGACAGGCATATGGTATCTATTACAATGCATAATTTTTATCAAAAGGATGTTTTGTATAGAATTTCCCTTAAGAGGGGAAATTTTGTATAATTGTAACCCCTACATTGATAGATGACAGATTTAAAAGAATACAGGGCAAATTTTCACTAAGTTATTAGGGAGCAAGCAATCTTTCACTGCTACTGTAACTTCCTCTATAAGATTTCATTTTAATATCTATTGCTATTATTTAATCAATGTAGATTCTTTAAGCCTAACTCAATATGCTGTCATCTCTCTATTTCTCAATTTAGAACAAATGCAGAAGACCTTATAAACTATACTTCAATAAGTAAACCTAAACCAACGGATGGATTAAGGAAAAGCCAAATAAAAATAAATTTGATGTATAATTCTTTTGCAGCTCAAGAATCAGTTAAGCTAAAAGTATGAAAATGAACTCAGATTGTATCTTCTTTGGACAGCTGATAATTACCCTTTTAATTAAGTTAAGAACTAAAGAATTAGTCTTGGATGGAGCAGCATTGAGGAGGGAGATCTTTAACAGTATCCATTCCTAAGACCAAGACAATAACTCCAGTTCTCCTCTGGAAAACCATTCACAATAGAGGAACATGAATTATTCAGAGCTGAACACCAGGTGATGATATAAAGAAGACTTATCATAAATGGGAGAGAGCATCATGTATTTAGGGATGACATGTTTAAGGGGGCTTAGAATTGAGCTAATGATGTAGCAAAAATCAGTTCAGATATTTTCTTGATATTAAAACACTGCCATAAGAACAACATGCCAACAAAATTCCATAAGAATGTGAAATGGATAGAAATATATCAAGTATTTTTCATGTAAAATCTAACTGAAAATAGATTGCTGTGCATTTAATAATGAAAATAAAGTCATAAAATTTTAATTTGGATTGAGGTTACAAATGAATGACTAATTCTACTTTAAGGCCATTACATTGTATAATATGTTGACCAAATGACATAGGTTACTCAACAAGTTGATTTGAAATTTGATAGTAAAATTAAAATTTTAAAAGTTTAGTTGCCCCATTACTTCCTGTTTATTTCTTATTATTGATTTCTGATGAAATGGCTACAGCTGTTATTATTTTTTCTTGCAGTGATTATTGATATCTTATCTGAAATTTTGTAATCTAATCCCCTTCTCTTCAATCTTCAATAGAACAATGAAATGATTCAAGTGGAGGTCTTATTATACTATTATCTTTAGAATAAATACAGGAGCAGGTTTGATAGTCTTATCATTTCTATGAGGCTGCCTTATAACTGCATTCCTCATTTTAGGTACAGAACATTATTTGCCAGTTCCAGAATTTGCCATTCAAAATGATTTTGAAAATCTGTGCTTTGCTTATTTTAATGTCATCAATTGGGATTGATGCATTGGATAATGGATTAGCAAAGACTCCTCCCATGGGTTGGATGTCATGGCAAAGATTTAGATGTGTAACTGACTGTGTGAACTATCCAGATGATTGTATAAGGTATGCAAATATCATCTTAAAAATATTCTTATAATTTATTTGGGCAGAAAATTTTCTGCAGTGATTACGAAAAATATTCAACAATAGTAAACCTCATGATGTTTCTAGTGGTAATATTTATACTTATCCAGAACTGGAAGTTACTTTATCAAATATTAATCTATAATGATTATTAAAGTTTATTACTAATAAGGTGGAAAATGTTATTCAAACCTCTTAAATCTCCATTGTTTAAAATGGAAAAAATATTATATGATTTTTCAATGGATTATTTCATTAAGTTATAGCTTGTTCCAAAATGAAGCTATTCATTGTGACCCTCTAGACAGAAAATGAAGTTGCAAGGAACTGGGGTATAACTGTTAAAGAATTAAATGTTTAAATCCTTTAACCTCGACTACTATCAGCAGCTGGGATTCAATTAACTGCTGTTTTCACTACAGATACCTGTGCTTTTTAACAGCTTAGGATTATTTATGTATAATTATTACTTATTTGAGGTAGTTCTTGTTATTTGTCACAATTTCCTTTGAAGAAAAGTGTTTATGAGATTGCTGGCACCAATCTTATCAGATTTAATGCGAAAAATTTTACTACTTTTCATACAAGATAATTTCATACTGGCCTGTTGTCAAACCTTAGTAGTCATTAAAGAAAATATGAATCTAAATTCTGTTATACACTATCAAGCATAATTAGTCTTGTTATAATACCACTTCAATTACCATAAATATACTGAATGCATTTGAATTTTTAAAATTTCTGTATTAAGAGTATTGAAAGTATTATTTTGTAAAATTTAGTTTTTTTAAAGTTAATTTTTCTCCTTTTTTATATTTATTGGGTAAAAACAAATGTCAGTAATAGAGCAAACAAACTGCATTAATTATTTATACTGAGATGCCATTATTGTTTCATAACAATTTAATGACTCTTATTTCCTGTTTTATATAAAAATTTTGAGGTTGTTGAAGTTTAGTTGAGGGTTTGCGTCCATGTCTTTTAAATATTAATGCATCCTCCTCTGCAAAGGTGCATTGTAATATTTTTCATCATTCTCTATAGGTTTTTTGTTGCCAGATAAAAATCAATCAGTGTCATGTGGATGTCTGGGATTTCCCTCCCATCAGTATTGATAAGTGAATATTGATCTTTAGAATCCAGATATACTCTGCCCCCAGAGTGTAATTCATTGCCTTCTGCCTATCATTATTTCTTGCTTAGTTCATTTGAGAATCTTATTAACCCGTTTTGATATCACTTTCACCAAAATTCAGAATCTTTTAAAACTGGAACATTGGCAAACCTAAAATTTAATCTATAATACCTCCATCACTTTGATCATCTTACAATTCCTCATTAAATAACAGCACTTAAAAACTATGCAGCTCAATTATGTCTTTCCTTGCTTCTAAATCAAACAAAACAGAATTTCTCCTTAGTGCCTTAAGTAAGAGGCAATCCTTAACTTTTCAGCAACAGAAATCATTCTTTAGCAATTTCTTTCAAAATATAAGTTAACTGTGAAATCTTTCAGTGAAAGAATAGCATACAAAAATGTAGACTCCCTATCTATGTAAACAGTCAAGAATTTAACATGTGAAAGGAAAATGATTAGTGATGAGAATTATCCTCTTTCACTGTTCAGTGACAAACTTTTCCGTAAAATGGCTGACCTTATGGTTTCTGAAGGCTATGCTGATGCTGGTTATGAGTACTTAATCATTGATGACTGCTGGCTGGAAAGAAATAGAGATACAAATGGAAGGCTCCAACCAGACAGTTCAAGATTTCCAAATGGGATGTTGGACCTCTCCAGCTATGTAAGTAAAAATATTTTACTTTTGGCTGCCTAATTTTATATTGTTTGTAGAAAATGAAATTTATTTCTAATCATTTTAGATTCACTCTAGAGGACTTAAGTTTGGTCTCTATGAAGATTATGGCAATTACACTTGTGGTGGATATCCTGGGGTCTTAGGGCATCTAGAAGAAGATGCAAAGAGCTTTGCTGAATGGGAGGTAGATTATGTAAAGCTTGATGGTTGTTATGCAGAGTTAAAGGATATGGACATAGGTAATTATCATTGAATTAAACAATAAAAAACTTTAAATGATGACCTAGCATAGTAGGTTTATAGGAGTAAAGGCCAAGTGGGTGCAGTGAATTTCTCAGTTACTTCTTTATCACTTTAAGTTGCTTTTCAATATGCTCATCAATAACATACCATCTCCAAGGAAAATTTATGTATTTACTTTCAAGAAACATGCAAGGAATAAAGAGTAATAAAATACATCTCTTAGTAATTAAAGATAAAATTGGCATTTTTGAAAGTGAAATTATTTGCTGGCTGTGAATACTTATAGGGTATCCTGCATTTGGGAGATATCTAAATCAAACTGGTCGCCCAATGGTTTATTCCTGTAGCTGGCCTGTTTACCAGAATTTTTCAGGAATTCGGGTAAGTTATTTTCAAATAATTTCTGAGAAATTAAACCCAATGGTTAGTAGTATATTAATTCTTTCCTGGAAAAAGGAGAAACTATCCATTTGACCTTTTCATAATTTTACTTTGACACCAATACTTCTTTACATACTTCAAAAATGTCAGTTTCCACTAATTCCATTGCTAAGAGATTGATTACCTCTTAGTTTAAAATATTTCATGGTTATTTTTTCTGCCTCTTTGTGGATGGATTTTTACTAAAAAAATTCAATAAGTAAAATAAATTCAGTAGATAAAATTCATGAAAACTATTCGAGACAAATGAATTTGACCTGGTAACTTTTTCTCTTTGATAACTTAATTTGTAAATTCTATTGTGAAAGTATTAAAGTTATAATGTATATATAACAAAAATACTAATATGATATCTTAATCTTCATTGTATTCATTAGCCTAACTATACAGCTATCATTGAAACTTGTAATTTATGGAGGAATTATGGTGACATCCAGGATTCATGGGATAGTGTTCTTGACATAATAGAATTTTATGCTCGTACCCAAGATGAAATTGTGGAATATGCAGGGCCAGGACATTGGAATGACCCAGATATGGTGAGTTAGCATCCAATTTCTTAGTCTAGGACATGTAGTGAAAAGGATATTACCAAAAAAGTTAGCATAAAATTTTATTATACGAATGAATTTATTTTGTACTCATGAAAGTTCTTGACATAGGGTTTACTGAAATTAGTATTTTTTGATGAGTATGAAAACCAAATGGTACATGATTAGGTATAGATGGGATAGAGTGTAAGATACTTTAGAATTTAGGAATTGTTTAATTTTTAAGGGTAACTTAGAATTAGCTTTTCTTGATATATATGGATCTATGTTCAATTGATGATTATATACTTTGCACTATTTTCCATTCATCCACAGCTGATACTTGGCGATTTTGGACTCAGTAAGGAACAATGTAAATCACAGATGGCTTTATGGGCAGTCATGGCATCTCCACTAATTATGTCAAATGATCTGAGAACTATTGAACCTGATGTCAAGGCTATACTGCAAAACAAAAAAGTGATTGCTGTAAACCAAGATCCACTAGGCATTCAAGGAAAAAGGAAATCTAAGGTTTGTATTTGATGTATAATTTGTAGACAATTTTTTTGTGAATGGAAAAAGTTAATTTTATTTTTCAGGCTGATAATATAGATGTCTGGGTGAGACCAATATCACCAATTGAGAATGGAAAACACTCTTATGCTATAGTACTCTTAAGCAGACGGACAGATGGAATCCCTTTCATGAAAACGATTAAACTCTCCGATCTGGGATTGGATAATGAAGCAGGTTATGATTTTGAGGTAGGTTTTTGATATGATACCTTAATAATTTTGAAATAATACCATTATATTTTTGAAATGAATGCTGAAATGAAGGTTAAATGAGGATAACTTGAAACCAACCATAATTTTCCTCTAATAATTTTAATTACTTTTTCCTCTTCCAATAGCTTTCATGAGGATAGTAAAATATATTTTTTATTTCAATTAAAAATAAATTTTATGTATAATAGAATAGTGTAACAGAGGCTAAAATTCAAATTTTGCACTTATAAAATAAGTTCATGTTATTCACCCTTTAATTATTATTCTCATCAGTATTAATAAATTATATTATACAGTACATTAAGAAAATATTTGTCATGAAGGCAGTACATCATTTGTAATTTTCATCTTATATCATCAGGAGTTATTTGAGGAGCAGTCAGTTGGAGTTCTGAAGCCATCTGACACACTTACTGTGAAAGTGAATCCCAGTGGAGTTAAAATGTTCAGAGCAGATGTGAAGACTGAATGAAAATGAGGAAGAAGAATCACAGGAGAAAAACTATTTTGTATAAATTTGAAACTTTACAATGATTGATATTAAATAAATTTTTGATTACAAGTGACTAAGTGCAATGTTTTTAGTTCCTTTTCCAAAGCAAAGGTAGGTGTAATAAAAATGCTATTTGAAAGTAAATTAGTGTAGACTTAAATTCAAATTCAATCACTCCAAATTTTTCCTTAGACTATGATTAGTTTATTAAGACTATTCTATCTATTATCTATTAAGACTATGATTTACTTTAGAATGAGCTTTTTCAAGTATAGCATCTACCAAGGGAATGTGATTACCATAAACTGATTAAGCATAGGTAATTGTAGTACATATAAGTAAATTCTTGGAAGATTAGCACGTGCAATGGCAGAGGAATATCCAGGATTAATGATGATGATACAAGAAACAAAATATTCTAAAATTAAATTAAAATAAAATTCTGCGACTATCCTTATTACTACTATAGCTTAGATATAGAAATAAAATAAATAAATTATATATACACAAGACATATTACCTATAAATTTAAAATAGCAACCAAGGGAAAAATTTTGATGATATTTGAAGCTTAATAGGCTGATATTTGTGGGCTTCTACAGAAATGAAGGACTAAGCAAGTATATGTAACATACAATTCAATGGGTCAAATGTATCAAATGATTCTCATATACAAGTAATAATATACTAGACATTTTTAAAAATACTTCCATCTGTGCAGCCTTAAGTTGGCAGCTAAGTGTGAAGTTGATCAAATTAAATGATTTGATCAACTTCTTGCTTAGGTGCCATCTTCATGGGGCTTCCTTATATACCTCACCTCAAATAGCCTTTCAATTTTTCAAGGGAGAATTACATCCTGATAGGATGTAGAAATAGTTTTTGAGCTATTTTTCTTACTTTCCTTTTCCATGCTTCCCTAAGCAAAAATCCTTTAACATGATTCATGGTGAGATTTCTTCATCACATTTCTGCTTTCCATATGCCAGGAAAGAATCAAGTCTTCTAGCTAAAACTAGGTCTGATACCCAAAATATATTATACCATAAAAATTACTTGATGAAACATGGAACTTAACAAACATTCAACAAACAAATACTGTAGAAAAACTTACCACAACTGTATTCTTTAATATGATATGACAAAATTCAAAACTAAATGAAAATGTTTTTTACTAGGGTTGAACCCTGCACCCTGGGTACCTGCTTGCCAGGTAGATATGCTGACCACCACCGTGGTCAAATTCATTTGTTTTTAATGTGACACCTTGTGAGCAAAGTGGTAGTATTCCATATCATTTCTTACATCACCAGAGGTCCTCCTTGAAGACAGCAACCCACAAGGCAGATGTTAAGGAGAGCCCCCCCCTTAAGAATAACTTTATAAGGGAAAAAGGTGTTTTAACTAAGCACAAGAAAGCGTGCACTTTTACAGAATGAAACACAAAAAATCTTTTATGAGAGAATTTTATGAAAAGAGTGTTGTTGGTAAAAAAAACCTATGCAGAGATAATTCAAGTCTATTCCATCATTCCAGAAGCAGATGGGTTAGAAACTGATATGACTCTGAATCAAATCTACCTGTTGGAAATTATAATTCTTAGTTTTATAAATTTATTTTTATAAATAATATACAATTTATGCAATTAACTTAAATTTAACTTCAAATAATAAGGTTTTAAAATAACATAATTCTAAATCAGTTAAATAATAAAAATTATAGATAGAAATACAAAAAACATCTAAAAATAAAACAAGAGAAATATATTGAAAGTGTATTCAAATTGAATCCCACATAATGTACATCTGAAAATTCATTTTTACGATTTTGTACAAATGTTATTTTGTGCTCTCAATACAAACATTTTCAAATACACAAATTAACTTTTAAAATACAATAAAACTCTTAAATTATAATACACAAATTCCACTATACAAAAGTCTTGAGACACAATTCTGAACTTATAGATTCTCAAAGAAAAATATTATCTTAAATAAAAAAATGTTAAGCATTAGAAGACAAGGAAATAGCTGCTTGCAAATTATTAAAGCTATCACTGGAGAACACCACAGAAATTTACTAAACTTCTTAAAATTATAAATCACCAATTCAAAAAGGACCAGGGAGAGTTGTAAGCTTTCAATTTATGAATAATTTTCTAGTAAAAGTTCAAGTAAATTAAATTAGACATTCAGAAAAATCAACTCATTCAAGTAAAGTGCATATAAATTTCTCATCATAAAAAAAAATTTGATTTAAACAACAGAACTTCAAACATACTACAAAATTAACTACAACATATTCTCATACTTCATTACTAAATGATTATTTACACGTTTAAAAATCAATATCATGATTTAATAAGTAGAATGGCACTATAAAATATCACCTTCACTTAGTATTTTGTGGAATGTGGGGCAACACCTGTAATGGAAAAATAATAAAATAAAATCTTAAGAACTTAGCAGAATTGATAATACATCCATTAACTATAAAATTACATGCCATGAAACTTTGGATGATACAAAATTAAATATATATATTACCCTTTACAAATTTTATTGTATTACACGTCAAAGCATCTTATTAATTTTGTAGCACTATATATATAATAGTATCACCTGGAGGGGAGGAAGAATCAGGCCTTGTTGGATATGGTTTCATGCCTTGGTATTGAGGTAGTGAGGATGCCAATGGATTGGAATGTTTGACAATGTTACCAAATTGGCCTAGTTGACTATTTGTACTCTGGAATTATACATTTATAAAAGGTAAAGAAAAATTATTTTAGAATATAAATTATGGAATTTGTGTAAAAAAATAGCATTATAATTCTACTATAAAGGATATTTCAAAAATAATGTTAATGCATATTTACCTCCGTTTAATTTGAACTCAAACTGGGAGGAGAATTTAACCCAACACCTAAATGTTTGCATATAAACCTTTAAATTATAAAAATATATAGAGAAAATTTCCAGATTTAGCGGAGAAAAAGATTTTGAATTAATAATATTTTCTTACTATATTCAGAAATCCTCAAACATGATTAAAAAAAGAATGGTAAGTAATTTAATCCACATGGTTATAATGCAAATTACAAGTGCTATAAGTACTATGGATCACTTTACTAGAATAAATTCAAAGTAATTTCCTATAGTTGTATAAATTTACATAAATCGTATGTGTTTAATAATATTTAATATATATCTAATACGCTCAGTCAAGGAATACTATAGTTTTGTAGTTAACAGTTAAATAATATGCACAAATTATTTCACTTCACTTTCTTGATACTGATATTTTAATATCCTGAATGATTATCATTAATACATTTCTTATGATACTATATCGTCTTTGATAAAAAATTTCTGATTTACGATCATGAATTACTTCTCCACTACGTTAAGAAAACTTTCTCAAGAGAAAGTCCCTTTTAAAATCTATTGCTGCAATAATAAATACTATTTCCCTTTAAAAACCTGCTCATAATGTTTCTAAAACAAAACATATTCCATATTGCAAAAACTTGCAGAACTCATATCTGATAATAAGTACTTTTCATCAATTTCATGTTTCTTAAAACCTACAGAAAATATTTTAGGTAATTTATAAGATTTAATTCCGAGTTTCAGAGATTATAGTTCCAAAGATAAAGCAGATAGTATGCATATTATTTTGGAATGTTCAATAGAAACTGGACCAAATCCTTTCCAAGAAACCATGAGTAGGGATGTCTAGCATTCAGGCACTATGCCCTGGGGTTATGAACTCAGCAACTCGTAATTTTTGACAATGTAAATGGGAGCTAGAAGTTGATAAGGGCTAAAGAATATATGATTTATTTTTCAGCCATGTACTAATAATTTTACCTGAGTTAATAATTCTGGTCTTGGGAATTGTTGGATGGATACCCTCGGTTTAAAACAGTTCCCTGAGAAGTTAACACTTGGGCAGGATTCCATTTCCGAACTGAAACAAAAATTGATTCCCTAGCATTAAGATAAAAAAAAAATATTTTGAAAGCTAATTTCTATTTACACAAAGTGATAAAAGGAGCATGGTCATCACCATGGGATATCCTTACATAATACTAATGCTAGAAATTATCTTAAAGCACTAAAAATAGATGCATTGTTGATATCTAGAAATATATAGCTTACATAAATAGCAGATTCTGATACTATTACAATGATCATATTGTGTTTGAGAGAATGAGATACTTAACAATTTTAAGGAGACAAAATCAAGCAAAGACCTTTTTAGAATACCTTTTTATTTTCCATCAAAGTATTCATTTCTTCATAGAAAATTTCATTACTGCCAAAATTTAAACCAAGTGATATTTCACTTGCAATTTATTTAATATTGTATAAATAAGAAAAAGTAAGTGAAATCCCATGAATGTTTAGGATTTAATTGACCCAAGATTTTAGAAGATATTTGATTACATGTTTGATTTTGTTAAAATTTTACATCATCAGTTTAAAATTCTTGAAGTATCACTTTCTTTAAATTTCCAAAAGTACTTCCACTCATGCATATAAGTGAAATATAAAAGTATGACATGAATTAATGAATTATTATTAAATAAATGACATATTAATGTAATTACACATGTATTTCAAGGAGTTTGAAGTATTTATTACAATTATGACAAGTTATAAAGCCTTCGAATAAAAATTTACTCACCCACCACCATATATGAATTAATAGTATAATATAAAAACAAAATCTAGAACTTCAGCCTTGACTTTATAGTACCTATTCCTAATGAGAGGACTTGAAGATGTAAGTAATGAATATAAGTGTTTCTTATTCCTTCAGTTTCAATAAGAAAACTGTTTGATAGCATATATTGAGAGGAAAGATGGTTTATAAAATTATAGATGTAGCTGTAAAATTAGACCTTAACTCATTCAAGATAACTGACATCATATTAATTCTTTACATTGAAAGAACTGCCATTTATTTCATGGCTCAGATTGAGAAGCTCTCCCTATCTAGACATCAATATATTGTAATGGAGGATTTAAATAGTCATATATATATATATATATATATATATATATATATATATCTTTTTCTTTGGCCACAAACTCAAAAGTCTCAAAAGGGTCCACACAGAATAATTAATATGACTACTTAAGTTTATAGAATATTAGGTAGATCCCTCACAGTATATACTACTCCATCAGATTCCTGGAAATTGAGAGAAATAAGTGTTCATAGGCTTAAGTTCCAGATACAATGGATCATTTCTAATCTAAGTTCAATCATTTGTTTCCCATTCAACAAATAAATTTTCTTACATCCACAAAGAAGGGAAACTATCCTCATAATATTTAACAACTAATGTACTCTTGATAAGTATTGTAAGTAGGATAATAATAGTAACACTCAGATCAGTTAAAAATTAATTAAGAGAAATTTAAGTATGGATCTACAGAATATTAAATAAGGGGATGGATCCAAAGAATAATAATGTCAGTAATCAAGGATTGAATTATATGTAAAAATGATAATTCAGACCATTCCAAGAGAAAAACGATTTTTATCATTCAATTATTATAATTTGAACTTAATTTTGGACCGAAATCATAATTATAAAATCTTCCATCAATGCAATCTCTTTAATTGGTGGAGTGTGATGTCTTATCATATGCCAACATTAGAGATGTGTCATTCAAGGACATACAGCAAAACCCACCTGTTACAAGTGGGAAGGCTGTGCCGTATGAATTGATGTGCATTAGGAGGGCTGTTTAGCTTGTGTCTTCCTGAATTTTTTAATTGAGTAACTGACATCGAGACTCTGTTGAGGTCATTGGATCCTGAAATTGAATCACAGTAGAATATCCACTATTTTTACCAAATATTCTCCAAACTTTAAAATTTAAATTATATTTATGATGGTACCATAAGTTAGTATTAACAGATACAATCGTAATGAAAAATTTTATGGTTGAAAGATTTTTTTATCCAGATTTCATTTACTTTTTAATTTCTTCATGAATTTTTAAAATTCAAAGCAAAATTTAATAATCTCATATTTTCTACATAAACACAAAAATTAATATGTCTACAACATACTTAGTAGTTGAAAGACCCTGATAATAAGTCTTGAATTTTTGACAAAATTCTCATTGACCCTGAACATACTTTCTTATCAAAGAGAGGTATATCTCAGCCCTATGTTTATATATTTTAAGAATTTTGAAGTATCCATAAAATATGGAGTCTTATCGAATACAGAATTAGATTTATTACAACAGATTCTGAATATCACAGGGCACATTACTTGACTTAATATTATACTAGCATTTGAGGAAGAAGCATTAATAACTAATATTCCAAGGCAAACAAGGTGCATGGTGATTAACAATAGAATAATTCTCTGTCCCCTAAGTTATTAAAAGTCATTCTCCTTGCACTACTAACAGTTTCATTAGTATAAATTTAACATGGCTTTTTATCAGTTTTCAAAATATGTAGAATGAAAGGAAGTACTTCACTTCAAGTATTGAAATTGTTATGAAATATTGAAAGAACAAATTTTTCAAAAAACTTATCCATTTTAATGGATGAAGAATGGCAAGAATATTGTGAATTAGCTTTTTAAATAATAATCAAAATATGGAATTTATGAACTTTTAAGATAAATAAACAAGTGTGGTTTGATAATTAGTATATTATAAAATGGAAATTCATGAATTTCATGTTTTAAACCTGAGAAATTTCAGTGAATGACTTCAGTTAAAAGTCAATTGATTTTTAAATTAAAATATACTCTTTCTGATAATAATAAAATGTTAAAATAGTATTTTTCATTTTTATAGAATTCATAAATAGAGAATAAATATGGAAGTTTTAATAATTACATATAAAGGATAATATTTTCAGAAGGCTAGAAATTTTAAGGCTATAATATTTAATATAGTCAGAATTTTCACATTATTTACCAACTAAATAAGATGCTTTCACTATTATACACTAAATTGACAAGATTCTAAATGAAGCAGTCATGATAATAATCCTTCCCAATCTAATAATTAGTCTTCAACAGAAAGCTACCATAAAATTCAAACAGATAAATCAATAGTTAAATCAAAGAAAATGAAAAACTTCTATACAAATGAAAATTTTTCATAATTGGTAAATTGTGTTGAAAATAAATTAGAAGATAAAAATAAATTTAAATGTTTTCATTAAAAATTGATCATAATGAATCAATGAAGAGGCATTCAAACTGAATATATTAAAATAAATTACATACATACTACAATAGATAAACTATTTGCTTGAAAAACAATATGACAACAAAATGGTAAATAATAGATTAATTCAAATGATTATTATTCCAATAATTTTGGAACTCTAATTGTCCTAAATACAATTATTATTGTAATTACATACATCTGAATTATAAAAATGATCTACGAAATAAAAAATAATTTTTTTATGCATCCAATGAATTCTTGTAAAGTTGGTAAAAAAACCACAGGCATATAAAAGTACTTTTACTACTCCACTATTTGAATAAAATTGGAGTCATTATGAGTGAATTTGATTTTTCAAGAAAGCTGCTGACAGATAGACTTTAAATGATATACGAAACTTTAGGAGAAAACAGCATATGATCAATAAAATATAATTATAATTATATGTTTTAACAGAAATTTGCTGCCTGGCTAAAAAATATTTTATAGTGAAAATTTAGTTCAGAATATAGAATTTTATGCTTAACATTCCACATGGCATGAATGGCAATTTATTAAGAAGTATTTATTTCGTCAAAATTGAAAATTAGATTCAGCTTACAATTTCTAATGTATTATCAAACATAAAATGCAATACATAAATACTACATGAACAGAGAAAAATGTACCCATTTATTAGTGTTTCACTTTAAATTGAAGCAATAAGGATGTAGACTCCCACCTGTTTATAACATGATTGTATAACTTAATTTTCCGGTAGAAAGATTTATTTTGAAAATCTAACAAAGAAATGAAATGAGAAACTTCCTACACAAGTTGTTCCTTTCACTTTTTATATGAAAGAAAGACTTAAGAGAATAAATAATAACATAAAACCTTCACTGGATAATGGAATATCAGATTAAAACAGAATCATTCCCTCATAAACAACTTTTTCTTACTTTTTGCTCAAATTAAAGAAAATTTAGAGAAGTAATACTATAAATGGCAATGATGTGATACATATGACAAAATAAAATACTTTTAAAAATATCAATGTGTAAGGAATAAAATAATAAAAAATTGTAAGGAATGTTTACTTAATTCTTTTCAGATAAGAGGTTCTTCAAAAACATTTACTTCACAGAAGAGTTGAAGTTATTTCAGTGATTAGAATAATGGATGGAATAACACATGGATAAAGACATCCTAGTTCTTATCATTGTGCTATATTTTACTTATACCCAGAGTTTTTAATGTATGGCTTTTCCTACAGGCAAAAAAACCCAAGGATGCAATACAGTAGACATATTTAGGGATATATGCCTATAGATAGGTGAGGCCAGCTTGAGCTAGTACTAATTACCTTATTGATTTTAAAATTTCTACTGTCCAGTTCATACTTAAATTTTAAAATTAGGCAATTCAAAACCAAAACATCCAATAATGTGAAATTATAAATAATAGGTCTACCAGAAAGTTTTAAAATGAAACAAAAGAATAAATATTTTCATACTTAAAATAAAGTTTATTGAATAATATAATTGCCATCATTATTTATGACTTCTTTCCAGCGTGATGGCAATTTGTTTATCCCATTTTTAAAGAATGTCTTATCTCTAGAGGCCAAAAATTTAACCAGTGTTTGTCTGACTTCTTCTTCTACCTTGAACTGATTGCCCTACAAGAAATTTTGTAAGGACAGAAACCATGGGTATTCAATCGCGTCTCACTTAATACCAACAAGAATGGTCTTTGTTTTATTCATCTGAGAAGAAAATGTGTATACATTGTAAGCGATCAAAAGAGAGAGCCAAATATGTGTTTAATGAATGTGAGCTTAATTGTTGAAACATTGTAACCAGAACGGACAGGACTTTCTGGTAGACCTAATATATGTACATCCACATATTTTTAAATGTATTATTGGATATTTTGGCCTTACATTGCATAGTAATATAAAAATCATTTAAAATAAATATATACGGCACTAACTTCTTGTACATTGTACCTCTATATCAATGCTGCAACCTACTAAATGGAATTTTCAAAAAAATCAGACTTAAATTTAAATATATACAGTGATAAAAAAGATTTAGATGAACATGCAATCATAATTAAAATAACTATACAAAACCATAGGAAAAGGTAGAAATACTTATATAACACTCATCCTTACCATCTACTGAAGAATTGTGCAGCCCTTGGTTCCTTTCAAGGCCAGTTGGTGAGCTCTGTGGTATATTTTGGTAAACTGAATTATAATTTGAAGTCCTTTCTCCATCTTTGTGCACTTTGTTTCCCATGTAAAGAGCCCCATCAACATCCATCAAAGTTTTACCACAATCCTGCATTACGTGCCTTTGGAACTCATCCTGGAAACCATAAGACTTACTAGAGGGAATTGGATTAGCTGAACCACTGTATGGTGTAGATCGTTTACTATGGGCTGTGGCACCCATAGGAGATTGGGAAGTGTTTGTGATACTGGCAGAGTTTACTTTTGTTTGCAAATTGGCAGTGTGATGTTTAGAACTGGCACTGTTAATGGCTATCACTGATACAGAGCTAGAAATCATATGAGATGGCATGGATGCAGAAGATTTGTTTTCATTAGGCCTAAAATGATTTCCATGCTTGTCTGTTTCACTTTCTGTACTATCTCCAGTAAACTCGTTCAATTCCCTCAGTTCCTTCATTACCCTATCCACTTCCAATTGCACAGATTCCTCTGCATCATTGACAGCTGCCATTAAATCTATGCGAGAATTTTGGGATGGCCTGTTAGAATCTTTTGTCTTCTCTTTCACTTCTTGTTCAATCTGAGCTGACTGACGACTTAACATACTGGTATGCCGCTCACTGTGAAGGTCCCTACGAAAGGACTCAGCACCTGGCCCACCTTTTGCAATAGTTGATGCATTTGGGAAACCTCCCAAGCTACTATTTATTATTTGACTAAGGACATCAGTTGCTGTAACTGTCTCATCTGCCATCCGACCTTCAGAAACTTTATCTTCCTTGGCAGGACTTGTTCTAGGAACACTCAAGTTTCGAGAATCTTTCTTTAAACTGTCTTTATCAATTTCACCTCTTGTAGGTGCACCAAGTTCAGGCCTGTGACCAACACTTATTGGATGAGATTTGGGATGGTGAGCTGCTCTAACAGGATTCAACTTTCCTTCCCTCTTCTCACCCATTAGCACCACTTCACAGTCACTATTCCCACCTTTAGGAGACGACTTATCATCGCTAGCACCTTCTGGCAACTGCTTTGAACTAGAAGCTGCAGCTGCATCTTGAAGAATCCTTTGCTTGAGGCTCATAATAGGTGTGGATGGACTCTTATTAGTTGGGGCTGCCATGGAATGAGCAGGTGTTACACTTATGCAATCTGGTAAGTGCATCTGTGGCAACATGACTGGGTTCTTTGTCACTACACTTTCCCTAACACTTTCACTAGATTGTTTTGTCCTCACAGAAACTTTGGAAGCATCCGAATCACAATTGTTTGCATTTTTATTTTTATTGGAACTGCTGGGAGAGGTGAGCAAAGGACTTGAAACACGAGGGCCACTAGAAACTGAGGTAATACTTGCCCTCGAAGATGGACTGCTAGCTCTTTGGCTTGGAGTGATTGTTGTAGTTTGTGAGGTTGCACATTTGATGATTGATACTGAAGGAGATATGTTGGTAGATGCAATAGTTTGAGAGGGTGATGAGGCTGCTGGAGTGATTGTTGTAGTTGATGGTGATGAATGGGCAGTGGTTGCTGAGCTGGAAGAAGGCATATTTGCTTTAGGTGCTGATGTATTGGGGGTGGCTCCTTTTGTCACAACGGTGGGTTGAGAGCTGTTCAATTTTTTGGGTCCAGTAGATGGTTTGCGGGGTTTGGTCCTGAAAATCAGAGAAGAACAAATCATTAAAAGAAAAGGCCAAATCCCTATAAACCTCCATCTATGCCACTGCTACCTGATCAAATACCCTCATTGTATTATCTCTCCTATTCTCAGTGGACTTCATAAGATTCATTAATTAAGCACTCTTTTGAGGATACAATCTTTCTCAAACAATTAATATAATTTCAATGAACATAAAATTTTTAATAATTGATTGCCAGATATTATTCTTTTAATTGTAATATAAATAAAGTAGAATTTACTTACATGGTATTGCAATGTACACTTCGGCTTTCTCTATAAAGTATTATAGTCTTCATCCATCCAGGAGGCCATAAATTTTTCAACTCAGAGTCAAAAAATTGCTTGAGATAGTCTTTCGCACTTTCCTTTTTAGGATTACTCAATTCATAACTTTGAAGCTTAATTTTCACAATTTCACACAGAAGGGACCTAAAACAATAAAAATGGCAATTAACAACAGCTTATCGATTGATGTGGCAAAAAATTATGTTCACTGTTAGCAGTCAGAATCTGAACAATTAAATAGTGCAAAATTTAGAAATTGAATATGACAGGCAGAGCAATACTTCAATAATGCTAGGCTTTTTCAGTTCTCCCTTTAACTCAATCAATTTTCCATTGATAATTGGTTGATCATAATCATTAAATCTTTTTCGATGTTAATCAGATTAACATGTCATGAATTAAAACACTTCATTTCTTTGATTAAGAAGAAGCGGATTAAGAGAGACTTCTCTGGATTAAACAATCTCAATTCTACAACCACGGAAAAACATTAGCCTTCTACCTCAGCTAATTCCTCATTATAATTTAAAATTCATATTTAAGGATTTTATGATAAATAAATTCTTTTTAAAATAACTTTTTAATGGAAATAATTAAGTTTTATTAAAAGTAAAGTAAGGTAATATGTATTACTATACATAATATGTATATCTATAAATGTATTATTTTGACTCTCAAGACTCAACAGTTTCCAAGTAAGTGAAAATATAAGGGAAAGATTGGTTGCAACTTAGCATGAGAAGTTGTGTGACTTTACACAAAGTTAAACAGTA
Source organism: Pantala flavescens (assembly GCA_020796165.1). NCBI lineage: Eukaryota > Metazoa > Arthropoda > Insecta > Odonata > Libellulidae > Pantala > Pantala flavescens. Next base: position 12,162,131 of record CM036886.1, on the reverse strand, counting down.
GTGAAAAATAGCAGCATGACTATGAATTGAACTCTCTTTGAAACTAACTAGTAATCATACCTGTCCATCAAGAAGGGGATACTTTAGAAGATTTTAAAATTGCCTCTAAAGGCAATTAAGTATTCAAATCATTATTTATCATTTCATGCAGTAATCAATCATCAATGACTTAAATTATCATCAATTTAATTAATAAGAATACTCTTTATCTCCTCAAAATTGAATCACTTTTTATAAGCTAAATATAACCTCTAGATAAATGAATTCCATTGCTGAATATTATGCACCAACTAAGGGCAGTGCAATCATTCAGTAAGCATACCGAACTTCTTCGTTCCATGGAAAAACCCTTAAAGGAATTCCTGATTTGGCTTTTTTCCCATCTGAAGAGTTCTTTGGGTCAGCTCCTGCATTTGCAGCAACAGATGAATCTTCTAATCCCCTAAAAAAAAACATCAACACAAAATATAAGGAAAAATAAATTCAAACATCCTGGATAATTAGTATGATTTTAATTCACATGATTGATTGAATTACTAATTGAAAGTAAAAAAACTATTCCAGAACTTATTAAGTTTTAAAATTTAATATGCATAGAAAAATTACCTAATTACTAATTAAGTGGGTAAATATACCCTTCAATCACATTCTTCACTGCCAAAAAATATCTGACGTTGATGAGATAGATAATTCTCAGGATTCATATTTTTTAAGCAAGTAACACAATACACAAAGCATGCTAAAGCAGCAAAGAAAATAGAATAAACTGGCATTCATAACCTTATACTTGATAATTTGCATTCTTTCCTAGCACACATTTTATAAGCCATCACCACAAGCCCTCAAACCACCGAAAAAAAGGTACCACACACCATAAGCACATAAATTTTAATATTGACAGCAGGACCCAACAAAATCCACTTTATTAATATTCCAAATACTAACCCAAACTTTGAAATGAGAACAGAATAGGGCCCATTCCTTGAGTTTTTAAAGGAAAATGAGAAATATTTACAGCTAAGTGCCAACTGTTCAAGTGTTCAAGAGAGTGATACAGCATATTAGAAGTATTGATTCAGTTAAAGCCCACTACTTACATTCCCCGTAGGAAAAATAACTGAGCTGTAGATTCTTACCAGTAGTACCTATATAACTCCCAGTATATTTGTGGGCTGTTTGAAAGACAAAAACAGCACAATCAGCAATTTCATAACCAGAACACTGAGGCACTTTCTGAATTATTAAAAAAATGTTGTTGAAGATTATATGACTTATGAAACCCCTACTAGGCCAAAAATTGATGGGTGAAAAAAAAACAAATATGATGATGAGTATGAAAAATAAAAGAAAACAAATACGCATGTGGTACACATATGAGTATGACATATCAAGTGACATTAGACAAGTTCTTTGGTGGCCATGGCTAATGGTGAGGTATCTTGAGATACATTAATATCATTTCTAATAATCACATTTTTTCAACAAGCATGTCTTTAAAAATATATAAATCAAGAATCATTCACATTAACTGATCATGAAAATCATTACTACAGAACGAGCAAGAGAACTATTTTTATATCATTCGTAAAATATTCATTGAATTATAATTATTTCCCATTTAAGGGTAAAAGTTTTGACTGAAAGACTCATTTGATGTGATTGTACTTACTTTTCTTCTGCAACTTTCTGGCATTCTTTAGTATGTTTTTCTATCACAGAAGGCATCATCTTGTCAATGACTATCTTCAATCTGAAAAAACATTAATAAAACCTATCAGCTGACATCAGGATATCATTATTTAGGACAGGACTTTGCATTATTAATAAATGGATATATATTATATTGAAAGTATAATATACTCAGACCCCTTTAAAATATTTGTGGAAAAAGATTTTAATTAATATTATAGTAATTTATTACAGCCATTATCGGAAAGCAATTACAGCAAATTGTTAGTCATATTACCAAACTACACACATACATAGATCTTTATCAGGCAAAATTATGTCAGCCAAAGATAAACCAATTTACAAAAATAAAGAATATGATAATGATATGGTTATTAACTCAAGAAAATGAAGGCGTTTGAATTTAAAATAAATGTATCATAGCTGAAAATATGTTATTGTTGAACTGGGACTGAATTTAAGATAAATAATTCATATTAAGTCATTTTAAGCTGAAAATTTACTAATTCATAATTACAAATGAATATTATTAAACTAATCCTAAGAACTGATGAAAGGGTAAAAGTAGCTAATGGAAAGAAACTTTATAAGCATCTGCATCACAATATTTGCATTTTTATTTAGACTTACCTCTGTATTGGGTCTTTTAACTTCTCTTCCTCACTCTCAATGACTAATTTCTTTACTCTTTTCATAAGCGTATCCTTCGTGCAAGGAACATATGATGATAGGTGACTGTAGACCAAATTACGATTGGCAACACCAATTGTTTTTGAGAATCTTTCAATTCTAGAAAAGGGAAAAATATCACAACTGAATTTTTTAAAGTTCAAAATAACTTAGCTAGAGATTTGGATCAAAATATAAGAGAAATTGTAACTTCACAATAAACATTGAATTAAAAATACACAGTCCTTGACTCACATAATAACATTGAAATAGACACTTGTTGGTTTTTAAAATATCAGTAAAATCCCACAATTCAGGATTTCATTTTACTGGTAAGATAACTCTAGAGATTAGAACTTTACTTTTTCTGTCACTGGTACAGACTATTATAATCAAACGGAAAATGAAGAATAATTTCATTTACCTAAGCAATAATTTGTTGACTTCTGGAGAGAAAAATTTACATTTCCCTTCAGCAGATGTTGTAGCAGCATTCTTAAGCAGAATAATGATGCATCTAAGGTCTTCTGGTAAATTATCAGGAAGTTTAACTTCCTCCTTTACTGGCTGTTGTTTATCCTTTTCACTGCCCTCCTTAGAATCCTTGGAAGCTTCATCGGATGATTCTGATGTATCTGAAAAGAAAATTATTGTTTATTAATTAATAAGGATTATTAAATATTCAAGGTTATTAAACTCACTCAAACAAATATTTTATCATTTTTAACTTTTAAAATAACTTCTAATTATAAGTATTTAAATAATAGTTCATCAATCATTAAGTTAAATTCCATAAATCCCAGTTTATTACATGTGATAAAAATAGATGCAATTATAATTAACATTAAAGGGTGTTTCCTTGGACTATAACATGTATGTTATCTTCAACTGGTTTTAAGAGCCTGTTATTAAAAATAATTGAAATTAAGTCAGAGATAATGGAATGACTGAAAGGTTGCAAAATACAGCTCTCTTTTTCTTTTGCTGTTATTTGATTTCTTTGGTGCTCTCAAACTTCACAATATTGATATAACATATCTTTCTATGACCAATCACAATAGAAACAAGGACAACAATATAGACTTTGAAAAATACTTTTTTCTATTCTCTACAAGGTTTTATCTTTCATCCTCAACAAAAAATAATGTTTAAGATTTAGATATTAAGATCTAAAGAATTGAAGATACAGATTAGCATTTTAAGATCAAAACTGAAAGAGGGATCCCTTATCCTCAAGGCTGAGTAAATATCTGACAAAGTATCAGCAATGGAGGGTAAATGTAAATTGGCATTCACTATAATACATTGGCTATATTGGGGATATCAGTAGTTTTATTAAACAGAAGATATTGATGATTGAAATTTCAGCTGATATTGAACTCGGCTATTCCATTTATGACAAATTATCAATATAAAAATATTAAATCATAAAATAAAAATATTAAAACCACTTGGAAATATCAGAAACCAGAGCAGAGATCCTTTAAAATGAAAATAAATAGCATAAAAATAACTTTGGTGTGACATAAAATTAGTAAATTTACATTTAGATTCCACAATAGTTGCCGTCTAGTTCTAGAAGAATTAATTGATAAAAGAGATCCTAAACTCTAACCATTTTACTGCAGACCTAATTTTCAAGGTGTATGCCACAATTGCAGAGGTATTTTCTGCAAAAATACAGTTTTTTGTTTACTAAATTGTATTAATTATAAATACTGTTATTCATCCTTATATTTTTTACTATTTATATATCGTATAATAAGGTTTAAATGAAAGGAAATTTGAGCGATTACCACTTTTGTTTAATATTACAAAAATTTTTATTTCTGGAAACTAATATTTAATAAAAAATATGCATTTTAACGATAGTTGAGCCATAGAAGATCAAAAGAAATGTTTGTTATTTCACATTCAGTCAACAGCTTAGTCTTTTTAGAGGGGATTCTTTCGATGTTCCACTAGTGACTTTTTTTCTTAAAGCCACTCCTTGGAAAGGTCTTATATAATACTAATAACAAACAATTTTTCTTTATAGATTTTCTTCATAAAGAACGTAACTATTCAAACCATGCAAGAGAAAATGTTAAAACACCTTTTTTTGCAGTATTTGACTGCATGCCGCTCATCAAGATACATGTATACCATCTTATCACATGAAAAGTAAAATAAAAGATGCCTAACACATAATTCAGCACAACTATTGGTTTGTTTCTCATGGTTAAGCACCAGAGATAACAAGGAAGAAAACAGAAATAACAGATACACTCTAATGGAAGAGTTCTGCAGAGTAGAAAGACAGGGCTGATAGATTGGCTCATCCACAGGAGAAGGATAAATGCATTGCTATATTTGTATAGTTTTATTAATACTATCACTAGAAGGAGAAGTCAATTTTTGCTCTCTTATAGGGGTTAATTAAAGAAAAAACTAACTAATTTCAATCTCACCCTAAAATTAAGCAGTTCATTATAATTACTTAATATTAATAAATATAGTAAATAAATGTAACATTTATTTTTATACTTAAAGAGTGTTAATAAACCTCATATCGAACAGTATATTTCATAGGTACTGGTGCCTTTCCTTACATTAATCATCTCTCCTGCTGAAATTCGGCAACATTCATATGATACTAAAGTACAATAAAGCACCAATTTTTAGTGACGAAGTCTATGTATTTTATAGTTATTATATATATAGTTATTAACAAGTTTAGTTAGGAGGAAGAGAAATTCAAGTATAATGATGCATGTAAAAGTTAATAATAAAATATAGGCAGTTTTACCTGTATGTGATTTGGTGAGAGAACTTGAGCTACTGCTACTACTTTCATCCTGACCACGAGCTGCACTTATCACAGATTCTATTACATCTGTTATTGAAGTTGTAGGAGATTTCTTTGGTTCAACTGGAGAAACATGGGAATTTGTTACTACATTTGTAGTTTCCACCACTGGTATGGTAGGTGTTACAGATGTAGGTGATGTAGCTACTGCTATTAAAAATTTGCAAAAAAATAAAAAATATTTATTATATGATAGACAAGAGAAGACAATAATTCAAGATTTATCTACTAAACAATTTTAAATGTTACACAGAAGAATATATAAAATACATAAGAATTTAAAATATTTCATTGTTAACATAGCCACACTTCTTAATTCTGTTATTAATCAGAGTATATAATTAACATCAATCTTTCACCTACCTGTTATAGGTTTTGTTTCTGTCTTTTCAGTTTCACGTTTCTCCTTCAGCAGATCTTTCACAGTCATAGATTTTTTCATAACTATGCCATCAATTGTTCTCCTCTTCTTTTTAATCACAGGTTCAGACTCTTTATTTATCAATTTCCTTTTGTTTGATGCATTTACTTCTTCTTCCGATTCTTTTGATTTAGGTTTCTAGGATGATTAAAATAAACATTGTGAATATCAGATTTCAAAACTTCACAAAAAACAGATTATACAAGCTAACTATGAACCATACAAAGCTAGGAAAAACATTAATATTATAAGTGCTGATTGAAATGGTTATAAATTTTAGCATGAATTATTAACTAGTTATCTAGCAATTTAACTGAAACTTCATCAAAACTTAGCATCTAATGGTTAAAAGTGAAAGAAAAATTCAAGAAATTAATAACCAACAGACATATTCATGTTATAAGTGATAGTTTTCAAGTCGACATAACAAACAGAATTTGGACAAAAACAGGTTAAATAACCAAACAATTCAGCAAATGTTATTACGGAGGTTTTAACTCAATGAAAAATATACACTCTAGGAAATCAAAGATATCATAATAAGTTAGATATATGAAGTAATTTACAACCTTCTCCTCTAAATCCTCCTCAAGATCATCATCTTCCTCATCATCTTCTTCTTCTTCCTCTTCATCGTCAGATATCAGCATTTTCTAAAATGAAATTTCATAATAATGAATAAAAGCTAAGAAAAAATTTCAACTACTATACAATAAGAATAAATTTTATATTAAATTACCTTAGTTATCAGAGTAGAAAAATGCAGTTTTTAAAAAATTATGCTGAATTTTTATGTATGAGATATTACATATGCTATATATGAATTCATAATGTACTTTATCTACTTAGCAACTTGCAGCTTAAATATTAGTAATTGATTAAACCCTTAATTTCTTAATTTACTGGTAATATTAAATCTTTTTTAAATTGCATACCTTTTCATTTGCATTAATGTAACTCACTCAATCATGTACATTTTTTGTTTTCAGGCAGTAATTCAGTAAATTTAAAAGCCATAAATAGTGCAATTAAATACAAAATCTTCTCTTTTGCTTTAACTCCTGATCAAACAAATATGATCACATACATACAATTTTATGTAAAAAGGGCTATTTGTGAGAGTAATGAAGAATAAGAAAATTATTTTCTCAAAACCAACATTTTATTGAGTAAACCGGAGTTCCAAAATACTATATTAAAAAAAGAATGCTTTATGAATTACTCAAACAATACATGAAGTAGAATGTTATAAATAAACATGATAATAATATAACGATACAGAGAGTGATTGAAAGCAACATCAACAGCAAACAATAATATTAACTCAATAATAGTCATAAATAATAATAAAGTTATGCCAGTTGATTACAGCTGTAACTGTGATAAATAAAAAGTTACAGCTTTTATTTAATAAATGCTTTAATTGAATAAACTTTAGGTAGCATGTTGTTTAGAACAAAAATAAAACTTGAGCATCTAACACATTAATGAACTAAGTGGAACCTGAACCTTTTAATCAATTTTATAATCACATTCTTAAAAAAATAAGCAAGTCAGCATGTCACTTTACTTTTGCAATAAAGGTTTTTCTTCAGTCTTTTTTCTTTAACATCGCCTTCCAAACTTTTCCTCTTAAACTTTGACAAATAATTAAGCTGACAAATAAGAAGAGACATGTAAGTTATAATACATTAGAAATATGAATCAAAAATACCTATTATGCCTACTCAAATTATTCTTAGCGAGATGACAAGAAATTGTGAATCCAGTATTTTCTAAGAATATGAAGGAGCTTCAAAAACTGTGGAAATGAAATATTTAAAAAGGGTATAAATCAGTATTAAAGGAGAATTACTTCCTTACTTTTAATTATATTAGATTAAAATGTTAAACAGGAATAATAAACAAAAGCCAAAATATTTCTAGGTCTCACTCAACCTGACATTGAATTATCCTCTCCTATTTGGTCATTTTCAGCAAATAATGTAAAATTATGAGCCTTTATTCATTCATCTATTTTGAGGTTGATAAATAAAAATATTATAATTATAAAGGAGAAATAAGCAGTACCATTTTACTTTCTTAATTAATTAAGCTCCATTGCCTATAAGGTTATATATTATAAATTCAGTGGTCAAAAAATGCATGCAATTGATAATAAAATTGCAGATATAATAAGTTCATAATCAAATGCTCCTGAAAATGATTCTTTGACTGACCTTGCATTTCTTCTTTGATTTGTTGGTTTTTATTTCTTCAGCATCAGATATATCTGAGACATGTTCCACTCTCTTATATTCAAGAGCACCAGAATTAATGTAAAAACCCCCATGAGCTGTAGTCATTTCTTCAGGTACAATTTCATCATACTTGGAGAGAAAGAGGAGATGAGAGGTGTTGTTATTATTTCTATTATACAAAAATGAATAACTATTGTGATCCATTAGAGTATACGGCAAATAAAAATAATTGAAAACTTACAGCATCTGTGTTATCAATGAAAGGGTCCGTTTCATCATATCCTGCTCCAATATCTAAATAATCTTCCCTCTTTTTACTCTTTTTCTTGGGTATTGTTGGACCCTGATGATATAAATGGTTAGTGGAAACTGTTGATGTTTTCAAACACTACTATGAAAATTCATATAACTTACATATCTTTCTTCAAAGCGCCTGGCAATTTCTTTCAACTTCTCTTCATCATCATCAGCAAAGGGGTCCAAATCACCAAGGCCATTTGTAGCTGGATGGTTATTACTAGTGTCATCTTTCTTTATCCTCCGCTTCTGCATTTGACAATGTAAAAATAATGTATGCTCTTACCTAACATAATATTCATTATGAAAAACATTCCCTTCTGGGTTGACAGTAACATATAGAGAATGATTTATTAAAATTATAATCATTATAATATAAAATTAAAATCATTTTCAACATCTAAATGATAAATAATAAAATTAATCCATACTATTTCCTAAATCCAAGTTTAGGTTGGTCAAATTAATCTTATTTTTATATCAAATCACGAATATGTATACTGTTCCACTAACCATGTAAAATTAGCTCATGTCAAGGTCAACAATAGCCTCACTGCACAAGCCAAAACTTGGCACTAGGACAAGTGAAACCATGCAGCACCAATGCTGAACAATTAAATTCATACTTCAAAAAACAATATAAGCATTCTTTTAAAATCATTTACCCTTTGATTGTATAAAAATATTTTTGACCATATCACATACTTTAATAATTTTAAATTTATAATGTATTGATTGCGTTGATTTCATTCTAAGATTTCGTTTTAATTTGATAATCTACTTTCTTGGAAGGATATTTTATGAGTTGATGGACCCACTTCCTTTCGGAATTTTTCCCAAAATGTACTATTACTATTTCATTTGTAAACGAAATTGTGAGCCAACTAATGATTTCCATCCATTCTTAGTTACCACGACAATTTTCAATGCAATTCGGTTTTTTTCTTTGAGAATAATAAGTCTTTGGGTATATTCAGATACGATTCATTATATTACTCTACTATCCTAACTATAAAAATGATCTGAAAATTACGCTATGAATTGGATAAGTGAACAAAAAAAATGCCAACTAAAGCAGGGATTTTATGTTATTACTTTCGCATAAGTAAAAAAACGTTTGCGTAGTTAGAAAATTAAAATGAATTAAGATCCGGAAAATCGAAAATTATCAACAATTAACTGATATCGGCGAATAGCATTCTTTGAATTTGCAGAAATAATGAAATTCGATAAACGTCAACGATTATAATCATGGTGCTCCTCAAAATGAGATAAATTTTCGATGTCATTATGACTGGTATGAATGAATTCCTTAAAATGTTCTCCTTGGAACATTAAGATTATTGAAATATTTAACATGCGTCCTTTCTTTTTCTAACTTTTAATTCTTTTTATTACACCTGTTATTCCTTTAAATATTTCCAAAATATACAAATCTTTGAATTTGTTTATTCATACAGGATAATATTAAAATCCTTCAAATCAGGTGTTACAAAAGCGTTTACTGATATATCACACCGCATTCAGATTCATAAAATGTAATTGAAATTAGTTTTCAGGCAAAATCATAAACAAGTAAGAAAAAGCTTTTACTTGTTTCCTTTATTTTGTAATTGACTATTCTATTCTTATTACAGTTCAGGAGGGCGCCATGGCCACTTTTCTTCGCATTTTAGGCATTAATTACTGTTTTGGGCAGCGGGTATTTGAATAAAAAACATTAATATTCGATAAATTATGCATGATAAAACTCCTAAAAGAACCTGATCCTTAAGTCATCCGTCATTTTTATTTATGCGATCGCTTCAGTTTCATGTTTGACCTGCTCAGACTCTATTCAATGCAACTGTGATTAGTTTGCGCAAAATAACTAGATTCTAAAAATAAGGTAGCTGCCTGCAAATGAAAACAAATATTTCTGGAGAAAGAAGATGATAATGCATAGTAGATACACTTTTCGCGATAAGGTAACGCAAACGGAAGCATCAATTGAAAGAGGTTCACCCCCTCTTTTGCCAATTCCCCCACTTCGTCACAACCTATTTTTTGCAGCGACTTCTCAGCGGTCACAACTGGTCGGCCATCACTGAAATCCTTTCACGTTCACACAGCATAACGTAAAATGCATTCCCTAGAAAGTCTAACATAAGAGGCTAGGAAATGAAATGAACGTATTAATTAAAATTTTAAACAAAAACGATAATTAAGCCGAAGTCGATCTTTATTTTATGATGAATGAAATCAATCAAATGAATTCCTAAGGGCCTGCTGGAGAACAAAAGGGATACAGATAAAAGTCAATGCAATGAAGGTGTGCAATCTCTTTTTAAATCAAGGAACATTGATGACCATGCATTGGCGCTCAAAGTAACTTCCCAAAAGTGAAAACGACGGACTGAAATACATCTCTTTATCTTAAATGGTAAAATATAAAGGAAAGATAAGACAGATACGTCAATTTAAATATAATATTAAGATGCCAAAAACAGAAAGCTCAAGAGCTATGATACTAGCTATAAGACGATAAAGACGATATATATGCTACGATCCTACTGTGCCTGCTAATCGTGCTTTATAGATATGTAGATAAAATATCATCATTAAAATATGCATAAGTAATTTTTTAATTACAATTTAGACAATTTATTCTACGCGAAAAAAAAGATTATTTGAAGAAATATAAATACGCAAAAATAATTAAAATCTTTCATAAATAAACCGTACCCAGAGGCAAGCTGGCCCATCAACGAGCTTTTATAAGTGAAAGATATCTTTTTGATAAAAGGAACAAAATAATCACAGGAGCAATGCAATGCAATGCTATTTATAAATACCCTATAAATAGAATCAGAATACTATCCAAATCTAAAAGTGGCATTCAGAGATAATCGTTATTGTAAACATAATAGTGTGAGGAAAAACGAAGCATTTACCTCGAATTTATAGAAGTATTAATAATTGAATCTCAGCAAATCAAGTATACTTGGTATCAAGTACCAAGATGAAAAGTCGAAGATGGATGGATAGACATAAGATAAAGACCATTAACTGGCATTCAATTCATAAATAAAACGAATTGTACACGTTACGTTTCTTAAATTTAACTCAATATCGTCAAAAGTCTTCGCACAAGTTATACATACATATATTATATATATAAAAACGCGCCTCACACTATTAATTGATAACTGATAGTAAATTTTAACTCAAATTACTGGAACATTCTGTGTGCCAATCATTCAGTTATGCAACTTAAATTAGCTTTGAAGAAAATAATTAAGTAGGAAATACATAACAAGAATTCGTCCTTCATTAACATAATAAAAAATACAATTTAATATTCCAACTGAAGAGAACTGTCATTTCCAGGTTTTTCAAATAAAAAATCTCTACATTCCAAACCTAAACTATAGGAGCTGAATGATCGAAGGAAAGGTCGCGAACCGGAAAACAGTAAATATTTATCTGAGAAATTTGTAACACGGAAGAAATGAATGAGTGCTTCCGGTAACAGCTACCAAACAGGCAATTAGAGCAGCGGGCTTCCAACGGATGTATATAAATTTTAGGAAGAAAATATTGTTCCCATGACATATTCAAACAAAGGGATACATGATAAGGCCATCATTAAGCCCATTCATAAAATAGCGGAAAATGTACTGCATGATTTCCGACTTAAAAATTAGCATAAAATTCTAATGTATTAATTATATGAAATTAAGAATTAAACGCATTACCGTAATAATACAATGCTCTCCGATCAAGAAGCACCTTTTTATTCCATATCCTCTAATACCATAATATTCTAATATTCATAGCAGCGACACGATCATATAATCTTCATGACGTTTGATAAAGAGTTAAAGAAAATATAAAGATGTATTTCTATGAAAAATCATTTAACCCGAGAGTCTCAAATACCAAGAGAAATGACAACATGAGCAAAACACACATTCATATCCAAGTTAATCACGTTTAAAAGTTAACAAATATCTATACCGGATAAAAGTAATCTGAAGAAATCAGCAGCTGTCGGCGGATAGAACTTTCCGAAGATGAGTTCCAATAAAATTCATTAACACTGAATCATTTGTTGGATATCTCTTTTAAAATAAACATTTTATTAGGTTAGTTAATTGTTTTTGTTCCACTTACGCAGTTTTTCATTTGAAATTCGATATTAAATATTTAGAAAATTATCAGTTTATTTATATGACATTAGTTCTTATATCTTTATTTCTCAAACGCATTCAATAAAATTACAAGCTACTTGTACTTCACTAATTCGCAGTTATAAATAATAATATTCATTTCCATAAATCTACAAGAAAATAAAAATATAAAATGACTTTTTATTTCAATTCAGAATACAATTTCATCATCAATGTTTAATTATAAGAAAAACAACAAATTCGGAACCATGCGCATACATCCCTAATGCTCAGACGTTTCACTATGGCTACGGTTGCTCCTTACGCTTCCCACTCTACCGAATAGAAACTCCATAATAAACCTTTCATGAAGGCCTATCACAATCTCCCTCCGCAGAAATTGATTCACTATGGCGTCCCGTACAACTTCCTACATGACGCTCTCTAGCACTAGCAACCCCCCTCTTCAGCGATCGGCAGAAAGGTTACTGCACCCTCCAATTACAATTCTGTACTAAGACTTTACGCTGTCCAGGACATGACATGGATACCTACCCAACCACTTTCGCGTCTCGTCACTGCGAGATGGTTAGCCTAACAATCCTACTCTCAAAATAATTTAAAGTTACCTTAAACCACACCCCCTCAAGACTAATTCAACCGAGCGATTTAAAAATTTTGTACCATGAACTCCAAGGACAACCGAATTATTTTCAGGGGACAAACACCCAATTAATAGATTTAATTGCACCTCAGTACAAGCGATCCGAGATAAAGAAAAATAACAAGTCTCTTCAACATATACCTAGCACAGAAAGAGCGCGAAGAATTTCGGTAGCAGAAAAGGAGTTTTTACATTTGCTGACTAAATTAATCAACCAGCTGTTTAATTGCCAATATTAGGTTTTGGGGCGAACATTTCTTTTGAGAGAAAAGCAGACACGGCTAATCCTAATCACTATGAACACGACGGGTATACATTCCTCGAATTTGCAGTGCGCAAACGGCTACCAATTCCACTTCTTGCTGGCGATATTAATTTTTAATTACAGAGATAATATGTACATAAATATTCCGCGGTTCCTAAAACAGCTTAACAGAAAACCTGTGATATAGATATTTTGCAGAAGATCAAGGCGCTGTCATTCCTTAGAAAATTGCTCAGGAGGTTAATAGCATAAATCAATGTACTTGAAATAATATTGGCAGCATTAATGCAATATCCTCGATAGCTCAAAAAGGCTTGCAATAAATGACAATGAAATTTCTGTAGAGGTGCCCTAGGTATCGGTGGACTCTCTGAGTGATAGTTTCTGTTTACTAAAAAACAATGAAGTGACAGCTCACAAAAATGAAGGGTAAGGCTCTAAAATAAGAGCAAATGTTGGGAAATCAATAAAAAATAAGTTAATGCATCAACTACGTGTCAATTACTCCAAATAAGAATTTAAGCATAACGTCAATAGAAACCCTACATTCACTTCAAACATGGCCGCTCAATATTCTCACACTATATAATTACAACTAAAATACAGCCAGTCTTGCCAGGGGGAGGATGGTATCTTGCCTGGCAAACTTTGATATTTCTAAGACGGTAAATTCGAGACGGGCAAGTTCGAGCTAACAACCCTGTGTGGAAAACTCATATCAAGATATTCAAGTCCAGATATCACGAAATTCTCCTACAGATGACATCAATCTAAGTAAGGTGGACATTTTCTGTGAACTTACCTCCACAGAATTGAGTAGATCAACGTAGTTATACTCAGGGCAAGTCTTCTCGTTGGACTCAGAGAGATTCACTTTTAATCTCACAGTTCTCCGAGGTTCTTTCACTTTTTTATCCTTCTTGTTAGTGCCTAGCGTAGTTAATGATGCTCTCTTTTGCTCGGACATTGTTTAAACTACAATCGCCACATATGCCAAGAGTAAAGAGGCTACACCGCTGGAACATATTTTAAACAACCTGGTAACACGTCGCCATCTTCAACTGTTAACTCACGCTCCGCGCATGCGCTGATGGAATTGAAGGCATTATGGTCCCGGTGTGTACCTCCCGTGTAGCACCAATTGCAAATTTCTGTGCGTAGCATGTACTAGAGAATGTGTCAGTTGTCTATGCCAGCATTTATGAAATTTTGGGTCCCTAAGTTGATTCATGGTGTCAACTTTCTGTAAACATTGTGAAGTTCGTGTTTTAGTACCACTGATAGTCCTTTTGTTTAGTTCAACCTTAGATCTATAGCTCATACTAAGGTTGTTGTATTCACAACAATGATTATATGAAATGATGAAGCTGTTATTAACTGTCTTTACATGAATATTCATTTTTTGGTCACACGATAACTCTAAGTGGAGTTACGCTGAAGAATTCGAAAATTTAAGGTGAATTTAATCGAAGCACGTCTGAAGAAAAATCCGATTTATTTACACTCGTCTTCATAAAGAAGTGTCTTTTTTTTCTTCATCTAGAGCAAACTTGTTTACATCGCCGTTTTCCCTAATTTATAGGTAAACCTAATCGTCCAATGTATTTCATCTTCTTTATGTCATATCGCTCTTTAACAGCTCTTTCTGACACTCCAAATTCCCTCGGCTGTATCAAAGTGATCACCGACTCTAATAAGTATGTTATTTGTTTTAAATCCAACGGCTTTCATAAATCACTTAATTTATTATTTTTAGGTGTTACCTACGTGAGTTGCTTCTTCTTAGTGACGTTGTATTTTTAAAAGAATTAGATTGTACATAGAAATGATTTCTCATTCTGTTACTTATCCCCGACCGCTCTGTGAAGCTTTACAACGCAAACATGTTTGGAAGTAACTGTTAGATGTACCAATAAGTCATTTGTAAACAGTAAAATTACTTTTTTTATTTTAGAGGCATGAATTACAAAACTATATAATAAAATTAATAACAGTTCAATATAAAATAAATATAAAATTAAATCATGCATACATTTGAAGTACAATCGTTTTGGGATGAAAATATATTAAAGGAGCATATTATCATCCAAAAAGTATTTTAACAAATTTTCTTATAGAAATTGTATAAAAGATGCATCCCTGACATTCTGTAGTCAGTCTTTTAAATTTTTGAGCTATAAAAAGTATATTTAATTGACTTAATCTAGCTATCATCAGAATGTTGGGATGAATTTATAGAATTGTATAGAAAAATTTTAAATACATTTCCTCAATATTTTTTCAATAAAAGTTGATCCTGGCAAACAATTCTCAATCACAATTTTAAATCTCTCACTTAGAAAAGATAATGTCAAAATCATTTCCCTATCTATTCTACATTCGGCTTACTTATTTTTGTTGCAGCAAACTTTTCACTCAAAATTTTCATAACATCTTTATGCTTTAGATTTTCCTTAGATTTTTTTGCTGACCCATAATTTTCCTTTACAAACAATGCAAATGCATTTGGAGTCCGGGGAGTAGAGGGCATCGTTTTCCCATTGTCATTCTTCTTGTTCACAAACAATTCAAATCTTCCGCCACATATTCCACATACTTTGCGCTCAACGTCTAATGATTTCGAGTGTCTCCCAATGCTGTAAGTAGAAGATCCATATTACAAGTCATGCCAATGACATTTAAGAGAACAACAATATACTCAACCAACCTGTAGTTGCAACCACTACACTTATACTTGAATTTTGTTTCAATGTCATAGTTGTGGCACCTTGAAATCTGAGGTAATTCTGGAAATGCTTCCATGGCTCTGTATGTCCTAAAAGTAAATTATGTTAAAAACCAATCAAATCAAAAGCTAACAAAACCTATTAATTCATTAGATTTTCCTTTTTCTCTACTAAACTGTAAACCTATTCAAATATATACATATTTGCCCTGCGAGCCACCTTTCACCATTTGGCAAGGGTAAATTTCTTATGCAATAATCCTAATAATAAATTATCAAGACTAATCAATAATACTTTAATCATATATGATAAGTCTATCACTATCCAAAATCTTAAGAATAGCAGTTATAGTTATTCTACCAAGAGTCTTCATGAGTTAAAAATTGAAAAGCATTCATTAGAAAAATGATTGTATAAAAGGGAGGACACATGGGATCATAAAGAGATCTTCAAAGTATCATGAAAGAATCAAACTTTCAGGGTGATAGGAAATTATTCAAGCTATTCGTGTAATTTGTGGCCCATTACCAATACCACACCTCTCATTACGATCCCATTACAAATCTCCCATTACCACAACTAACTGTAACCCTTCTAAGCCTCTTCTTGCTACCTTTCCAACTATTAAAAGGTATTGACATAAAACTCTACAAGAAGTACAATGAAATTAAAGTCACAATAAATTCTTCAGAGAGGAATTTCACAAAGTGATTTACTTTTCTCCACTACGCATATAAGTTAGTAGAATAGAATTTACCATCTTTTCCATGTAGGCCCATGTCCTCCTGTAACCTCTGAAATGATCCAAGTGGCTGCATGGCAAAGTTCATGCACTAGTGTGTCTCGCAATCGAGCACAGTTGTCCACAATCTTAAAAAAGATGAGAAAATGACATCAACTATAAGAACAATGTATAATATTTCAAAGGTAATGTAAGGGTAACATAATTTTTAATTATTTAAATATATGTCACTTTAATTTGGCCTTAAGACCAAATGGAAATGTTAGAGGATAGCAAATCAGCATATTTTTTGGCAATCTGGCATTTGACAGAGGGGAAACCCCACCAAAAAACCTTCTTTAGGGATAAAACTAATAAATGAATATTTAAAATATTATGTTTTAGACTGTTTGCATAGAGTATTTTGGATAATTTAAATTAGGTTGAACATATTACCCAAGACTGCCACAAACATTGCTTTTTCACAATATAGAATGAAATTCACAATTTTTGTCAAATTCCAAATATATAGAAGTTCAAAGATCATGATAGGTATATATATGTTTTTTTTTTCATTTCAGTATGTCTAAATTTTTTTGCTCTTATTAAGACTTATTTTCACCTGTAATTTATGATAATAAAATAAACATACACCTTTTCAACAAAATCATAAGTGCTTAGAGATATATTAGAATACAATGGAAATTAGACTGCAGGAAAAGTAGTATTCCACTATTCTGTCCTGATTAGATGAATTTGACATGAATTCCTTGACATGTGTGTTGAATACACTTGTATGAACATATAATGTTATTATTATACTGTTATTGATAAAATATAATTAATAACATCTCTTTACATTCTTATTTCCTCCACATAATACACTTTAATATTTATTAAAAACATAAATACACCTTAAAATAAAACAAGATTGAGACAAAGATTATGCAAGATTTCAGTGATAATTATATTTTCATAACTCTGCAATTAAAAAAACCTATAAAACAGAAAATAAGTAAATCTTACCTTTGACGAGAGCTCCACTCTTGAACTTCTGGCAAAAGATCCATCAGAACTCTTGATCCTCCTATTATAACAATAACCTGCTGTTTTCCTCAACCTGTTATTCCATATTATTGGTAAATCTGCAGGAAGCTAGGATAAATTTATTTAGTTTAGATTTAATCTTCTTATATAATCATAAATCAAAATATAACTGTAAACAAACTTTAAATACCTTATTAGAGAAAACCTTGGAATTAAAAATTTCGAATAATTTTCTAGCTAGCTCTTCTTTTTTACTCTTGAAGTTCTTAATGAAATATTTAGCTTCTGGATGACATCTGGCTGAATTATGATCAACTAAAAATCAATAGAAGCAAGAGATAAATATAATATAAATACATTAAGATATAATAGATATTTTTGTAAGACACAAATTCTTATAAACAACACATGAGAAGAAACCACTTTTAGATTGAAATTTATTTACTTATTATTAACAGTTCTACATACAGAAAGTGGGCATATCAATGCGTAAGTATAAAAGTAAAATATATTATTGCTATTTAGAGCATACTTAATACACAGTAAAGATCCCCCAGCAGTTAAAAATAAAAATTTAGGAGATATATTTCTTATCAAACATTAGATTTCTGTTGATACAAAAACAGGTATAGCTACCTCCAAAAGATACAACACAAGGCAGTAAACTAAGAAGAATAAATTAAATGAGAGAAAGAAATACACCATAAGGTAAGGGAAGTAGTAAATAATTGAATTTGCAAATTTCCAATTAAAATAAATTACGTACCTGACAAAGATGCCATAAACGTTAGCAAAGGAGATGAAAATGCATCTGAATTAACATATTTCCGAGTAGACTTGGCCTTTGAATCAACTGTTTTTGGAGTAGCATACACATTTCGTCCACCTAAAAAGATGAAATCTTAATTATTCTATCAACAACATGACAATATATATAATTTATTAAGCTTTGATCTAGCCAATAGGCCATATCTGGTGTTTATCTTGAATCTAAACTTTATATTAGCAAAGGATATTTTATTAATAAAATTTGTTCACTTGGAATTGTTTCCAGAATGTGTAGCATAAAATAAAAGTTACCCTTCTTCCCAATTGAGGTAAGTGGAGTAAATATATTTCTTGTAACAGGTACTGGTGTTCCTAAAACACTGTTAACATTATATAACTTTCTCTTGGGTGTACTAGGAGGAAGAGGAGGAGTGCTTGAATCATCAGAATCTGTCAATCTGTGAAAATAAGATATTTTAAATCAAATACTATAAACATTAAAAAACATTATAAAATTGTATTTACCACAAATGGGTCATTAACATACCTAGAAATAATTATTTGAGAGGATTTCTTCCTAACAACTGCTTTTGGGGTGAGCTTTGTATTATTTAACCACTCGTTTCCATAGAGTTCATTAAGGACTTGCTCCATGTCAGTAAGTTTTATATTCTCTTCATTTTCATTGGGTAATTTTTCTTCAGCATTCTTGGAGCCAAGAGAATCTGTATTTGAACAAGGTATTGCATTCAACCACCTCTTTATATCTTCATGTTTAGACTCAGACAAGTTAGAAAAACCAGCCTGGTACTTCAGATTAGGATTTTCACTGCACTCCAATTTCTTCTTTGGATTAGGATTTAACTCAGGTTCTTTGAATTTTCCTCCAAGAGATGGAGATTCTGAACCATCAAGAACCACAGCTTTTCTTGTTCCTTGACATAATAATTCATTTGAACCATTCTTACCAATCTCAGCTTCCAGTTCTTCAAACTGTTTCTTCTGCACAGCACCAACACTCTCCTCTGACTCAGACTCATTCATTCCTTCCAAATCACTTTCATGGAAATCATTTATCAGATCCATATCATCTTTACCAATTGATTTATTAGGGGTTGGACTTCCTGATTCAGAGCTACCGACAACAAAAACTGCTCTTTTCCTTCTATATTGTATACCTCCTGAGCTACTAGAAAGTTCACTGTCTTGAATTTCATTTATTTCTTCAGAATTCTTATTATCTTCTAGAACAAGTTTCCTTCTCCACCTTCGACTGGTGACTTGGGGTTTCCTAGGATACGATTCTTCAGAGTCTGAGCTTTCTGAAACAATACATTCATTTCTTAACGGGTGAGGAATTTCTTCTGTTCTTCTTCCATTTTCTGTTTCCACAGCCCGAACTTGAATGGGAGAAAAGCCATCATTAACAAATTTAGGAGATGGCTTTACCTCTGAATCTATCAAGTTGCATATTCCATTGCTGCGATTCCATTTATTATCAGAGATTGCATGAGAAAATCTCTTATTAGTGATCTCGCTCACAGTAGATGGTGAATGTGATCTTCTTTCATCATTTTCAGATAATAAATAATTATTTTCTTTATCGCTGGCTTCCTTGAAAACAAATTCTTCGCTTTCTTTGTCTTCGAAAATAACTTCATCCTTGGTATCCACGTCAGCTGTGCTATTGCTATTCTGTAACCCTAAAACTCTTCTTTTCACTCTTAAATAAAACTCACTTACGTTGCAAGAGGATGCTAATTCTTTCTCAACAACACTATTAAATCTCCTATTGAGCACGCTACTTCTGATGAGTGTCTTTTGTCCAGACAGAAGGTCTTTCTCATTTTTCATCGATGTATTATGTTTGCAGGGAGATATAGACGACTCTAAAATAATTTGACTGGTATCACTACTGGTAGTTTTATCAAGATCAAACATTTTGAAGTTTTCATCAGTTGATTTTACCGGCTTTTCTGGTTCCTTATTACTATGATGCGATGAATCACTATCAGATAAAACAATAGTACTTGATAGCAATGATTTCCAGCTATTAGATTTTTCATTCAAATCGGGCACTGAACGTTTTGCTGAAGACGGATATACGCAACCGGCATTGTTATCTTCTAACTCAGGTGTTTTTTTATTTCCCACAGTTTCAGAGGATGTTTTGCAAACATTGGAAACGGTCAACTTAACGTTAGAAGTTGAAAATAATGGATCTTCAGCAATCTTTCGAACGGGTTTGCTTCGTCTTCCTTTAGGACTTGATCTAGCTTTATGATGCTTAAGAGAGGGTAGAAAATGGTAATTAGCTTCTATCAAATCAAAATTATCACTCATATTCTCCAAATTACTTAACGATCTAGATGGATTTAATGAAGAGAAACTTTTCAATGGAACAGGAGAATCTTTGCGATTACATCGTATTCCTGGAGTGCAGTAATTGTAAATAGAAAGTAAATTCTTGTTGCCACGCTCTGATTCAACTCCTCGAAAATTTTCTTTGTTGGTGTCGTTAATCACTGATGAATCTCTACTAACTCTAGGAGCTGAACTTATTCTACAACGATGACCTTTGGAGGTACTACTTCCAGAGGAATCACTTGAGTCGGTTTGACATGAGGCGTTCTTTTTATAATTCTTTAAAGATAGTTTCTTCGTTTCTATGAAGTAATAAAGAAAAGAAATTAGATAATTAAAATCAAATATAAATAAATGATAATAATGACTGAATATTACCTCCTCCAAGCAACTTCCACCTTCTTTTCTTTTTCTTAATCGAATGCGTAACAGGGTGAGGAAGTCTAAAATCCATTCACTTGTTATATCCCCAAACGTTAGTCTTATATTAATTATAGTTTATTTTCATTACAGTATGAATAAAATTTGATAACAATTTTGATGATAAAAGTTTTAACAGTACTAAATGTACACAATTACAGTATGACAGAAGTTTAAATTCATACCGTTTCTCCGGAACAAAAGCCTAACATTAAGCGTTTAAGTGCGGCACTGCCACCTAAACTGTTTGTGGTAGAAGAACGAGCGGGAGAACTATTTGTAAGTTAAGAGAATGTGATACTTATGTATTACCCTCAGAAAATTAGAATATGAGAGTCATATCAGCTAATTTTCATCCTGCAATAGGAAAACTTAATGAATTGAACATCTCTTGAGGCAAAATGAGTTTGTAAGGAATGTACTTAAAGGCAAGAGAGAAGCACCGTGAGGAACACTAGGGAATGAATATTTAAACGAAATAAAAGAGAAAGAAATTAAATGTAATAGAGATAGTATTAGATAGAGAAGGTTGGAGAGCTGCAGTCAATCTGCGAATTGAATATTCAATGATGATGATCAACCTGAAGAATATTTTAAAGTAAATAAAATGCAGTTTAAACTTTTAAAAATAGATTCCTTCACCGCTTTCGTATTTATTTCCAGAATTGGTGGAATTCGAGCTCCTAAATAAGTGTTTCATAAGATCTAAATATCTAAGCTATCAGTGAGCAATTTTAGATATTGAAGAGTTATTATATCAGTAAATAGTCTTAGAATTTTATTGAAAAATGACTTTCTTTTACCCTAATATTGACCCATTAAATTGTATGAAAGGGTGAAATTTTGTTTATTTAAATTGTATCTCTTAGTGATATTAATTCATCATCCGTGGGTTACCTCATATTACACCATTATCTACCTTAAATTTAAGTTAGCCAACAAAAATTGTTTATGGTACTGAATTAAAACGGAAATATTCTTCTAGAGCAAGGTGTAACTGTTTGATACTAACTTTAAGCTGTGAAAACTTGAAAAAGTATTTGAATCAAAGGAACAAAAATGGCTTGAAATAGATGTGGCTCTGATAGTTCATATTATTAGATTTACCTTTTAACATAATATTAAGTATGAATTTTAGGTACATAGTTCAATAACTTCTACTTAGACTTCAAAAATATCACCTTATAAAATTATGATAATGAATATTGGATAGTTATTTGGAGTTTTTGGGAAATGGAATCGATAAGAAAAGATATGAATTGAATGAATTTTTATAAAGTTGTAGGAGTGTTAAACAGTTAAAAGATAGTAAGTAGTATAATCATAGATAGACTAACAAAACTGAAATCTTGATTTAATTTACTAGTCATTGCATATAAAACTGGAAGTGGCTAAAATCACAATAAATGAATATAAAGGTTACAAGAAAGGTAAGTTAGCTTGATTATTGGTAGAAAAAAATTAAGAAAAAACTCATAGGGTTAAGTATCTCATAACACGCCAATATCTTTACTAGAATAAGAATTGTTGATTTAAGGGTTGATTCTTATTCAATGTGGTTGTATCATCAAACTAATATCACATTGATTTATTATGATATTCTACCTTACATATTTTACTTCAGTGTTATTTCATTTAATCATATCTTTGCAAAAGGAACAGCATTGAATATGCCTTCATGGTAAATATCATTTATTATGTTTATCATAGGTTTAATAGTACATAAAAAGATTATTAACATTTTTATAGCATTCATATGAAAAAAATGGATATTTGAAAGAAGAGTGAATCAAGTATGAAGTTTATTGATTGACGATCAATGCATACAGATTATCATACAATCTCATGTGCATAAAATCAAGAAATTAACAAGTAAATTGGGCAAAAATTAAAATTGAATGCTAAAGTTATGTTTTTAAGATTCACCAAATAATTATACAATTTCTTTTTGAAATAATGCACCTGAGAATGCAAACAAAATCATTCATCTTTAATCCAATAATAAATTTGATTGAGTGAATATACTTAGTGTAAGAAATTTTTTTTAATGCAGGTAAATAATATTGTTATCATAAATTGTATTTGAGGTAACAACATATGAACACCATAGATACTACCAACCTCAGTATTAACATTGGATCAGATTAGATTAATCAACAAATTTTAAAAAATTAATAATTCAGATATAATAAAAAATAAATTTATGAAAGGATAATTATATCAGTGGCCCATGAAGAATACATCAGTTGATTTTAAATAATTAGATACTGGTAGAGCAAAACAATAAAATATCTACTCTTCATCAATCAATGCACAAGGCAAGAGAACTTGCAGAAGCAATAAATACTGAAAAATATTCAATTTTATTACAAAAATATAATTTTGATTAAATTACTATAAACATCCAACCATATGAAAATTATAAATCATTTCACCCATATTAATTGTTTCATCTGTCACAGGTACCCAAGGGCTAGAATGTTCCCAATTGTCTGAAAGTCAGAATAAGGACTATCTTCCATTTCAATTAAACTGTATAGGAAATGAGTAAAAACTCAGAAAAAATAACATTGTAGCAATCAAGTCCAAAATATTCTTTATAAAAATAAGTTTGAATATTTGATTAATTAATAAATATTTACAAAAATATTCTAAACAATTTATCACAAGAAAATATCAACAAATAAAATTATGCATATACATGCAAATCACAGATACAATGTGTATGAAGCAGATTAATGAAGTGACTAAATTTTTGGTAGAAAACAATTACATGCAAGAGTTAAAGGAAACTAAAAAGGAGTTCCTATCTCCTCATTTGGATGATCATTCATGCATGTCTCAAATAAAGCAAATTTACAATATACATTATGTCCCATACAAAAAATTATAACAAGGAATGCAAAGTATGTTCCAGTTTGTTGCTGCAAAATTTAACTGGATGTGAGAATTTCTTTTTAAAAATTATAATGACATTTTTAAACTTATGGAGAGTTTTGAGGAATATTAATGTTCTGGATATCATAGACTGAAGTTCAATTTTTTAACAAAAACTTGAATCCTTCACAAATTTCTCAAATGGAAATTAATTCATTCTTCGGTAAGACACTACAAATAGCATATACAAAAAATTTAAGTATCCTTAAAGCACATTCAGTATCATTTATATTCTAAACATTCACGATAAAAAATGAAATTTTTATAAAAAAATGATTGCATACCTTGGCAGATAATTAATATTCACCTCATGCCTCATTATTGAAACAAATTCTATTTATATAACTTAAAAATTAATCTTAAACACTTATTCTACAGTTGATTTTTACTTTTTTGTTACGGCCAAAAATCTTTTTTGCTTGAGACACCCATAAAGCTACATTTATGTATATTTCAGCATGAGAATTTGATAGTTACCAGTAACATATCATTTAAATATTTCTTTTGGGTTTGTAAACTTGATGAGCTATATTATTATAAAGCCCAAATAAAGAATTTTAGTTACCAATGCTATGGTGGTGAGCGAAAAAGGTACGATAGTAATGTACAATCCTCTATTACATAAATTCAGTAGGTTAAATTTGATTGATAAGGTTGATGAATTACAGTCAGACTTCCAATACTAGACACATAATACCATAGGTATTAAAGAAGTATTCTATTTCACATTTTGCATTGATTAACCATCACTTATGAATACACATTTTGTATCTTCTCTACTACCCTCAAGTATATGGATGTATATTTAGTATTTATATTACCATTCCATTTAATTTAATTATTTATTGTATCAATTAAGCTCACTACACAATGAAGTGTAAGTTTAATAACTAATAATATCATGTTGTATTCCACTTAGGTATGCAATTTTAATTGATATGAACCTTATATTCTCTTTTTATAGTTGAAATTAAAATATAAACAATAAAATCAGTTTATCAAATAGCAGTGATGTTATCCAGTGGTAAAATAATGAGGGAGTTGTGCATTGCTGCAAGCTGAAGGATTTTGATAAAGGAGAGTTAAAACAGTTATTATAATAAATGAATTATCTAAAGAGAGGGCTCCAGGTAATCGTTTCTCTGAGACTGACAGCTGAAAATTTTCTAGAAATATACCAAAAATATTTCTCGAAATTTAAGTAAAATTATTATTTCAAGTTAAATTTTGTTAAAGGGGGAGAAATGGAAAAGAATAACGCTCACTAGGTTGTTTATTTATTGCTTTGCATAAAAATTTTTCTTTAAATGTATATTTCGAAGATCCATCATTATAGAAATTAAAATTAATTAAAGAAAAGGAATACTTTCTTCTCCTTTTCAGATCCATTCAGCTTACAGTAAGAATAACTATCTTAAACAGCTATTCACTGTCATTTGTTGGTCTGTAATAAATCAACAAACTGAATCTATATTAAATAGGATGAGAAAACTTAAATATGAGGGGATGATTACCGGAAATAGATCATTAACTGAATTTCTTAACATTTTATGGACTAAGGGAAGATCATAACATAATTTCCACAGATATAAGTTCAAACCACCTAAAAAGTAAAACATACTTTCAATTACTTACTTTTTGTACCACAAGAACTAAGAAGACTAACACAAGAAGGGGTTTATGAGGAATTCAAGTTTGTGTTTATTGAAAGATTAAAGCTCATCTCTTTCAGTAATATCTATGTTCACACCTCTCCAATTCTTGTATGCTAATAAAGCAACATTTTTTGCTCCTATTATACTCATTTCCATTGCACTGGCCGCCCATTCTATGCCATTTATATGGTACAAGTTCTTGGCCAGAACAAAGCTACCAAGTGTTTGGTTTGAATCATAATGAGGATAGGCAAGCCAATCTGCCACCTTCACATCATTAACCTGCAGAAACATTTGATTGAGCTCCTCTTTAGAGAGAGGTTTTTGAGAGAATATTTTCCATACCTCCGATTCCTCTTTCCTAAGTCTTTTCTGGACTGAGTAAATCCTTGCCACTGAGTTTATCATCAGGTTATCTTTAATGGAAAATATTTCATTTGCTAAATTACGCTCTCCAAAATATCTATGATTTAATTTACCTTTAACAATAGTACTAACAGTTCTGTGATATTTTCCATCAGGTATAAAGGTTAGATGGGGTAACTTTTCAAATACTATATTTGATGTGTCTTTTGTTAGTGGTGCAGCTATGATCACAATATCATAGACCTTTGTTACTAAATTCTTTTCAGTTAAGACTATGTTACGATCAGGCTTGTTTTCTCTATGAGCAAACCGGTCCACATAATAACTAACAAGGTATTGCTTATATTGCTCATCCCATTTGATTTTCTCCACCTTTGCTTTGATCAAGGTAGCTCCAGAGTATTTCAATAATTTTTCAGGCATGAGCTTATTGCCACCTACTATGGACCATAAATTACCATCTCCAGTAGCTGAAGATACTGAACCTGTTTAAAAGAGCCTAGAATTAGCACAAATGAAATATTGACTGGCAAAAATATAATCTTAAACACACATTAATTTAACACACAATATACCGATAGGCATAAAACGATTTTTACAGATTTATATTAATGATTAATTCATTAAAATGATATTAATATGAAAGTTTCATTTCATAAAATATTTTATGACTGTTGAAAACAAAGAATATGATATTGAAAGCAAAGTGATACTAAAACTTGAAATTAAAGCAAAGAAACTTTTAATAATAGTTCACAGGTTAAAAAGGCGCTTAAAAAGCAAAACTGTTAAACAATGATACATGTAAAATAAAAATACTTTATTACAATTCATATAAAATTTGAATTTTTATCAAGCGATACATTTATCACTTAAATTTCTTACAATTGCTTTTATCAATTTTTAAATTCATCAATAGTTCTGTTTCTCGAATGTGTGAATAATTATTTTTCAATCTTACCAACAAATTTATGTGCTGCTGTTGTCTGACCATAATTAACCATTAATCCAGCCATCACCAGCTCACTTATAGTGCGATTTGATAAACCTGCTTTTGCGAAACCCTCAGCAGTTGAAATTTGTACATCTTCAATGAAATCAGGGTTGATGTTACGTAGGAGATCTTCAACTGTAGAAAAAGTCATTCCTCTATCTTGAAGATCATATACTCTGGAGGAAAAATATTGGAAAAAAATATTATTCAAAGGATATAAACATTCAATCATCACAAGAAATTTTTTATCAATATTCAAACAATTCAATCAAAATCTATCATAAATATGTGTTAATTTAAATCATACTTGAAAATATAATTTGCAAATTACACTAATTAAAACTATCGTACATACTGATACTGATATAATGACAATTATCCTATACTAGACTGTCTTACATGGTCTATTCAGTTTATTAACAGCCCAAATCTTCATTATAAAACCATAATTTCATATGTTAGAGCAGAAATAGATGAGATAATCAAATTCAAAGCTTTCCTGAAAAACAACTTTCTCTTTTTGTAAAAATAACTGGCATAATATTTAATTATTTATTTTTCCTCAATATTACTCCTAAAGAAACAATAAGTGGGGGATACTAAATATTTTTAGTAAAATAGACAAGAGAAAATTCTTCCAAGTAATTGGACAGAGGAATAAATAGTTAGTAAATTGGATGAAGTGTTTTAGACCAGCCATCTTCATAAACTTTACAAATATATACTGAAAGTATTATGAAAGAAGATGAATATTGAAAGTATTATCTAAAGATAATTTACCTTCCTCTATCCATTGAACTAAGGACTAGATAGAAAATATTCCACTAGCTTGTGTATATTTCGCTGAATGGCAAACTGACAAAAGCAAGAGAAAAACTGTGAAGTACTATAAAGAGGATTTTTATTTTAACCAGTTTTTGGAGGTTAGTAATAATCATTGTGTACATTTAATGGAAATGATCTAAGAACGGTATGCATACAATGTAATTTTGAACATCAGCAGCCTCACTTTAAGCTTTAATACAATTGACATCGGAAACCATACCTACGTATCTCCCACTACATCATTAATGCTCATAATTTTCTTTTTTAGAGAAATATATTTCCACCAGTAGCCTTGCCAGAATTAGTACATGAGGATGATGAATAGTAAGATTGAATGCCTACCTTTTATACTGTTATATTTGTCTATGATAATTAATGTGAAGGCAGGATCTCTGGGAAAATAATTTGGCTGATGTACTGCACAGACCTGACAATTGCCAGTAACCTCTAATTAGGTTAAGTTTCTAGTGGTTTCAATATTAATATACCTGATGAGAGACTTTTTCAAGGTAATCGTCTTGATTTTAATGAAACATTGAGTGATACTTCCTTTATATTCACTAAATGGTATCAAAGATAATTAAACAGCATCATTAACTTTTAAAATACTTTACCAAATATTTATCCATTTATTCAATTAAAAATCTATTTAAAAAACAATGTGTTCCTCCAAGATCCTGATTTGTATGCATTCAAGCAGTAAAAGTGAAGATTTTATTATATTATATTCTTTCTTACAGTCTGCACTATCTTGCAAACTGATTATCTCAAGAACTATCCCTTATAATTCCAACTTAGGTTTATTGGCTCTTAAAATTTTATTTAGGGAAAAAAATTTGATGAAGGGTGTTTGGTTCTCATAATAAATATTTCATTAGATAATGGCAAATGCCCTGTACTATTTTCAATGATAAATTTCCATTCTAAGTTGACCTTGGTAACATTTGTGAAAAATTGCTAAAGTAATATAGTTTTCACTTAATTTTAATATTATTTCCTGAGCTTGCAGGTTAAAAACACTGTGTGGATAACAATATGGATTAATAATGAATTAACATTTCTGAAGTTTTGTTTTTTATGTACACTATTCTGAACAATTAATAAAAACCTTTAACCTGTAACCTTTATTTTGTATTACACAATCAAATTTTTATTTTACATTTATGAAAATGAAATGAATATAAAACAAAGTTCATCTGATAGTCCTGAATTCATTTTTTATCATGTATATTAGAATTATAGAAATAAAAATCAATTATAGAATCGAGTTTTTATATTAATATCAAGAAGATATAGCTATGGTTATATCATAAATCAAATTATTTAAACAAAATTCAATAATAGGAATTTAATAATTAAAAATATAGAAAATTTGTTATAGTGAGCAAATTATTAAAATGTCTGAGATGAAAGAGGGGGATCATATAAAGACATGATTAACAAACGAAGTATAATGCCTTATAAAAAATTTACTTACGGTTGTAAAATAGATGATTAAAGAATTGACATATATTTTTCGATTTGTTTAGAAGAAATGGAGAAACGAACAGAATAATATGAAGGGAGAAGGTTGGGTATTTTGAATTGTGTATAGATAAAATAAAATCAATATTAAATTAAAGAAATATTTATTGAAGCTGAAAAAAATTAATTACAGGATTCATTAAATTTTACACATAAAAAATCTCATTATTAAATTAAATAAAGAAATTTATCAATAGGAAAATCAAAAGAAATATCAGCCTTTTTTGGTTAAAAAGTTCTTCTATTTTTCACAACCCAACAACACTGTCTACAACTAGATTTCTTTTGTAATTTTCAACCCTAACACAAAACTTTCACATTTGGATTATTATATTATTGTAACTTAAAGAGAAAGTAATAATTGTTAAATGAAATTCCATTACTAGAAGCATTCTTATTATAAGAATGTGAAATTTTAGCTAAGAACAGTAACTTCACAATGCAAAAATACAATGGAAAAATTGTATACTCAGAAGTGCAGAGTTAAAATACACTACCTACAATATTTTAATTATGGCCAAAAAAGTTTCTAAATTAAATTGTAAGAAATAAACGCGAACCTTGAACTTTAACTTGTGTCTTAACTTCATTTTAGTATTAAAACAATAACATGTTCAATTTTCATAGGCATTCATAATTTTGTCTACTACATAGTTATTATCTTAGAGCTATGAAGAATCACGTAGAAGATTAGAAATATGTTTTAATTATCCATATCTTTAAGAAAACTTTAATGGCAATCAGATTACTAATAGCTAGAAATTATATTTGAGGGAAGGTATTAAACACACTTACATATGCCAAAGAAAATAGCTCTTTTTGCAGAGGTTAAATAGAGAAGAAGTATATATAATTATCATTATATTTATATATGATGTTGAAGTACCTGAAACTATTTAACCATCTAAAAATAAATGAACAACAAAAGCACACCTTAAAATCCTTGTTTTCATCAGTGATATAAAATTCACGGTGTCTGTTGATAGCAAACAAAATATTTTCAATCCCAACTCAAGCATAAAAAATTCATATTGAGACTTTTTTGCTGATATTTGAAATTTATGGTCCTACCATTATCTTATTTTTTTCATCAAGTAATTTTTCTTTCTACCATCCCATTGGGTAAAGATAAATTTTACTGAGCACCTTTTCTGTACTTGGAAAATAATTATACAGGAGGTATAATTTGAGATCTAAGGCTAAAATCTAATGAATCAGTAGAAGTAGTTCAAGTGCTTCATCTTGTTTAAGCAGTGCATTAGCTTATCAAACAATAATTCTTCTAATGACTATGAATTCAGAAGTGTCTCCATTTAAATAAAAACTTTTGAAAAACTATTTTTAACAGATTTATCATGATTAAAAATAATATTACTTAATTATTTGATTAATTATTGTTGTGTTGTTGTTTTTAAAGAGCGCCATTAATAATAAAAAAACGTTGAGGAATTTTGTCATATCATGGCAAATAGATAAACCACAAAATGAACAAAGAATTTGGAAGAGAGGGAATTTCTAAAATTTTACCTCATAAACTTAGAGAGCATCCTTTCCACATGTTTACTAAGAGTTAAAGGATTTAATCCATATCTCCAAAGCAGTTTCACCATTGTCACAATATAATGTGGACTTTCTTCAAAAACAATTCCATTTCCATCATATAAACCAAATACATGAGAGGAATTTCCAACATCCGTCTTATGCAAATCTAGAATGAGTAAGATTGATTTTAATCAATAATTCATTAATACATAATAGATGTACTCATAAATTTCATAATATTAAAATATATAATGAGATAATTTAGAAAAAAGAGGTTTGTTTAGTGAAATTCAGCCTCTGT
Source organism: Pantala flavescens (assembly GCA_020796165.1). NCBI lineage: Eukaryota > Metazoa > Arthropoda > Insecta > Odonata > Libellulidae > Pantala > Pantala flavescens. The sequence goes on along the minus strand of CM036886.1, from coordinate 12,130,697 downwards.
TTTTTATTATATTACATTCTGTCGAATGGGAAAAACAATAATAAATAGCGGAGCATTCTATGTTTTTGATTGTGATTATTTTTAATCTAAACAATATTATTTTCCAGCAGGTGATTCCTTTCTTAAAAATGAATCCCCTATCCAATTAGATTATGTTTAATAAATGTGTTTTAATCAGGCATAATACAAGTATGTCTGTGATGTGTGATACATTGTCACAGAAATCAACTCAAAACAACTGCAAAGGCTATGGATACAATTTTTAAGGCAAGACCAAAGAACTAGTTTCAGTGATAAAAGATACAAACACAGGAGAAATATTTGGGGTAGTCATCGATAGTCTAATAATATTCAGAAATTTTGAGCAAATATCTATTGATATCTATTTTAGCCCTAATAGCATGATATTTCAATGTAAGATACTTGAAATTTTTTAATATTTATAAATAAATAAGACAATACATGTGTAAAATAAGTCAATATAGAACAAAACAGAGCAGAAGGTTTTACAAAATGAAATTAGAATTGTTGACTTTCTAGAATTTATTATATATAGCGCTGTTCTAATTCTGTTCTTATCTACTAATGCTGATCTAATACCTAAACCTACAAGCTTTCTTTTTGCATTGTTTTACGCTAATTCTTATTATCTTTTTCTCTATGTTTATAATGAAACTAAATAAATACTTCACAAATCTGCCTCAGTCATTCATCTGCCTCACTATGAAGACAAATTAAGAAAAACCTTGCTAAGCCTTTTTACACAAGGTGTGTCAGAAAAGTAATGAAACTTATTTTATAATTACCAAAGTTTTAATTTTTCCAAACATCAAAATTATTCTCTTAAAAATTTGGCAGCTTTGGCATCTACACACCAATGAAGATTTTGTTCCCACTTTTGTTAGTAGTGCTGGATGACTAAGTGACACTGTGTTTTGCTGTGCGTCATGGAAAAAATGAGAATTATGAGAAATATTGTGCCATGTGTTGACTGAAAATTTGCAAATGTATGTGCCATAATGGTGCCAAGAAACCTCATAATTGAGCAGAAGGATGATCAAAACAATGAGTGTCTTGATCTTTACAAAATCACCTAGTGTTCCTGTGGTTTCCTTTATTCTCCGAAGTCCCTGTGACTTTTTCCTTAAGTGAAAAATGTCCTCAATGGATGTCATTTTGGGGCTTTAGAAAACACCCATAAGAGTGTAATGGGCATGCTGAGGATCATAGCGGTTGAAGACTTCCAGATCTATTACCAAAAGTGGTACAACATCTGCATCAGCATGATAATCCCAAGGGGTACTACTATGAAGGGGATAACAAATTATAAAAAAATTAATTTTGAGAAATAAAAAATCAGACTCATTACTTTTCTGCCATACCTTGCATGGATTGAGTTTTAATTAAATTTAATTACAAACACTTTTTCCATTATACTTTAAGCAAATTCCTCTTTAATTAACGATATTATTACTTGTGAAAATTTGAAACATGAGTCAGCCAAATTAAATTATCATACAAATACTCAAGATTTCTTACTAATAAATGTATAATAATGTCATATAAACGATCACAAATATATATTAAACCTGAAAGTGGGATAAATAATTGAGAGATAAATATTTTTGTAGAGGGGATTTTTTTCGTCCATTACTTTTGTTTCAAATAATCTAATATGTCGATGCTAAATGGCTAAATATTAAAAAATATATTAGAAAATAAGTAAAGCTCGAATATCCTAAAAATATCTTTTAAAAGAGCATAGACGCAAAATATCACTTCTCCACTCTATTTTTGCATTAGTAAACATCTTCATATCGTATTTATTATAAATCTGGTTTCTCAGTTGTACCTTACCGAACTTTTTGCAAAAATGTGCCATATATCTATTATCCGGATGAATAACAGATCCGCCAATTTCGTAATCAAAGCCATCAATGTCTACTGTTGCCAATCTTCCACCAACTTTCTTTGATTCGTACACATCGATATCAATCTCCTCATCCTCGAAAAGCTCTTTCAAAAAGTACGACACCGAAGTTCCACCTATACCGGCACCAATCACGGCTGCAAACAAATAATGAAATAATACAAAGCACAAGATAAATTGCCTTCGTACTATTTAATAATTAAAATTTGAAAAAAATTCAACCTTCATCTATAGTTAATATTTTATTAATACGACATTGTAACCTTCACGAAAATGAATATTAAACATACCTATAGCAGGTGTCTCTATATTGGCATTTATGCAGTCCAAAGTCAACAATAAGAGAAAGATATTTGTTATATTCTTAAGTAGATTCATATTTTCGACAATTCGACAGGTTATCAATTCCTGCTGCGGATCGTCGATATGAAAAATTCTCAGTTACGCATTACCCAGGATACCCCAGCAAGCAGACGCAAAAAGTCATAGGTCAACATAGTAACGATTAAGGAAGGGAAAAACTTGAGTAGCGAAAAGGCACACCTTGTAATGTGAATGTTTAATACATAGATATTTTCTTGGCATAAAAATGGTATTAGTTTTAAAAGGCTGGAGATACGCCGCCTTTATAGGAGGAATTGTTGGTTCCATAGGAGTCGCTTTATACCCTATCATCATTTCACCAATGTTGAACCCTGCTGATTACAGTAAGTTTTGTGGTTGTGTTTATCAATGATTATTTATAGTTATTTAACGGAAATGATTTAATTTATAGAAAGAATACAAGAGGAGACTAGGAAAGGAATAGATAGAGATACGATTCAACCTGGAAGTGAGTTCAAGAAGTTTTAATTTTTCATTTGATTAGCTTGTTTAAATTTATGCTAAAAATTGATAATAATAATTTATATTTCTTATATTTATCTGTTACCTTTGCAGATATGAAGATTTGGAGCGATCCATTCGAGAGAAAGACTGACAAGCAATGAATTACGAATAAACGATGTATGTAAGAAAGGATGTTGAATGAATATGGTGTTCGGTAATTTATATTCAACAGCGTGATGATAGATGTAGTATTCTGAGTTGTTTGCCGTATATTATCCAGGCGTTTAATAATGATGTTTTGAAATTTAATTCATTCCAATGGTTTCATTTCTAATTTAACGAAAGAATTCTTAAAAAGATACTCCTGATAAGTATTTCAATTAATTAGAATTGTCATTTGGCGTGCGCTGAAGAAAGCATGTTTATTATTTTAGGAGTTACACATTCTGGTTTCATATCCTAACATCTTCAAGAGATGAATATACGCTCTACTAACTCTAGCATCAATATGATGCTAGAGTTTTTGATAAACAATACATATGCAAACTATACCAATATCTTAAATTGTAGAATACATAACCAGCTTATATTGTTTGCTGTTTTGTTGAAGTCTGTCACTAAAATTTCTCTTTTCGGGGTTTTATTTTAATCCATCATTGGTAAACGATCACCAAATATATTTCAAACAAAGAATAATGATAACAGTATGGTAAAATAATAAAGGCATTTATCATTTCAGTAAAAAGAAATTTGCAGTAAAATAAAAATTTGAAGGATTTTAGGAATTAAAAATAAAAAGCAGACATTTTCTTAAAAAGTAATATATTTACAGTATAAAAGAGATTGTGTAAAATTGTTTTCTTTACAACATTATAACTAGCACCAAAACATATACAAAGAAAATCAGTTGCACAGGAAGAGGCAGTAAACTTTCATTCAATAATGAATTCTATTTGTTGTGTAGGCTGTGTTCTTGACGAATAATTTGGTTGAAGTCTTTGTTAATATTCATCATCATCACAAACATCCAGAAAAACATCAAAAGCCTCTCTATTACAATTTCCATCAGCATTGAATACATATTTATGGAACGTTCCATCCAAGCAAATAGCTGTAAAGAGAAAGATAAATGAAATTCATATTTTCTGAATTCTAGAAAGAAAAAATTACGGTCAGGCTTACCAATCACAGAATTTCTGGATCCAAATGCACAAATGCAGGCACATTCAGGAGGGACAGTAAAATTAGCAAGTGCCCACTGAGATTCAACATAATTACCAAGAAATCCCATTTTTGAAAACCTAGAGCATGAAAATATTCAAATGATAAAAAATATTCTGAAGTGTGAATGTTCAGATTAATATAAAATAACTTACGTTGATCGTCGGTTAAGGTGAGGATCTTTCAAAGCAAATATATGAACAGTTCCTTTATCACTAGAACAGCATAAGAACTCTGAATCACCACTGAAGTTTATGCTGAAAATTAAAGGAAAAATTATTACAATAATTTAGGGCTTCAAGAGAGAATTTTGTTCCTTTGTATCCAAATTATTGAATGCATATATCTTTATTATGATAGTTGAGAATAACTTTAATATAAGGGAAGGATAAGATTTTCTTCTAAGCATGAGAAAGCTTGTGACTGCATAAAGTTAGAAGTGAAGAATAGCATGACTGGGACTTGAACCCAAGTTCCCCAGGTAATCAATTGCAAAAATAATTGCCGGCCTCTGTCGCCAAGAGCATAGTACATTGACTGCAAGGACTCAGTCTCAGGTTCAAGTCCTGGCAGATCAGAACATTTTCTTATATGAGATGGGATGTTTTTATGTTTGTGTGGGTCTACTTAGACTAAATTTCACCCTGATTCAATAAAGGCAATTTATTATTATTATTTATAAGGCTGATATTGCATTAATAAAAGTCAAAATCAATAATCATGACAATTTAGATTAAGACAGAAATATCAAATACAAACAATAACTAAATAATTAAATCCCATTATTCTTAGTAAATATTCGAAGGTTTTACTTGTATTTAAGCTATCAGAGGAAATGAAAAGCATTTAATGAAAAATTTAATTTGCCACTTGATGTATTATTAAGAGAAACTCACTTCCATGTTTAATCTTCACCATACCATACTTGGTAAGAAAAGAAATACTCAAACTGTGATGAAGAAAGAAACTTATATTTTTTGACAATAAATCAATTTAAGTGCATACTATAATAGTGATAAATCTTAATGAAAGCTCTAGGTTGAATGAATTATATAAATAATAAAATTTATATGCATAAGATAATAAAGCAATAAAAATAGAATATGTACGGTGAAAACTTTGTATTTTTCATCTACATAATGAGCAGAAAATTCAATTAGGATCTTAGAAATATTTCTTATAAATGTACATATATTTTATATATATTTCTAAGCACTAAAGATATTCCTTATCAATGTCATAGGTATAACTATATTGTTACAAAGTATGCAAAAACCATAAAATTTATGTTTTTAAAATAATAACACTCATCTGGTAAGAATATCTTCAGAGTTGTTAGTTAACAATTTGATGCACTAAGAAGCTAAAATATAAATTAAAGGTATATTTCATTTTCAAAATAGATGATATTATTTAATGAAAATAAATAAATGTAAAAGAGCAAATTACCAGTAAAGAGTGGCAGCATCAGAACCTCTTCGAAGCTCAATCATTAATATTCTTTTGGTAGTATCCCAAACTCTGATTAAAGTTCCTTTGCTAGATGCTGTAGCAACCATAGTTCCCTGCTGGTTAACTGCTAAACATGCTAATTCTCCTTGGTGGGCATTTATTGTCACTGGTGCACTAGACATACCAGCTTCTGTGCTACTCAGGTCCTGCAGACAAATAAAAAACTTCAGTGAACCAAACTTCATCATTTGATTTGTAATGCTTACATTAAGCATCTGATAATATATATGAGAGATGTAGTAAGGTAGCATAAAACACGTTTTAAATCAAATTTCAAGAAGGATAACCCATCAAACATAATTTAACGAAAACATTTAAATGTGAAAAACGATGACAACATTGAGCCTTATAGACCGTCGAGAAATATATTTCGAGAAACATTACCATTCATAGTGACGATATACTTATGAGAAAAAAATCAATGCATAAATTGTTAGTTACGGATAACTTACCACTAACTGCACACTACCAGTTTTGTGCCCTGGAAAAACCAGCAGTTGTTTTTCACATGAAGTAATGGGGCTTACTTCACATAATCCTTGTAAATTTTGACGCGTCTCTAGTGTAAATAATTTTTGGGTTGGAGTAGGAAATGAAAATACATGGATTTGATTGGATAGAGCTACCACCATCCTGTAAAATTGAAACATCTTATTAATGCAACAAAATAGCCTAAAGCTATTCGCGACAAAGACCTTCAAAATCTTACTTATCACGTCTAAGTCTAACTGCCAAAACTGGTGAGGTGAACGTTAATTCCATGACGAATTTTTTTGATATGGCATCGTATAATAACACGGTATTATCAGCAAACTTAGGACGGGAACCTCCGGCTACAATTGCTATTAAATTCGTACGATATAACATTTCACAGTGCACTACACTTCCCATTATCTCTGCATCTATAATTAAAAAACAGATAAATAATAAGATGGTAACGTAAAATAATTGCAAGTTCGTTCAATAAGAAAGGGTACTCACCATAATGAGCTTTCTCAACAAGAGGTTCCACGTTATAAATACGTAAGCCATTCTCCATGCAACATGTAAAACATCCTAAAATTAACATTATTTTATAATTTATTAGCCACGTGTGAAAATCTTTAACAAGGAATTCTTGTTCCTTAAATTATCAAATATATACACCAGATACAGATATCTTTCATGAATTATGAAAGTTTGTCAAGAATAAAATCCACACCTTAACTTAAAGTTCTACAGAGGAAAAAATTTTCTCAGATTTATGTACCTTGATCCTGATTAAATCTTAAAGATATGATTCCCCTCCAATTTGCCATCTTTTGGAGGATCTTCATTTAAACAATGGATTTACAATGGAAGAACACAGCTTCATTCTTTTCACGAACGATGTTCACAAGGCCAAACATCTGCGATGTATCAACATTGTTTTCCTTTGAGAAGCAGACGCTTTTCGATTCATACGCAAGATGAGAAGCTACAGTAAGAGGTTATTATACTGGAAGGCCATCTATAGCATATATTTGAAGTTTTAATTTAGAATATCAAATCATTTAAGTAAGTTATAATAACATAAACAACATGTCTAATTTCGTTAAATTTTTATTTAAATCTATCTTTTATTTAATGATGATAGTACAATCCTTCTCGGAAAACTAAAACAAAAAGTGTTTTTCATGTCCAAGCGCTGATGTTTAGTAAATATTATGTACGAGTGTTTCTCTACAGTAGAAGTTCCCTGGGTCGACCATGCGTCATCTGTTTAGAAGAGCAGCGTAGTAAAAATTAGACCCATCGTCTGTGTTATCGTGATATCTTATGGCGTGTACCAGGAAACCAGCATTCAAAGGCAGAGCAAATTTATATACTTATTTACCTTATGAATAGCTGGCCTTGGAAATACGAATATACTCATCAAATTATTTAAATTTACTGCTTCATTGAAATTTTCTCGTTGCAATTTTATATATTCTGAAAAGGAATTTTATTTTAACCTTTGATCTATGTCTCAATGTTGAATCGGCGTCAGTAATCGCTCAAGAAATTTTCATTCCATGTCTATGTTTAAATTTTATCGTTTTCATTCTGTTTTGATCCGTATGTGCTTCCTAGCACTTTAATACACGCTGAATATTTGGGTTTCTTTGGACGATTTTTGTTATGCGATTTCTTGAAATTATTTTTCTTTATCAATCGATCCAATTTTTAAAGTAGGACGCTTCAGAGAAACGTGGATGGATTAGTAGATTCGCTGAATCGCAAGACCACTATATTCATCAAGATTGGAAATTGCATGTATTCGTTAAAAATTTCCTGTATTAAGTGAAACTTTACTCGGTAGTCAAATAATGCTGAAATGAGAACGCAATCAACTAATATTCTCAATAAAATTTACTTCAGTTGATAAATGAAGCAATTCATTGAGTAACTCATTTCTTAGAGATTAACGTTCAGATGTGGTAACGGTCGATGTAGATTACTTTCCTTATTTTATCATAACTCGGTATCATCAGCAATGTGTCAGTATATTAATTCATGTTAAATATTTTTAGAAAATAAACCTCTTATTTTTGAGAAATAATTCTAAGCCTATCAGATGTATTTATGGTCGGAAACGTTCGCGATGTTGAAATCCTACAAGTTATTTCTCCTTATCCGCAATAGATGTCGTACGCAATCAGAATATTGCAAGATTAGAACCGAATAATGTCAGGGTGGCTTATTCAAATTCTTTAGGAGGAAACATTTCTGATTGCACAAAAATTTTTAGCTAATTGTTGTATATACGTATTTCATTTGCTTATCAATTGAGTAATTCATAAAGGAGAAACATTTAATTTTATTTCGGTATCTCATTCGATAGTAAACTTCTAGTGGTGTAATTTAGAGAGAAGGAGCGCAAAGTCAATTTTCCTGATACATCATTTTTGTTTTAGAAAACTCAATATTTTTCATAGGATATTCAGTGAAATTTCAGGATATGCCCTCGACCTCAACAAAGTATTTACATGCCGGAAGTATATGTAAACTTGTGAATCCATTCCAAAATTTGGACTCGTCTATATTCATAGTGGTGCTTCGTTACACTAATGCTCACTTACGGAGAGTTTTTGATATCTCTAGATAAAATATCATTGCAGAACGGTGATTGAAAAGAGTAGCCTCCTGATTTATAGTGTTGCTCCCTCTCTATTGGTCAGCATTCACAACGTCACCACGCAAGCTAAGCAATGTAATGAACAAGAAATGGGAGGAAGATTTCGGAAATACTTTACTGTTCTTCCGTCGTAGAAGTGTTAGCGATCCTATCCGTGCGTATGAAGTTTTTTTCATGCTTATTCGAATGAATATTTCTTAAGTGATCGCTCGCGAAATTTAGAAAATATTGTCTATATTTCCTCGTCGTTCGGTAGGCCGTGTGTGTTGGGTTTGGTGATTGGGATGGCTTCGGCGGAGGCTCGAAACGAAGCCTGCAAGTGTAATGGGAGCGATGCTTCAAGAATCCGAAAGGACAACAAGTCCGCCGAGGGATTGGAGTTTGTTGCACCTGACGGCGGATGGGGGTGGGTTGTGGTGTTAGCCTGCGGCCTTTCAAACGTAAGAAATTTAGAATTAGTACCCACCCATGCGTAATGTAAATATTCTTTAGTTTTATTTTCACTTAAACGTATATTTGCATGCATAAATAAATTAAAACTATTACCTTAATAATTAATTAGATAAATATCATCGATATTATTGAATATTATTAGTATTGAATTAAAATTTATCGTGTAACTAATTGAAATTATATTTATCCTTATTTCTATCTCTGTAATAAGTACATAAACGTAACCATAGGGTGCTAACAACAATATATTGTTGACATCCAAGGCTACACGGGATTCATTTAGTCGATCAGCACTTATTTCGAATGTCAATGTGTTTACGTCCTCTCTTACGGGATATTTTCACTCCTGAAGAATTACTCTAATAAAACGGTCATTCATCAATCTCACTGCGAAATCACGAACCGATCATGTCTTTTAAATTTTTAATTTTAGCGGAGTCGAAATGAATTAATGCCATCAGATAATTTTGCAAACTAATAATTCAAATTATAAACCTATAGATACAAAGAAAATTGAAAAACGAAATTTGTGAAATTAGAGAAATAGTTAAATGTGAAGGATACAATCAAATAGTGATTTAGTTTATATCATGAAATTTTCCCTACATTCATGCCTTCTGTTATTTTTTAATCTATACATTGATCGCAAAGGAAGTTAATTTTGTGAACATCACTGGTTATTTCTGATTCCTTATCGTAACTTGCTCATAATCTACCTTTTCACTATCTTTCTTACGCACGCCCTTCATTTCCGCACTGGATAGAAGAATGTTTATATATACATTTCGTGTCAATCGTGAGTATAATGCATAGCTTGAACTATACTGATGTAAATGTATAATAAAATCGAGGTCGGATTATTATTCACTCTTCGTATCTCTTTAGATATCTTTTTTAAAACATATTTCATGTTTTAATGTTAAAATTGGCCCTTTCTGTCGCATATTACTTCTCATCTGGTTTTGACAGAATCTCAAGGCTACAGATAGATTATAGAGGAAGTCATACGGTTTAAATTATGACCTTGAAGGAATAGTTGCGTGATTTTTAGTTCGTTTGCGGATACGTATCTTTATTGTTGTTGAAGCCAGAGGCATTGCTTGTAAGAAAATTGAGTATTTTTGATTGTGATAGTGATTAGTTTTCTGAGTTCGAATTAGATAAACTTGTCAAAAATTCACACTGAGTTGATCGAAGTATAAAGGAACAAGATATCGTAATATTTCCCAGTGATTTTGTTGATTTTACTTTAAGCAATCGAGAAAAGCTGAATCGTGGTGCAAAGTTATTTCTCCTCTTTCTTATTCATACATTGAAAAAAGTTTTTATGGTATACATATTTTCCATATAAAGTAATTGTTAATTAAGTAATTAAATAATCGTTTCTCCGAGCCAAGTGTATTTTTCTCATTTATAAGGCAAGATGATTGTCATATACATATATGCTGTATTTAAAGGGAGGTGAAAATATTAATGCGTTCAGTTTGTGCGACTGTATTACATAGAGGAGGTAAACATAACATAACTGGGATTCGAATCCCGGTCCCCTACCTATATATATGCAATGCTATTTGTGCTCGAAACCTCTCCTCTAAGTCAAGAAAATAATAAACAATATTTTTTTAGGCATCATATACACAACATATAAAAAGTTTTGGACATTGAACTACTAGCTCAAATCTTGATCAATTAAAATCAATAGATACATTTTCTTTCCACGTTCAAATGAATACGAATGGAAGCTTCACAATTTTATATCCAATTAGTTTTCTTGAGATCTAAAAACATAATTCTTCTTTATATTTATAGTTTAATATATTTAATTTATGAAAGAACCAGAAAGGACACTTCAACAAAAGTAAAAATTTTCGATTTTATTCATTCCTAAGGTAATTGAATTAAAAAGATATCTGTCTTACATTACCAGGAACATGACTTCTTTACAGCTCCATTTCTTGCAAAGTGTTGCAGAAAATCCTTGCTTGCTAAGCTCAACACCGGAAGCCGATGCAATAATAGACACCTATTGTACCGTAACTCGGAATATTTGCACTCATGTCAAACTGTTTACATGGAAAAATTCTAGTAATTTAATCTTGACAAGTTTTAACGTACAGCAACTTATTTTTACTATTTTAAGCTTACATATAGCACATATTGATCATGAACTCATATTCATGGCCTAAGTGCTGAAAATTAGTTTTCGTTTACATGATTTATTTAAATGGTTTATTCTTATTATATCATTCATTAAGGTGAAACCTACCCTCATTGTCCATAGTCATATATTGTATATATACAATAATAGCATGTTTAGTTATAGTAGCTGATTACTAATGCATATGTCTTTTACTTTAGTTCTCAACAGTTCCTATTATCCAGAATTTCGGTCTGATTTACAAGGAGAAGTTTGAAGAATGGAATATAAGTCAAGCGGAGTACTCATTCATGCGAAATCTGGAGTTCGCGATCTCAAGCTGTACAGGTAAATTTTAAATATGTAATAATTCTCGTTAATGTTATCTACATCAAATTCAGTATTTGAATAAAATAGTGTTATACATAAACAAGAAAATACGGTTTTTTTAGTATTTCTTTAATCTTGTATTTTAGTATGATTCGTCTCCCAGTGAATTATCTTGTTCTACAATGAACGTGATTTAATTGTGTAATATCACGGAAATAAAGAAATGAACGTCATACATAGAGAAATGTATAATGATTTTTAAAATTTTATAACGGAGAGTTATTATTTATTCACGTATTGTTGCCATAGATTTTCTTATTACGAAGTTTTAACTTATATAAATTGGACATAGAAATTACATTGTAAATTTTTGTCTTCATTAGAATATTGATTATCTTCATAAAGAATATATATTAATAATACTTTATCACTAAATTTTATTGCAAAAATAAATTTTTAATGCATGTTTCATGAAATTACATTGAAATGAAATAGTTTAGGAATCATTAATTTAATCCCTTTATAATTTTACAGGGTTAATATCAGGAGCTTTACTCAGGAAATACGGATTTAGGAAAATTTCCTTTATAGGAGGATGTCTTTCTACACTTTCGATGCTGACAACTTCCAGAGTATCCACCATTGGTGCTTTTACTGCATTTTATGCTGTTATTGGAGGTAAGTTTTTACATTAATGTTTGACCATGTGTTTATTTGAATATGGGTTAAATCAAATATTTAAGCTCAACAAATTTCGAAACAACAAATCGAGAAATATTGTTCGTGTACTATCATTTATTTCAGAGAATATAATTTTATATTCAACAAGTACCGATAAGGTTAAATAATTAGTATTAAATTTTATTTTGCTGTTTAAAAACTTTAATCTAATATTCGACTATAATCTATGGTATCGATGAATATAAGAAAATAATAGAAAATATTAGTTATCTCTTAAATATATATATATTACAATAGGGTTTTCTTAGCTTATATATGTTAAAATTTTATTCAACTATCAAACTTGAAAAATATTTATCTTGTAACAATTTATCCAACATTTGGTTTGAATTTTAGCGTTTTATTCATCAGCGTAATTTTCTTTTGAAATAAATTCGGAACTATATTTGTACATCTTTAATACCTCCTCCCGTTTCTACGCAAAAGTCAAACTATCTATTATATATATATTATAATATCAATGACTATCCGAATTTCAACTATTTTTTTATATTTCAGGCGTTGCCTTTGGATTTTACTACCCAGCTAATTCACTCGCAATCAACACTTACTTCAAGAAGAAACGAGGCATCGCAACTGGCTTTGCGTGGACTATAACCGGCCTCTCACCCGTTTTGATGCCTCAACTTATTAGTTTATTGCTGAACTACACCGACGTCCACGGCACCGTGTTAATAATGGCAGGGATCGCTTTACACTCCCTGCCCATGGCGCTGCTGCTTCAACCAGTCAAATGGCACGGCAAGTGGATCGTTCCTGGCGAAGTAGCTGAGGAACAGCAAACCTTTTTGGAGGAAGGAAAGGACACGGATCCAGTGGAGGACAAGGCGTCTCCCGCAGGAGGAGACCAAGCTGAGGATAGCTTCGTAGTGGATCCTCAGGCAACTTTTGGTCTGGATTTGGGGGGATCAATCAGCAGGCACTCCAGTCGTTTGTCACTCAGTAGCAATGCGTCCCAGCGGAAGTGTGAACGCTGTAAATCAATGGAGGATGCGATAAGCCTCGGAAAAACGAAGGAGAATAAAGATTCCGAAGAGAAAAGTGAGCCATCCTTTTGGAAGAGGATGTTGAAAGGAATAGTAGATTTCTTCGACCTTACAATCCTCAAAGATCCGAAGTTTATCATCATTTTTGTGGGAATGACCCTGGCCTTCGCAGCAGAAGTGAACTTTGTGTTGTTTTTTCCATTCGTCTATGCTGAGTACGGATACGAGAAAAGCAGCGTGGCTCTGTTCATGAGTATATTGGCCATGGTCGATCTAGTGACGAGGTTTTCAGTTCCGCTCATTACCGATAAAATGAAACTGGATGCGAAATTGTGTTACGCTGCCGGGATGACTATTTTGGCTTCTGGAAGAATAGGTGAGTTGCTTTAAAAGGGAGGTTGCTAGGGTTACGATGTCATATTTTCTTGAGTAATTCAGTATGGATTATTGAAACTATTTTATGTTAATAAATTCTATTGATATGAAAAGCGATTAAATTATTGATTTATGAAATTAAACGATTTATCCAGAGCATTTTGATCGTTAAAGAACTTGTTTTGCATAAGTTAAAGGATACTTTTAACTTATACTTCCGTTTGAACAGAAAAGTTTAATTTTTATTTATATTCACCAGATTTAGGTTCATTGATTAGTTATATAATGTTTATTATATAACTAATCAATGAACCATTATAATATTAATATAATGTATTATCTCTTGATAGTATTGGCGCATGCAAACAACTACAACACTGTTTTGGGCGCCACCATTTGGTTAGGTTTTGGAAAAGGATTACGAACAGTATTCATGGCTTTAGTCATCCCCAATTACGTGCCTTTAGATAGACTTCCAACAGCCTCCGGTCTACAGCAGTTGGCCAATGGTGTAATATTCCTCACGATAGGACCTGTTTTCGGTGAGTGCAGATGGATTAAGTTACTCAAGTATCATTATGTTTTAAATATGATTCACTAATGGTGTCCGTATTGTTCTGCTGCATTAGTTTATTTGATTTTATAACTTGCTTACTATGTTTTGCTTTCACGCAACTACGTGTATTTAGGAGTCTAAAACGCAAAAAAAACATCAAGTAAGAATTAACCAAGGGATGTGGGATCTTATATTCACCATTTAATTGGAGATAAAATTTCATGCTGTAGTGTTGCAGAAAGTTCTTGCATACTGTACATCTATATCCATCTCCTCTTATAACAAAAAACAATATTGAGAAAAGAGGGTTAAAAATTGGTTTAAAATGAACAGTTCGTGTATAACAATATGTATTCATTGCCTCAGAATGGATTCATATCTTCTTTGTTTTTATTCATAGGCTACCTGAGAGACATCACTGGAAACTATACTCTATTGCTTCACTGCATCAACATTCTGAGTTTCACTGCCGTCGGCCTCTGGGTGCTAGAGTATTTGTTCGAGCGGTGTGGAAGTTTCAAGAAGAAAGCGAATGAAATGGAACTCGAGGATAAAGGAGAAAGAGCTGATGGCTTGTTAAAAACCTCGTCTAGTTCGCACTCCGAAGAGGATGGTGTCCCTGCTAAACGGAGTAGCGTCTGATGCTGAAGATCTTGTCTAATTCGTTTCAATATAGAGGAAATAGAATGCTCGAGATATTTTTTTTGGATGGCACAGAGTGTGATTTTGTGATGACTAGAGAATCTGTTAGTTCCTTCTGAATACGCCATCGAATATTTATTTTCCTCTTTCATTTGTTGTTGCGTGACTCCAGAGAGGATTACGGTGTAAGGAATGCTTACAAACGCACTCCGTTGTGTTCTGTATTTATAGAATTTCCTTAGTGTTCCTGAATTTTGAATTAGAGCTTCTTAGATACTCAATTCAAATTTTGTGAATTAAGAAAATGAATTGAGACAAATGAGTGGTGCTAATTAGCTGCAATGTGAAATCGGCCGATTAAAATGACTTTTTTTCGTTTATAATTTTGCAATAGCGACTTACAGGACGATAGGGTCCAATACAGGTCATAATCAGCGTTAAAATGGTATTCATTTTATTGGATGTCGTCGGTGAAAGATATTTCACGCGAAAATTAAAACTCTATACATCGCAGCTTTATCTACACAAAGGTTTCACGAATCCGTGGAAAACTTTTGAGTCGGATCAGATCATTGTTCAATTTCGAGCTGGTTATAGAATACAATATTGATTCCATCGATTTACTCTCCAGTAGTTGAAATAAACAATTTTTGCTTCTTATTGGGGAGTGGCGTGACAAAATTTGTTTTGCAGTCTTGTTATTTGTTGTTGATTCGGAGAGAATTCCGTAAATAGAGGACTGTTTTTTATGTTATGGATCCGAAGGTTAATTTTTGAGAGCCGCTAATACCTAACATATTTACAATAACAGTATTAAGTAGTTAGTTGAGTGTTAGCCGAGGAAGAGGCCTGTACTGAAGCTTCTGGTGAATTGAGGCCATGGCCGAGGTCGCTCTGCCAATCTTCTTTATGGTCTTCGAAACGAGTGTTCGGACGGTTTATCTTTTCCCGTAAACAAACTCCTTATTGAGAGTTAACGAAAGTTCCTTTTAGAGATCAAGCGATTTTTGAATTATTTTCTGAAACCGTTTGCCTGAAAAATGGATGAACAATATAAAACGATCAAATAGTAATCTTGTTATAAAACTGATCTAGGATGTTTAATAAGCTTATTATGAACTTCTTTGAGTTTGGTGCTGAGATTTCCCGACAATTATTTTTAATATTGAGTTTATTTGTAAATAATCTTCAGATACATTTGTCGGAAGTTTTATATTACGCTTGCATTTTATGTTTATTAATATCGATTGTTGATTAATGTAAATATGTAAATAGTAAATACTAAGTATGTAATTTTTTCTTCGAATGTTATCAATTTATTTTTGATAATTGTAAATTACGGAGCGGAAAATTAAATATCTTCAGATCAGTTGAAATTTCATATATTTTATGAATTTTGCATCGTAGGGTAAGGAATATCTGTGATAAAATGAGTCCAGTACCTCGTTTTATAATAATGAAGCTTTATGCGACACAGTTCTTTTTTATGATCAAATACCCCGTAAATGTGATACATATATTTTTCTTAATATAAAGTGCGTACTTAAAGCAAATGTTTAAAATCAAAAGTAAAGGTTTTAGTAATTTAAAGGTACTTAAAGGTCTGAGTTTTGATATCTGGAGCGATATACTTATATATTTTACTTAAAAAGTACAGAATTTAATGTACAGATCCGTTCAATAATTTATAAATCACTTCCTTGTTGTGCCATTTTTTCATTGCATAAACAACAAATTTCGAATCGGTTGAATTGGTCGCATATTTGATATTTTGAAAGGCCAGCTGTCGAATCTTCCTCGTGTACTATATGTTTGTATTTGGATGTAAATAAATTATTACTAACAACGAAGTATATGTGATTTCATTAAAAAGAAATGACATCGATTTATTAAGTATTTCAACTCTCTCAATACATTCCCTTGCCCAAATATAATGATTTATCATCTCTTCTGAAATTATAGACTAAAATATGTTATGAATATTTGCTTTTTTGATCAGTAACAATGAAAATGATCATAAAATAACGAGTTCATATCAGTTATCTCGTTTTTAATGTATTATAATATAGAGATTGTTTTCATATTACGTTCAAAAATAATTCGTAATAATGTGTGGGGGGAAGAAGAATATAATTACAGAATTAAAAGGAAAGGTGAAGATATCTTTGTACGATAAAATCCTGCGGCTTGATTTCAAAGGTTAAATTGTTTTGAATAATATGACATGATTTGAACTCGAACCAAGGTCTTCTTACAGCTGGAGGACCTAGCCAATCAGCTTATATCACCTCACACTCGTAGAAATAAAATTACCGAAACATAAAGCACATGTTTATTTTTATTAAAACTTAAACTAATTACTTCACAAATATAGCACGATTATATAGCACGATGATATGTTTTCTCAAATCTATTGTCACTCAATTTAACTATGAATTGATGATTTAAAGACTAATTTATATTTTTCAAAAACTTAATTATTTTTAATCATAAAAGTTAAAAGATAAGCAAACTTATTTTGATTGAGAAACAATTCAATGATTGCTCACGACAATGTTCATTCAAGTATTTATGTTATTTCTCGTAAAAATTACGTGTACTTCCCATCGATAGCGAGGGAGATTGCAAAAATTGCAGCATCATATGTTTTCCCCTGGCTCACTTGAAAAACTATTCGCAACTAGCTCTGCCTTAATCAACTTAAGCATTAGAGCTGATAAGATAAGCTGAAGGACAAATCCGCGCTGAGCTAACGTGACTGTGTAATTTATAAGTCCTTTGTAAAATGCGAGGGCTTGAGCTTGAACGAAGTACTGCGAAAGTATTTCGAACCACATCAGAATCATAACTTAACGAGTAGAAAATGATCTTCTATGATTATGTGGACTGATAAGTATCTATCAACTTAAGGAACTTTTAAGTCCCTCAATTTTGCTGTCATATTAATAATCACTAATTATTTAATAATCTATTTGTTTTTAATTATTACGATAACTGATAATAACATCGCTGTGTAGAGAATTTTTTCGTGATAATTGGGTTTTAAAAATAAATGAAAGTTTAATTAACCATATTTTTATGCTTTGATATTTATTTAATTTAATTTGTCAGAGAAACTTAAAACGTATGACTTATAAAACACTATATAATTACGCGAGAGAGGGGAAATTTTAGAATGATGTATTAACTCATGATAATCACAGTTGAGATATTTTTATAATTAAAATAAAAGAAAAATAGATGACACCTCAATAAATATAAAAGAAAAGTAGATGACACCTCAATGAATAATGAAATGTTATATCAATCTGTTTATTTTTAGCTATAACTTTCCATTTGATTGGTAAAGTATTTAATTATCCGAAATGATCACGTAAATTTTAAGGTTCCATAACACACTATTTATTCAATATCTGGGTGCTTAGTATTTCCTAAAGCCGTAAGCATTAGAAGACAATATTATTAAATATCTTTATCCATATATACCATATACCCGTCGCCAAAGTACGTAGCTCAGATTTTTTAATGCTTATGATAAGTTTTATCTCTTCATTTTAATAGCTGGAAAATTAAATTCTATATTTCAGTTAATGTAGAAAATTCTTAAGTTATAGAGTTATCGATCTTGATAATTATTCCTATATATCTTAAAGATCTATATGAATGAACTCCCTAATTTTTTGTACATCTATTTCAGCTTTTGGAATCTCAGTTCTGATAATAATATATATTTTACGTGACGATAAACGAAATAAAATCTAGATATCTATTTTTATCGCGTTGGCTTTCATTTTTACGATCGAAATGGTATCTTTTTCTCCTGATATCATCTTCGGAATTGTATTTTGCATTGAAGGTTACAACTTTTCCTAGATCCGTAGCTCAATATAGATCTATTATTGTGATCGTTGGACTGTAGTTAGGCAGCGACATTCCTATATACACAATACGTTTTACAGGAATAGAGAAACGATAAAATACTTCAGAAAATTATTACATTCCAATTGCGAATTTACCTAATAAAATTTTTTTATTATTTGATAATGTTATTGAAAAGTTTATCAATTCAAAGGTCAAAGGGAAATAAACATGCACTCAGCCAGATGTATTTGAAGGGAAAGTATTCAGTAAGCGTCTGTTTTGAATCGTAATTGGTATGGAAAGCAGCGAATGAAACAATTGAATAACTAAATTGGAAAACAATTGGTGCATAAATTTCCTAAGTATTCGGTTATGAAGATGAATACCAAAGCATGACCTGTTTCCTTTTCAAATGATAGGGGCCTCATATTCCGATTATTCCAAAAAGGACCTACAAAGTAAAGAAGGAATTTAGATTCTGCTATTACGAGTTGATGATAAAATAAATAAATTAAACAATAGTTCTTTGCTCTTATTCGATAAATCAATTGTGTGCCTTACGGTTCTTTATGTATCTCATTGTCAGAGGCATAAAATAATTCCAACATGCTATTGAAATATTTATAATCCAATTATATGATATAACATTACATATTTTTTATCTTATACAATAGATTTAAGGAAAAATACAACTTAAGTATGATAACAATGTTTTTATAGTAAACGTATTTTCTCGATCACTCATAACTCAACGTAAGCAGAAAATTAATATCCAATGTTTTTGCTTTCAGATTGTTTATATTTGAATATCAGCTGTAAATATTTGCTTCAAAGGGATTATTTCATGGTATAAAGTGCTCTGAAATAAACATTGGTATACATCATCCAATATACGTAACTGGTGGGTATCTTCATCTTAAAACTTGCTGCAGTGTCAAGTGACTCAAATGAGGGCAATAGAATCCATTTCCTGAGGCCGCGCATCGCCTGCCATCAATACCACTTTGAGGAAAATTTATTTTTATCAGGAAGAATTCAGAGAGATAGAAATACCTGCTTATCTCATATCATAATAAATGCTTTATCTCATATCTGAAGGTAATCTATTTACTCTCCAATAGATAATTCGAGTCACAACTATGAAGTAACTTCTTAATTGAGAAGGATAAAATTTTGGCAGATTTTTAAATGTGATTATTCCACAAATTGAAGAATGAACGTGGAAGTAACACAAATAAAATCATGGTGATTGTGTGGTGATAAACTAGTAGTAGTAAAAACTAAATTTAACGGTATTTTCAATGACGTGCGATTTCAAATGTACGATCTCTAATGAGCAAGCATAAGATCTCGGAAAATACTTCGCTACTTAGAGCTATAATTATAATAAAAGATAATTATGACAGCGGAAAGGGAAATGTTCTATCATGAAATATATTATAATTATAATTTTTCTTATAAATTAGAGTCGATTTCAAATAATATATATTCCTTCATAGATCCAATCTTTAAAGAACTTAAATCATTGACGATAGACCGCTGAATTTATAACAGTCTACAGAAACAATTTCAAATATTACGTCAAATTCTTTCTATTATAATATGCTTTCGTATGTAGGACTGTAGACGAGTTTCACCTCTTTTTGACTCTCAGAACTTCCATCCAAATCGTTTTATTTCATATTTACGTCTCTCTGTATATACTCTACGTCACTCACTCACTCTTACGTCTCATTTCCCACAAGTGAATGAGGTCACATTCCATAATGCATTGTTTAACCTATTACGATAAATAGATATAATAAAGTTATTTCTATTGATTCTGAACCAGCGAAGAATAATAAACATAATTCGAATGATTCTAAGGAGTTCCAGTCTATGGGAACATGCGGAATGATTGGATACACAAATCTAGAGCTCTGAGATAGCTCCAAGTGCTTCTGGCTACCGCTTCACTTGTTCTCTCTCCTAAAAATCAACTTTCACGATTCGTACGACCTCTGGTAGTTTTCCCTCCAAAGAAGTTAAAATTCAGCGATTAAGGATCGGGATCAGACGGCAAATTAACGACCGATTATGAATGCTCCTTCTACAGCAACTCAAAGGCTATTGGCGGATTCTGCAACGTCACTCCAAGGACGTCATGGCAGCAGCAGTCGCTAAGAAACACTCTTCAATAATAGGAATGAGAGAAGTGTGTTCCGAAGTGTTTCCCTCGATAGGCGCGGAATGGCAGAGACCGGTAAAGCAAGAGGAAGGATAAAGAAGCAGCCGCAGGATGGAATGGAATTCGTGGCACCTGATGGAGGTTGGGGATGGGTGGTGGTCCTCGCCTGCGGGATGTCCAACGTAAGCAATACCGTTTTTCATAGTTGCGTAAGAATGGATCCGCGGAGTTCGTGCGGCCAACTCCGCAGACTCGTGATTTCCAGAATTAAACGTCAAGGTAACACGTTCATCCGTCGATGACGAAGGCCGAAACTTTAATATTTTCTTTGGCCACGCGGAACCGGTAACCAAATACGTAACCAGTAACCTTTCATAATACGTTACCTGAAGTAAATGTCCCCAAACATTAACGACATTAATGAAATAAATTAATAATAATATATAAGGAGCAAACAACCATATCATACGTACTTATAGGAATTAATGATTCTTCTTTCTAACACCATACTGATTTTCTATGCCTTAAAAATCGGTAGCTTATCGGAACAGAGGAGATACTTCCTTTGACGTTTCTTTTTCTTGATATTCCCGATACGTGTGATGTAATCCCATGCGTCTACTCATCGGATGAAACGGAGAGGAGTGAGTTGCGAAAAATATTCTGGTTTATGTGGACGAGGAAACAGCAGAGTAATCTGTGACTTTGCGGAATTGGAATCGCGGAAGCTAAAGCTGCATCATAATGTGACATCGGGAAATTAAACGAATCATTATAATGCTGTGCATCGATAATTAGCGGAACGTTTTAATATAAAAGAATGGATGTATATTCGAATGAAAGTATAGTTTTGTAAATGGAAATTCCTTTTTGGAGTTTATTAGAATAGAGCCTGTATTACAAAATTACCTTACGTACCTTTTTATTATAATTTAAGCGAAATAAGCAAAAGATACCTTTTGCAATCAGCGAAAATATTCTGTGCTCCAATAAATATATTTAACACGAAAGATTTTTATGCATATAAAAATGCATTTAAAAAGGGATGTCAATAAATATATGGGATAATTGTATACGTAATTTTGGAGATTACTCGTTCGCGCTTCATTTTGGGTGTTGAGAATTATTGGTTTTACTGATAAAGATATTTTGGCTCGGATTTGTTTAAGAAGAGTTTGATTAAAAATAAACAAACCCGTTACCATTTGACGCAACTCTCATTTCGTTTAAAATTTAAAAATTGGGGTTTGAAAAATATACATGCATATAAATTATCTTTTAGATACAGCTTCTTAGCACAATTAATTGGTGAAATTGGTTTGTACTTCTTATATAGTATGATTTATCATTGAAAATAGCCATAAATAAATGGATATATATATTTTGAAAATAAATAGATTCGAAAAAGATATGTTCCCGAATCCATGATTTTCTCTCGTTGGAATGCATTTAGTATATTTTAAGAAATTCGATTATTTTTTATCTAAAAATATATATATATATATATATATAAAATCTTTGGTATAATTTTTGCCCAATGCAATCTCTCGAATGATCCTTTCAGTTTTACATAAGATCGAGATCTGATATTTTCTCATAAGAAATATATTGTAAATAAATTTCTGATTTTAAAGACATTTTTTATGAAAATGTACTGTTCATAATAAGAAAGTAGTCTTAGTTAGGTTGTTTAAGCGAATTTTTAAAAATTCATAATAGTCCAGTGTCAAGTGCTAAGTCGTTAACGAGCTTCATTAACGAGAGTCAAAAGTCTACTCAGTTGAGTATCTCAAAGTAATGCTAACGAATAACAGCTGAACCTGAAGAATCTATGTCCTAAATATACTTGAAGAAGAGAAGCTAAGGAGAAGCCAAAATATTTTATATTAGTTGCTCGAGTATGTTTGAGGTACATATGGGATTAAATTGATCGATAAAATGGATTATTCTCCCATTAGGTTATATCTAATATTATGAACATATTTTAATGCTTTAATTTAAAAATAAATGTAAAAACGACAGAATTTTTATCAATCCTGAAAGATCAGAATTACCCTCAAGTGAAAGTAATGTAGACGTGGGAAAACTGAACCTAAAACGGACTTTTTGCTCGATAAAAAGATAGCGACACGTAAAGGTTAAAGGTTGGAAACTGTTGATCTAGAATGAGGATCTTTTAAAGCTATCATCTATAAATCAACCCTTCGTTATGAAGTTTAATTATCAATTGAAAATTCAGATAAAGTTAATCAATCATATCTCATTTTTTTAGACTAGCTTATCGTAATTCTATCATCCAATAACTTTGTCAGTGGAACGCATCAGAATAACATCCTTTAAACTCATTTCCTTTTTCGAAATTTATACGTATAGTTTTCAACATTACCACTCGGACAGAACTTTGGACTCGTCTACAAGGAGAAGTACGAAGAGTGGGGGATAACTCAAGCGGAGTACTCATTCATGAGGAACCTGGAATTCACAGTATCAAGCTGCACTGGTAAATAACTTGCATTTGTTAAACTTATATTCTTCACGAGAGATGATCGAATGCGGTTTAAAACACATGATAAATATAGAATAGGGATTTGATAGGTATTGCTCGAGGAAAGTGGTAATGAAAATGCAATGAGACGACAAGAAAATATTTGAAGTAAATGAAAACATTATATCCATTATTTTTATATCGAAATGGAATATTCGTCATGAAATCTCATTATTCCTCTCTTATATCTGACTCAACTTCGAGCTTTTCAGCAAGTACCTATACAAATTGGAACTAAATGCATCCAAGAAACTCTATTTTATATCCGACAGTAATTTGCTCTTTTCAAATAATAATATTTTAAGTTAAATGGAAAGATTAGAATATTTTAACTTTAAAATCGGAGAAAAATTCGAATTCTTTAATATAATATTGAAACTGCGGTAAAGAAAATAATCATTCTTCGCTTCAAGAGGTAAAATGCAGTCTTCAGTAAGAATACCAACGAAGCAAAGATATATTTACGTTGACGATAAAAATATGCTGACCTTACAGGATGAATTGTACATTACCAATCACTGAGATAGCTGAGAAGTAAAAATTTTATTGCTGGGTATATTTTACGGGAAACCTCATAATAAAAGAAGGAAGACGTTTCTTTGGTCGAGAAATTATAATTATATAATATCTCGGCCTCTTTGAATTTTAATTAAACTAGAGTAATCTTTTTAACAAAAATAAATATATGGATTATTCAAAAGTGTAGGAGAATTGCAAACTATTCTAATTCATAATATAAAGATATTATCATACTTATACTTATAAAAATCGCATTTTTATTGTGTCAAATAAATAAGTATTGTTGATAAATTTTAGAAAATAAGTATTTCTGCTTAATTTTCTACAAATGTATCTGTTGAGAGTTCAATTAAAGATATCGAAAGGAATGAGTTGAATTAGAGAGAGCAAATATTTTTATTGGAATAGGTATATTTACGCATCATACTTCTCCTCTAGGACGCAGTCATAGAGACTATCAACAATTGATAAGAATACTAGAGATACGTTCAAACGTAAGAGTCATTATCCGTTGAAAAACAAAAAGACTAGTTAGACACATGAAACATTTACTAGAAATAATATATTTGTGTTTTAGATGTATTAAATTATGAATTTCTAGCTGATTATATTATAAAATACTAAGTATAACATGAGTCGTATTTTATTATCTATTACAATTTTCAATTAATTACAAGAATAAGAACTCGCATGTGTTGAAGAGTTTTCTCTAAAACTTGACGCAAATTGACACTTGACATTTTAACTTTACGGTTTTATAATAATTTCAAAAAAAGGATTCTACTGCCAATATTAGCTCAAATTATAATGATATGCTTCCAGTATATCATAAAATTTTCTCAACAAGCTATGATTCTCCCTTGAATTGTTTATGGTATCTAGTAGTAGTAGCTCTATAGATTGTCAATTATTTCCACAGGTTTATTTTCCGGGGCACTGCTGAGAAAATATGGATTCCGAAAGATGGCGCTACTGGGAGGCGTCGTGTCAGCTATAGCTATTTTAATTACCTCTCAGGTGAAGACTATCTCTCATTTCACCATAGTCTTCGCTATTTTAGGAGGTGAGTAGCTTCATCAATCAGATTATTTATAATTTTATAGGAGGTTAATCACGTTCTAACTAAAATACATACATTTCTCCTTCTATAGTTCTTACAAGATTCCATTCCAATAGCATTTCCTCCATATTTTTTACTCAGCATACTTGCGCTAACTCAAGTAAAATATACGTAAATGAACTATTACAATTTACACACATTTTGTTTCTTTTCAGGCTTAGGCACAGGTATCCTTTGGCCCTCCAACGCCCTGGCTCTTAATACCTACTTCAAACGCCGTCGTGGTGTAGCTACCGGTTTCTCATGGACAGCCACCGGTCTTTCCCCAGCGATCATGCCTCAACTCATCAGCGTCCTCATGTATTATACCGACGTCCACGGCACTGTCCTCATCTTGGCCGGCATCGCCCTCCACACCATACCAGCAGCTCTCTTACTCCAGCCAGTCCACTGGCACGGTAAATGGGTTCGCAAAGAAGAACCAAAAGTAATAGAACCCGAGGAACAGACGTTTCTGGAGACTCAACACTGCGATGAGCAGACGAATGAGGACGAGTTAGTGGTGGACACCCAGTCTACACTAGGACTGGATGTGTCGGCTCCTATAAGTAGACACTCAAGCCGATGGTCATTGGGAAGTGGTGGGTGTCGCCATCGTTGTGAAACTATCACCGAAGAAGTGGTGGTGGAAGTGCAAAAGGTTGACCCCGTGCCAGTGAAATCTCTTTTAAAGAGAATGATATCTTCAATAGTTGATTTCTTCGACCTGACCATCATGAAGGACCCCAAATTCGTTTCGATTTTCATAGGAATGACCCTTGCCTTCACGGCCGAGATAAACTTTGCAGTTCTAGTGCCCTTCGTGTACGCCGAGTTTGGTTACGAGAAGAGTCAAGTTGCGCATTTTCTATCCATTTTAGCTGTCATGGACCTCGTGACCAGATTCACCGTACCTTTCTTCACCGATAGGGTGAAGATTGACCCGAAGATATCCTATGCTGTTGGGCTCACTATTCTTGCAACTGGACGTATCAGTGAGTATTTGAAATCTTTCCTGTCATGTTATTACTGATAATTATTACTGATCATTATTATTGATCATTATTATCGATCATTATTATTTATTATTATTACCATGAACATATACATAAAATTTACTGAATGAAATGTCTGACAAACTTAATTAAGTAACTTAGGATGATTCTTTTGATTGGTGAATTTAGTACGAATGTTGAATTGCTTACCTTATTTTCCATTTACTTCTTGAGCTAAATGATAATCTTTGAAAAGGAGAAATCCAGATTATCGATTTCTGATATGATCACTTTATGATATGCACTGATTACGGATCCATCCGTACCAAGATTAGTTAGTATTCAATAACAGTATACAATTCGATTGATTTTTATTTCTAACCTACTTATTAATTATTAATTTTTAATAAATATAACTAAACTAACCATAAACCTTTCAGCGTAATGAGAGTATATAGTTTAAAAATTAAGATATTTGTTTGACTTTTGGTGTATACTTCAATAAGTCATACTTAAAAAGTTATTGATTAAGCATCCTAAAACCTAAAATTAACCTAATTTTTTACATAAAATTCATTATTACCATAACTTGTCATAATTTTACTATCTTCAATTTAAGTTTGTAGCATGAGTTAACTTCAATTAATTATCTAAACTACGATGTTTTTTACACAAATATAATATCGCAAATATTTTTTATTAAACCTAAAAGTGTACGAAAACTTTAGTTGAGTTGAATTTAAGTGGTTATTTCGAATTTTAATGGCAATTAGACATTAAAATCGCCTTGAAACCATTTTTTTCTTAGTACTAGCAAGTGCTGAAGATTTTACAACCATATTGGCTGTAACTCTATGGTTAGGATTTGGAAAAGGATTAAGAACTGTTTACATGGGACTGGTCATACCTTCATACGTTCCTTTAGACAGACTGCCCACAGCTTCTGGTTTGCAGATGTTGGCTAACGGTGTTCTGTTTATTACCATAGGGCCCGTGTTTGGTAAGTAAATTAAAATACATTATAATTTTAATTTATATTATATCTGGAGTCCACAAAAATTGGTCTACTACATGAAAATATTATTATCTTTAATATTATAATCTATTCTCTGCTTTATGTAATAAATATGGAAATTAATCGCAAATGGCATATTTAGAGTTAATATACGTCATGAACTTAATGTACATCATGAAGTTGTTTTTATAATGTTGCGCCAATATTTCCGCCTTTAAGGAACGGCATACAATATGCTCTTCATCTATCCACGTTGTTAAAAGATTATAATCTGATGACCTAATTGGATGGATGGGAAAAACAAACATTCCATGGCTAAATAGAAAAAAATCGGAAGGATAAATAAAACACAAAAAATCGGGCCATAAGTAAACAGATGTCGTACCTTGTTTTTTAACAAATATAAAACGTCTATTTTCAATTTTCTCAGGGTACCTTCGGGACAACAGTGATAGTTATTCAGCATCTTTGCATTGCATCAACATCCTCACCTTCTGCGCAGTAGGCCTTTGGACAATAGAGTTATTGGTGCTATACTGCAGACGAAGGATCTCAAAGAAGCCTCCGAAAGTAATTGTAGAAATGAATGAAAAGAATATTAAGAAGTGATCGTCTACTATGATGGATAAGGAGTTACTATATTTGATGAGGCTAAATATTCTTAGAATAATGAGCTTCAAACACCAGCGAAAGTGATTCAGTAAATTATAATAAAGAACATCTGAATCACAGAAATGTATATCGTGAGACATTAACATTATACGAAGAAAGAATTGAAGAGGTGAGTTATTAACCTTTGGATGTAAAGGTGATTTGAATCTATAAATTCCATCTTCAGTATAGTAAAAATATTAAAATATCAGTATTAAATTTGAGATTCAAAATAATCCTAAAAAGATGGACTGGTAACCTGTAATTAAATTGAATAACAAACATGACACTTTTTACCTGATAAGCTTCATTACTTAATTTGAATTTCCGTACTTATAAACAATAGTACTTAAAGATCTTATATGGTCAACAGAAATGTATCCACTAACTGAATCCTGCGGTACTTGGTATGAATGATACTGATTGTTACGAAACAAATGACTATTTATATTTTTGTTAATTTTATTTCGCTTCATTCCTCCAAATGTATATTGTAGAAATCTATTATTTATAAAAAAATCACGCAATAAATTAATTATACGTTCATATGTATGTATGTTTGTGTATACATGCACTCATACTTTATAACTTAAGATAATTACCTGAAAAATTACTCGCCAAAAATAATAATAAACTTAAGACGAAAGTCTTTTGTGGTTGACAGGTGTCAAGAGGAGGGTTATATTTAAAGACTTAAAATCTATCGAGTGCCATATGTATAATATTAACATTCTGTTTCATATCCTTTTAATGAAAATTCCAAAGACTTAAAGGAAGTGATTCATTAGAAACCATTTTTAAAAAGATACTAAGAGGTAAGGATGACTTAGCATGGAAAGTTAGGTAGTTAACAACAAATCAACGTAATGATGTACTTAAAATAAGTCTGAAAGGTTCGCGACTCGGACCCAGAGATCCCAATGGTTCATGGTTACTGTAAACTCATACCTTCAGATTATTTTGAGTGCAAGTGTATCATACAATCATCAAATGTAATAAAAATGTAAATAAAATGTCTGTCCTTAAAATGACTATTAAAGAAATTTCTTTCAATCTCTCTAGTCTACTTACTTCCTAATAGTTATAGAAACGTTTTACCTTGTTTCTTTTATCTTCAAACTATACGTGAACAGATCTTATCTATGTTTACGCCTAAAATTAGAGGGATCTCTCATTAAATATTATAGAATACAAGATCTATTTACAATGGACCTTGTAAATCAATATTTTGTTTAGGAAAATCGGATATCGATAAAGCTTGTTTGACTCAATAATACTAATTTGTTTGGATTGGATAGGTATGCAGAGGAATTCAAATATGGAGAAAATTATACGGAAAATGAGCAGTTTATCGTACTTTTAAATAAGAATTTGACAGAAAATTATGAAGGAGCAAAATAATCACAAGTATGCTTCAAATAATCAGACGATGAACTACTTAAGAATTAGCCCCTAAGATTTCGGATAAAATACGTGTAAATTAATGCCCACTAGAAGGTTAGTTTAAATTATAGGCTTAATTGATCCATTTAAAGGCCTTTCATATGATAGTTGAAAAGCTAGATTAACGACAGAATTTAGCAACAGGAACTGTGGTAAGTACGTGGCACAGAAAAATTGATCGTTAGCTATTTGGAGGTAAAAGGGATTATGGAGGAAATTGGAATCAGGGAAGTGGCAACCGAATAAGACACGGAGGATGAATACCAACGCGAATGTTGTGAAAGAGAAAAAAACTATATATAGCTTCATGTGTCTCACTGAGGAGAAGTAGATGCAGTGGCGTCAGCTGGCAGAGTGAGTGTACCATCTGGTAAATAAGAGGTGGAGGGGATATCATAGATCATGGATTGCGGATTCGTTGTTTATTCAGTACGAACCGGGACGGCGATGGTAAGTGGTCAACCTGTTAGAAATTCAAGTTGCCAAAAATGATTGATTTTTTAATTTGAAACAGACAGGGCAATGGCCACTGAAAAGAGAAATGTAAGAAGGTTTGGATCGTGTAAAATTACAAAATGACATAGATTTTCAGAATGAAAAGAAAATGGTTTGTGGAATAATATGAAGATGAAATTTTAGTCATTTTCAAATGTAATGTTATTGATACCATATTAGTAAAGGATGATCGTGTTTATTAACTAAATGCAAATTTTTTAAGAAGCTAGTATATTATGTATTCTACGATTGGCACTATTGGACAAATAGACCATGCCGAGTCACTTCTCCTAGTTTGAAGTCCCTCTCTAAGGATGTAAATAAAATTGTAGAACTAAAATAGGAAAAATAAATCACAAACATTCACTGGACAGTATAACTAAGTTGCCATTTTGCCAATAAATGTCTAGAAAAAAAATTTGTTAATATTGATAATGTTCAACAAGCATTAATGTACTTCAACTCAGAGATTCGTAGAGATTCATGTGAACATAGATTTTTAGCTCTGGGAGTTGCATCGTTGGAATCAAACTATTATCCATATTGAGCTTATTGGTTTAATGAAGATAATTAGAATATGATAATAACATTGCGGAACAGGTAGGTTAAGTAATTTTTTAGGAATAATGGTTTTTATATTTGAAAGTGAACTTGGAGTTTTACTGCTTGTATGAATAGCTTCTCAGATTTATGTACATCTACGTAAGATATTTCACTTCTGTTTATTGGGAAAAGCGCACACTTTAATGTGTTAATTATTAAATCTATCACATCCTTTATTACGTAATAATTGTCATGGATATGATTGATGAACTTGATTTTTTCGATATCCCATTGCACATTGAGTGAAATGAGAATATTTTTTTTTCGAGGGAAGCTGTAATTGAAACCTTTTTTTTGCAGACTTGATCTAATATGAGAGACGTGTTTTATTTAACCGAATATTATCTTGTAGAGATTGAAGTTTGTTTGTCGAACTTTGAATTCTGAAATTCCTCACGCACATTTCATATTTGGCGCGTATCTACTTAAACGTTGTCTTCTACAGAGGAAATTCCTCTTGTTATCACTCTAGTCAGCGTCATCAGTGGAAGATGCAATCCGCAGTTGAGGCACCATTCGTTCTACGGAACAAAGTGGCGACCGATGGAAGAAAACCTCACTTGATATTGTATCCGATCCACGATGGGGATCGAAGCAAAGTTTAAGGCTAAGAAGGTAACCCCGGAATTCATTCCACCAGATGGGGGATACGGATGGGTTATTGTACTGGCGTGCGGTATGACAAACGTAAGTGTTTTATTTTTCTTTTCGATACTGTGAATCATTCTCGAAACCACCGTAAAATTTGCATGAATCACTAAGCTCTACATATTATGTATTCGAGTTCGTTAATTCAATACTTTATCACTCGGTTCTTCTGAAGTGACGTATATTTCTTTGATAACGCGTATTATATTTCTATTCTGTGTCAAAAGGAAAATTTGACGTAATTGTTTACAAAATTACGAATATTTTTACTATAACAAAATTATTTGTAAACACTATGAACACATGTTTGTTAAGAGATATATCGAATACGTTTATTCTTAGACGTATTATATACTGTCAAAAAGAGCAACCAATATCGGAAGATCTGGGCTCGAGTCCCGATATTCTTCCATATTATTTCTCTTTTAGAAATCGATCATAGCATACGAGTAATTTTAAATTTCTTAAACTTATTCTAAAGCTTATTCGTATCTATTTAACGTTTTGAAAATGATAACCTCATACCTGAGAGGTATTATCAACATCTTTCTCATTTCTAGCGTAAAATAATGATAAGATTTGTTCACGTGTAGTTCGAAGGTGAAGAGATACATAAAACAATTTAACCTGCAGATTCCAACAAAAATTATTCCGTATTAGACATTTAATAAACCTTTAGATGGAATCGAGAATAATGACTCCAATACCGAAAATATCCTATTTATTATCTAATAATTTTTATTGTAATAATTTCCTTTTTAATATAGTTTTGCATGGTGCCTATGATTCAAAACTTTGGTTTGATCTACAAGGATATCATGAAAGAATGGGAAATGTCAACTGCAGAATACTCTTTCATCTTAAATTTCCAATTTTCTGTGAGACATTTATCAGGTAATTATTTGAAGATAAAAATAGAACGCATTAAGTATTCGTTTACGACAGTTTTTAGGTCCGTTCTTTGGAAATAATACGTTTCGATAATAATAAAGAAAAACTGTAAAATTCTACATGTCTCTTAATTTACCAGACACTGATACTATCCATCTCGAATACTAATTATTCTTACCGATGTTGAGTTTGCTCATAATACATTATTAAAATTATATAATATAATAATAAAAATTTCAAGTTTATGGTACCCTTTAATTTATTTCAGGTCTGTTTGTTGGATCCCTGCTCAGTATGTACGGCTATCGTCCTGTGGCAATGGCTGGATCCATTTTGATATTCATCTCTACAATTCTAACTTCTCAAGCAAATAAATTCTATCAATTTATAATTGCATATTCAATCATTGGAGGTAAGAAAGTATTATAAAGCGGAAGAGAAAAAATAATTGCTGAATATTATATATATATAATTAACACTATACTTGCAGTGAATATGGAAGAATTTCCTTGAATTTGACGTAATTAACCAAAGAATTTAATATTGGTTTCCGAGAAACAGTTAAAATAAAAAAATGTTAGATAATAAAAACTTACTCTGATTTTAATCGACGTTTTTTTACTATTCTAATTATAAGCTATCACAATATTCGCTTCCAAAAATATAAGCATTAAAAATAGAATATTCTAATAGAATTAAAATGTTTAAAAATATATTTTTTACGTTAAGAAATATATGAGATACATCTTTAATGATACACATAAAAAATTGAGGCTTATTATATTATTTACATAAATTAATATTAATATTATAGATATTTTCAATCAGTATAAGCTATAAGATAATAAGTAT
Organism: Pantala flavescens; assembly: GCA_020796165.1. NCBI lineage: Eukaryota > Metazoa > Arthropoda > Insecta > Odonata > Libellulidae > Pantala > Pantala flavescens. Next base: position 12,098,066 of record CM036886.1, on the reverse strand, counting down.
TATTAATTAAACTATTAGACAATTAAAGAAAATATATTTGAAGTGTCCGAAATAAATCAGTATACAAATATTCCGCTACTATCACTCCCAATTAATCAGATGTAATTAATATCGATCGATCGATTGTTACAGATATCGATATTAGCATTAAATATTTTACAATCACTTTTTACGTAACCTTTCTCCATGTTGCCATTATTTCAAAATCCATCAATCCTTCCTTATTTATGAACCTCTACATCAGGTGTGGGTTCAGGGATGTCCTGGAGTTCCTCCGCCCTAGCCGTCAACACATACTTCAAAAAACGGCGTGGGATCGCTATCGGATTTTGTTGGACTCTCACAGGACTAAGTCCCGTCCTTGGTCCTATCCTCGTCACTTGGATGATGAACTTCTTCGACGTCCACGGCACGGTTCTCGTCCTTTCCGCAATAATTCTGCACAACCTTCCAGCATCCCTTCTAATGCATCCGGTGCAATGGCATGCAGAACGCGTCAAGGCTGAAGACACGTCCGTTGGAGAAGAATTGAAAGAGATTTTGAAGAAAGAAGATAATATGAGGAATAGTTACGTTTATCTAAAATCCTATTGACTGTTTATAGTCAGGAATTACTATTATTTATCAATTATTAAGGAATAAATCTAAAGTCTAGTTCACTAGTAAGAATTGAAATTTAAATTAATTCCCTTTTTCTTTATAGGCTCTGAAAAGATTCAAACCAAGGAGGAGAAAATCCAACTGGAAACATCCGAGAAGTGTACGATTCTAAAGCGATGCCACAGCGTGGATCAACAAAACATCGTCTCTCTGAAGCCCACGTTGAAGAGAATTTTCGACTCAGTGGCGAAAATTTTTGATCTCAAACTGTTGACTGATCTGAAATTCTTAATGACTTTTATTGGAGTTACGTTCGCATTTACTGGGGAAGTGAACTTCACTATGTTGATGCCGTTCGTACTGGCTGAGAAAGGTCTTTCAAGGGACAATGTTGCACTCTCTATGTCTCTACTGGCCTCGATGGACTTGGTCACCAGGTTCACCATTCCGTTTGTTTCGGATAAGTACAAACTAGATAGTCGTTTGATGTACTCTGTTGGGTTGGCGGTTCTCGCGAGTGGAAGGATAAGTAAGTTCTACTATTTTATTTGGCAACAATTACCACCCTTTTTCAAATACCATATAAACCTTGATACTATTAAACCTTAACATTAATGAAAAATAGATTCTTCCATATCTAATTAATCGAATGATTATTTGAGTATTTATGTACCATACCATCTAAAGTGTAGATTGCATGGTACCAGAATATTTCAGGATTACTAGTACATACCATATAATTTGGCACACAGTTAAAATTGAGCTAAATTATTTACTTTTCATCTTTCGGAGAAAAATTCGCATCTCCTCCATTTGTTGCAAATAGCCATGTGAAAGCTGATGCAAAAAATCTAAGGTTGGAATATATTGTTCATAGGCCGGAATATAATATTTTCTCGGACATACATTTACTCTGGTCATTGAATTTCATATACCTCACTTTATTTCTTACAGTGTTCGCTCACTTGGATGGGTTTTATACTACCATATTTATTTCCATTTGGTGTGGATTTGGTAAAGGTTTCCGCACCATCTATATGGCTCTCATCATACCATCGATAGTTCCATTAGAAAGGCTGGCAGCAGCATCTGGATTGAGCATGTTCGCTAACGGGTTGATGTTCTCTTTGATTGGACCAATATTTGGTACGTTGATTCACGTTGAAAATATGAGCTGAGAATTGCACTATTTTTTAAATCATACCTTTTCATTTCTACCTTACTGAACATTTATTGGTAAAAATAGATCTATATTCTAAGCTAAAGTATTATCTATATGACTTATCATATCACGAAATTTGAGTTAGTGTTAAACTCGGGTCTAGAAAATGAATTGATCCATTTGGATGAGAGGAAAGCTAAAGACATTAAAAACAAAGTTATTAATTTTTGTTTTTCAATTACGAATGTTTTTTTATTCAATATATGTTTGATGTTCGAAATAATAGTCACTTGAGAGAATCGAAAATGTATACTTCTGAAATGGAAGATTTGTTTCTCTTTATCAGTCCACGAAAATTTGATTTGATTCATATTGATTTTGTTTCATATCTCAGTAAATCAATGCAAAAAACTTGTATAAAAGTATAGAAAGTAATCAAAGATCGACAACAATTCTTTAATGATTAATCATTTCCAGGTTACATTCGAGACAACAGCGGAAACTTCTTCCTTCCTTTATATTGCATCAATATCTTGAGTGTAGTAGCTGTGCTGTGCTGGGCCACAGAATGTATTTATTCAAAAAATCGCCGAAGAAAAGAAGTAGAGAAAAAACGGACTGAACCAATCGATGAAGAAGAAAGTAAATGCTGATGAAAAGTTTACATAGAGGATAAAAATTGAATTAAGTGCCCTTTATAACGATACATCGACTTATCCATTTAGATTTGAAAACAAAATCATTTTCTGAACGCAATATATTTGAATGCAATTCCTTTAGTTGAAGATATCGTCGAACAGTATGACTACATACACATACTTCTTCAATTCGTACATTACCATGAAATTTTCTACATACATATTATTGAAAAATTTATATCTGCGACTATCAAGCGAGCTAGTTAGGGATATTAGTACTTACTCTATATGGGCAACATAAGTTCTTCTTCAACTTTATGAGAAGTGAACTTTTGATATCCTTAGTGATTAAAAATGATTTTACATCACACCCAATTACTTCAAATATTTGTGAGCAAAATTCGTCTGTATCAAGAAAGATCATAGGTTTGTATATACTTGTATATATATAATGTATTATATACATGCATCAGGTGAATATGCATTTGTTAATTTATTTATTAATATCTATTTATTTAAAATGTTTTAAGAACATTTATAATGTTACATGAAAAATTAAATATATTGAAATAATGTCTTGTTATTGTTTATTTTCCATGGGGAGAGATAACTGATTTCAGGAAAATTTGACTACAGTTTTATTTCAAGACACAGTGAGTTTTCTAAAATCATGTTTGGTTTAACCAGAAAATTTTAACTTCCAAGGAAGTATCGGGAATACTTAACCCTTGAAAGTATGATAACAATATTTGTATCAATATTTTCAAGCAGTAGTGCAATAAAATATAGAAATTAAGAATAATTATAAAACTAATAAATAAAAACCACAATAAAACAACTAAAGCAATATTAAATCCTTGAATTTGGTATCAGAGTATAATTAAGTAAGTGTTTTTCATGCAAAATCTAATGAAAGATCTACTAATAAGAAGAATAAATATCATTATTATTAAATTAGTATGAAAACACTTTTGCAAAACAAATGATATTCTTATATTTATATGTAATGGAAAATTATCTAGAATAAGAATTGGGTTTATATCATTTATTGCAATTAGAAGCCTCTGAAAATAAATGTAGAAATTAGTAAAAATAATATTAAGAAGTGATCATTGACTGAGAGAGAAGAGTCATATTTGATGAAGCTCAAGCTTCTTAAATTAATGAGATTAAAATAGCATGGAAAGTGATTCAGTAAATTAAATTTAAAACCTCTCAATTACAGGAATGTATGTTGCAAGAAGTTATCATTGTTTGATGAAAGAATTGGAGAAATGAGTACCCAACCTTTGGTAAAAGTACAACAGTGACTTAAATATATAAATTAATTCTTGAGTATGATATAGTGCAAAAAATTAAACATCAGTATTAAATTTCAGATTCAAAATAATCCTTAAAGGTTTGAGTTAATACTAATAATGAAATTCCACTACAAATAGCACAAATTTTACTTGATAAACAACTTCATTGCTTTTCTCATACTTTTGAGGCATAGTACTTAAAGATCTTATACAATCATAGAAAATAAATTTATTGACTGAATCCGCTGATACTCAATAGGTGAGATGACAAATAATTGTGAGAAAAATGTAATCTTATTATATATAATTTAATTTATACATAATTTATATTATATTTTTATTTTATGCTTCATTTCAATGAAATGTATATTATAGAAATGTATTATTTATAAAAATTCCTTTTAATAAATTAATAATATAAATTTATTTATACATGTAACTAAATAAACTCATACTTCATAACTGTAGATGATTACTTGAAAAGTTACAGGAAATTAGAAACATAAGATGAAAAAGTATTCTTTTTGAAAAAAGTTTGTTCTCTCATATGGTAAAAATGCTTATGTTATGACAAAGAGTTTGCCTTCAAATGCATTTGTTAGATAAATGGTAAAAGTGTGAATAGGTGAGAAGAATTGAGAAAGGGCCAGGATTTAACAATATCTGTTCAATATCGTTAATTTGCTTTTCTAATTTCATCTCATATCCTTGTGGCTCATCCAAGTCAGACATCGTAAGACAGCCAGTAAAAATGTGGTTTTAAGAAACTTCAGTAATTTTGAAAAAGTCACTGAGAATTTTTAAAGCTTCCTCTTTCAGTTGAAATACTTCTTTTATTCAAAAAAATTGAATCAGAATGAAATATAACAGAATCATTAAAACATAAAATTAAGTACAGATATGAAACAGATAAAAATAAACAACTAGGAAAAACAACTAAAAATTGCATATTATTTTTATTATTATTATTTAGGAGAATAAAAAAATTATACAATTTGACTGCTCAGGAATTAATATTGATAATATGGAAAATAATTGATGTCTGTCTTTCCTGTCAAGTTAAAAGGGAAGATGAAAGTCAACATGATATTTTGTGAATTTAATGTGATCTACTCTTTCTTGGTAGGACACTATGGTGGAATAAGAATAATATAGAAATTTCAACAAGATTGGATGAAAAATCATATTTGTGGTATTTGTTCATTATAACCTCAATTTATACGTAGTTTATATTCCACTTTTTTTCACAAAATTTTTTTTATGTAATCAATTCAGTAATTTTGTGAAAAAATATTCATAGTTATGAGCATGACATAAAGAAACTCATTGCTATAAGTGAGATTGAACTTTTAATTTTTACTTTTAATGTTTACTTTTCTCAGGTAATTCATCCATATAGTCAATGTTTGTCATTTTTAAAATTGTTAATATAAATGTTCTAATATATATAATAGTAAATAAAATTAAAATTTTGGAATTATAGAGGATAATAGTGATAATTTATAACATTACTTAAAGGGAACTTAAATGCCTACAGCTTGAATGAATAGCTTCCCAGATTTATAGAGATATATAAGAATTGTCATGGGTATGGGAAATTAACTTGATTATTTTAAAATCTCATTTCGAATAGAATGATAAGATAAAGAAGTTCATTAACTTTCTAGAGAGGCTGCAATTGGACCCTTTTTTCAAACTTGATCAGATAACTGATATCTCGGAAAGGTTAGAGTACAGTTTTCGAGTTTTGAATCCTGAAAGTCTTTACGAATGTTTCGTATTTGGCGCGCGTATTCGATTGCGTGGTCTGCTATGGAGGACATTCCTCTTGTTATCACTCTTGTCAGCGTCATCAGTGGAAGGAAAATGTAATCCGCAGTTGAGGCACCATTCGTTCCACCGAACAAAGTGGCGACCGATGGAAGAAAACCTCACTTGATATTGTATCCGATCCACGATGGGGATCGAAGCAAAGTCAAAGGCTAAGAAGGAAACCACCCCCGAATTCATTCCACCAGATGGAGGATACGGATGGGTTATTGTACTGGCGTGCGGTATCACGAACGTAAGTTTTTTTATTTTTATTTTGATGCAATGAATCATTCTTTAATCCACCGTAAATTTTGTCTTTATCAGAAAGAAATATATGACTCACAGTATATATACAAGTTCGTTAATTTTCTACTTATCACCTCGTATTTATGAAGTGATGTACTTTTCTTTAATAACTTGTGAAAATACATATATTCAGCGTCAAAATAAAAATCGTACTGAGTTTTGTCCAAGCGCCTTATTATGAATATATTTTTTCAAAAGTTACATCAGAAGGGTTTATCTATACTGTTAATTGAAAGCAAAAGACATTGGAAGTCCTGGGTTCGAGTCCCAATCTCTAATTTCTCACACTTTTTTTTGCACATTGTTCCTTTTATATAACATATTATTTATTTCTTAAACTAACCTAGCTTATTCTTATCTATTTAACCTTTTGAAAATGATAACCTCATACCTGAGAGGTATTATCAATATCTTTCTCATTTATGGCGTAAAATAAAGATAAGATTTGTCCACGTGTGGTTTGAAGGTAAAGAAAAAAAAGCATGACATTACAATAACTATCGAAAAGAAAGTAAATCAGGGAGATAAATTAAAAGATGAAATTTCTCCTACCAATCTGACTTTTTCGTATTCCTTATTACTTGATTTTATATTGAGCTGAGTCACATTCCACCAAAATATGTATTATTATTTATAGTTTTAATTATATTATTATTAGGGTACTTTGTAGTATTTTACTCTTTTAAAAATAATATAACAGGCTTAATAATTGAATAGGGTAATTTTTCAGGAAACTATTAAGGTTATTTAACTCCCTCCACCAAAGGTTGCGTATACAGAGTACCTCAGGGTACTATTTTCTGACACGAGACTGTATTGAAATTCATTTTTCATTATAATCCAACAACTCGATCCACAAATACTAATATAATGAATCATTTTAATATACATATGATAAAGTTTAATTCGAAGTTAATAGTAGTGATTTAATTTCCAAAAAAATCCTATTTAATAACGTTATTGAAATGTATTCTTTTGAATACAGTTTTGCATGATGCCCTTGATTCAAAACTTTGGTTTGATCTACAAGGATATCATGAAAGAATGGGAAATGACAACAGCAGAATACTCTTTCATCTTAAATTTCCAATTTTCTGTGAGTAATTTTTCAGGTAATTATCTTAAGTTATAAATCGTACGCGTTTAAGTATTTCTTTAATAAAGTAATTCAGCAACAAAAAACTTTAATAAAATTGAAGTAAAAATATATGGATTAATAAATAAATGCGATAGATTGTGAATAAATAGATTGTGTTTATTTTGTGACATTCAGTAAAATTAATGATTGTAAATAGCTTATGAGGAAATATTTCGTACTTTTTAAATGAAATTCAACTTTCCTTTCTGATGTAAAACAATTCTCATAAAGAAACTCTACAGTTTACACAATTATTAATATATTTCATTGCAAAAAGAGTGATTTGTTTTCAAATATCAATATATTACTAAAAATTGAAGATTAAGTTATATAACCAGCTTTATCAAATCCGTGGATCAGTTTAAACAACTGATACTTACTTTACGAGATAATGAAACTAAATTCCATCCGGCAGGTATTACATTAATTTTGACTGATATTGAGTTAGATTGAAAGATTAAGAATAATGAGAATTCCAGTTTGTAATTGAATGGGACCCTATAATTTATTTCAGGTCTATTTGCTGGACCCCTGCTTAGGATGTACGGCTATCGCCCTATGGCAATGGCTGGATCCATTTTAATTGGCATCTCCTCAATTATGACTTCTCAAGCAAATAAATTTTATCAATTTATAATTGCATATTCAATCATCGGAGGTAAGAAAGTATTTTAAAATGGTGGAGGAAGATTTAACTGTCGACTTAACTATTTAACAAGTATACTATACTAAACATATATACCTTATGTAACTGTGTGAGAATATCTTTGAATTTGACGTAATTAAAGTAATCTTGGTTTTCCAGAGGAAATGATACTTAAAAAAGTGTTATAAATTATATAAATTGGCGTTTTATTTACTTATTTAACTTCTTATACTAAATAATCACTCATGCATATATAAAAAATTAATATTAAGAAGATATAGATCATTAGCGATTTAATATATTATTTACGTAAAGAAAAATATGAGAAACATCTACTGACACGCGTAAAAACTTAACGGTTATCGCAAAATCAGATATTATTAATTTATTCAATGTTATCAATTAAAGTATTAACTAATTTGTTTCTTTTTTTTGGTATTCGGTGCGTCATAAAAGTCGATATCCAAACTTCCTCACTTCATTGCTCAGTTCATCAGATATTATCAACCTGATATCTATCTTTGCATAAAATATTTTTGTACTGAATTATTCAACTAACCACTCTCCATGCCGTCATTATTTCCATATCGATTGCTCTGACCTAAGTATCAATTCCTCTTCATTCACATCAGGTGTGGGCTTAGGTGTGTCCTGGAGTTCCTCGGGCCTTGCCATCAACACGTACTTCAAGGAAAGGCGAGGAATAGCTACCGGCTTTTGCTGGACTTTCACAGGACTGTGTCCAGTCGTTACCCCTTTCCTGGTCACTTGGATGATGAACTTCTATGACGTCCACGGAACAGTGCTCGTCCTTTCCGCTATAATTCTCCACAATATTCCAGCGTCTCTTCTAATGCACCCAGTGCAGTGGCATGCAGAACGAGTCAAGGGTGAAGACACGACGGTTGGAGAAGAGTTGAAAGAGATGTTGAAGAAAGAAAAGAAGAAGGAAGGTATAGTGGTTATAATATATACATAATAACTATATGGTAGGTATAATGATGAATGGTTGAATCTTTTAAGTTTGGGTCCCATAGCTCTGATGGAATTATTGTTCTTCAGGTTAGCAACACTACCTCCTTTGGGAAGTGGAGGACCTGGGTTCAAGTCCCAGTTCAAGTTGCTCTTTCTAATTTGTGTTTAACCCTGTACTCTAATCAGAGGAACTTTCGTATCATTTAATTTACTTTACCTTTTCCTTATTCTCTCTTCATTCTTTAGAATGAACCATACTTTATCGATTAAAGAAGTGAAAGTTTGTACATTAAATTTATTTTATTAGTTTTACGTATATCTTGAAATACGTACGTATAATATAAATATGCATCATCGTTCTTTTCCCTAATCAGGTGCTGAAAAAAATCTAAACAAAGAGGAGAAAATCCATTTGGAAACATCTGAGAAGGGTGGAATTTTAAAGCGACGTCGCAGCGTGGATCAGCAAAACATTGTGAGTCTGTCCAACCCAGTGAGTGCGCAGTCCAGTATGTGGTCTGTGGCAGGGGAAGGCACAACGCTCTCCGCAGGTGCTTCCCAGAAGCCCACGTTGAAAGGGATTCTGAACACAGTCGCGGAATTTTTCGATCTTAAGCTGTTGACTGAACCGAGGTTCTTCATGACTTTCATTGGAGTCACGTTCGCATTTGCTGGGGAAGTGAACTTCACACTTTTGACGCCGTTTGTACTGGCAGAGAAGGGTCTTTCAAGAGACAATGTGGCCCTTGCTATGTCTATACTGGCTTCGATGGATTTGATCACCAGGTTCACCATCCCGTTCGTTTCGGATAAGTTCAAACTCGACAGCCGTTTGATGTACTCTGTTGGTTTGGCGATTCTTGGCAGTGGGAGGATAAGTAAGTCCTAGTTTATAATTTGAAAACAAATACGATGTAAACGTTAAATTCCACTCAAAACATAAAAGAATTTTCGATTTATAAACAATGGATAATGATTAGCGAAACTTACTTCTTTATAATTAATTATTTATTATTTTGGATACACCTTATTATTTGCTGTGTATGTTTCCTTTATCTTCCAAAGTAACCTATTATATAATAGTTCCTGGCAAATCATTCCGATAAGAGGCAATGACTATCTGACGAAATGTAAACTAAACTTTACTTATACCACTACCGATATGTTTGACGGCAAAGGTTTTAACGTTTAAACGATTCAATTTGTATATTTACTTACATGTTTCATTTATCATAAGGATAGTTATTTACATTTTCTATATTATTTTTTATTTTATCTCTGAATTCTGAAGTTCATTCATTCAATAAGTATTTACTAAACTCGTTGTCATGATATATTTTCTATAACAAGTAACCACATACTTATTCGTATATCCTTTACTAAGATATATTCTGTTACATATATATTCTTATATATTAAACTCGATGTGTTCAAAATGGGGCACTAGTTTTACTTCATACTTACGTGGTATGGAAAATTCAAAGAACTTTAAGGATTGCTTGTGCGTTCCATTAAATTCTGCATAGATAGTTCAAGATAGCAAAATTATTTACTTTTCATATTTCTGAGAAAATTAGCTTCTTCTCCTTTGTTTGCAAACAAAATGAATCAAAGTACAAAAAACTTAATGGTTTGAAGATTTCGTATTTAGGCTATGCCAGGTTTGTTCTCGTAAAATTTATTCACATAAGTAGGGTATCACAGTTTTGTATACCTCTCTTTATTTCTCACAGTGTTCGCTCACTTGGATGGGTTCTATACCATCATGTTCATCTCACTTTGGTGTGGATTTGGGAAAGGTTTCCGCACCATCTACATGGCCCTCATTTTACCATCAATAGTTCCATTAGAAAGGCTGGCAGCTGCATCTGGATTAAGCATGGCTGCTAACGGGTTGATGTTCTCTTTGATTGGACCGTTGTTTGGTTCGTACAATTATGATAAAACAGTATTAATTTAGAATTTTTAATTAATACACAATGAGTGATAAGTACAAATCAGAATGAGAGAAGATTAAAATTCGATGCTTAAATTATATAAATCTTAGTATTATGAATCTTTATATAATGCAGCTAAAATCAAGCTCAAATAAGAAAATTTTTCAATCAATACTGGAATGAGAGAAGTTTAAGATAGCAATATAATTTCCATATTTTTATTATTTACCAAAATCATATTCATTCCAAATATTGCTCGAAGTTTAAAACATTTACATAAGTGTATCTAAAATATGTGCTTCTGAAATTAAATTGAAATTTCTGTTTCCTTTTATTACCATTAGTAATATTATACGATGATTTTAATTGATAATTTTATTTTGTTTCTTTAACAATAATTTCAATTATTTGATATTGATTTTGTTTCAATTCTCTGCGGATAAGTGCAAATTGCATGTTTAAACGTATATAAAATTATTAAAGATCTGCTATACGTAATTAATCTATAATAATGATTCGTTTCCAGGTTACATACGAGACAACAGCGGAAACTTCTTCCTCCCGTTGCATTGCATCAACATCTTCAGTGTCGGGGCTGTGTTGTGCTGGGGCACAGAGTGTATTTATTCAAAGAATCGCCGAAAAAAAGAATTAGAGAAAAAACGAACTGAACCAATCGACGAAGAAGAAAATAAATGTTGATGAAAAGTTATTGAAGAAGATAAAAATCGAATTAAGTGCCCTACCATAACGAAACACCGATATATCCATATATATTTGAAAGAGAAATAAGTACCTTAATTTAACACATCTATTAGAATGTATTTGATATCAAATTTCTCTTACCAGCAGAGATCATCAAATACGTACAATAATCTCAGGAAACTCATAAATCACTGCGAAATAGATTTCTGTACATATTATATAATAATCATTAATAATGTATATTATATAATAGACAATATTTTATCATATTCAAAATACCATCCAAGCAACTAAAGAGGTATAAGAACTCACTCAAATTGTGCCGAATAAGTTCGTCTTCATTAAACCAAAGAGGAAATGAAAGTTTCATATTCCAAGAGTGAAAGAATTCCCGTCACACTCAACTTCTTCAAAACATGAGCGAGATTCAGCTGCATCAAGAAAGAACATATATGTTGTTATTTGTATATACGTGTAAATGTATTATATACATGCAACTAGTGAATATTAATTTGTTGTCATAATAAAATTTATTAAACTGATGACTTGTTATTGAATATTTTCCATTATGAACAGAGCCAATTGTTAATCGTACAATTACAAAGCACCTTTATTTTAAATATTGACGAATTTTGCAAAATAATATTCGATGTAACGGGAAAAAATTTTATCCCAAAAAATGGTTAAAATGGTAACCAAATTTTTGGCATAAATTTTGGGTATGTAATTTCTTAGAAACCTAGAAACATCCTTATGGGCAAAATTTTTTAACCGGTGGTTCACTCAAACTTTTTCTGAACTTTAAGCTTCGTTTTTCGTGAAGTTCATGAATTGGAAAATGCAAATATTAAAAACTGTAAAAAACTTCTACCTAAGAAGAAGAAATATTGATTTTCAGCTATCGCTAGTGGAACTTTGAGTGGAAAGTGTAATGAATCTCTTGGTCAATTGGCGACGGTACTTACACGTAAAATTCATATCAATACAAATTTAAGAAATAAGATAAATAAATTTCGCAAATGAGATTTATTTTCCACTCGATTCACCAATATCGCATAAAATTAATTTCTTCCCCGAAATTTATTTAAAATATAAATTCAATCTATCAAATATATTTACCGTTGAATAGCCAAACGATATGGTGCCGTAAAGAGCTGTGGTAAAGTCCTCTTTATTATGATTGAAAATTTTGATTTAAAGAAGGTAATTACCTGATTTACATACTATCAACTTGATTTTTCAAAAACTTTGAATGTTGATATTCTTTTATGTGTTTGGATTCTATACGGAGAGCTTGATGCATGAAAAGCAAGCGAGTAAAGCGAAGCTGTTGATACTCATTTACGACCAGAAGTATTGGCAACAGCAGGGACTTAATTAGAACCTGCTAGTCATCAGGGACTGTATTTAACGAACTCCGAATGTTTTATTCAACGATCGTCAAATGTAGCTGGCCACTTAAACCGGTTATTCCGTTGGTTCATCCAAGAGAAGGATACAATGAGGCAGCTAAACAAGTCAACGACGGGTTGGCTCGAACGAAGTTTGTCACCAGACTCTTGAAGTATGCCAACTTCGAACCGGCTTCGTATGCATAAACACGCTCTTTGGATTTCCGAAAACCAACTATTACATTACCTACCGTCATCTGTCAAACTTTCCTGAGGTGAGAGTTCCATTTCTTAGAAGCTCCGATTGGGGAATCCGATGATGTCATTCTTCGAAGTGGAGGTAGTAGATCGAGCTGTTTCATTCATTCGCTTCGGAAAGATCAACAAGTGAAGGTCGGGGAGACCCTAACGTACGCTGCACCTGTTCCGGGAGACCCGGCATCGGATGTCACCAAGGTATTTCTTCTTCACTAAGTCACCATTTCGAATTCGATCGTCAAACATTCTAAGGATATCAGTGTTTATGGGAGTGGTTAACAAAAAACGTCGTTGCTTCGCTATTCTAGAGCAAATGTCTCGAATCTCTGAACAAATAATAACGATTTGTTATTATATGTAGCTATTCATTTGTTCGTCTAGCAAGTGAGTAAGCTTAGGTGAAAGTAAGATGTTTATATATTTTAATTCATTTTATCCTCCAAGAAGAGTCGTGTAAAGTGAAACTTTAAAATGGAGTTATGTTCAAACAAAGTGAATAGAATTAGTTTAAATTATTGTTATTACTGGGGGGAAAATTATAACAAATAGCAAATGACTTCTCTAAGTATACGCTGGCTAAATACCATCATTGAATTCTCCCAAACCCAAAAACTTTTACATGCTTTTAGCATACTTCATATTCCTGTGACATATGCTTAGATTGGTGTGAAATATTGTTTTGTGAAGTGAAATCAATGACATGTAGTTCTGAGATGAAATTCACTCGTAATTATTTTCACAAACGTTAGCCATAGATGACAATATTCGATCATTTTTCCAATCACTAAGTTCTCACAATCACAGAGAGCATAAGATCTTTAGCATAAATATTCGGCTGTGTACGATACTGCTAATCGATCGCAAAACAGTTTGCAGTGCTTAACTCTATCTTATCTCTGCAAGATTAATTGGATCGATAGTGTGTGTTGATGTCGCAAAACTACTTGTGCGATGACTTGGATGAAATTGCTCGTGATAGGTGTAGTAGTTTGTGTATTTTCGGAATTCGCTGGAGAGAGTATTTAGCGATTTTGAGTTGTAATATATAATTTTTTTGCTGTTACATCGACTTTTGGGTGCTTTTTATCGACATCGGATTCTTTTAAAGAAGATGAAAGTATCCGAAGAGATAATGATCAGTTGTAGAATGTTGAAAGAGTACGTTATCTAAAGGGATCTCATGGACAAGTGTGTTATCAAGTGCAATAATAAAAGCATTGTCATGAAATTCACAATCATATTTTGAATGCATTCGTTTTTCACAAAATTTCGTCGTCGAACTGAAAGTCACTATGACGATTTCAGGAATGAAACTTTGGAACTTTAACAGTGTGATGATGATTTGACCAAACGCTGATAAAATTGTTGAGAGATATGCCCTGATATTGCAGAAAAGAAATCAGATTCAGATTTTCATTCACGATTCAATCGATGATAATCGCGCGATATATTTCGAGGAAGTAGCGCGAATTATTCCTCTGCAATTTCTGAGAATTCTGTTTCATTCATTCACTCGTATTGAGGTGAGGCGAAGAGAATGATGACGTCACTCTCTCGGACTGAATGAAATTTTCCGCGGAATATATATTTCTGGCTTTTTTCGAATTCATCTTGAAAGTATAGAAAAAAACTCCGATTAATTCCATAGATGGTCTTGGAGGGGTATCCTTTTGTCTTTCAAGGTCAACTTTATAATACATTTAGAACGAATGAAATAAAAAATACGTAATAATTACGTCAACGTACAATTTAATGAAAGACTCACGAAATATGCATAAATAGTTCCCACAATGCAATGTTATTAAGTTGTGATCATTGCGTCTCTAAACTTGTCCATTACAATAAAAATGGGAGAAATTTAAAGTATGTTAAAAAAATTGAATGAATAATAACTCAGTTTTTTATAAAAAATAAAAGTATTCAGAGAATAGCTTTGTGTGGAAGTCTTATCTTTCTGTCATCTGGATATGTGAATTCCAAAGAACATGATATCTGATAGCTATCAAGGAAGGTCATTTATTCTATTGCAAGAGCACAGATGACGGAAGACTTTAGGATTCTTGATCAACAAGCAGTAAACAACGTGGAGGAAATTCAAAGCATGTGACAGAGTATGCATACTTATACCAACAATTCATAAGCGTTACTCTGTACAAATTAATATACTAGTATACGCTCCTAAGGCGTCAAGAAATATGAAAGAATTAGAACTTCTCACTCTGAGCGTAGATCTAGACAAGGAATACAAAATCATGTTTGGCGATTTTAACGCCCGTCTAGGTAACCAGGAAGGAGACTATAAAGTCATAGAAAACTGAGGAGTTGGAGGAAGAAAAAACCAAGGTAAACTACTGGTGGAGTTCAAAGAATGTATCAATTTAAATCTGTATCACATTTTTCAGGAAGATTCCAAATACGAATGACTTGAAGAGAACGAAGTGAAATAAAAAATTAGATAAGGATATTGCTGCGGAGTTTACACACGAGTTATTTATTTTTCATTTTATCCCATTGCTAACTAAATCTGAAGAGAAAGTGAAATGGGAGAATCTCATATGCTCATTTTAAACCGACGAAAATTCAAATTTGGCGCGTTGAACTGTCAATTAGAAAATTTAGCATCTACGTTCTTCATCAATGCGTTAAATCAACTGAATGCGGAACAATTTACAATTATGGCTCCTGGAAAATTGAATTATAGTTTTTTTCCTTTTATTATTCTGTACTCAATAGGAATAAAAATACCACTCTTATGATATGGCAAACCTGTGTTAACAAAGACTTTTTTGCAACAACAGTCCGGAGGTTGAGGATACATTTTTCATATCGATAATTTTAGATTACATAAGCATCAATACTATCGAACAATCGCACATTTATATTGCTAATCTTATCGTGAGATAAAATTTAGGCGAAACCGAGTCCAAGCTATCATTTCCACCGCAGAAGAACTCATTAGTTTGGTTTCCTTCCCAGTGAGTTTCTTTTTTCCTCTTTCCTTGTAAATGAAGTAATTATACCGCTTCTATACTCGTATAGTTTTTCTGAGCGATATGAAAAGTTATTCCATTACAGGTTAAATTTTTAAAAACATATTATTGTATGTATGAACATAAACACAACTCAAGATGCACTTGTTATGGAACCCTCTAAAAGTATCTAGTGAGTGGTTTTGTTTTATTGATAAAATTTTCGTGTGAATGCACAGTGTTTTTTCTTCTCCGCAGTGTGAGACAAAATGCCTGCGAAGATGAGAGATGGAGGACCTCCCAAAGAGGAAGTAGTGCGTAAAATGATACCCCCTGATGGAGGATGGGGTTGGACTGTAGTTTTCGCATTTGCAGTCAATTACGTAAGTTTGAAAACTTAAACGATCAAAATATCATTTAGATATAGTTATTACAGTTGAAGTATGAGAACGAGTGTAATATATACGTCCCATGAAACATGTATTTCAGGAATAAATAGATCCTTTTGTTAGATTTGTGGATTTAATTTAACACTTTGATAATGTACATTATTCAACAAATCTACTGGATAATTATAATTCAGTACTATAAAATATATTGTACTATTATAGTAGTAGAGTGTATCTCTATGTTATTGAAACAGATTTAAATAGATAAATTGTTTACATTAATACGATTAGCAGTAAGGAATCATAGGTAATACATTTATATATTTCCAACAAAATTGCTAATATATAATTTTTTTAACTGTCAGTATAATCAATCATGACTATGCAACCCTCTACCCTTTGAAAATTCAACAATCAGTTAAAATTCATACCATCGATAAAATTAAAAGCCTGTCAAATACTCGACGGCAAGAAATAAGTATCTGTGAATATTAATTACCCAAATCGACCTTGAAAATTACTCTGAGGGAAATTACATTGAATGTGAGACTGAAGTACTTTAAAATTAGTTGTAAGGAATTTAAATAATTTTAATCTAATATATCAATAAAAGTAAGAAACATAAACAAAACCGGAAGAATTAAAAAAAATTTTCAGAATTTTCAAGGTTTGTTCGCGTAAAATTTTAGATATATTATCATTTTTATTTACAAATATTTCGTCGAAATTAAAGATAAGCCATGGGTTAGATGATGGGAAGGAGATGTAATATGAATCAGAAAATTGAGTTATCTTTTCTCGGTATACATTACAGCTTATCGCAGTGCCAATGATGCAGTCTTTCGGGTTGATATTCAAAGACACTTTTAAAAGGAACAACATGAGCGCAACGGACAGTGCAACTGTACTCAACATCAATTCAGCGTTAACCTTCGGATTAGGTAAGAAAAATCGCGCTGTAAATGGATGGCGATAAAATTAACCTGATTTTTATTTTTCTTAAAAATCTCAATGATAGGAATTATATTTATTATTTACTATTTTATTTATTCTTATTCTGAATGCTGTTTTGGTTTCCATACATATAAACCAACCTCCTTATGCACCTCATATGCATTTTTAGGACGTTCGATGCATTTCAAAGATTAAATAGAAATGAAAATTACTACATGATTGGGAATATTTTTATCACCATTTTCTCTATGTTTAACCTTTTCCTATCAGGACGCACGAACTCATTCTATTATTTTCAACTAATTTTGATCCTTTTGCATATTTAAAATTTCTAAGAACAAAAACACCAAAATCATTATAAATTGAATCATAGAAATTGATTTAATTTCTAATTTAATTTATTTATTTTTATAATTGATATTCTATTATGGTATTTTGTTCTGAATACTAAACATCGATCTATATATATTAATCTAAACGTTTTCCTAACAATTTATCTTATTCAACGAACAGGCCTCGCCAACGGTCCACTTCTAAGAGCGTATTCCTATAGGAAGCTGGCCGTATTCGGAACCTTTCTCATCTTTATTGGTATAACTGCAACCGCCTTCGCCAAGACTTTAACACACATCATCATCACTTACAGTGTAATTACAGGTAACATTATCCTTAATTAAGTAGGAATAATTAGAAACGCAGAAGTTTGCAAAAATTGACGCAAATTTTAGCTGACGTAAATTACGAATACTATTAATAGACTTAGATAATAGCACCTACTGAATATTCTTCTATTTTATTATTATTTTCTTGACTCTAAATGCTTGTTTATTATATTATTGATGTTGATTATGGATGTTACGCATCTATTATGCTATTGATGTAGAGGTAAGAGAAAGGTCCACGTACTCGGTAGAGATATCTTAGTTAGTGTGAACAGTATTTCGTATCTGAGTGTTGTACTATGTACGTCTTTCTCTGACACGAGTATCCTTGTAATCCTTACAGCATGCGGCTTCTGCTTCTGCTCAGCATCCTTCAACCTCGCACTGAACTCCTACTTCCGGAAGAACCGCGGCAGGGCTATGAGTTTCGCGATGACTGCAGCAGGTCTCGGTCCTGTCATCATCCCTCCAGTGATCAGCTATCTCCTGCACGAGTACGCCGTCCAGGGCACGGTTATGATCATGGGCGCGTTGACACTCCACTCGCTAGCCGGAGCCCTTCTCCTGCAGCCCGTAAGGTGGCACATGAAACCAGCACCACCTGAACCAACTGAAGAGGAGAAAGAAGAGAAGGATGCGGAAAAGGGAGAAACTTCACGACTAAGTGAGGGGAAGATGTTCCCGCTGGTTAAGCGACAGAGAACTACAAGTTCCGTTGAGCACGATCTGGACGCGCAGTCCATCTACGGCTTTGATACCTCTCTGGTCAACCATTCGGAAAGAGATTACGACAGGACGGTCACGGAGTACTTACACAGAGGTATTTCCGTGGAGTCTCAGCGATGGCACAAGTCTATGGACACTGTCAATCTTGCCAGCAGTTGGACGATCTTCGACGACGGGTGGAACTACACTCAAATCTCCTTAGATCCCGATAACAATAACACGGAAAAGCCAGAGAAAAAGAATATTATCAAGAGGGCCCTGTCGTTCCTGGTGAGGTTCTTCTACCTCGGCTTGCTGAAGGACCCTATATATGTGAATATTCTGATTGGGAAGGCGGTGGCCATATTTGCAGAGGTCAACTTTTCCCTCCTGACGCCGTTCATATTGAACGACTTCGGCTTCACCACGGAAGAGGTGGCCCTGGTCATGTCCATCATCGCAGGAGCCGATATAATATCCAGATTCGTCTTCCCGCTAGTAACCGAGTCATTCCATTTCCATCCGAGGCCTGTCTATCTCATAAGCCTCTTCCTACTTATTTGCAGTCGCACGCGTAAGTAATAGAGTTTTCATGTGTAAACACTGTATCATATTTTTAATTTTAGCTTAGCACCAACTAGAGATGTTAGAGATTTCTTTAATGCAGCATATGACGAAGTATCTTATTTAATTTCTTGTTAATCTCGTTCTCATAAGCATAAAACTAGAACTGGAAGCTAAACTGGAAGAAGTAGCGGAAATCATTAAATACGTATCGATGTCGAAACCTCTGTCAAGAAGTAACACTTAAGAAGGGTTTCAGGACATTCAATGAGAATATTTAAAGGTTCCTTTGCTTAAAAATATTAGAATACTCTCAAGATTTGTAATTGAAGAATTGAAAATTCTGCTGTAAATGAGAGGATGTCATTACTTTGAGAAAAAGCTTATACATTTAATGTATATTACCTTTTGATATACCTTAATTAAGGGAAAGGTTCTTTCTTTCACCGCTACTCTTTTATTTATTTACTAAAGATTTGTAGTTCGGTATAAGATAACCATCGTACGAAGTCATCTTTGCATACAGATCAAACTATAATATAATTACCTTTAATATATATGATCACCTTTCCAGTCCTCATCTTTTTCTCTACCATCACGGCTGTAATGGGAATCTCCGTCTTTCTCGGATTCGCCAAGGGAATTCGATCAGTGTATATGCCGCTTGTACTGCCTAACTATGTTCCGATAGACAAGTTGGCTGGAGCTTCAGGGATTCAGATGCTGGTCAATGGACTGATGTTCGGAGCTTTGGGACCATTAATGGGTAAGAGATTTCCTTCATTTCAAATCTCCGAGTCATATGCTATCACAATTGAGTTGTCTTGCCATAACATCCCAACATCATGTTCAGGAATACTTAGTGTGCATGTACGTTATTGTAACAACATGGGCTAAGATCGACCGAAATACAATTGGGAGACCCGGGTTCGATTCCCGGTCATGTCAGACTTTTGTCATGTCTGTTAAAATCATGGGAATTATCCAGTCGCGAATGATATTCACCTTTGCCTTTGCCAAATTTACATTTGCCTCCCCATCTCTATTGTTACTATTAATTTTATAAAGATAAAATAATACAATTTTTATCCGATACGCAATTTCTATCTTATTTTAAATTTGCTAAAATTTGTCCTAATTATCTATAAGTAAATATCCCAATGATTTAAAATGTTCACCCAAATAAATAGCTGAAATTCTAAAGAACGAGAATAATGAAGTTTTCGTCTGATACTTGAGATTATGAAAATTAATAATGTTTCTTTTATTTTGTGAAACCTCTTTCAAATGATGAAGACTATTTGTTTACGTATACGTATTTCTCAGTAATTTCATGTGTTTTCTATTTATGATCCTCAGGACTTCTACGAGACCGAACCGGTAGTTACGTCACCTGTATTTATTTTATAAACGTAATGACCATGATCACCATCCTCGCGTGGACACTGGAAAGGATATTCTGCGGAAACAGAGGTTTCAAGTTTCTCACCTAGAGTTTGTCACAGAAGAGGACGCTAGTTACGAAATCATACTAAGGGCATCGGCGCTGTCCATCTCTGATTCTAATCTGGGAGTGAGTCCCTCTTCTTCGCTGGCACGAGAACATCAGCAATACCATTTATCAGCATGCCTCAGAAAAGCTTTTCCGACATTCGCTTCACGGCAAGGAGGAAGACGTGGTTCGTTTTCGTGATGAGGAATGTACGTCATGCACGACAATGTTGGTTGTTGTCCTCGGCACAAGTTGACAGAGCGAATCGATCGAAATAATGCTACGTTTATTGACTTTAACGCTTAACGACTTCCTCCATTTAGTTGCTCTCTCCTCTGATATGTATAGAGGACACCTGTATCTGATAAAGAAACGTTGGATCGTCGTTTCATTCTAACACGAGCTGGGGATATCCAATGAAATCGACGAAGTATTATACATGATACGAACTTTTAAATGGCTTATTAATTTTATTCTAAGTTATTATTGTAAATTTTGACAAAAAAGATTAAAACATAATTTATTGCTCATAATTAGTGTGTAAATACGCCTTGAGATTCCTTGGCAGTCAGGTTTTGGTGATATGAATTCATAATCTAGTCAAAAAGTGTGAAACAAAAACTCTCAAAGAAAAAAGAGTCGGCATAAGAATTTGTTCTTCTTTTTCATTTGTGAAAAGGATATTAAAGTCTGGTGGTGAATAATATATTTGAAACTGCATTCTGCAATGCTTCGGTAAACTTAATTCTTCCGTATTCCACGTGCTTTTATATAGTTTTTAATTTGACGTGAGTGAATGTCAACGAAGTAATTTCATTTAATCGTGGCTTGCAGTTACCATTGTCTGTTTCATCTTCGTGTATTATCCAATCCGCTGGAAGATTCACGTATTCATTGCATCCAAACCTCAAATGGAAGACTAATTAGGTATTGTTAAAAAATTATATCGGATGCGAACAGAATTAGCAATATTTTCATCGACTTGAAGATATGTATTTGCGTTCGAAACGCTAAACTCAAAACGGACTTGGAATTTTCATTTCTTATCTTCGCAATCAAAAGCAATACTTATCGATCCCAGCACTCGAGATCTGATAATTTACAACTTTGTACTACGTCATATGTTTTATCTAGAATGGATGTTTAGATATAACATTTTTAACGTCTTTAATGCATTTCATCATGACTGATGAAATTTAATGTGAAAATTGCGAATTATCCATAACTTTCTCCCATAAGTTCTCTGTGACAATTTTAAGTGATTATTGAATAAATGCAGAATATTAGAAATTGTGAAACAGAAACTGAATAATTCAGTTTCTCTATCTATCGACATATTGCTCCTGAATTCCACTCACAAAAATATTCTGAATTTGAATATAAAATGACCATGACTATATATATATATATATATATATATATATATATATATATATATATATATATATATATATAATATTTTTGTGGCAAGGTGTTACTCAATTTCTAACATTTGAAATAGCATACTTTTCTTTCTGTTCGTCAATATGAAAAATATCATCATATAAATTTTAAGACTTCCAAATTCCCTTAACATTTAAGCGTCAAAAATAATTTTATACACATATATGTTCCTCTCAAAATTGAACTTAACTTACTGATGACCTAAAACTTTGGAACTATGGTTTTTCATTATATATTACTGAAGTGTATATTGTAATTTAAATTATCTGCATAAATTTCTTAAGTCAAATTTAGCAAAATATTTCTTTTTTTTTCAAGATAAACATATATTACTAAAGTTCCTCATGATGTAGGCTTCCATAACAGATCACATAAGAGATTGATAAAGTAAATGAATCAAAAGGGTTCAATTCTAAATCATTTCAAAATATAGTTAGAAATATTTTTGAACTTGAATATAGCATTTCAGTCAAAATAGATTTTGAATATTTAAAAATATGATATTCAAATGGGGTACATCTCATTAAATAAAGTGGTACCGAAAACGTTATTATACAACATAGCATACTTTTCTAATAATATTTCTATTCCATTCTTTCTTTCATTTTTGAACATTGGGATTTCTAAACTACAGTAAAAACTGATCAAACAAGTCCATATCATAATTCCTCTTACTTAAGCTCATTGTGGATTTAATGAAATTTTATAAATGAATATTTAATTAATAAATATGAATAATTAAATGCATATAAAATGGGATAGAGTAATGATAAAATTGATAAGTAAAACTGTTATAAACAAGAAAATAAATAATAATCTATCTTCAGGAAAGGGGAGAATATTACTTTCATTATAGTTCATCAGAGGACAGCAAATTACGCAAATACTTCATTTTGTACTCATGAAGCTAAATGTATATATTTTGTAGCAATTTTAAATTTCCATCAAATGTTTGTTAAGAAATACTTAATATTCATTCATAGGCCATTTTAACAATGGTCTAACCAAAGACTGATGGCCATATTACATTGTCCCAGCTTCTTTAGATAAATAGCTGCTCAAAAAGACATTTAAGTTGATGAAAAAAAAATCAACTGGAACGGTTTAATTAATATGTATATATACAGCAAGGTACCAAGTTCTTCAGACTATAAGGTGCACATAAAAGGCTTATATTTGCTCTAAAATTGGCATTGTATTTTATACACAAGTGTGCCTTATATAGTTGCACATAACTCTAGTGACCTTGAGTCAATTTCTATGTTCACACTGAAAAATCTGACAATTTTTTATTATTACTTTGGTATGCTATGAAGAAACTCCCCTTGATTGTTGAAACATGATTGCTGGTCTAGTGCTTTTAAAGTGAGACCCATCTGACTATATTGTTTAGAATTATGCACCTTATAATTCAGTATCTTACATATAAAAACACATCTGTTCACTGATGCTGTTGTATAGTCCAAAAAATATGGCGATTACATAATAAAGAAAATCAAAGACCATGTAAAAGAGAAGTGGTACTTACACACCTTTTCTTAACATTTTTATTAATAAAAAGTAAAATTTGTGTTAACAGGATTCTTAACAATCAAAGAACTATCCAAAAATGCAAAAATCATTGCAGAAACAGTCTTATAGAGGTTATAAAATGAGAGGGAAGTATATTGAACTGTTTATTACGCATAGTTCTAAATGTCTTTCCCTGCACAATATTTTGGCAGATTACACTCAGTTTGTGCTTCTGAAAAAATTGACACAATTTATCACAATAATATAATGTTAAGTGGCTTGGAGAAACATTCCATTGCTCCAATCCATATAATTCCTTTGGCGATTGTAAAAGCGGGACAAAACCGGCTGAATGGACCATATGATGCTTGCCATGAACTGGAAGATGGCAACAATTGAGAAGCACACTGTTAATGAAGCAACTCCTGATCCATTCACTCCATTTGTAACTTCCATTGTTGTAGGAGGAATGTATATACCTATAAGAAGAAAGGAAACTAATTAATTCCTAATTGAAAATATTTCTAAAGGCTACCAAAAATAGTTCATTAGTTACTATTTCTCTTCAATCAAATTTAACAATTTAAAAATGAATTTAATCCAAGCTTATTTATGGCATGGAGGAGGAATTAATTATTCATCCTCTCAAACATGCAATATATTATTATAGGTTATAAATAAAATTAATCGCAAATATTGACAGGAGACCGATTCTATTTTTACCAAAATTATTATCTTTATTTCATAATTTAAAATATAGAATCAGGAGCATAGCTGGAAACTTGAAAATATAGACGAAGAAACAGTGCCCACCTATTAAGCATCTAATAAAAGTTCTTTCTCTAATTACTACAATCTAATCACATTGCAATGCAATACCTTTCCTTGACATGATAACAGGAACTCCCACAAAAGTACCACAAACTATTTTTGTCCTGACAAAAGACACATACAAATGATCACACATAGCTCTTAAGCATTTCCTCAATCAATTTATATTTGAGGTGTTAGTTTTGTATTCTCTTTTAAAAATTCCTTTATAGCCCTTAACTTTGCAATTATATTGCATTTCATTTATATTTAAATATTGTCCTACCATTGAATTTTTATCTGAGATACGAAAACATTAAAATCATTAATATATTATTTTCTTTAATTTTCTTCTATATTATGACTACAATTTTAAAATTAATTGTCTTGAAGAATAGAGATAGATATTTATATTTAAGATAGCAGTTACAGATATGAATAATTGTCCATTGGCCGATTCAAGTACTAATAATCAAGTATCTTACCCATTGAAACTGTGAATGCAATGATGATGAAAGATGAAATAATATTGATAAGGCCTCTTGAACCATTGACAGACTCCCAACTGCCATAGGCTACATTAAGTATGGACCCTGCAGCATCTGCTGTTGCTCCATTGCCAATGCCAAACAGTAGTGAGGCTAGTGTCAATTTATCGTTTGAGTCACATCTTGACAGTACTGAAAGTATTAGGAAAAAGTTTTAAGTTACAACAATGTAAATACCACAATTAAATTGGAGCAACCTTTAATTGGCATAGTCTAGGTAACCAAACACTGTGTTATTAAATTTATTTGCATTAATTGATCAGATCAGAATGAAAATGATCGGTAACATTTCTAATGTGAATATAATCATTAACTAAAGTTTTTCATTGTCAAAGGTAATATTAACTTGCATATTCATCAAGTTACTTATTTTGAACTGGATTTACTCTAAATTTTCATTGCTAAGTCCTTATATTATCTATATAGTTTTCATGCCTCTTTTAAATCCCTTGAAGCATTTATCATGGGAATAAGCCAAAAAAAGATTTACAGGAGTTTATGAACACTATTCAGCCTGTTTAATCAGAAGCAACAATATGTTCAGTTACTATAAGATTTTAATGTAGAGTGTATCTTGAAGATTGTGAGAGTTGGATACTTGTAGATGTCATTAAGAGATATTCTTCTATAGTTAGATTTAGTAGATGTACATAGAATTTCTTTTGCTTACTAATAATTTTTAAATTATGTATTGCTCAATATGAGT
Source organism: Pantala flavescens (assembly GCA_020796165.1). Classification (NCBI taxonomy): domain Eukaryota; kingdom Metazoa; phylum Arthropoda; class Insecta; order Odonata; family Libellulidae; genus Pantala; species Pantala flavescens. The sequence goes on along the minus strand of CM036886.1, from coordinate 12,072,443 downwards.
CATTCATTTCTGCTTCTGTCCTTGTCTTTATTGAATTTATTCAAAATTATTTTATTAGTACTTAATTTTTCCATTGCAACCCTTTAAGGTTAAGGGCACATTATCTAATTCTAGTTTAGCCTTAATTTGTTAGTATGTTAAGATTTATGAGTATTAAGAAATCTCATACAATGATTCACATGTCAAAAGTTAGTTATGTCTAAATAATATTTCCTTTACAAACACCATCATGAGTTTTAGGAAATATTCATTAAAAATTATACTATGATATCTACAAGCAATTCAATCTGTTTAGTAAATTGAAATCATCTTGATTTAATTTAATTTAATTTAATAATTTAAAAGTTAATTTTTAGAATGAAACTTTTCCTTCCACTATCTAATTGTAGAGATAACATTTATTGATAGTAAAAGGTTTATTAATGAATATTATTCTAAGATATTTCACTTCAATACTGAAATTGAAAGAAATACCTTTCTAAAGAGGCACACTTAATATAAATCTATTAAATTCCATGATCATTACGTTATCAAAATCAAGGAATAATAACAAATATTTTCAAAGCACATATTAGCCGATTAGGATTTTTGAAAGTTATTAAATTTATTTAATTATTAAATAATATAAAAGTGTTAATATTTGCTGAAATGCAATTCTATTTTCTATTTATTATAATTCTATTTTAAAAATTCTAATTTCATTATTAACTCTCGAAGTATTTAGGTTTATAAATAGAAAATCAGAGATTTAGCCACAGTATACTCACAAAAAAATGAAATTGCTGAAATTAAGGACCCGGTAACACATATAAACTTCTTGCAAGTTCTTGGAGCAAAAAATCCTGCAACTTTAGCCTTCGGAGAAGGCAAAGAGATCAGTGGTATCACAGCAGCCATCAGGAGACTAGAGAATCCTGCCAAGGAGACCAATAGGGTGCAGTCATTCTTATTCTTTCCTAGAAGTCTTGCAACATGTGGAATCATGGAGAAGAATACCAGATTCCCTAATTTGGAAGAAGCTGAGAGAGCAAGGGCTGGGTAAAAAGAAGCCTTGCAGAAACCTCTTGGGTCAATCACATCCCTGAGGCGACTAAAAGGCCCATTTTTAACTTCATCTGTACTCTCTTCTTCCTCATCTTCTTCTTTTCTAATTCTTCTTCTCTTCCTTCTCCTCCACTTCCACCTCTTGTTCTTCTGCAGACCTTTGTTTGGAGAGATGAGGAAAGTGGTAGATGATGCAGACGTTGGAGTGTCTGGAGGATAGCCATTCTGAAAACTAGGAGGGTTTTCTAATGCAGATGATTCCTTGTGATTGTTGTTGTTGTTTGGTAGGATTATCGTGAGGCGTCTACTGGATCTCTTGCTTTGTCTTGCATCTCCAGACTCCTCTTCTTCTGTTTCCTCTGGAATCTGTGGGAGGATCTCGACGCCATAACAGTTCCTGCGCTTCTGTTGCCCTAGGACATTTGACACCAGGTCGTCAGTTGTCTCCTGAAAGATAACAAATTAGAACAATTTTTTGAAGGAAAAAATTTCAGATTTTTGAAACATTGTTTTAGAATGGTACTTTACATTCTCAAATTTTTTTTAGATAAATGCCTTAACGTACAGAATGTCTTCAACTTATTTTGTTGTAAAATAGATGCATTTTAGACAAATAATTTCATCAATTTTAATATTATTGACTCGGATTCAAAAAAATAGTATATAACCTTTATTTTTGAACTTGAATGAAATTATGCAAATAACGGATGAGGAATAATTTGGTGAGCTCAATATATTCTATTCTGTTCAACTAAAATAACTTGAGAATTATTCCAAAATATACTTTATCGTTCAGAAAAGGTAAATAATTCTAATATGTCAACTATGAAAGAAAAATAGTGAATAGAAAAAGGTTTTCTTATAACTTTTTATCTTAAATTTGTAAATTTAATAGCTTAAATATCATTCTATAATTTATATAAATAAATAACTGAGGACTCAATTTAGGTAGTCAACATTCTCAAACTTTAAACACCTTCCCAACAGCCAATGTTATTGCAGCAATTTGTATCGGAAAGTTACGCTATTGTAATGTTCTGAGGAAAAAATTCTTTGATAGAATATTAAATGTCATTCGCGATTCGTAGATTATTTCGCATCATACGTTTATCAAATCATAGAAATTTCGAAATTTACTCTTCAATTTTAGTTACCGTTTACTTATATAATATCCTCAGAATGCTAAACTAGATATTACGAATTGCTTCGACACTTAAGATCGTCAGCAAACTGAATCATGCGTTATGTGTCGTGCAATACTTAGATCGCGAATGATGCTGACGACCAGGTAAGTGTTTAAGTAAACTGAAACGTATCAACGTGTGGCGCAACAAGATGCTCGAACCGAAGTGCCGTTCTCAGTATTACCAAGGCATCATCATTGTACATGTCGTCGTCATCTTTGAGGTCATATGTTGCGGTTTCATCTTTCGCTGGGTTCTTCCAACTTCTGCCGTCTTCTTCGAAAGGAAGCAAATTCTCTCCTTCGCAAACTCTATTCGGACCACAGCGCCACTCTGTGTCTTCCGTTCCGTCATCTTCTTCCATTATGGAGTAACTCATGCTTCTAATGACACAATACACGTAACTCTATCAATTATAAACGCAAAGACAAACACTCAATAATACAAGAACAAGCACAAGAGTGGAATGATCGATAATCTATCCACTTTGTCTTCATATGTAGAATTAAAATATTATTGCCAACAACAATGATACATCTTACGTTTAAAATGATACTGATTGAATTAAATAATTCTATTTGGTAACAATAATGCTACTTCTATTTCCATTGTTAATTGTGAAAGTATCTTATCCTCTTATTACAGAGATTTACCCTTAATTTTAAATGAAATACTGTAATATAAAACCAACCTCATCCGAACGTTAGCTATCGGATGTGCGCTATGTTTGAATCTGATGAACATGGCAGCCACGAGTGCCTGCAGCACGTATCCTGCGAGCAGAAGTGGTGCTTGGTGTCTCCCATAGCTTTCGATGACAGCCATCATGAGCAGGGGAGACACGAACTGTGACAGGGAGCGCCCTAGGCATATGGATGCAAGGGACAGAACACGCTGTCTTTTGTGTCGAGGAGGGAAGTGTCGATCCATGAGCAACTCGCCTTGGGTTACTGTCAGACTGGTGCCTAGACCTACGAGGGAAAGTAATCGGTTATTATAGAATTTTATGTAAGATATGAATTACGTAATGAAAATTTATTGCGACGATTTTCACAATTAGATCAATTATGCCAGTTATAGGCTATTATATTACGTAAACCGTAATTGCATTAAAGCGAAGCATAATACAAGAGAGGGGGAATAAACAAAAGAAACGGGATAACGAAGTGTTTTACGAAGAACGCGACATGGGTACATGATACAGGCACCTGGAACACAGCTTTACAAGTATGATACCAACCTGCAAGAACGCCGAAGGTTAGGAGGTGTAGCTCTCGAGGTCTGATGAAAGGGGTGACTGCGAGGGAGCCAACCACCAGAAGGATTCCAGCAACGGACATAGGTCGCAGCATCCATGTTACTATGACTCTCCTCCTCTTTCCAGACGAACCTCTCACCACCGGAAGTCTGCACCATGGATCTAAGATGAAAAAGATCATTATGAGTTTCATCTAAATTTGGAGTCGGAAATGCCCATTTTGGGACATCAAATTAGACATCATTCTGAGGACTAAAACTTATTGTTAATATAACATTTTTTCTAAATTATTTTTACTGAAAGTCAGGTGCATTGTATTCATTATTTCCTTTTGATCGTCCATAGGCAACACGATACACATTTCTGGAGTTATCTTTAAGTAATTTCTCATATATCTCTTTACAGATTTATCATTGCTACAAGGAAGAACGATCAATCTATACGAACTCTTAAGCATTCACTTCACATGTTCGTGAAATATTCTCATACAACATTTCTTTCCAGTCAAAGGTAACTGTACTTACTCCCTTATCCATTACATTTATAATGTATGTAGTGTGCTTTCAGGGTGGCTTCTATATCCACTTAAGGAAATTATCAAACTTTGCACGATCTAATGTTCTCCTGCGATATAAATTCCCTTTAAATTGATGGCGTAGTCACATTGTTATGTTGTTTATTTGCATAAATAAGAACGTGGAAAGCATGAGTAAGAAGAATGATAAATGAAAATTAGAACTAGGTAATCGTGCGTATAAATTGAAAAATCATCTCACGGACAAGAGTCGGATAGTAGCCAACCAATTTTATCATAAGTTATCAATCAGAATAAGAATATCATACATTTTAATGGCAATTAAAATTATAAATGGAAGAACGCCGTCTTATAAATCCTCTTAAAATTGTACGTATAGAGTATCAAGTGGAATTATAACGTGAAATATATGTGTTAACACTTTGATTGTTAATACGTCAATTTTAAGTAATTATTCAGTAGAATTAACTTAAAGTTATGATTAAATATATGCTAATAAAATTTAGGAAAGTTACATTCCGTACGAGCGGTTTAAGCTAACTTCCTGTTCATTTGAATAAACAGAGGAAAACTCAAGGAAAACATTTCCTAAGGAAAGTGGAATTTTTTGATTGATAATACTTATGTAAGACTCAGAGGAAATTCCCAGATATAAATTCGAAGTTCAGGAAATAAATTTATGTTGATTCCTCAACGAGGCAGTCACTATCTTCAATAGTTTAAGTGCATTTTACTGAGTTCATATATATTTTATTATTATTAAAATTAATAGTAAAATGCATTACCTTTCAGTATGTATAAGATACATTTACATCGAAAACGTAATTTAAACATCCGGAGTTCAATATGAGGAATATCAATTTATAATTATAACTCCCATTCATTACTCCTGGTATTTAAAGTAAGTCACTTGCAGGAGATACGAGTTCTATTTACCAGTGAAACAGGCCGTTGCTAGGAAGAGTGCTGGAGTCCACAGAGCAACTGGGAATCTGATGTCATCATATTCGATCAGTCGAGATAGGAGGATTCCGTACGACCACAAGACACTTGGCAATGTCAGCTTTAAAAAAGAGAAAAAATAATTAGGAGCCACTTTAAAAGTTAGATTTTCTAGAGGCAATTACGCTCAGCAAAATGCCTGTAACATATAATTATACAGGAAATTAAATCAAGTTACAATACGCTTACATAAATGCAAACAATAGCATTAATGGCATGGTATTAATTTAATTAATTAACTCATTCAGAGTAATTGAATTGTTAGGCATAATTCATTTAATTTGCACATTTTGATATGTAACATCGATATTTATATTCACCAACTAAAGTTCCTGTAACAATTGGACATATATATTTTTATCTTGAAGAGCGGTAGGTACAAAACAATTATCTAATCTTTAAGCATTATATCCGTAGATGTTTTATTACGTGTCTTTGAATAGTATCAAAAGAAAATCTCTGTGATATATCTCTACCTTATTTTTAATATTCTTGGTTTTTAAAAAAATCATTCATTTGTATGGAACATGCAAATTTTTTCTCTAGATCATCATATAGATTTCCATCAAACAAACGAGTATTTTCGTTCCCAATTCGTTCTTACTGTCGACTTAGTCTCCATATCTGCGAAATGAAACTCAATAGCTGATATAGACTTTGTTTACAGCTTTAATTTTATCGTAGTTTTTCCATTTGTTCACGACAGAGTATTCTGTTGGCTTGGCAACTTCGTAAATAATGATTGGAATGCGTTCAAACGTATGGGCGTTTTTCAGCGGAGATTTATAATCGTAGTAATATATTCCACTATGGACGTATGGGGACAATCCCTGCCCTATCTTAACCCCAATATCTGTTAAGAAGTATTATGATTTATGTTCAGATATGAACGCTTCCAAACCATATTAGTCACAATTCGAGCATACCAATTAACTTTCTCGAAAGCACTGACCTTATCTTACGAAATTAGCAAGCGTATTACTCATCGAGGCTAAAAATAAACGAAGTTAGGAAAAAAATGAACTGTGAGAGGAGCAATTATTAGTCAATACATCTATCGGTAAAGACATCTCAATACAAAACACAATTTCTGTGATTTTAATGGATGAGGTTGATTCATTCTTGATTACCTTGGAGATGAAGGAGAAAGGTCTGCTTCGCAATTTACGGAAAGTTCAAAGGGAACGCTCACGTATCTCTTACTCCAGTTCTTACGGACGTCGGTTATTATTTAATCATGCCTCATTTAATAATTCCACCGCGACTTTTGGGTAAGCTTTGAGTCCAAATCATACGCGGTGCGGGTCGCTGATGTTTTTTGAACGACTTCTCGCATTATTTTGACGTTTCTCAAACAGCTATCGTGTCTTGTAAGATAATAACCTCTTTTACGTATCATATATTTTCGTTGAATCTTGAATTATTGCACGTTTCACGAGTTTCCGATGGAAAACCCAAAATGCGTCTTTAGTAATACAATTGGTAACCACATGTCTAAGAAAGGGGTAATCTTTGGAGGAAACAGAGCAGTCTAACTAAAGGACATTGATGATTTTGAGGAGTACAACACCATTTATCAAATTGCCAAAAAGGGACTGCAAAATAATTTTCGACGTTATCCACAGAAAATAAATATATAAAGACTCTTATATAATAGATTGTAGTAAAATTATGTAAATTTTAATATTTATTTGATCAATTCCTACCACTGTACGAAATGTTACACGCGTGAGAGCTGGGTTCGAGTCCTTAACATGTTGCTATTTTTCAGTTTCGTTTAATCTTTATAATCCAGTCACCCAAACACTTCAAGTAAAGATATTTTCACCTTCTCTCAATCTTGTAATATCAGAACCCAAGGCTGGCGCTATTTACCAGCGATAAGGTCTCAAAAATAAATATTCTTTTTTACAGTTTGAGCTGAATGTTTGGGCTAAGACGTGACACAGATTGTATCCGAAGAAGGGCGAATCGGAAGAACTATGCGAAAAGAAAGCGTGGGCGACACCCAAAAAAGGAAACGGAGACATTTTATATACTACGGTAAAAAAATACGGTGACATTGGTTCACGGACAAGTTTGGCAAAATAGGATCGATTTCAGAGTGGAAAGGAATTTAACATAAGCAGGAAACGGGTTGGAGAGTCGTGATTCATACTCCACACATCGAATATTGCAGACGTAAGAGTGGTAGAGAAGCTATAGGGGAGAGGGAGGCAGCGGGTCGTGACTTATGTCCGGTCAGGTATAGTTTTACATACCGAACTGACGTGCATAATCCTAGTCTATATCACTGGCTAATGTTTAAAACGCTCAAAACTGGACCTTAGGTATGATCATCATCAAGTTTTCTTTAATATCCTTGATTTTATGAACTCGAGGATTGTCCTTGGTCAAGATTTCTGAGAGAGTTTCTGCGCGAAGAGATCGTGATATTTTAAGGTGAATGATTCACGATCATCATCGGCTATTTAAGATCGCTTCAGTGGAAATCCAAAGGACCGGAAAGTGAGTCTTTTAATTTGACCTCGAGAACGTGTCCAAAAAGAGGTTTCAGGAGATGGAAACTGTTTGGGTTTTACCACCAAAAAGATCTTGCAAGTGAACATTATAAAAATTTCTCTCGAAGACATAACACAGCCATTTGGTTTAGTCACTGTTTACTATTTGATATCTAACATCTCTATATCTGAAATCGAATATAATTATCAACAAAATACAGATACTACAAATATGCTTTAAATTATTATTCCGATAACAAAAAATAATGAAATAAACATTTCCTAGTGTCATAATTCACACGATTAGGATTTAACCCAGGAATTTAAGAAAAAAGCCAAACAGGACCGGGAATCGAACCCGGATATCCCAACGTTCTGCCAAGATAGCTCCTAAGCTAGAGCAACGGCAATGGGGATATCCGGGTTCGAGTCCCCGTCATGCCAGACTTATCTCATATCCGTTAACTCCTGCGTTCCTATTTTTTGTTTATAATTCGAATTTATTAATTTAATTCGAAAAATTAATGTTCAATTATTCACGTATTTATCTTTTGTTTGGAGAAATTACGATACCTCACGAGCGCTGCGTCGATCTTCCAAGTCTTTTGCTAAACGCGCAATAAGCTTCCGTGAGAAATGTCACGCGTAATGTATTGTTTACCGTTACTCATCGCTTATCGATTTTATCTAATGAGGAGGGCTCAAATCGGAAGGTCTGACTTTCGTTTTCGTTAGATCGTTGTCTTGATTTGACATGTTGTCGATGTATGATAAAATTTTGTTACTCGATATCATTTAAGCTGTTTTGATTTCGCTTATCTCTTAAGAATATTTAAAGACGTTCAGAACGTCTAATCATGCGAATATTTAATGTCAGCAATTACAAATTCCACTTAATCATTCCTTCTATTTCTTAAGGAAGTATGTACGAAGACTATAGCTCATTGCACTGATTAGTCATCCGAGGATATGAGCTCCATCTCTTCCTCCGAATCTTCAGCGGGTAACTTGAATTCACCCGCGATCCCTGAATGTCGTCCTTCAAAAGGTCTCGCCCACTACGTTTAAACAGGTAAAGTGCTGGGCGTGTAACATTAACGTCAGAATACGTCTGGATTATAATTAATAAGTTTCGTAACTCTTGGGTGCCACTGTCAGCCAAAGTCTGATAAAATGTTTTATATTGAAACACAACGCGGGTGAATGAAGAGTCCCTAAAAGTAATGCTTATGTGTTATCTTGATTAAGTAATTGAGTCCCTTGCAGTAATGGTTACGTGTTGTCTTAATTAAGTGATTGATGTGTGAGTTTTGAAGAGATCTTACTGATAAAAACCTTAACTCGACCACTAAAAACTATGTAAAAATAAAGGCTATTAAAATACTTGTAAACTATTATAGAAACCAATTAGAGTCAATTTGGAAACGAAAATTATCATTTAGAGACGATCAACTCCCATAAGAGACGGAAGTAAAGTTTGACAGCAAATTTAAACACGATAATATGAAAATAAAGTTTTAAAAATATATTTTTCGCCCGCTAGTACATGATTCATGCCAGCTAAGTTACCAGGATAATTGCTTCGAATTTAAATCTTTCGTAGCTGCTCGATAAATTGCTCATACTCACCAACAGGATTCATACGTTCGTTCTCATACTTTAAAAGACATTATAACACTCGACTTTCCGAGTGCGCCTCCCCCCTTAAGAACTGTAAACGAGGAATGGCAAACCTTTGGCTCTATCGCATGGTATGCAATCGATGGCAAACGTTCAGCTGTCTCTCGAACCATAAGAGGATACGAGAGTGAGACACCTGTTCGTGCCTCCACGATTTTGGTGACGCCCACCCGTCCGAGCTTTTATACCGATCCCTTAACGAAAACCCCGTAAGGTTCGTTATAAAAGAAAGTGATTTGGTATCTCTGAGTCACAGCAGTGTCCTTATAAGGCAACGATGCCGTGACATGTCCAGGGGACTTGAATTGACGTTCTAATCTCGTTCAAGCTTTCATAGGAGCATCTATGGAACTATCTAGAACTATGAGAAAACCGAACTGATAATTATACATTCTAAAATTGGATGGAGATTTTATTCCTCATGTATGGCTCTTCCAAATTGAAAATTTTAATTGGTAAACAATATACTAACTATCACTTACCACGCATTTACTCAATTAAACAGGTGGTATTCCATACGTCAACATTAGAATAGAAAATCTACGATCCATTTAAACTAAGGACGGTCAATCATAGACGATATCTACAAATATTATTAACTATCTTTCGAGATTACCTAAATAGAAAAACTCGAATTCCTCTTGCATTAGTTTTGCTCTGATACATTAAATACGTTTTAAAACTTTAATAGGGTCGTGAGAGTTTTTAGTTTCACCTATAACTATTAGAATTTAAAAAAGAAAGTTGAAAGGAATTGAAAAAAAGCGACAGTAGTAAGAATTTGGTAAAAACCTTATAGTAACATATTTTCCGGCAGGTATGATGTTGGTCCTAACGATATCCCAGGACCTGGGTTCGAGTCCCAGTCATATCATAAGTTTTCACTCATTTTCACATTTAGCCTTCATACTCAACTCGCACGATGTCGCATTATGTTATTTCATCTTTCCTTAATGTAATAATTTAAAATTTTGCTGGTTAATCTTCGTTCAGGAATAATCTACAATACATTACTAAGATTTGCTCCGTTTTTTAACATACATGAATACGTAAAATTGGATTCATTGCTCTGCTGAAAGGGAGAAATTTATCAATCGTTACTTGGATAAGGACGAAGGGAATTTATCACAGTGGATTGGACTCGATATTACGGTATCAAAAGAGCAACAGAATGTTTCGATCGATAACATATATCGACGTCTCTCACGAATTAATTTATCAAAGTGCGTCATCATTTTCCTTTTCCGATAGAGGCTTTCTGGTTAAATCAAAAACCCTCAATCATCCTTTTGAAAGGATTAGAAAGTTTTTTTTTGGGATTTTCACATTCTACACATCCCACGCAAAATAAAGAGTAAAGCATAAAAGATAGAGACTGGTCCCTTTTGGAATTTTTACTTTTAGTGTCGTGTGGATTCAACTTTCGTGTGGGTTGTAAGATGGGGGCGATGGCCTAAAAATATTGGAAGATATAGAAGTTGAATGCTCTCTTATATCTGAAACCTCGTTTATTATCACTTTTTACATGGAAGAATAGAACAGCTGCTCGTTTTTTGCATATACGTAATGCTAAATGCTTGTTCTTTTTACAACTACGAGCTAAAAGTTAAGGCTAATGTGAACTTTTCGAACTTTAATAATGCTCTGATATACGTGTACATATGTCTGTGAAGATATCGTACTTAATATTTCAACAGTTTTCAGTTTTTATACCTAGTATTTAAAAGGATTTTATAACCTAAAACCAGATGTTTCTAACAACTCATTATATACCCTATATATATATATATATATATATATATATATATATATGAGTATATTTGGGAATAAGACGTATCCAAGCAACACGTAAATCTGTTTTATTATCAAAAGATATTAGAGCGAATGTATATTGATTTATTTATTACAGACTGAAGGACACTTTAAGTAGAAATGTGTGAAGCGTTCACACATCGAAAAACAAATTTCAAAGAGCCTGTTTCGAAAGTCGTCGATAAAATTTTTTCGATAAGATAAACGAACTCCAATCTTGCTTTTTGCCAACGCTCTGGATTTTCTGCTGCGAACTTGTTTCTGGTTACTCATTGCCCTTTTCCCATACTATACGCATATTCCAATAATTTTGTACGACAAATTTAACAGAGAAACTACTATTAAGCTAGTTAATTTGCTAATCATCTTACTCCTCTTAACTGCTCTAAGATTTAATAATCAATTAATTCGGTCAGACAATGAATCTACAAGAATAAAAGAGGTATGTACTAATTTGACCGTATAGTCAGGGAGAGCCGAACTAAATTAAAACGCATTGTTTGAATAGAACGAAGTGATTATCTTTTATCCTTGAACTTGTTTCCACCTCCTTCTGCAGATGTATATTTTATTTATAAATTATCTAGAAACAAGTTTCTCAATATGAGTTAAATCATTGAAGTCATAATTTTTATATTGATTTCCCTTGGCAGTTGAATTTTATAGTCACATAACACAGCGTATTTCTTATTTTTTAACTGAGACGATAAAATATAAAACGATAAAGATTGGAAGGTATAAAATAAAACGATAAATGTTTAAAACCGTTATAAGCAAAAATTTATGACGATTAAAAATAAGAAAACTCAAGAAAATGATTAGATTATAACTGAATATATTTTAACAGTTTATCTATCGTTACGTAGAATCGTTGGCTCGCATCGCATCGGTAAGAGAGGTTTTTCAACGCGGATCTTGCCGGTGAATGCAAGGATGACATCATGGTTGCATTCAGGAGGAACGAAAGTACTCCTTTACATTTCCTTTCGGCTTTGGGAAACAGAAAACGGACTTGGTCGATAAGATGTAGTAAAGAAGCGACGGTTCCTGTATAGGATGAGGACTATGCTCATTTAGATGGCGTTCATGCATACTTCGGTCGATTGTGGAACTACTCTCTCAAATGACTATTGTTGTGCCAACAATTCGTTTGTCACGCGCTCTTCATTACGGCGGTCGGCTGTTGAGGAGATTCGTGTTAAAATTGTGGCCGTGAGAATACCGGTGCTTTTTCAAGGAAACTGGGTCACGTTGGCTCCGTCAATTGGTACTTCGATCCGGGATGTTGCAAGCGAATTGAGGAATCGCTTGATTAGAACGCTGAAATATTCGATTGAGGATTTGCGGGAAATGTTGCATATATCGGTACACTGTCAACTGCGAGTTAACCTCGAAATATATTTCGATTATACAAAACGCAGTTTCGAACTAGCCATGTCCTTTTTTATTAATTTAATAGTACTCTAGATAACATCGTGAAATTATAATTTTATATATACGTGAATATTTCTTATTAAATTTTACGATGTTATTTAGAGTGACAATTAATAAGTAAACAGAAAATTTCTGTTTTACGAGATGAATTTTAAAATTGACTTGGTGTAATATGAAGTTGATAATTCTGTATACATTCACTCCATAATACCAATTGGTAGTTCGTCTAAGCCAAAGGTGAAAGATATATTTACTTTTAGTCTGTAGTATTCCATACGACTCAATGAAATCGTATTATGGACTCCAAAGTACACTAATGAACGTCTTATTACATCATTTACGATAACAAGCTTTATCAGAGTCATAAAATTTAAATCATTATTTAAATCACTCCTAATTTCCCTTTCACACAAACAGCTTTGATGAACGATTATCGTTTGTCATATCATTGAAAATATACTACGCGCAGCTTGGAGAACTACTTGTTGCATTGCTTGCTATTTGGAAATACGCAGCATATGTTGGAACCTTAAATATTCAACTATATTTTGAAATACCTCTTTCGCATTGCTTCTAAGTTATTCACGGATTCTGTTTCAGACTCGTTCAGGTGAAAATTTGTTTATCTTGGAGATGGAGAAGGCAAGAGGCTACCGTGACCTTGGTAGCAATAATGAAAGTTATTCAAAACAAGCGGACACTTGTTGCGCACTTAAGTCCACGGCCGTGATTTCATCTTATTTTGAAATGGTAGAAGACGTTTCAACGCTTCTTGAACAAGATATCGATTAGAGATATCAATGAAACATAATTGTGTTTGCATTATGATGCTTTGCTTCGATGACAAATAAAGACTAATGATTAATACTCCAATGGTTTCTTTACGTGCAGTCTGAGGATGATAGTTTACATTTCCCTCCATAAAATAATAAGATATATAAAGAGCCTTAAGCCTTCTTAACTATTCTTAACATACACCATTTTAAGAAAATCTTTTGCATTATTTATGTATTTTAACTTACACTGTAACTTGGTGGCAGCGTTACGAAGTTTTTGGTTGAATTTGAGACTTGAGCTAGTCGTTCTTATCTGGTTCAAAATAAAATATGATCAAAACTATTAGTCTTGACTCGAGAGACTAAGTGAATGAAAGTGTTCTCCAGAAAGGACCCTCAGAGTGATGAGCCATCGGCCATTAAGCTTTCATTATCCGGTATTTTACTCCAGAGCTGCTTGTCTTCGCTGAGTAGAAGTTCAGTGAGTACAGCTTAGCCCTTCATATTTCACTTTCCTTTCCTCTACAGTATTTTAATCCCAATCGGAATTGTGCTTTAGAATTAAGAGCGAATATATTTTCTACTATTTCGATTTGATTTGTAAATACCTAAAAGCATGTTCTTAGAAACAAATTTACGTTGATGAAAGTTATTGTTAAATGTTGCATTGTTTAAGTACACCCATTTCTTAAATAAGGTGTTTTTATCAACTTATCCGTGTATTTTTGAGCCATATTTTTTTGTCGGGTCTATTGGCTCAGGTCAAACGCCTGTGTCCATTCAAGACTATCTTCTTGTATTGTAATTCATCAACTCCGCTCACCCTTTACTCGACAAAGTTCGGCGTTCTTTTGGGTGAACTGGACACTTGTCTAGGATGGCCTCCCCTAAGTCTCTAGATTCCTCTTTGTTGGAAACCGTTGCCTCGAGTACCTCAGGGCCTAGAACACGGAACTCACAGACAGTTGGTAGCGGTCCTTGTCTCAAAAGGTGGACATATTCATCCACTTCGCGTGTAGGATGCGAGAGTAGCCAAGTTGACGGGATCGCCTGAGTGCGGCAGAGCGGTCTACAGTGACACTAAGGTCTCATCGTGGTCGGAGATGTCGACGGCCAGGAAGCCTGATACGAGTGTATTCTTCATACGGGGATATTTTGCGGTGGTTTTACGGAAGCGTGGATTTGACGAGGCCTTGGCAGACTCGCTTCCTGTTAGCAACCGTTTTTCGGTATTGTTTGAGTGCGACACGGAGGACATCGAGACCACAACCAGTGCAGACTCTTCAGGGGTTATTGAGTACGAAGGGGGAAAGGAAACTGGGTTTGTTTTGTGATAGGTGTCTCCAATGTTGCGTTTATGGATACTTTTCGTACATTGGCCCACTGATACGGAGTGTCTAAGAGGTAGCTCTCCAGTCGTTAACCAAGTGGTACGGTTCCTTCTGGTAAAGAAGGTTCGATTGGTCTACATCTTTTAGAAATTATATAATTAATATCAATTATAAATTTCTCACACTAGAGACCAGCAAGATTCACGATCGATATTGGTTTTTTGAAAATATTTTTTTTTTTTTTAAATGTTACGTAGCCACGATATATTGGTAACAATTAATTTTTATATTTTCTATAAAAACCATAAAAATATAATTTAATCACAATATCACTATGAAGAATATTAAAAATTTCATATCTCATAAATATATCCTAAAAAAATTCAACAAGTTATAATTGCAATCATATTCCGTAGATAAAGGAGTGAAAGTGGTTGTAATATGGCATGATAGAAAATGAGTTAGATATACTAAATATACGTCTTAATTTTTGTCATATTACCGCTAATTTGTCTGTCATTACTGTTCCGTGATTTTCTAATATCGGAGATGCGATGGTGATATGAGTGTTAATAAGTGAGCTATAACACAATGAATTCTTTCGGCATTTTTTCCTCCTTAATATTAGTAAATATTTACGTAGTTTGAAAAAATATCCCCTATTACGAAGCACAAGAAACGATATATTGTATAAAATACAACCCGATTCACAATAATGACTAGGAAAACTTTGTACTTGGCTAAATAAATATTCTTCTAAGTATACAGAAACAAGTACGAAGAGGAATTCGAATTTGAAACGAAGGCAATTAGTTTTACACAAACAATTCGAGGCCCATAAAATATACCCAACATCGGATTTCTTCAAAAAAATTGTTTTCATATCGGAATGCGTGCAACCTGTTCTCAAACTCGCAGCTGCCCCACGTGCCTTGAAACATAACAATATTACCGGTTTGAAAGCTGATAGGTTTTTGAAGCACCTCTACAAAAAGGTTGAGGTTTCTGCGGACAGGATGCAAGAAAACCTTTCAAGACTTTTTCTTCTTTAAAAACGTGGTCGTGAAGCTAAATTGATTGTATAATTCGCCTCTGTTTTTCTGCGAGAGGATGACAGACTTAAGATTTCCTCATGGGATACACCGTTACCTATGAAAGAAAAGGAAACACGACTGTTGATACAATGGAGTTGTTTCAAAATCTCCCAGAATCCTTAGTTTCAAGCTATAGATGGCTTAAGGAAGACAACCTACCGGCAGGGGGTTGAGGTTTCTACGGGAAAAGCTAGAAGGCCCAATTTCGTTTTTCGGCTGCAGTAGGTTAAAGAATACAACTCTTCAGTTTTTATGGGTTTAGCTCTCTAAACTATGGTTTCTCGGAAATTTCGAAACAATTCTATCTATGGTAAGCAATGGAGGGGAGAGAAAATAAACTTAAGAATCCAAATACGTATTAGACGAGTTAACTATATTTTTGGAAGACTTTAAATAAATTTTTCAAACGTATATTTATTCAAATATTTGCTTACGAAAATTCTATAAATCGATAATATGCTTATTACAAAATGAAGTTATTTATATGAAAATATAAACGTATGCGTTTACTTTCTTAATTTTCATTAAATGTTACTATTAATATATTATATTACATTGTACTTTGTATTTCTGTACATTGTACATTGAACCTTCATTGTTTCTGGTTGGTATTTAATCATCCAAATAAAAAATTATTTTCCTGCATTTTTTTTTAAAGAAAGAACGATGAGTATTTTCCCGTGTAATTTTATTCTTATTTCTTTGATGGATATGTAGAAAAAGAATCTCCTCAAGCGTGAATTCAAGGACGTAAGCAAAGTATATTTATTATTTGATAGACGATTACTAAGAAAAGACTTTTAGTTTTAGAATAGTAAAATATCCTTTCCCTCCACGTTTTATTAAAATAAATTAACCTATCTCAATTACGATACCTAAGTAATGTTAATGAGTATGCAGATAGATTCTACTGTCAACATATCTAATTATTCCTTAAATAATAGTCGAATCCTCCTATTTATAAAGGATTATCGTTACTTGAATATGTAGTTTTTTTTGCATACAAATTTCTCTGTACGTACAATCTCCAAATGTAAATGTAATAGTAATATACTACACATTAAGTAAGGATTTCTTTCAAATGTTACTTTTCGCTTCAAGATTCCATCGGAAATAATCCTATCTAGTGTGAACGATGAAAGTGATACTCTTCAACCACTGCATCTGCTTCCTCAGCAGTCATCTTTTAAAATACATCTATTGGGTTCAGAAAAAACTCCTTCAGAAACACCCACTGCTTGGAAGTGACATTTGCTTCTCCGCCACGACATTTTTTTCGGCATCTTTGAAACCGGAAAGGCCAAAGCTAACACATCTTCCGTTACTCTCAGAGATAATTGATTTCCTCTTGTTTGCTCCTATTTAAGGGAAATTCCGGAGTTTGCCCATCTTAGAAGCAACTGATCTTCAAAGATGCAGCGACTTTGAATGTCTTTTAATAATTCAGTTGTATTGAAATATAAATTATGAGTCTGTACTAGATTTTTCATTTATAAGAACCACGATAGACGTTTCATTAGATCTAACGGATTTAGAATGATATATTTAGTGTTGAGATACTAGGAAATAAACTTAACCTTCAACTTTACAAGTTGAAACGTTCAATTATATTATCAGTATTTTTAATTTCATTTGATTTTTATGAATAGGTAAAGATATCAGAATATTTTCAAAAATCAAATAATTGTTACTTTCAACTTGGTTGTTCCACAATTCTTCAAGACTCCCCTTCTTTCGTTTATTTAATAACTAGGTAAATATTACTTTCATATCATGCGCATTTTTCTACTTCTAATACGATATTATCTCTTTTAAGAAGTGTAAACTTAAATAATTAAAAATTAATCTAATAAGATCAAGTTCGATTTATCAGAAGAGAGTAGAAATTCAGCTTACAGTAACTAAAATAATTTACCGTAACTCCTCATCATTAAAAATATGAATGAGCCCAAAGTTGTCCAGATTTTTAAATTACAAATGATTTCACAGTTATAAAATAGAATAAATGCCAAAGAATCCATTCGAATTCCCCACTGAAAATAATTATCTATTAAAATATGTATAACGGATTACAGTACAGTGTCCTGCTTCAAAATCACAATAGGTATTTTAACAGGTATTTATTTATATTTCATCACTATAGATTTGCTCATACAATATCATTCCTCAGCTTCGTTTAAGCTTGGATAGGAAGCGATGTTTTTTATGAATATCAAGTGACAAGGGAGAAGTGATTAGCATAGAGAACGGAGGGATTTCATAAGCACATCTGATGCGAGAGTCGCTACAGATGTGTACAGTATGGGATGATGCCTCATTTAGTCGATAAATAGCGAGGAATGCTTTTAAATACGAGATGTTCCATGATTCGTTAATTTAAACCATTCACGACTGGGAATGTGCTGTGTATGTATTCAAGATGTTAGACTTTGTTAGATCCTACGCTACAATCTTCTTTGTCGATTAGCGCCAACTAAGGAGTGAATTAAAGAAATCGTAGCGACCTTTTCTAAGTCAGACTCCAATCCATAAGATCTTCAATGTCAAATCCTATTTCGTATCCAAGCGTTAGCTCGAGTCGCAAATTAACACCTCACGAAGTTGAATTTATTACGTTGAATTGGATTTGAGCGAGCTAATGCTGTCATGACTGTTTTCATGATCTATAGAGAATGAGGACTGAGCAATTACTTACAGATAAGATGGTAAAATTACAAAATAATGGTGTGAACTCGTTTGAGAAGAAATCATTGGTCGTTTGCTTGATAGAGACTAATCAATACCCGTCAATTCAATTCGACCGATAATGCCCAATACTTGTACCAAATTTACAGGGCCAAATCTTACGGTACCTTTCGAAAACGAGAACTATAATTTTCAAAAATACAGATTAGAAGTACAATACTTGGTAATACGTGAAAATAAAACGGCTATTTATTATTATTTCTGAATATCAAATGCATTTATTCTCGTATAAACTGGAAATTATACGAATTTGAAGTCCTGGTAGGTGAAGAAATTGAAAAAGAAGTTCGTAAACACGAGCTTCATATGCTATAAAAACTCTATTATCATTCTTCATTAGTACTTAACATTTATTGACACCTTTATATCTTAAAAGGATATTACTTTATAGGTAGTTAAAATTAATCAATAGTTACAATTGTGATGAGAATTGAAATAACAAAAACCTTTAGAAATTTTTAAGAATATTTATGATGAAAATTTTTAAAGTTTTCTCTGAATATCAACAGCAGCATTCGAGCGACACTTATTTTTGCCGATTAGGTGTTTATGTAAAAGTCACCCGGAGTAAACTAAAAAAACCTCTTATTCAGTCCACGTAACGAGGTGAAAAGTAAGTTAGCGACGGTTTACACCATAGTCAATACATACTATATTCCGCGAAGCTGTTAAATATGCCAGAAAGTGGTAAACCACTCAACTCTCACCACAACTGCGTTTGCTTTCCCGAAGAATTTCAAACATGTTGAATTATTGAGGCTGTGTCTATAAATAATGCTATCGTTCCAAATCCGACCGAGAAAAAGTCAATATTGCTTCACGTGAAGGTGAAGAGCGGAAGGGAAATTTCGCCCGAAATTCGCCGAAGAAAACTCTTGTTTATCTCGTAACATCGGACAGACAATAACAAATACGGCTCGAAAATAGTCCGATACGGTTAAATAGTTAAGGGCTACATGACACTCCGGGAAATTGATTCTGAAATTGACGTTTTTATCTCTGAAAGGCGTAAATGTGAAGGGAACATCCTGCGTTATTTACTGGAAAGGTTATCCGAAAAGTACAAGGCGAGCGACGTTTCGAACAGGTTATCAACTGTTTTGAGGAGGGTGAAAAGATTAAAAAAAAAATTGACATAAAATGCATAGTCTACCCTAGAGCATCGTCATAAGGTAACATAACACCTTCAATAACATGATATAAGTTTAACATATTAGCAATCAATTGAAGAACACGAGAAAATGAAATCAATACGAGAAGACTTCGTGGAAGGCAATAGTATAATGAAAAAACTTTTTAATTACCACAGAAAATTTGTTTAACTAACGACTAACAGGAAAATGAATCTTAATTGGAATAAAATAAAAATTATACGCGTATTGGACTTTGGTTAAGTCATTTGAAAGAATGTTATTTAGAAAAGCATATATCGAAAGCGAACTAGAACTTGTTTTAAATTGAAAATAACGATTAAAATTATCCAAAATAACTGTTCTATCAAGTTTTTCATGGGATAAAATTCGAATTAAACCTATATTTCTTTAATCTATAAAATTATCTTAGTGTAATTACATCCCTAGAAGGTATAAACTTTAGGATTAAATAAAGCAGTACAAGTAAAGTACAATAGGCCTTCTGTATGGATGGTTAAAAAGTTAACTAACGGCATACACCTTAATTATTTGCTTTGCTCACTTCGGATGAGGCTTACTTGTCATTTCCTAAGGATAATTACGACCTTTCCTACAACAAACAATATCATTGACATGGTATTGTCATACTCAACTGCCCTTTCATTTATATCGACTTTCAAAGATGTTAAGGAACATTGTTTCTCAAAGGATATCCTGTTTTTTTATTCGAACGCTAAAAACTCATCATCCGCTTTCACATTTACACAGCCTCCAACGGCAAACATTTCCTAAGGCTCAAGGTCTGATAACCCGAATATTTTGTACAAATCGAAGAAAGAATGAGCTGTTTCTATAGATTTTCGATTTCTCGTGGAATTGCCAAAAATCATTTTGGGTTTTGATGAGATACTGAGAGATTTAAGTTCAAACAATGTCAAAATTTACGCTAAGGTTCAGAGAAATCAATATCAGTGTGTTCCATCAATAAGAATAATTCATTCTCATTTGAATTTAAATCAATAGAGTACTTTACAATTATGGATAATTAAAATTCTACCTAAAATGATAAAGGTATTAAAAATATTACTCCTTGCATTATCCATCAACGAAGTTATTATAATATATTGAATTTTTATTTAAAAATTACATAAGAACATTTAAAATAGGGAAAATATTATTTCCTACCATTTTCTTAAGTGTTTTTGAAAAGAAAATCGTCCATTTTACAATAAAAACGGACATTGTTAAGGTTTAACGCTTCATGCTTACGTATTCTACTAATATATACACATTTAAAGTCATAAATAATAGCGAAAATTTAATATACTAGGATAAGAATGGCTTCATTCCTGACTATTCATCTTACCTAGTAACCCTAATTTATTCCGTGTTGTTAAGACTACGAGGGACTTAGACTTGATATACGAGTTCCAACATCCGCGAACATGGTTAATGTCGACGAATTCTAAATATTATTCAACAAGGAAATGTTAACGTTTAGCAGAGGAACTATTTACAGAATATAATTTACTTAAAATATTATCAATTAGCATCATTACGAATTTACGAATTTCGGCAGCCCGCGATGGAATCAAGAAGCTAAAGGTAAACAAATAGGCACGAGACCTTATAAAGGGAAGGATATCAGTGGAGACGGAACTACACTCGACCGCCAACATTAATTAGGTGAAAGGAAGTAGGATTGGACGATGAAATATGTAGGTGTACCTAAAGAAGAGTAGCGGATAACAGTGCCTTAACGACTACATTTGCATACGTGAGAATGTAATATCACCACCCTATCCTGGTTACCCAATCGACCATACTAAACACGCCGCATGAATATCGCATATTCATAGAACATAGCAAGGGCTCGTCACATAAGGACATTCGATGTAAGAATTTTGTACTTCACAACTTATGTTTAGATACAGCCAAAATATCTACATATATTATGTCAAACGATATCTCTATTTTCTATATATTTTTCTATTTTTTGCCAAAGCTTTCGGAAGGATTTGATATTAAATTATTTCTTGGAGTTGCCAATTATTTATAGATTCCAGAACTTCTGGAAAGATATACTAGAAGAAAAATGCTTTATAATATCAAGAATGACTAATTTTATTTTAATTAATTTAACGACCAGTTCCGGCTTCATAACGTTTCCAATAATAGCATATGCTAAATTATTTGGCCTTTATACAATTTTAAATTCAATTAGCTATCCAATAAATATAAATATATACGATATAAAATCATTCGGATGTTTCCCTAAAATCGAATTTTAATTAAAAATTTCCAATTATTCTTCCTCCATTCCACTGTTGTCCTACCAAACGTAATTAGAGCTTGTTGATCGCAAGAGCTTTTTGAATCAAAAGTATACTATTCCTCAATATCTAAAATATTAAGTTTCAAGTCTGAATCAAAACATTTATTCCTTGAATTAATTTTCTTTGAAAAAGGTGAAGCAATACATGCAATTAGGAGTTTTATCTCAGTTATATATTGTATACTCATACATTAGTCATCAATAATACCACATCCTTTACATAATACCTCCTTTACGATTCAAATGAAGGGAAAACGAATCACTTCCAGGAATCTACTCTTGTGGTAAAGAAAATCAAAAAACGCATTAGTACAACGGATATCCTTTTTCACTCAAAATTTGACCGTTCTCAATGTTCAAGTTCGCATACACATACTTTCCAATTTACACATATTTTAAAACGGAAATCAAGTAAAAGGATGGTAAAATTAATACAGTGCACTTAAATCAGATTCATTATTGGTCAAGGAACTTTCTTTAGTAATATTGAGTGCCAACTTGTTGGAGGAAAAATTTTAATTTGAGAAAGAAATTGGGAATTAAAAATCTTTTCAGCTACATATTTGTATATTACGTTGATTCTATAATTCAGAGAAATGGATCAGATTGACGCGATAACATTTTCTAACCCAACATTAACTAATAAAAATTGCTGGCTCTCAACTTACTAATGATAGTTATTGTGCAGCTCCTAAAGTATACATTCCCTTTTCAACAAAGTTATTGGAAGCAAAAGTACGATAAAATCTTAACACTTATGTCATCCATGGAGTGATTTATACATGTATAACATCTAATTCACAGCTTTAAGATATGCAATTATACGGTTCACATACTTCCACTATCATATATTTTCACGGAATATAAGCTCATATAGATCTGACAGATAATTTTATAAATCGAAGCGATTGGGGAAGGTTATGTGGGTCACGATCTAGTATAGAGAAAGGATTACTCTCTCCACAGTGAATTGATGGAACTGTCGATTTATCGATAGTGATGTAATTTAGAACTATCGATTTATATCGATGTATCAATAAACATAATAGAAATAAATAACTGTTTCGGTAGATCACTTTTAAGACTTTGTTTAATTATTTATAATTTATATAGCCAAGTTACTTAAATCCATCACACTTATAGGAGAGGTTTGAATTTTAGTAAAAGACTTATATTTGAGCAATATTTGTAAATATTATCATTTATATACTAAAAATAAAATATTTACGTTAATAGGAAATGTATACAATAATGACTTAATATTGCGTTTGTAGAGATGTTTCTTTACTCAAAAAAATTCTGTATAAATTCAACATCTTCTAACCGAATATGCTCGATTTCGTAAAAAATTCAGGTAAATTAAAAAGTAAAGTTTCAGTGACAATTTTACTTCAAAAAATACCGTGTTCCTAAAGCTTCCATTTATAAATCTTTGCCGCAAACAAGTTCCGAAAGAACTCTTTGAAGGTGGCGATATGTATAAGGTTGAAAATAACCATAGATAGATACATAAATAATGAAGTAATATGACAAGAAAGGCCGAGTGATTGAAAACGGGGCCACGAAAGCCTGCAGAGTATAATTATCATAATAATGGAGATATTGCGACCTATTTATATCATTCGCTTAGTAATGTGCGATATAGATTTTCGCTGAAAGTGAAATGGCAGTTCGTGGAAGCCGAAGTGTAATTTTTTTCCTCATTTAAATTTAAAATTTTTCAGAAGTACAGATGTTTTGAGGGATTAAAAGGTATAACAAAACAATGAAATATATTTCATGCATACATCAAGAGTCAACCATATTTTTCTATACATGGGTATAGCTATTTTAAAGTGATTATGTGTTCTCATCAAAATACGTAATGCATATGTATTTTGATATAACGAAGATAAACATTCATAATTATACTATATTGTCAAAGTACTCGTAATATTAAATTAAAAGAAGAGGGAATAACTCTATGCTGGTTTATTTTTAATCAATTTCTATAAAAATATCTCATAAAAGTTTGAAACTTGTACACTTTAATTTACTTTACTGGTATCACACACACAAATCTATATATATCATCATCAACTGAATATCATATCATTCCTAACACGCCAAAGGTAGTTTAAGGTAATTGGAGAGTGCCTGGGGTGGCCTACTTCCGGTGTCGTATTGAAAATGGCTGGTGACGATGATATATATATATCCTATCATGTTAATGGAAGTGGGCATCACGGAGAAGTTAACAAATTCCTCTCCCTACCGGTCAATATCCAGAGTCTATTTTTACAGGGATTCTAGAGCAGGCACAGTATATATTTTCATCACCAGCTGCTTTTGTTTTGATGATAAAGAAAGATTTCCACGAGTAACTGTCGCATTTACCATAGTTTATCTCCGCAAGCGCGCTCTGGAAATCCAGAGACTCAACTGAAATGGAAGGTTGATGATATGGACGGTTATTTTTCTTTCCCACTCGTTCCCGAATATCAATTTCCAATCTCGAAGGCTAACTTTAATTTTTACATTTTCCCTTTTCTCCTGCAGAAGTTACATTTTCGTCTTTAATATTTAATAAAGTAAAATCATAACATCTCTTCTTTGTAATATCATTAGAAATTGGACGAAAAATTAAAAAGTATTCCGTTACGTTAAAAAAATTACTCGTTAAAATTTCATATAGGATAAGAATCAATATCAATTCTATTATTTAACCTTAATTAAACAATGATATCAATTGTCACTTTTAATTTAAATATTTTAAAGCATTCAAATCTATTTAGATAAAGACGTTCATGAAAGTACCTTATTATTATTATATATTATCGAAAACACAAGCTGTATTAATTTATTTTCAAAATCGTCGCAGTTGGTTTTTAAGACTGGTCGCGAATTCTCATTCAATATTTTGGTTCATTCGCATTGATACAAATGAGTGCAAACAATAGACAAATATTAGTTAGCAATATCTAGGCACAGGAGAATCCTAGAATCACAACCTTTTCAATAGACATTCTATACAATGCATTCACATGCGCCATAATGTCTTTTTCATATGAATGTCAACTTCTTAAGAACATCTGGTGTATTACGAAATGCCAGCTGAAGAAACTGGATGAAGATTTGGCGAAGGAGTGGAGATGTTTCGATTTCATACCTTAAAAGTGGAGTGAGTTGGCTGTTTTCTAAACGGCACGCCATTTATCGAATTTCCGAAATAGGTTGGTGCTAATCAATGTGAACTCCTGCCCGAAGAAGTGTTAAGGGAACCTTACAGCGGTACGAACCTCGCACGTAAAAATGAGACACTATTGGTGCTGGCTGATTCTCCAAGGATTTGTTTTATTGTAAAGACTCCGTAATATGCGTATTTATTTAATATTTGATAGCGTTACAGCATAATTTCAGAATGAGCTATATTGACTCTGGTGATAAGAGTAATCACAGTCAATATCTCGTTGTAATAGTTAAAAATATTACGAGAATTTACGTGTTCATTAACTCTAGTTTTTTTTAATATTATGCTCCGAATCGAAGTTAAAGAAACAAGGATCAACACAAGTAAAGAATGAGAATTTATTTTCTATTATGCGCATAGACTAATAATTTTGATCGTAGATACATGCACAATCTTTCATTTGTTTAAAATATAATTTTAAAAATGGGATGGTTTTTCCGATCCTAAGATAGCAAGATTATTTCGGTAGAGGATGAGATATACATAATATTAGAACTTCTTATAGATGGGTGGGTTTTAATTCGGATGATGGCTGGATTATATTATTATTACAATTATATAAAAATAAACAATATATCATACACTAGTTTCTTGAAATGCAAAGCTTTCTTGAACTCTCCCTTCGATCCACCCCGTAATAATACGTTTACTTTACTTCATCAGTTACCCTTCATTGCACTGTATAATCACAACAACTTCTTCCACGAATCTTAGACGTAATTGTTTCGGAGACGAACACTGGATGGAACGTAAAAAGACCAAATGCTTACGTATGACACTATAAGTGGTATCTTTCCCGCCGTTCGCACCAAAAACGTAATATTTTACTTGTCCATATCGCGACGGGAAAAGGAAACGGAAGTGCTGTTGGTTTACGTGCGTTAGAGGTTGCGTGCATCTCGTCATTTGTTATTATCATTGCTCGCTCGTTCGGAATGTAATCCGGCTGAAATTGAACGTAATCGCCGTGTTGTCCTACCTTTTCGTAGAATAGAAAGATGCAATGAAATAACAGGAAATGTCACGACATTCGTTTATCTGATCACTGATTCTCTTCCTAATACATTAGGACGCAGAAGGATACCAGGAACTCCCATATGCACTTTGTTCCGCTAGTTATGAATTTTTTTGATTGAAATGGAATCAGATGCAGACTTTGTCGTGCAATAAGCTGCTGAAGATTGACGTAAGAGATAAACCCTTTACTAAATACAGGAAATCTACACCGACAGTTTTCATAGATACCTGTATACTTAAATCAACAAGATTTAAAGAGCATGCTTTGCGGACGAATTATATGTATATCTATATTATATATAAAACACATATTGGGATCGAGGTTTATAAACGTATCATTTTCATACGCTTCGTAGACAACGCCCTATCAACTAAGTATCTATCTTACGTAGATAGCTCTTAGCAATCAAGTAATAGATAGCCATATATCTAGGATAGCCAATTTCTGCGCAGTATCCACAAGAAAGCAGCATTTCTGATTCTCTTCGACTAACAGACGAATTCAGCATTAAGAATGTAGTTCGTCAAGGTGGTTGCCTTTCACCCATCCGCCCATGGAACTGAAGAGGAAGGTCTTCAACCGATGCATCCTACCTTCACTGATATATGGGAGTGAAAATGGGGAGCTGAATGCTAAATTAATTCAAAATCCGCAAGAAACAAAAGAAGGTAAGGAAGACTGAACGGTAGAAATTACGAGCGGTTACAAGAAACAGAACGTAATTACAGCCTGATTACAATCACAGTAGTTTCGTAAATAATCGAAACGGAAAGATCATTGAAATACGCCTGGCAAGCCCGTTAAACGAGATCAATAGCGTTATATTATACGTACTGAGAGATGTTAAGACACCAAGATCATGACCGATGTAACATAGAATTCATCCAATACGAAGAGTAACCTGACAAAATATTGTATTGTTTTGTTGAATATTGGAGAGTGCTTGGTGTGGCTAACTTGCTGTGTTGAAGTGGAAATAGCAAATGATGTGTGTTAGTAGTTTATTATTTTAATTTGGGTATACAAACATTCCATCTCACGGAATAAAGCATGAATTCTTCTTCGCTTTGAAATCGTATTAAAGAATTTTTTATTTCATAAATTTTTTTGGAATTTCTTACTTTGCAAACTAAATTTTTCCCGGAGACTTGATTCTTTGTTCTAAATATACATAATCTTAAACTACTCCGAATGATTAGAAGTCGGCCATTAATCACTTAATCAATTCTGACCTCGGAGAAATGGGGTAAACTGAAAGTAACTATTCCTTCCAAAATCAACGTCGATATTTCCACCTCCGCTAAATTTGGATTCGTTTACGTTATCTGAAGTTCAGAACTCCTTCTAATTGGGGCAAGGATCGATAATTTGCACCCAAGAAAGGTCAATTCGCAATCTAATTCTATTCTTTCCACTATAATTAAACACTCTACGCTTGTTATAGATTAATGCTCGTAGAAATGATTCATTGGCTCTGTTGCCCTTTCAAACGAGAGTAAACTTCAATTTCTTAATCAGAACTTAATTTATACCTTATCTGAAACAATGCTAAGCCAAGGAACAATTAGATATGAGTATTGCGTTTCAAACTTAATAATTTTAAAAATAGAGGTGATTCTCACTCATTAATAGCCATTATTCATAATAGGAAGTATCAATTAAGTATAAACGCCGCAGTAGTTAAAATATTCATTTTCTTCAGCGATAGAAGAATTCAGTTACAGGAAGTTTCATTATTAGTAGTTAAAGAAGCGAACATATTTCTTCCATCTTTATTTCCCTGGTTTAATCCTTCACTGACAATCATCAAAGGTAAAACAATCCTGCCGATAACAATACGTTATTGTTAAGGCGATCCGTTATATAATATATAGGTCCAATTCTTGCTCATAAACAGTTACCCGCGTGAGCCTTCGTCCTTTATAAGATAAACAAATACTTAAGACTTTCACAATGCGCACAATCTGCTAGGTCCTGAAATGAACTAAACGAAATTATTTTAAGTAATAACTACAATACTTTTGACACCCAAGAAGTATTGTAGTTATTACTTAAAATCATCTGCATATAATTCTTATCCAGATAGAACGTCTTACTTTCCTTTCTAGGGCGAAAATTCAACTTTCGTCTTGTTTTGATCACAATGGATATCTGATATAAATCAAATCCCCTATGATTCAGAGATAACGATTCAAGCCGGCGAGATGCAACTTTATATTCTGAAGTCGTAAACTGGAGTTGATTGTTCCTCATATTTGCCCTCTTTCCCTCGGGTTATACGAGAAATCTGGAAATTCACAATCATTTATATTGAACTGGCTATTTTTTTAGATAACTTAAAAACATTGCTCCAAATAATGAATATGATGTTTCTTTGGTTCACTATTATTTCTGCACTATATTTATTACAAATCAACAAAAAAGTTCGAATAAGCATAAAAAATTTCATCGCACAAGGATATTTAACGTGGACTTTTTAGAATACAATTAACTATTCGTGAGAAAATAACCAATTTTTAGATTAAGGAAACAAGATAATTGTCCAATGATTGGGTTAAGAAAGATAAAGTTACATAAAGATTCGACTTATCGATTCATCTCATAATAAATTGACGGTAATTAAGGTAAATGGCGTTGAACTTGGAAAATTAAGAATATTTCATCGTATTTCCTTCAACCAACTCCATTATGAACATGCAAACAATATCCCGCGTCTACTGATACCTCCTTAATTAATCTCATCGAAAATATTGATCTTTAACGAATTTTCCGATAGCTATCGCGTGCGATTTACATTCGTTATCCCGTAATCCTCTTTTTTGAAACAATGAGCGTCAATAATGTACCCAATTTATCTTTATCGAATCTTAAGGATTCATTTAACACAACAATAAACATGACTATCCACACTAATATAAAACATCAATATCTTTAAGTCTTGTGTATTGGGAAAGCATTTATATTTCTCTCTTTTCTAATACAAGTTATCTCATCGTGATAAGACTGTAGTATCGGAGCCATTCCACTTCATGGCACGCTTCTTCTTTTTCACATTATGTAGATGAAGAAAGAGCTTTAAAAAGCCATCTAAAAGTACTTTGAGCAGGAAATAAGAAAATAAAAATGGATGAAAAAACTCCGAAAAAGTGAAAGGGCAATATGGGTTAAAGTCGAACAAACTTAGTCGAAAAAAATGATGAGGAAAAGATGCCATCGTCTGACAAGAAACGGGTTTCGCGTTCGTAATGTCACACGAGGAACGATAAGTGTCATGTGAAGTAGAAAAGATACTCTTAAAACAATAAGTCGAAGAATCCCATTCTATATAAACACATCCTTTCGTAACGATAACTGATTTCGGTGGGCCCGAAACTGGAAAAAAAGAGGGGTTACGAAAGCCTAAATATCTGTGCTCTCGGAGCAGTATGCCTTTATTGAATCAGCGGTCTACTTTATCTTTGCGATGATACCATTATGTCAACAATTCCGGGAAGTGCGTTCGACTCTCTAATCTCCTTCAAACCGAAGATAAATGGAAAGAAGTCATCGCAGAAACGCTTCGGTAAAACGAGAATCATTCAGCGAAAAGGAGCAATGGGTTCTGATTGTTTAGCAACAATAGAGCAATACAATCGAATTATTAGCATTCCATTCATTGCTATAGGCCATTGCACGGATATGATTCACCTTATGTTACACTTCGCATCATAAAATGTAAGCGATTGTCGTCGAACTCGTAGGTCCATCAACCTAAGTACGAAACAGCTTCCCAAATAAGAGTGTATATCAATGCTAATATAAACTCCCAAAATATTTGAGTGAATCTGTAGACTCCGGCATACATTAATGATGCTTTATACACATCGCTGTTTAGTGTTTGTAAACGAATAAGAAAAATATTAAACCATACGCTGAAAGTTGACTTATTTACTTATATTTCCGTAATATATACGTCATTTTAAGCGCTTAGATTAGATCTATTGTAAACTATTGGGAAGGAAAACATACCGTTATTAATCTCTTCTTTTTACTCATAAATTACGAGAATATGATATACGATTTGTGTGCTAATGTCAAATGAAAAATTTAATAAAAACAAGACTTACGTACTCAAAATGCAGGAAGAATTATTCTCTCATCCATGGTGTTACAAAGCAGAGGGATGAAGTCATGGTACAAATAATTACTTAAATACCTTCATATTCATTCAATTGAATGCTTTCTTTATATAATAAAGCATATACATTTTCATGGTTTCCATCATCATAATTGAACGAACACGAAAGACTCTGAACTAATTCCTTTGTCTGGACCACGGAGCTATTTCCTTAGGATAACAACTTTCACCATAGCTCGCGAAGACGTGCTTATCAGTTTATCAGAGTCGTGAGTAATTAAGAGAGGTTTTATCTTAACGAACGCTTGTTCTCTTTTCATAGTTGAAGGTTTAATTGTCGCCAACGTCTACAGAATGGTCCGCGGGAATAATTCTTCAACAATGTAACTCAAATTAAGCTTAATTTTCATAAGAATAAAACCTAAGTTCGTAAAAATAACTAAAAATTTTAATAATGGTTATTTATTATTAATTTGTGAGTAATATCTGAACAAGGTGTATGCCCAGACATCTTAAATAAGTTCATTCTGTCTGAATGTATTCATTAACATGAAAGAAGGGGCAATCAAGAATAGAATTCTTCTCAGATATTTGTATGCGTATCATTTTCAAGAGAATAAATTAATAACAGCGTTTGTTGTTTCAATTTGTTGGCTAGAGCAGGAGATGGCATTTTATTAATAGTTGAATCGAGATAATTTAGAAAATCTGTACATTATACATTTACTTATTTTAATATGATTTTTATTTTACTAATTAAAATGTGAGTCATCTTGTTATAATTTAAAAACAATATATTTTATTTGCAAAGAGAACTATAAACTTCATAGTTCAAAATATAACATGAAATTGAATTAAATCGTGTTAAAACGATACATTGAAAAAACTACGAGTAACAAAGAACGAGATGATACTTCTAAGAATCAACGCCCTAAGGTTTTGCAAACTTTCTCAGGAGAAGATAACTCATTTGCTAGCATGAAATACGTCCTATGCTCATTGAAACGTGTTTGAACAGAACTAGATAATGTCTCCACGTGCGTATCAGTTACAAAATTCTCTTAAGAAACAGAGGCCACTAACCAACCTTAATTTTTCCCAGCTTCTAACGAGCGGTAAAATTTGATTAGAATGTCACAACTAAGGATTTAAAGAATAAGTTAAAATATACTTTGACATGGTCATTGGCTTTTAAGTGCCGCTGTAAACTCAGGAAGATTCATTTTTAACTTGACGTAGAAATTTTCGTTTTTGGGTAGACGAGGAACTTATGTTTGCAACTTTGTACTAATAAAATTAGGAAAAATGATATATGTTGGATAAAAATACTTAAATTACAAGAAATACATGAGTTAATGAAGTATTGTATAATATATTATTTATAAAATTATCTCTCAACGATTAAAATATTCTTCCATTTGGCAATTAAGTTAATTTTCATTCCTTAGAATACAACGAATTGTAAGATTATAATCAACTAAAGCACAAATTTCTACAGAAATTTTTTTATTTTAACTAAACAGTTTCTAAAAAATTAAAATTAAATATAAATAAATAATCAGTTAATTTTTTGATGAAAGACGACGTAATATAAACATTTTCGATTTGTTCTGCAGGCTCGCACGGCGACGCGAATTGAGATCCGACTCTCATCATAAAAATAGCGCAGAAGAAGACTCGGAACTTCTTTCAAAAACATTCTGAAACTCCTTTTAAAAAGGAAGTGTGTTTTTTGAAGAGGAGTAAATTTACGCTTAATGAAAAAGACACGATATTGAACGAAAGAGTAAAGCAGCGGTTTTACCCCGCTCATACAGATGAAAAAAGATTCCGCGATAAAAATAAAAATCTGCAGCGAAGCAAACTGCAGTTTGAAATCACTAAAAAGAGACTCCGTCTTCCAATTGACAAAAAGGATCGCTTTCACGATATTCGCGGAGCACCGAATCCATGCGACGGAAACAAACCAAATCGCAAATTTTGTCGATCGATTTTCTCTCGAAAAGAGCCGATCGATATGGCTGCGGTGGTCAACGAGGTTCTTAGAAAAACCACCGATTATGACACCTGGAACTTTTTATCATAATTTCAGAAATAACAGAAAGGGTAGAACCTATGCCTCCATCCTTTCCACACGATTGTTTCTTAGTATATAATCCTGAAATGGAAATGGAATGCAAATTTCCTATTTAGATCTTAGATAGACCTTTTAACTGTGCGATTGCCTAACCGATCTAATACCTGCGAATTTTAGATACGAAATGAATTAATAACATAAATAACACTTGAAATAATTCTCGTCAGGAATTAAATAAATAATATACGTCTTTTCAATATAAAAAAGCACTCTAATTTAAATAATTTGAAAATTGATAATAAGAAAATATGTAAAGAAAAATTGAGACCTGATTTAAAAGAAGCGAAAAATTACAAAGAAAGATAAACAGGACTGGTACTCGAACCCAAATCCCAGGACATAAAATATCGGCAAGCTATGGACAGGAGCTCGTTCTCCTACTCGTCAATCTATCTCAAAATCTATATATTTTTCCCCTAATTACTTAAACTCAAGATTCTTTTAGTTGGGAAATATTACGTAGATTAACTATTACATTCTCCATTGCGGATTTTAATACTCTTACGAACGCATGAAATAATACGCATGACTCGTTGAAATATACGGCATTACGGCCGCGCATTTCCAGTTTTAAAGGCCTCATCTCATTTTATAACTGCGGTTTATCGCATCGCGATGACGCGGTCATATGATTTAAAAAACCAGACCTTCCCGTTATTGTGCGAGAAACAATGACCAGCTTTGAAACAAGGATTTTCATTATTCGTACTGATAAGATTAGTCGGATGAAGATTCTATTGAAGAGAAAACCTAGTTCCAACTTCTTACAACAACCTGTATCGGTCAGAAAAGTTTATCACGTGAGAGATTCTGTTTATGATAGCTCAGCGTTCTCAAGGATTTAACCTCTTGCTTACTTGCCACCAGAATGATCATGAGAAAAGTTACGTAAAAGATACGACCTTTCATTTCACTTCATAACTTATTTCAATATATCTTTTAATATATTCCCACATTACGGAAACAGAAAAAAGAGCGCGAAAATCAATAATCCTCACAGTCCCAAATTAATGCACAAAATATCGTAATTAATCATAGTTTTCGGTTTCCACGAGACCTCCTCTAAAAGCGGTAGAAAACCACAACCAATTTTTCGGCTTTATCTCCTGAAAAGGGTTGAACGAAAGATGTTGATCTTATCTTATCTTTTTGGGTTTTCCATTCGCTATATTTAGCCTCGGAGAGATTATAACGTTGAGGGATTGTCCTCGTAAGAAAATGACCTTTTTCCAGTTATTGAGTAGAGCCAAGAGGGCGTAACTTCTGCTCGTCCAACCGCTAAATTATGTTCCAAGACGAAAAGGCGTCTCACGAAATCAAGGAAAGCCTGTCAATCGGTTGAATAATTACTCCTGGTGATTCGAACCAATTCGCTGCAGTATTGGTTATTTATATTAAGTATAAATTTGACAGTATTCGATATAATTGTATTATAGAGGGTTATCGAACTGGTACTGTGACAGCAAAACATTAAGAGCTACCTAGAGCATCGTAATCCATCGAAATTAATGGATTAAAGAGTAAGAAGAACTTCTACGTTGTTAGAAGAAATTGGAATAATTCGTAATCTTTTTTTTAATTCCATATCGTAATTTTAAATTAATGAAATATTATTTCTGTCTTTGAAACCTGTTTCTAGGTATAGAGAATGTATTTAATTGAAAATTGATTGCCTTTTTTGTTTTTGTTTGAGAAGAATTGAAAAAGAAAAGAAAGAAACGAAAAATGTTACACTGTTGTTTCCAAACAGACCGGTATAGAACGACCCATACTAAGCATATTTGGAAGATGAAGCAAATCTACACATCGAACGTAGGTTCGCTGTAACCAAAACAATCACGAAATAATTTCCCTTCATACTATACACAAGAGGCATCATAGATTCCGCGGCGTTAAACACGATCTTCCAGTCTGTTTACCTCGTTTAACATTTTGAACAACGATGCGGCGCGATTCGGTCGGTTTAACATTCTAAAATAGGCGCCCCGTTGCGAAGCGACTTTTGCGAACAAAAGCCGTTCGCAAATAGCCGCGCGTATTGAATCGACGACCGTTATTCGGTCTCTTTTTACCTGGAATACGAAAAGGACGGCGAACACGAGCCAGGCCCTGCCCTTCCCCGTCTTCCTCGGCTCTTCTTCACCATCCGACTCCTCGCCTTCCACCTGGTAGCCCGCATCCACACCCACTTCGCTCCCCATTGCAATTCACACTCTTTCCTTCAACCAGTCACACCGGTCAGTGGTCACCTCATGCTCGTTTCCCATGTCCGAGGGAACTGTTTTCGGTGTGGGTGTCCCGACACTGCTTTCCCTCCTACTGAAGTTCCATCGCCCGCAAGGTGTTGAGGAACGACTTGTTATTTTACGCGGAAGGGAAGTGAAGAAACACTTGGGCGCGCAGCGAGTTAAACTCGAGAACTAATTCGGCGTCTCGTACCGCTGCCTTTCCGAGAAGACTCGGTAATCACTGTCGGAAAATATCGCTACCATCCACTAGTTTATTCCCCCGCTGGAACCAAAACAACACTGTTCCGTAAAAAAAGGAATACGATATCTTTCCGCGCACCCGCATAAAAAAGCACTTCTTAAAGCGTCTATGTACACTCGCTTAAAAAACAAAACCTCTCCCTCGGCACCGTGTAGGAGATGCACAAACTTCTCAGTACGACAGAGGGAGAATCGAACGGTAACTCATTCGCGGAACGAATCTTTTAGGTGAACTCGACGTTCTCCGTGCGTCGCGTATCCAACACTAGCGCTCGTCTCTTGAGTTGCGGCTTCTGTAGGGGAAGAGGGGAAGTGCGTTTGAAGGGAAGAGGGGAAGGAACTCCATTGAAGGGACGGTGTGAACACTATTAAGGATACGCCGGGGATTATATGGGACATATTCTCCCCTCCTGTCTTGGAAAAGATTTACCGCGTTTAGCTGATTAATAACTTCTCTTTTTTAAAGTCAGTTTTTCGTATCTTTAGGGTTGAAATTAGACCTTTATGGACCCTAGTGTTTTATTTATGGCCTTATCTGCTACTTAGACCTGGGTTCGAGTCCCGGTAATTTTACGATTTTTACAACTTTTCGTCCTAGTATTACAGGTGCACGAACTCATCGTCTTAAGTTAATTTATCTCTCTTAAATCTTTTGATTATCGTTATCATACTGCAAATATCAACAGCTTAGGAATTTTTATTAATTTAACTCTTTGTTCAGCCATTTATAGTGTACTTCCATGTGTTGAAATAAACAATTATTTGATTGCTTTTTACGTTTGGTTAAATTTGGTGATGACCTCAAAGATCGTTAAAATATAGTTCAAATCATAAATGACAAATAAATATCTCTTAAAAACTGTATTGCTCTGGTATATCTGCTGAATAAACGCTTTTCACCTTGTTTGAGTAAAGACCATGCAGTTGGTGGTTTTGGCAAAGCCACTTTTACATGCTAAGTAAACAAAAAAAGAACTTCAAGCCCCTGAGATTATCAAGGTAAGGGAGAAAACACCCTGGGGTGGTTCCTTTGCTGCTCCTGGTGAGTCCAACGTTGTGGGTAAGGGCTCCGGTATTTAGGAGGCACTAAATACGTATTCTGGAAGCCAAGCTTCCATCTTTAATAGTCGTCTTATGTTAGACTTAAGTTGCTGAGAATGTGTCTGTATATTTCTACCTGTATGGAGACTCCCCGTGGCGTGGGTGGATAGAGAAAACAATAGTAACCAAGGGATCGGTAGTAGTCACTGTTTATTGTTTATGTCTGTATATAAGGATAAAAATGTTCTCTATTCTTCTAGGCGTCTATTTTCTGAGTCTTTATGTATCTTTCCAAGAAGTTGAAAATTATTCATGTAGAAGATGGTTGGTTCCTGTTGTTATTCCTAAAAAGCTCTACTTGTTCGTCGAATCTGGTTTTAGTTTTTATGTCATTTTGGCCGTTGACATATTTGCATACTTTTAATGTATTTGAAATTTTTTCTTTCGTATTTTTGTTGTAAAGATTTAAAAAAGTCTCGTAAATTTTGGAAACAAGAACAGCCTCCGCTGAGATGAGATGTGGTGTAAGTGGCTCATTGAAAAGAATCCATATATTTAAGTCAGAGAATGAAAAGTGAACGTTTCCATTTTATATGATTCGCCCGAGTTTAATTTAAGAAGAGTTTCATAAATATTCCTCACGATATTGATGTTACGTTTCCACCTCTACATTCATCATCACTAGGGGGGACTTTTAAAAAGACATATCCTATTACCATAGAACAAAGAAAACTCATTAAATCAACATTGATGCAAATCTTATTTCTTCATAGCCTATACACGTATATAATCTGTAGAAGCAAGCCTTAAATCGTATTACCAAATTTAGATATAAAAACCCTTCTTTTTATTCAAAATTTTTCGATAAAAAGCATTTGATATTACACATGTTCACCCAGAAATCTTCTTTAACGTTTCATGAGGTGACTTCCGAAGATTAAAATGTGATCACATTTATCGAACGAAAGTTATCAATTTCCGACATTTTTAGCGAGGAAACCTCTTCCAAATCGGAAATTAATTCGGAAGGGAGACCGGAAGAAGCCAAAATGACGCGGGAATACGAGGCGAAACGTTTTATCCATATGTGCGACGATAACGACTGAAGATCGTTTTACGTCCATATAGCTGCTTAAATCGAAGTAATTTTCAATTTTACGCGTTTGAGTATCGAATAAACAAGTGTATAAGTCTTATGGTTATCAAGAAATGGAATAGAGAGATTGTAAATAATCTGAAATATTTTATATCATTAAAAATAATATTTATTCTAATTCAAATATTCAAAATATTTTTTATAGCTCGACTGCTTTATTTGCATATATTTTCTTCGGATAGTAGATTTTATTGGCAGAGCTTATTTTCATTTTAGACGGTTTTTTTTTATTTGCTTATTTTTATATTATTTTATTTTTGAAGCTAGTCTGAACTGTTTTAGACCAAATAGAATGAAATATTACAGTTAAAAGATTATAAAACTCAATATATTGGTCTATCTCTGTTACTTTTTATTCGTTTTCATAATCTGAAGAGGTCCAGAAAATTTTAAAAAATGGTTCACAGAATTCTACAATCCAAAACATTTTGCTAGTCTACATTCTCCCAGTAGAGCTATCATAAAGGTCTTATAGCTATGGTTTTACTGATTCGGCGCTATCTCAAATGAACACAAAACAATATCAAAATGAGATACCTGACAAACACGATAACCAGAAGAGTAAATCTTGTTTTAGATTAATTTTAATTCATTATTATTGAAGAATTCTCGTATTAGCTGCACCTTAGTAGTTATTGTTTATCAGTAATTAGTACATACGAAGCATGATAAAATTTTTAACGAAGTTCTTTGGGTGTATGTAACATTAATTTGAATTCATTGATAATCATTTGAAGCATAGCAATTTTCGTTTACTTACATTCACTTGGAATTATTTTCAATTACAATTATGCGTGTGAGCACCCTCATTTTGTACTTAAATGGAATATCTGAGAAGCGACAAACGGTACCGCATTCTGAAGCGAATTATCTCTCATTTAAATTATCATTTCATTTTGATGAGTAGTGGATGACCATCCAATAGATTCATAGCTCCAATCAGTTCATTCCTCATATCCCCAATCTCTGATGGCACTCCATTTAAAACCGCTTAATGGATGAATTAACAAGTTCAGCCCTTTTCCGTAACAGTTCAATGCATCTGTGACTCTTTGCTTATCACAGCTCTTCCTCGATTCAAAATGTACGAGCGTGAGTCATACGCCGCTTCCAGAGAGGATAATTGGACTCCCAGCTTGCTTTCCCCATCACTCAAACCACGTCATTCTTTTTTTTTTCTCCTCCATCCACTTAGCCAAAGCTAATTTCCTTTCCTCCTCAAACACCGACGCCGTATTTTATAACGAGAAAGGAAGGAAATTTTAAATACTTGGCCTCGAGAACAGTTAACGAACAGACGGAGCAGAGCCAGGGAAGTTTTACCCGTTTTACGGCAGTTTACGACGTTTTATTTAACTAATTATTTCGTGAGAACTAGCTAATGAGATATAAACTCCCGAGTAATGGGAGTCTTAAACACACATTTTAGTTTCGATCCCATCAACCGTATAGAATGAACCTCCTTT
Source organism: Pantala flavescens (assembly GCA_020796165.1). Taxonomy (NCBI): domain Eukaryota; kingdom Metazoa; phylum Arthropoda; class Insecta; order Odonata; family Libellulidae; genus Pantala; species Pantala flavescens. The sequence continues at coordinate 12,033,926 of CM036886.1, read as the reverse complement.
TTCCCTGAGGATTCGCGATAACATCTATTTAGAGCTACGGTAACAATGGGACGAAACTTTTCTTCCAGAGAGTCATTTTGAATAAACGTTCTCTATGGATCAATTACGTAACTTTGAATTCTTCCGCAACAGTTAAAACATCTCTGCGAGTTCTTTTCAAGCAATATATCCAAATATAAACAGACAAGTTTTTCTTTCTTTGGACGTTGAAAGTTGGAACTTGAGTATAAATAAGATGTATTAAATATATATTAGGAAAGTTTACTTTAGATAAGACAATATTTTATTCATAAAAAACAGAAAAGCTCATTCATTAGTGTCCTAAGTAATTTTATGTAGTAAGGCACGAATAAATCGTTAGCTAATGCTAATTGTTGTGGTAAAGAAATTCAATTATTCCTCCTAGTAACTAATATTGGAGTACTTTTATATCGTAAATACGAATTTGCATTTGATAACTTAAAAGCTTTTGTGTTGTTTATTTTGTTTTAAATTCACAAATTGGACTTGGATAAAATAGAAGCATGAATCATTATAGGCGCCCCTAAATATAGAAATAATACAATATTTTATAAGTTCAGAGCTGAACATATAATTTAAGTCAGTAAACAGTTAAACCGATCTTCAAATCTGTAAAAGGAAAGTACTGTTATATTTTGTATATCGGAACCACTAATATTTAACGTTTAATATTAACTTATTTCAAACCAAGAGAATTTTAAGTTTTTCATATTTATGAAGATGAAGAAGAAAGGTTTGCAACTCTACCAAATTTACTACCGTACGGTACGTATTTTTAAGATAATGCTACTGTGCGCGATCAAAAGTTGGGTAAATTCTAGCACACTTAAGCATTTCCTTCGAAGCCTTGTCTTGGAACCAGCCTCACTCTACGTAAGTCTTCACTAGTAGTCTAAGCTAAACAAAAGTAAAAAGACAGGTTATTTACCTCCGAAAGATGATTTAGAGGATATTCCTTCCGTAGACAAGCGTTGCCTTGGTTTCCTAAGTCATTCGGGGCTGCTGCACAAACAACCGTATCCTCACATGTCGAAGGAGGTAACAAATACATCGCCTTTTACTTAAGTATGCCCCCATAATATAAAATAGAAAAGGTAATTTCTCTCGCATTAAGATGTCTCTAAATGTAGGCCTTTAATTTGAAGTACATCCAGCACTGGAAAAAGGTGGAAACTTTTTACAACGAAAGTGATGTAAACTTCTCAGAGGTTCATCAACCGAAGCACTACTTAGTGCATATGAATAACATTGCAGCTAAAGCAACTTTTCTCTAAAGTCAACTTATTATTCTTAGCAATATATCATAATTTCGCTGGAACATTGGTTCTAATTACATGAAAGCTATTGAATATCATTTACTTTTAACACCAATTTTTAATCCATCTGTCTTTTATTCATTTGGGACTTTGGCAAAAATAATTGCATATAAGTGCTACATACTACTATTCTATACAGTTCCAAATTTTATATAATGCACAATTTATCATAGTGAAAGTGGATAATCTCGGTGTGGACATTTTACTTTTTCAGCAACAATGAAATCGAATTTTTCCTCAATAATTTCGAACATAGACCAGAATCCAACAGATCACAAGATGTATCTGTTATTCAGTTATATATTTTAAAATATCGCAAGCAGGATTCTTACGGATAGAGACAGTCTTGTTTGAACCAAGTTGAACTCTAGCGACCCCGGAATAATTACACGCTTACCTTAACTCCAAGTCTTGCGTGTCTTTTTGTTGTCTACGCTACTAAAACTTTTTTTCACTAAGCATAGAGATGTTGCTGTCGAAGGAGAACTTCAACAACAGACTATTTGCTTAGATCATCAAATTATTATTTTAATTTTGCTGGCACCTTTAATGTTCCCAACGAGCAATGTTTTTCGAGGAACTGCTTGATGTTGATATTATATGATTTTCATCTATTTGAACATCTCTTCCAAAAACTTCAACTTATTTTTAAGCCCATGACTATAGATTTTTTTTATGATGAAACTCATTTAAGAAGCTTTTATTTAACTATTATGTTGCGTATCAACATTATGAGTTAATTTCCGGGATATCATTTCGCCTTGCGAAGTTTCTTTTAAATTTTGATGAAATTAATTATCTGTTTCCATTATTCATGGTAGAAATAAAGTAGGTTCATAATGCAAACAAAAAAACCTGTTGATTTTTATATGAGAGTTTATATTTAGCGATATACGCTATGAAATTAGGAAACATAGAACAGATAATAAAGGAAAATCGGTGTCAGTCATATGACTTATATTCATAATTATTTCTCTTCTTAGTACTCAACCGACCGAAAGAAGAAGTTGAAATGCTCAGAGTGTACTTTTCCTTTGATTAATCGATTCCTTTTGAAAACGCACTAATTAGAAGAAACTGATTCTATCTTCTCTTCCATTTTAATTCTATTCTAAATCACTACTAATAAATTATAACAGGAAGTATTCAGTCGACAGATTGTTCGTATTATTGACTGTTGTACAATAGACAGCCGATGGAATATAAAAATATAGATGTATTAAATATAAACTGGAACCTTGGAATGTAATTATCATATGATTGAAAAATAAAGTACATACTTTATGAATTACAGCCACAAATTTTTTATCCACAAATCCAATTACATTAAAGGAGAAATTCAACTAATAATTAATATAAATTATTAATATTATATAATAATATAATAAATTTATTATTATAATAAAACCTGATTATTGGCATAATATAGTTATTTGATTATTTGAAGAATTTTGGAATCAGTGGATTTAATTTCTCTTCTTAAAAGTATCATAATATTTATCTCTGAAGTCAAAGGTCAGCATTCTCAGTAGATGCTGCACTCTAGAGGAGAGAGTGAAATCTTCATGAGCTTTGTAGTTGAAAGTTCGCTACAGTTTGATGAGGGAGAAGTTACTTCTAATTGAAGAATATATTCTTGATTGAAGAAGCAGAATGAGATCTTACAAAATATTGGCTGTAATATTCATTCTTGCAATGTTTATATCAACAACATATACTTCACAAGCATGTGTAACTTCATCTGACTGTGAAACTTACCACGTGTGCTTAAATAGGAAATGCAGATCAAGAGATCCATTGGATAGAAGGAGTGCAAGATGTAATTATCCTTTGGTACGAACACCAAGTGGATGCCGCATCGTTCCTTTGATCTCACCATGATGAATGTTTTCCCTCATTTTCTGATAGTTCACAAGTAGTTGTGTCTCTTCTATTTCAAAGAGAGTGTTTCTTAGTGAATTTATGTAGATCTTATGGTGTTGAATAAGCCTAATGGAATTGATTGATATGTCATTAACTGCATGTAGATGTCTTTATAGTTTTTTTGTGTTTCATTTTCAACCTCCAAATTTATATGTATCTATGAAAACATGAAATACATATTCCTTATTGAAAAGATGAGTTTTATTTCAAATTTTATTCAACATGTAGTAATAATTTTAATTTCAATACTTCAGTTATGTAAAATTCAGCAAATAAAGCTATCTAAACTATATTATCATATATTGATATTGGGATACTGTTGCTGGATGCAAAAATGAAGAACAGTAATTCAATGATTTGGCAATGGGAGATAAAAATCCATAAGCAATTCTAACTCAATGAAAATTTTATTGAAGATAACTAAAAGTGAAAATTAGCCTAATTTTTCATTTAACTGAAAATTAATACCCTTTTGACCTATGAAGCAGAGTAGAAGGTTAAAAAATATTGTTTTTCTTCAAAATATTATAATCTACATACTCACAGATGAATATGCTTGAAAAATGAAAATAAAATTCAAATAAATTGTCTTCTCATAATCTCCTTCATAGCTGTTACTTTTGATCAAACCAAAACTTGGAAACTAACTTCGTGCGAGTTGTTCATAATTAGGTTGATCCCAATAAGCTAAATAAAAATCACAGTTTTTATATTATTAACAGTCAGTTGAAGATTTTTCTTTAATTCAATAATTTCTTATTGCTGTTTGCAGCCTCAAATATTTAATTGGACTCTTTCTTAGATTCCTCATGAAGGCACAAGTGATTAAAATGCCAATTTTTATTTATCTGCAAAGCATTTTAAAGCCTATTAAAAAGAAATCTGAATTATAGAATAATATTTTTTGGAACATAAATGCTTATTCTCTAGGAACCCTTTCGATACAAAAGATCTATTCTAGTGTGTCCTTAATATTATTCAGACATAATAATATGAATTGTGATATAAATTGATAATGTTTTACCATTACTTATGACTTTATTCAAACACCTTTATCTTTGACTATTTTCAATTAATCTTAATATTAGGGTTGGAGTATTTAATACATTATAACAATATTATTAATTATATTAATCATTAATAGGTCATTATGACTTCTTATTAATTTTAAAAATAATGAATGTTAATCTCATAATAATTACATATCGAACCTCATTTAAATTCTGTGAGTAGAAAATCTGTACATTATATTTGATCTACTAGGAATATTATTATTGAACTTATAGGTGTTTCTTATAGCTTGACAATTGTCAACTGTAGTTGGAAAATATTTCATTGTTTAAAATGTAATATAAAGGATAAAGATAAAGAGTAATGCAATCAAATGTTTTGTATGTATATTCACATGTTTTTCTCATTTAAATTCTTGTTGTAAGTAAAGTCAGTTGTTAATGGATTGAGGTTGTTCATATAAATTCTATTTTTGTTAATTTAATGAATTTTGTCTACAAGGCATAATATTAAGTTGTTTCTCCATGTATGTGAGATAATTTAAAATTATTATTGTTAAATATTCCATCACAAATACGTGACTGCAATAACAGCATGATTTCAAATTGATATAGTTCTAAACATCTCTCCTTCTTAGACCATTTTGACTTAGACTTAGATCATTTTGGTAAATCACCATCAACCTATATATTTGGTTGTTCAATCTTAGGCATTCTGAGATTTGATTTTATAGATTAATTGTGAAATATAATATAATCCAGGATATGGATAAAATAATATTTTTAGGTTGAAAAATATCATTATATCAATGGAATATAATTTATAATACTCTATTATATTAATGACATAGAATATAAATCGACCATTTAAAAGGTTTAGTGTATTCATCATGTCCTTTGAGCTACATTTACTGCTGTTGTATTAAATTGAAAGACAGTATTGCACCACAAAAATACATCTTTATTTCACAACATGCCCATCAACACAAAGCTTAGCTGGTACATCATTATTACCATCCTTTGAATTTCAAACATTAATTATTAAGTCTCTTGAATATGAGATAACATTTATATGTTTCCATGGAACATTTTATTAATTTTCATTGGTACATATTCAAATCTTCAATTAATCCTTCTCTTGTAATATACATACAGTGCCATTGAAAGTGATTAACACAAAAATCATTACTTCACATCTTCATGTTACAACAACATAGGGTACACAAAAGTTTTCCAGTTATACAAGTTTTACATACATCAATTATTTATTACAAAACACAAGAATTTTATCTAGTGAAGATAAATCATAAAAGTATTCATCTACCCATATATACAGTGAAAATATATATAAGATATACATCATCCCATTAATTCTCTGCATCTGACTTAAAAAGTCAAACGGCAGGATGAAAATTATTCCATCAAATAATTGATATTTTGAAGGAATGAAGCTTTAAATGCACATGTTAGCAGAAGAGGGCATTGGAAAACACAGCAGAACATCTAACAGAGAGTATAAAGCTTTTTTATGCAATAGATAGAAAGTTGAGAGAATTATCAAAAGTATAATCTTTCATTTAACAAAATCTATCTTCAAAAAAGATATTTTCCCATGATATATAAATAATTTGGCTGTTATATTAGGATGCATTCTTAAAACTGTAATTCTTTAAAACAATACTATACTACCTTTGAAATAGTTGTCATTATTTAACGGTACCAATGTAGAGTAAGAATTGATATCATCCATGAATTTGCAGTGAATTTAAGATGTAAGAAATAATACACTGAAATTTAGTAATTGAAAAAAGAGAAGATTCTTAAGTAATCGAGCAATTTACATAGAGGTGCATTACTTCTCAAATAGTTGACATCAATCAAAGAGTAAGCACTCTTTCCTGATTTACTAGTTTGCATGAATGATAAAAATTGATATTAAATTTTATATTAGCAGCCATGACTGAGACTGATTAGAAAATCCCTGAAGTGAAATTAAGTACCTCTACATACTGAGTTTTTATATAGGCCTAAGCGTAATTTTCATGCATGTGTTGATTTTGTATACATGTTACTATAGTGTTGATTCCCTCAAGCACAAAATTAATATTTGAATGCCAAATTTATAGACTGATTATGATTATGAATCTAGATGAGGCCTTGGAATCAGCTTTCCCATTGGGTCATTATAACAAGACTCAACAATGAACAATAACACCATATATGACATTGTTTTTATTTAGTGGATCTATTGATTGCCATGCTCAATCAGTCAAAGACTACAAAGTGGATTATTTAATATAATCTATTTGATTTGACACATACTTGCAAGCATTGTTTAGGTATTCTTTTCCATTACAATGAATAACATACTAATAATTCCAGCTCAAGAAGAGTGATTTTTCACTAACACTACTTGGTAATCTTCCATCCAAAATAGTTACTGATAACTCATAAGACACTTGCAAGATTATTTAGGGAGACTCAAGTATTTGAAAAGTCATTGGTAGTCTTAGGCATCAGGAATTCTGAGTAATAATTCTATGCATGTTTCTTATAATTCTCCAAATAATAAGGCCATCATAGCATTGGTCCTTAATATTAATTTTCATCAAATGATGCAATCTATTAAGCTTTAAAATATTCATTGAATTTTACCTGAATAAATAAGGACTAATAGATTTGTGATATCTTTTTTATGATGCATAAAAATATTCCTTTTGACTAAAACCTTTCCAAAATTTTACTTAGGGTAAAAAAAATGAAGTAGTCATAATTTGACAATCAGTCTTTCATAAAATCATTAATTGTTTGATAGATCCAAGTTTTTGCTCTAAAATTGTTAAACTATAATGCTTTAATAATTTTTAATACCTAAACACTACAACAAATCATGTCATGGGTGAGGTATCTACAATTTTATAGGCTATGTGCTGCTACATAGATATGTTTCATTTAATGTTACTAATATGGAATTATAATCCATTATTCCATGACAATGTGTATCTATAGTTAACTCTCAATCACAATTTCCATGTAAGGAAGTCTCAAAGTTATCCAACTTATGATTGAATTCCAGTCAATCATTATAAATGTGTATATCATGATGTTCTTAATATTCAAAACCATTTTCATGAGGATATTATTATTTAATATCTGACATATAATTACAAGTACGGTTTGAGACCACATTATAAATTAATATTATTTTGTATAATAGTGGGGTTACTTTCAATTTTAGAAGATAATATCAAACACAATTGACCATGACAATGTGATAAGAATTTTTCTATATGGCCTTGAAGAGAATAGGAAAATTATTATTAATTAACTGTTTACTTTTGATTTATAGGATCATAGGAATGCACCAAAAATTAATCTGGAAAGTCAGGCAAGCTGCCAAAAAGGCATGAATTTTTTGTATTGATGAAAATATTACTGGACGGAAAGATATTCTAATTGAGCTGATAACCTCAATTAAAAGAAATATAACATCATAATAACAATAATTTTTCTTTATTTCCTATAGATTAATCTTTTTGCTAAAGTAAATCACTATCAATAGTGAGTTATGTGTAAATTTAACAAAAGGGTGAAGTAAATACATGGATTAATCTTTTGAACTTCTCTGAAGTATATTTAGCAGTATATGGTAATGAACAAGAAACATGCAAAACTTGATATTGAATCGAATTTTCTTACCCACCAGAACAGATTTCATGAATTTTGTTTTCAATGAATTCAAGTAGAAGAAACACAATAATTTACTTGCTGAAGAATGAATCACTTTACAATTAAGGCAAAAATATTCAAAATGTGATTCAAACATATATTATGGGTATAGGTTGAATTATATTTTTTTAAACTTCAATATTCTATTATTTAGTAAGGCAGATTGCAATTATAGGAGTCATGGAATGATATGTGGAAACCCTGAATTTTCCAGTCTCTTGCACAATAATAAGTACTGCAAGTAGACTGCATAAATAGCCAAATTGAAAAATTACTCTCTCTTCAAAAATTGAAAAACACCCCAAATTTTGAAGAATATAGATATTATAACCTTTATATTTTGAATGTTATCTATGTCAGTAATATACTTTATGCCTGTATGTATATTTATATATATACCTCTTTCTTTACCAATTGGAAGATACTATGGATAGAATGAGAATATCACATATGGTAGCAAATACTCAATTTTGGAGTGAAACCCACCATGAATTCAAACATCATTATATAATCTAAATCTTAGGATCTGGAAGAATTACATTTCACATTTTAAATATGACAAGCATATAATTGACTGCAATCTCATTCTTCATCTATTTATGATGAATACCACCAATATTATTTTCTCTGCCAAATCTTATAGACCCCAAGAACATTTGATTAAGAAATTTTAAGCAGACCTTACTGCTTTTCATGTCTTATCATGCCCTTTGTCATCATCAGTGAAGATTAGGCAAAAATGTACAATAGAAACTGATATTCTGATGGGAATAAAACTTAAAGTCGTTGAATACAGACATTAAAATTGAATACATCATGAGATAATAACCATCCACTGATTTTAGCAAAATTAATTTTCTTGGACTAATGATACACAATGAATGAGCAAATTTTATTTAAATGCAGTTTCTTCTGTATATATGTATATATATGTTAAAAAACATAAATTATTGATATCTAAAGACAAGCTAAATGAGACACTGAATTACAGTAAATTTAAAAACCTCCAAAAGTTTAACAAAATATGACAATAAAAATTTCAATCAATAATTATAGATCTATAAATTAAATTGAACCTTCATCTCAAATATGCTTATTTAGCATATTCATTTAGGCATCTGAAATGAGAAACTATTTTTATCACTTACAGATTTATCTTAGTTCAGGCCCATTTCTGAACAAATATTCTTACAAGTGTGTTAGTCCAAATTGACTTAGTATAGGTACTTCTATCGCAATGTGTGCCACATCGCTACAGCTTTCCTTGGGTTCTGTACCATATCACTCCAATGATCTTTTTCTGGACCAGGTGATTCATGTGGACCAAGGACACAGCATCCCAACAGTGGGCTGTTTGCACCAATTAAATCATTGCTCTGCCCCATTACACATATCTACAGAAAAGTGAAAGAATTTTGGAGAAAATATTGTCAGTATTGACATTCAGATAAGATTTTGAATGAGCACTCAAAACTAATAATATCTCTCTTGACTTATTTGTTATATTCTTGTACTATATCATGAAGATAGATAGAGGTAGATATAAAGTTTAAATTGTACATCAATTAAAGATTCTTTGAAGAATTTTTATATATTGTCATGCAACAAACCCTTTTCCTTGAAAAAATATTTTCAATATCAAGAATAACAATGGGAGAGAAAAATGAATTATCCAACTTAATAACATATTTGATCCATGGTATGTTGTTGCCTATCCTGGATATAGGGAGATTCAAATATGAAATAGAAATTATAGAATTAATTATTTTAGCTATCTTAATTGTCAAGGATATTCAACATCAACTGTTCAAAGTCATAAGGTTTGCATAAAAATCTCTACTCTAAGCAAATATTCCAACATAAAAGTGCCTGTAAAGTATAAAGGATAATGAATTGTCTTTAAGGATGAATTATAAGAGAATGAAGTACAATTACCTCTAAAGCGGCTAGGCTTAGGCTATTAGCTGGAACATTAAAGGATAGAGCTTCATTCCAGACAGGATTGGCACTCCCTTTTCTAGCAGCAGTCTTCTTTTTCTTGACACGCTTGCCTCCAACTAGCAAGTACACTTTTGCAAAAGGATCTAAAATAGATTAATGGATTGAAAATATTAATGACAATATTGAGAACAATTCCCTTCATGAAAGCAGTCTAGGAAAAGAAGAGGATATAGGATATTTAAAAAACTATATTGTGATTATAAAATTTTCATCTTTTTATAGGAAAGGAAATATACCTTTTGGTAGGAGATAAATTTCTGTATTTGTCTCAAGATCAGATGGAAAATAAAAGTGTTTTGCATGAGTCTATATTCATTTCTTATCTCATTGTATGAATAGATTTATGATAGAGTCTATATTCCAATGAAGTTGTGAGCTTTTATCATGTTCAAAGTGTGGATGAAAGAATTATGAGATGAGAGAGTTTGGAGATTAGGAAAAATTCCCAATATCATTGCATACTAGGGTACATGGAAGAAGAATAATGGCACCAAAGCATGGAAAGTGAGAGTTGTGGTAATATGAATCTTAACTTTCATTTGAATGATGCAGAACGCTGTACTTTAGAGTCATTGATAAAAAATGAGAGCACCATTGAATAACATAAGCTTGGAAAAAACTTATTATAAACTAATTATGTTGCTCTCAAACATACATACACAGTATTTAATATTATCATAGAATTTCAGAAAGACACATTTACCTGGAGGATCTCTCTCTTGAGCAGGGAAAAGGTTTCTTGCCTTTAGAAGTACAACAGTAAGCCTTTCAGCAGAAGGCAGATAACTCAATGATAGCAAAACTTCTTGTCTTTCTTCAGGAGGCTAAAAAAAATAATTTTCATCTAAGGCAGCTAAAGAGGCATATCTTCCAAAAAAATAAAATACTGAGATTATCAATTAGCAAATCAGTATATTTGGTTTAATTTTGTCAATTTACTTTAGGTAATATTTAAAATAAGTGATAAATCTATATATTGTAAGAAAGAATAAGAAGAGATTTTAATATAATATTGCAAATTATAATATCTACTTAAGAGAAATAATAATATTATTCAATGTAGCTTTAGTTTAAAAGAACTGTAAAAGTGGGAGTACACACACCAGTAGAAATATTCAAGGCATTATTAAAATCGAAAGAAGTATTTTCTATAAAATAAACACATTGGGAAATCCCTTACCTTTTTATTTTTTGTTATTTCACCCCAAACTTCAATGCTGGATGTCACATCAAACTCCTCCATTGGCATACAAACTTCACCTACCACATCATTCCTTGAATATCGATCATAATCAAAGACCTATCATATAAAAATTATTGCCGTATGAGCTTCTATCAGTCAAAACAATATGTCACTTGATTCTCACAAATGCATTTGCCTAATTCCACTAACCTGCAAGACAAGAGTTTTGTCTTGTAATTGGTCATGAGCTACAGGAAACTTGAAGTGCTCATCAAAAAATGGATTTGAATCTCCTCTACGAATTGATGTTTGCCTTTTTCTGGAATCTACTTCAGGAACCAAACGTAGTCTTACATATGGGTCATTAAATCCTCCTTGTGCACTTCCAGCCAAATCGTGAGCTGCAAGTGAATCAATACTTTTATATTTCTTTAAGATGATTTTACTATTTATTGCCTTATGAATGAGATATAAAACAGAAAATCAGCATTCAAAGAAAAAGTATTTCAATATAATTTGGAAAATGGTACGCAGAAAAACTTTTCAGGCATGACATCAAAATAACCTACTACATATCATATTTATATACCATATACACATTAGCATTTATGATTAGTTTACATAGTATGGATTAGTGAAGTGCTTGGACCATGTGTGATACTTTAAGATGTCTGTAGAAAGGACCTGCAATTTTTTTATGTAGCTCTGGTTTTAGAGGATAATGATACTAAATTGTTTGATGAGGTTGAGGTAAAGCCAATTTGGTAACAAGTACTACAGAATGAATAAATCATTTTACTAAAGATATTAAAAAAGAATTATTCTGATATCCTAGCTGATTATTCTCTGAATAATTATCCTGTCATGAAATTGAATCAATTGTGGGGAAGACATTGGCCTTAAAAGAATTAGATATGAGTTAGGTGATGTATATTTTTTATTTTATTTATATTTTTCTAATTGTTGAGAAATAGGGTTTGAGAAATTGTTATATATTATTAATAATTAATAAAATTGATTGGTAAATTACAAGAAATATCAGTTGTGAGCTCAAGTAAAGTTATGAATACGCCTGTAATACTAACCCTCTATGAGGTGAACATGAAGGTCAGATCGATCAAAATCATAGCGCAGCCGAAGATGCAGTCGCCCTAAAGATGGTCCAGACTTTCTTGGCTTTCCAAGAAACAGTGGACCATCCCTTCGCGTGTACAGTGATGGCTGCAAGGCACCCAGAGGAGATGCTGGTGGTGCTGGGGGGACGGCCTCTGCAGCAGCTGCCAAGGATACCGTGGCAGCTGAGGATGAGGAGGATGCGGTAGATGTAGCTGAGGGGGATCTAGGTGGCTGTGGTATGTTTGCAGATGTATGTGGGGGAATAAGGAGAGGAGAGAGGCATCGTTGGTGGGTGGTGGAGGAATAGGCGAGGGCTGAAGTGTTGGACGGGGATGGAGTCCTCGGAGCAGTTGATGGAGCACCATCAACCCCTGGAGTTGGTGATGGTGATCTGCTTGGAGGACCAGTCGAGCATGGAGGGTAGGATCCTGTGCTTCGCCCTTCTGGTGCAAATGTGCGAATCTGTGGGGAAGACCCCCGGTGACCCTGAGGTGCAAGGATAAAGTTTAATATGAAATAACCTCATGACTGACCTTTCAGTAAGTCAAAGATTAGGAGTATAAAAATAGTAGTGCAGGGAGTTAAGGAAATGCAATTTAAAAAATACTGGCTGTTTACCCAATTAATTTTATTTATATTTCCCTTGCTTAGTTGGGGTAGTTCCACATTGTGAAGCTAAAAGTAGATCAAGGTATTTTTTGGTGCAGATTCATATTAATGAAAGATAATTATATAAATATCTTGTAACCCTAATCAAAAAGGTATGGGAATACAAAAAATCTATATTTTTCAATATGATCTATTAATTGACTGATGCCCCAGACTTGTCATTTCATAAATTAGCTCTTCCAACTAAAAATAATAGACATTATCAACTAAAGAAAAAGTTTAAATATTATATACTTATCCCCTCCTCTCAGGGTTTTGATAAGAGAAGCAGCAAAATACAAATACCAAGGCAGTGGGCTAAATTATTTCATATTTGCAATAGAGTTACATTTGATAGTCATAAAGAATCAGAGTTAAACAAAGCTGTTATTTCCAAGAAAATATTGAAAATAGTAGCAAATAATAATTGGTAATAAGGATGATTACAATATTATTTAGTTATTTATAGATTTATGCTTTGATTTTTAATTAAATTGACCCATTGCCGTATTGTCATCCAGGAAAGGGTTGCAACATTGTGTGATCGAACCCTATAGTTAATTTTTCAGGAAGGGCTAAATTCTATCAGCCTCTTGCATACACTGCATACATAGATAGTCATCTATGCTTTTGTTTGTTTGAGTTGGAAATTCTAAGTTATGTTTATGTGAGGGATAAGGTTGAATTCATATAATCAATGGATCTAAGAAAGAATATGTTTATTTTCTACAAGGTTTCCAAAGAAAGTAAAATTTATAGTTTGGACAAAGGAAATGAAATTAAATAAAATCCATATGTCTAATGCTATCTAATATTAAATTTCTATCAAAAATGTCCGATAATGGAAGAAACATAGGATGAAAAATGAAAAAGCATAAAAACCAGTAAAGGACTTAAAACAACATAACTTCATCTGAACAGGGAAGATTCTTTCTTTATTTTTAGAGTGTTTTTATCTGAATGAGTCTCAAAGATATGTAGAATTTTATTGGGACATTATATAAATATAATATTGATAACCACTTTAAAGTAAATGTTGAGAACCTTTGTTAGAAGTAGATCCATTATATGCTTTGTGCAACTTGAACCATGTAAAAGAGCCAGTATAGTTTGAGATGATCAGAGACAAGAAAAAAGATGTATCATCATAAGTAGAATATTGAATAGCTCACCTGTCTTGGCTGAATCACACCCTCCAAACTCCCCTGTGAAGACACAGATGGCGTCCTGCATAGCCTTTGGGGAGGGGTGGGCTCGACTACAGCGGCAGTGCTTCCAAAAGCGCCACTCTCCAGTGGCGAACGTAGAGGCAGCAGCTGTTCATGATGGTTGTAGTGGTGATAGGAATGTTGATTTGAATGGTGGTGTGTTCCCATGGGCTGAACTGGTTGAGGCTCCTTTGTTGGGTTAAACTCCTGCACGGAGGGGGAATGCACTATGTTCATGAGAATTTGTGACTTTAATATTATCATCAAAGCTATTTATTTTCCATCTAGCTAATGTTTATCTTGATATCAAAAGATTATTATTTTTCATCAGATTTTCATGAGTGATCACCTGTTATCACATATTTTTATGTATTTTGGTGATTTACTATATTTTGAAGATCTTATTTTAGATTAATTTAAATTATTTTTAATGTTAGTTACATTCTATTTAAAGCTAGATGTTTTTTCCTTGTATTTTACTGCTTCATTCCTTTGGTTAATTGTATTTATTTCTATCAAAATAAATCAACAGGAATTGGTATCTTTTCAGAATGAAGATTATGGTATCAATTATACCTTATTCATTTTCAATATCATCAAATACTTTGAAACAGTAGCCTTAATGGTTGTTAGTGGTTTAACAGTATATTTTTCCCATTAAGCAGAGAAAGATACTGTTTCTTCCTCACCATTTTAGCTGAATAGGATGTGGTCAAATGCCCATAATCTTTTATTTCTATTAATTTATGTGGATAGGGTTTAAAAAGTATTCTAGTAAGGAATAAATTCCACTAAAATTTCTTGATATGAACGATAGTTTTTAAATAATAGTGATTTAATGTATATTAAATAAATTTACAATCAAATGCTCCACTGATTTGTATGTTTGTAGAATTCAATAAAGTGACAACAAAAATGAAAAACTTTAATTTTTGTTATCATCTCTTTTGTGAAATCTCTGCTCCTCCTGTGGATTTGAGGATCTTGTCTGGATATAATTTATGTGTCCCTATTTATCTCACAGCATTCTATATTTATTTTTGAATGTTTATTTGAATCGACTTGGCATGGGTTAAAGAGATCAATGGCAAATCATCCTTAGAACTCACCATATGGGCTTGGCTAGGCATGTTTCATTGGTCTTACATGTTTGATGGAGTTCATTTTTCTTCATTCAACATCCAAGTTTCACTTCCCCCACTTACTCCACTAACATAGGTTAGTGCAGGTACTTTAATTTTGTTGGAGACCTTTGAATGGATTATATTGATTAAAGAATATGTGCTTTCCAAAGGTACTCCAGCCAAGCTTGATTCTCCTGTTTTCTTCTTTGAACTTGTTCTTTTGTCTAGCTGTCCTAAGTAGATATACTTAGGCAGTCACCTTCTCATTCTGATTTTGACTATTTACTTTGGTAGAACAACTGGCATAATTGAATTCTTCCAGACATTGAGAAATATTTGGATGTTCTTGATACTCGCCTGTATATAGGATCTACTAATGGAGTGGATGGCTTTGGCAGAGTCCATTAAGCATACTGCGAATAGCACCTTGTTATGTTGAAAACCTAATAAAATACGAGAATACTGTCCATCGTACTGAATACTTAAGAGGCTTATGGTTCGGTAAGTGTTTTTTGTTTCCTTTCATGTGCAGGTTAGCGATCCTTGCATGATTCCCTATCTGCCACGCCCCCTTCCCCTACAGGAAAAGTAATGGAACGTATCGTTTTCAACTCGTTAGTTAGGGTTAGTTATTTTAATAAGAATCTAAACGTCTCTATAAAGCATGATACATTATAAACTTAACATTCGCTGCTCATATACGAAATATTAAATCTGCTAAGCCTATAAAACAAGAGAATGATATTTTCCTCGCTTTTAAGAAGAAATTTTATAGAGTTCTTTCCTGAATATAAATTTTCAAACCAATTATGGCTGGTAGTAATAAATTCAGAGATTTCCTTTGAGATAGAGAGGAACAATTAGTATCTAATGTCACTACTTGAAACGCACTCAAAATTAGCTTAGGTGTACCTTTAGGGATGGTGATTGGACCCCTTCCTTTCTTGATTTATATACGGTTTGAGCCATGATATCTATAGAAAGTAAGGATTTTTACAGATGAAATTGTCATATATAGATCAATATCGAACTAGGAAGACCGTGGAGTGAATTTTACAGAATAATTGGAACGGAAATGAAAGCAATGGACTTGGTCGATTATCCCGGTGATACCCTACTAACAACATGAACTGAAGTACTTCCTTAGGGAGAACCCACTTCCGAAACAATTTTGCTAAACTTATTAGAAAGGTCGGTTAAACGAAGTAGATTGTCAGTAGATGTGATGAAAACGTTATTCCACGTTAGTTAGGCCTCATCTGGATTACGCATTAAGTATCGTAAATGAGATCCGGCGGACGAACATGGATTAAGCTACCTTATTAAGCTACATGAGGAGAAATAGATTCTACGACGAGTTGCTTTAAGTATTCATTCTTTTCGCGAACTAAGCGCGATAAAAGGGTAAAAATGTCACATATGTTTTATGTTATCACCCCATGCCACAAGCTGGAAGGTAGCTTGTATAATAATTTTGTAGATGTAGATTCTAGTCCTTGGGGACTCTTGTCTGCTTCATTGCATAGTATGACAGTTAATATTAAACAGGAAGAATTGTATTGTTGATTAAATTTATCCCGTTTTGATTTGATAGATTGTAAAATTCCTTCAGCAGAATGAAAGAGTCGTTATCTTTTCTCTTATCACTTCGTGTTGTTCGTTATTTATTCGAATTAAAAATATCTTTCATCGCAAACTAATTATCTAAGTTTGAATGCAGCCACCTCTAGTCCCTCAAACAGAAGTATAAAAGGAATCGGAAGAGAGGGATAACCCGCAAATTGGAGGGAAAGGTCAAAGTTGAAGAGGCGATGGGATTTATTCTGAGGAGGGGAAGACGGAAGGAAAACTTTTGGTTTGATATTTTACCCCTGGAATTCCATGATTTGATTGAAAGAACACCTTAAAAAACTATACGCTTTTATTTTTGTGTACGGTTTGCGAACCATTCTAGTTTTTTTTCGGTATGGATTTGAGACAACGAAAATATATTAATCGGAGCTATTTAACACTTTTTAATTCTTAAATAAAATTCTGGTTTATTAGAACTTATGTTTACATGTAGCCAGTTATTGTTAGGTTTTTGATTGTTGACATATTATTCTTATTGAGATAGTAAGGACTATTGAATGAATGTCATTTGTTGTGTTTATCACCTAATATATATTCAATATCACTGATATAAATATTATACCTATTATTACCCATTTAGAATTTTAAAACAATCTGCAAATGAGTAGCTTTTCCAACTTCCTCAGCTTATAAATCTAACAATTATACTATGTCAATAAAAGTTTAACTTTATGGTGATACGCGTTAAAGTCTTTTATTCATCATAAAATTCCGAAAGTTAATTTGAAAAAACTAGAGGTCAGTCCATATAAAGGAAGTTAATTAGAAGAATTTCAATTCTGTTTGAATTGGAAGGCAATTTTTAGATCCCAACCTTGAATCGACAGCTTCGTTTCACACTAATTAGACATCCGCTAATCAAGTAATTTGAAGAAGAAATAAAGGGATATTTTAAGAGATATAAAAGTTATTCTAAAGTCCTCATTGCGCCGAAAAATTATGAATTTATTTTTAAAAATCTACGAGACAATTAGCATATTTTATTCAAACTAATGTTAAGTTATAGTTATTATTACTTCGTGAAGGTTCCATCGCGCCTTTTCGTCGAAATAGTAGAGTATTTGAAACTAGTGCATTCGTGTGAAGAACTGCGATCCTCAGTAAGAAAATATTTAATCGATCGAAATCTACCGACATGGCGCCGCTGGGAGCGAAGTCTCAGAGATATTCACCACGAAATAACATCACTGCTATCGAGATACTCCAATAATGTTCTCCATTAAGTGAAGCATACTCTTAAGGATGCTCGCAGATATACTCTAACGATTCTTCATTTTAAATATAATATTTATGAGTATATCTGTGAACTGGGAACAGTATGGAATACGCAGAATATTTGGTCTCCCAAAAAATCTCGTTTTATTCATCGATATATATATTTTTATGACTGATTTCTTCAACCCTCGAATCACTTTTAGAGCTTAATTTTCGGTTTATATATTCTATGGTAGATATATTATAAAAAGAATATGGTAATTTTGTACTTTTAAATAAAACTAATTCAAAATAATTCTCTCAGAGTTCAAACAAAACTGTATGAGGTTAAATGGTGATAAAATACAATGTTCAAATTCTATCATGGATGACCGCACTTCGTGGAACGACATTCTAAATAGGAAAAATAAGCACTTCGTATTTCAGGTGACCTGATGATGGCATAGTAGCCGAAACCGGTCGTCTAATAAAAAATATCCAGTGGAAAGTACGAAGTACTTATTTTTCCTATTTAAAATACAATGTTGTCTAAAATAATAACCAGTGGATCACACTAAGTGTAAAAAGTGGCGAAAATGGAAAATAAATGCTAATTTTTTTGAAAAATATCCATAAATTTACAGTGAATCATCGTCTGTCTAGAGCTCTCAATTACTACTGTAGCATAATTATAAATAATCTGAATGTTTGTATGAGAATATTTTAAAAAATAAGACCCGGGTCAGCATGAACTGGAATCAAATTGGACCCTTTTTATGATAGGATAATCAAGGGAAAGTACATATATTTATATAGTATTCATTGAAGTATATTTATGCATTCAACTTTTGGACTTAAAAAGAAATCTAATTTAAACTTGAAGGAGGTAGTCGATGATTCTACAAAAGGGGTGGAGATTTAATTTTCCAGTTTTATTATCCATCACTTTGATTATTATATATTAATGAATTATAAAATTCTCAGCAATTATACTTTTCTATTCTTCTGTTCTTGGTTAATAATTTACTTTTTTACTAGATTTTTAGATGATAGTAGTAAGAAATATTGCTATTTAGAAAATAATGATTACTGCACTATCTTTAATAATTAGTTTAAATTAAGGAAATTTTTAGGGAAATAGTTTAATATTATAATAATTTAAAAGTGAAATTTGGTATTAAACATTCATATACATAATACAATAATGTAACAAGCTAGGCCATGCTAAAGCTCTGATTAATGTTTCTTATGAGGAGATCTATATATTTTTTTAGGAGGTAGGAGTATCTCGAATACTTGATTTGCCTTTTGTTGAGGATTCACAATCAGTATTTAACTCTACCATTGGCAGTAGACATGAATATAATTGTAACATTTGTCTGCCTAAAGCTTATTTGGTTCAATGTATTTCTATGCATGAGAATTTTATTTTTAATTAAGAAAATCACAAAAAAACTACAAGGGTCAAATGATTGATTAGATACCAATTTTTCTAATTTTCTCACATACAAGAATTCATCACAAGAAAAAGAAAACTGAATAATTTAGAGATTTTAGTATGTAATTGAAAAGATAAAATAGCAAATTATCTGCATATTTTATATCTGGATAATTATGTATAGTCATACATACAATTTGAATTTAATTGCTTGGTTACAAAAGAAAATTACTGAAAGTTTTGATATAAGAGTGAAAAAAGGAAAGATAAACCACAGCTTATATGAATATAGATTCGAGATTATAGATTACATGGATTAGATACAATTTTAAAAGTATGCACTTAAATGCTTAAGAGCAAAACTTTTAATAAATATTAAACTAAAAAAGAGATGAGCAATTAAGTATAAATAAAGTAATGATTATGATTAAAATTTTAGTCTGGTTTCTAGGTCAACTAGGTTTCAAAAATTTTTTTATAATCATACTATTAATTTCATGAAAATGGGCTGTAATCAATGGTCTTGTGAATTATAATCTCGCAGATGAATAACTGAGAAAAGTAATACATTTTCAGTTCAAAATAAATTTATTTGAAAATACATTTAATTTTCATTTTAATTCTTGGGCATTGAAACCTATCTTATTTATTGAAATTTTTTTATTTTTTACAAAATTCGAGGAAGAGACTTAAATATGTTAAAGTAATTCTTCTAAAAATCTACAATAGTACATTCACTTGAATACTATAATTTAATTCTGAGAAAGATCATAGATTAAGATACACAATCTTTCAGTCTTTTGATTAATTCGCCTGCATGTCCCAATTCCATGATGTTAGTGATAAGCCATGCATTAGGAATGACTAACAAAAGTTCATGGAAGTGAAATAAAATTAATTTTAAATGTAAATTAAATTTTATTTAAAATATACTTAATTAATAATTTTGATTGATTTATAATTTCTTCTCTAAATTTTTCATATAAGTACTAAAAATGTTGACATTACAATGGAACGCTACAATGGTAATGTTTATCTCCATCATGTTGTTATTTTGTGATAAAAATGAGAAAATGAAATGGTATATTTTTATCTTTGAATGAAAGGAAAAATAATTCAATAATTCTTTCAAGGTTACCAACAATGAATTATTTACCTCCCTCTTCTAAATAATTTGTTTGGATTGGTAATGATATAACTTAACTGATATGTTATTGGTATGATATAACTGAACTTAATATTTTGCTGAAGTCTGAACTGGGCCTAATCTAATAGTCTATATCACTATCAATTTTAATGGACAGACAGGTAGGGGACTTCACATTAATGTCTTGAATCACAACATATATTATGCTTATAGTTATTAGTTATTTTTGGGTACATTGATAGCCAGAGTCATTTTCCTATTATGCATATCATCTTTTAATTAATTTTAGGATGGTTATTATATTAATTAGAACTCTATAGGTGAACAAGAAAATTATTCCATTTATTTATTTCCCTTACTGGGTGGCTCTCGATAAATTTTTTGGGATATTGATTGAATGTAAAAAAAATTTTTTTTATCATAAACTACTTCTATACAAAATTACCTGTAAAAACACAACTTCTACAATGGAAATGAAGCGTAGCCTAACCGTGAGATACGATAAAGATTTCAATGGAATCTTTTCTGTAAAAATTATTCATTATTATCATCTTCTAGGCATTGTTACTTCTGACTTAAAAAATTATTTATTAACAACAAATAAAAAATAAACGCTAATTTACGCATACTATTCCTAAATTATATATTTCCATGTTAACTGAATTGATTTAATCTAATCCAATAATCTTTCCATGCTTATTAAAACTACGTTTTTAAAATGGAAATAAATTCTGTAATGTAAAGATTTATTCGTTAGGATAACTACGATATATAAATCCCATTCCGCGGGGGTTTTTAAGATTGAAATATCGATCAGTGCAAACCAACGTTCTCGGGTTTAACGCAGAGAGCAATTATTACGACTCATTGTATTGCGAATGTCAGCTTTTTTCACAAAGCGAGTGAAGATGCAGGAAAAGGACGTTTGCGGGAGGAGTGGTGCGAGGGAAAACAACGATGGTACTTAAAAAGGGAGAAAGTGTGGTAAGAAGAGTCACGCATTTGAGGGGGAGCAGATCGATGTGGAACGACTTGAACTTCAGGTATTCTCAGGAAGGGTAACCGAAGACAGTGGGCTAATGGAATTCATCGCAAAAGGATCCTTAAAGTGTCCCGGAGATTGAGTAGAATGAAAAGCTGAAATATTTAAAGAGGTACTCAAGAGGAAACAGAAACAATGTTCGTCCCTTCACTCCAATGAATGATATCTAAATTTAAACGTGGAAAACTAAAGCGAACGACCTCAAAAAAAAACTTTCGAATTCAATCAAATACGTTTAACTGACGCAAAAAATGTGATGTACGTTTTCTAATGCAAAATCTCGAGTTTAGTCGTTTTTTTTTCACAACACAAGCTTTTTATAATGGTTTGAGTTGTCAGTGGGTGCAAACACCCTGACTTTAGTTTCGTAATCGATTGCTTCTGAATATTTTCGCAGGAAAACTTTGAACCATCAAGGGTATTTCAGTTTTTTTTCTAGGATAGAGAAGATACATGCCAATGTACTAATCTTTTACTTTTGGGAAATACTTTCTTTATCTTATTTGCAAATTAATCCTTTCTGTACTCCTAGCCTATAATACAGAAGTTATTCTTTCATTCACTCTTCGGGTGTATATTCAAAATCATAGTAAAATGGTGCTTCACGTTGTAAACAGTGAATCGCAATATCAGATAAAAGGTAAAAATTATTTGCAAGGATTTTTCACATATACGTATATCTATGGTCAGAATGGTATAAATATGTAGTATACAAAAAATATTCAAAATGTTAGTATTATTGACTCTGAAGTCAAATCATCTATTATCAAGTCTATATACGAGTGTATTTTAGAGCGATATAAGAATTTAATATTCTTTGTTCCGAAGGGAAAAATTGAGATATTTCCATCAGTTCATGCTGACAAATGTTTAGTTAAAATTTTGCTTTCATTCAGATTTAAATTTATTAAAAAGGGTCATTTTTTCAGTGGAAGACCGAAGATAGCTATCAAACTAAATTTATACATAAACAGAACCACCCTGTACCGATGTAGAGCTGGGCGAGGCTGGTATCACTTTACTTTTTGGATGCCGTAACATTATTTCGATGAAAATTAAAGATATTATCATACTGATAATACAATTCAATATTATTCCATTTTAATGAGGAGTATAATCTATGTATTTGCACAATATAAATTAAGATTTGTCGTATCTTCGAATATTTCCATCAAATCGCCAAAATATTTCAATCAAAATACTATCGGATAAAAGTAAAATATTCTATAACCAGAAATAATGTTCACGATGCATTAACACGTTATTCATTCAAACTTTAACACATTACACGGAATACTGACGCACTTTTAAGCGCACTCACCTATTCCTCTGATTATTATGGGAAAACAAAAATCGTAAAACTAGAAACAGTCTGTAGTGATATGATAGTGGAATTAAAATAGAAGGATTCGCAATAATTCGAGTACCATCAAATTCAACCGAAAATAATTCAATTTATTTTCATACACTATTAAATGTATTGATTTTTATTGATTTCTCGCATTTAGCATTCAAATCTTGATTTTATACTCAAAATGTATGATTAATAAAAATTTTCATCATGCATTAAGTTGATTGTATTTCTTTACAAGTAGGCGTAACCTCACAAGAAAAATAGTCATGTTATACACATCTACTCGACAGTTACTTTTAAATAAATAAACATAATTCATGATGGATTTATTATCTTTTTACGCGTAATTTTTACTGTCAATGCCTTAAAAATCGTTATCATTATTTACTGAAGCCCTGCTAGCAAAGGACAGATTTTCTGGACACGCCATAAATAACTTTTTTCCCTTTTCTTGAAGAAGATCGGCCTCTGATATTATATTTCACGACTAAAACTCATTATGGCCTAAAATATCATATGACGCCAAACCGCATCACGTATTGTTTTCTTCTTTGAAAGCTTCATTAAATAAAGGACAAAGTATTGTTTTAACAGAATTAAAAAAGAGAAGATATGATTCAATGAAATCATACTTTCTGTCAATGGTGTTATCTTTGTTTGTGGGTGGTTGTTGTGATGGAATTGGGGATTAATAAAAAAGAATTCTATTATACAATGCCCAAAAAATTGAATCATACCTTAACTCCGCTGAAAATATTTTAGCACAAAATTTAGTCTCACTATATAGATTTCGGTTCGTAATAATACGATTGAAAAAATTATATGAAAAGATTAATGCGTACTTCAGCATTTTCTTAGCTGTAATTACATCTCGTTGAAAGCTATTCCTTTATTCCTCGTCAACCGCACTTAAAAATTAATTAAGCACGTAAGAATTGGTCTGGAAAAAGGGAACTAAGAATATCATCTATACAAAATTCTTGGCAATAATTTATAATAAAAGAAATAAAATCAAATTTGAAGCTTGAAATTTAATGAATTCTCACTGATCGTTGATAACTGATTAATTTTAATATCGTTCACAAATTTTAGGTCCTTCCCCTGTATATTTACGTGGATAGTATCTCTGATGAAGTACCACTATTGATTTGCTCTTAAAAATAACTAAGACTGAGATTTTACACATCTTACAATGTGCCAAAACGAGAGAATCATACGAGTAAACAAGATAATCTTACGTTATAGAATAAAACATTCGTCGATAGAAATAAGATATTTATATTATCGAAGAGCTGCCTCAATCCCAGGCACTCCTCCTCAAAATGGAGCTGAAAAACGACAAGGAGACCTGGATTGTGGAGGCGAAGGGAGAACTCGTTTTAACAAGTGTCTGTTGCAAATCAAAAGACACTTGTTGCAACATCGCAGGAGAATTCTTTCCAGAATTATAACGGGCCTCCCCTTTCGGTTGTTACAAGAAGGGATGGTGGCAGTGGAACGTGCAAACAATAGTTGTTCGCCACCTGGGCAAATAGTAGATTATAGAACTCGATCCAGAGACGAAGTAAACTCACCGTCCATAATCAATACATAGACTTTTGCAACATTCGCGGAAAAACTCGTTTTCGAATTGAATCGAAGGGTTTCTTTTCTTCGTCTTTATTAACTCGCAAGGATTTGATTAAGTAGAGATCGTTCGCACTCAATTTGAGCATTTTTAAATACGATATTTCATATCTACGGTTATGTTTAATCAGAGGAAAATTCCATGGAATATCACACCTGTAACCTCCGCATAGCACAATCGATTTTCCTTATGGATGTGACAGATCCGTCTTGTGGAGAAAATTGTTTTTGGTTCCCAACGTTCAGGTTCGTAAAAATTTTTATAGGTACAAATTCGTACACAAAATAAAATTCACAAGAAAAAAGGGGCACAGTTACGATACGTAATAATAGTTGAACATATCATCCATGAAGTTCCTCCAAAATTTTGTATTGTAGTACTTGTTTTGGGTTCGAATAGCTTGAAGTAACACGCTGTAAATTGTTGTTGTGCTATGAGAAATGAGACGAATTTCAGTACGCGTAACAATCTCATTAAAAACAACATCAGAGTTCGAGTAAAGTACATCAAAATATATTTTCGCGATTTTCGCTGGATTACGTTGAAATCAATTTATAAATATTATCGATAATCAGATAAATATACTACACGTTAGCACATAATATAAATATTGTACTATTTCTCAATGCAGTGATGGCTATTTCACGTACTTCATAACATATCGCAACGTAATGATCTACTTGGAACAATCTGGACTCTAGGAGAGTTCATCGCAAATCAGTGAAACAGGGGCGTGGGAATATTATTTTGAGATGGGATTCATCTCTGCGAAGAACGCGGCTTCCGTTAAGGAAAGCTTCTTACTATCCTTCGTTACCTGTTTTCTTTCTCATGGATATTGTTACCAAGACATTACATAACAGGAATGTTTAGAGAATGGTTGTTTAAAACATCTGTGAGGATACGCACGAGATAATATAAAGCGTAAACCAACATTCCCCTCCCTCAGAATTCATTCCGTTGTTGATATTCGTGGAAACTTCTAGTAGGGATTGGATTGGATTTTCAGCCGATTCATAAGATGAAAACCTGTTGAGTATGTTAATTGAACTTGAGTGGAATAGCATTGAAATTTTTATGGAGGACACGAATTCAGCTTCATTCGCTTAATACATTATTATGTACATCCTAAATTAGTAGTATAAATATTTATACTTATAATTCGAACATATTTAAACCTACAATCTTAATACATACTACTTTATAAAACGAAATTTATTTTCAGCATATTCCAAAGAAACGTAAGAATCTTCCTTTAGTTCACGAATGGAATGAGACATTAGAAATTAATTATATTCAATATCATTAAGACGTCCCCAGAAGTCAGAATAAATAAAACTATTAGAAATTTATGTATTTGGAACTTCTGACAACATGTAATATATATTTCATCACAAACATAATTCTACCTAATGAATTCTATCATAGAGAAATATATCAATTTATTCGCTACCCTAAGATATATTTGACTTATTTGATTAATAATAATAATAAAAAATAGACGCATAGTTCCTACGCACATCAGGCAATATAAACGCGACCAAAAGACGCCATCCAATCCAATCAACCCCTAAAAACGCCCATATGAACGAATCCTCTTCAAGACCGACGTTACAGAACGATCAGTTTATAGACATCGCCCTACAGGAAATTTCCGGGATGCTTCCACCGTAGAGCTTAATCGATTTTACCAGAAAGCGTTCCGTCTAAATTCGAAACAGAGTGCACCAAGTACCTCTGTAGCCGTTCCCTTCTCGTTCTCGACAACCACCACCGGTGCGCCGTCGAGGGACCCCGTCCCGGAGCCGGGCGTGCCATCGTCAGAGCCTTCGATGCCGGAGTCCCTTCGACCCGACGACGTACGGGACAGGGACCTCTGGGAGGGAGGCGACGGCACCTGTTGTGACCTCCGGCGCTCCCTGGCCGCCCTCGCCCATGTTTCTAGGCGTCGGTGCGCGGACCATGGGGCGGCCCCGGCACCTCTTGCCAGTGCGGCGACCACGGAGGCCAGCACGTCAACTCCCCTCTCCCCACCACCATCCTCCTCGTCGCGACCGTCCTCCACTTTGAACGGAGACTTCGATCACCGGATGCGGGAGTATTCCTGAGCGAACGAGCGCGGGAGCGGCACTGACAACATGGCTGTCTGACGCCCTCTCTCTCCCTTCTATGTCTCGGAGGGGGTGCCGTGGGATGGGTTCCAAAGGGAAGGACTCAACAGGTTGGAGGGAGGGAAGGGTTTGGCGAAAAAGATGACGAAATGGGAAGAGGAAATGGGAGGTAAAAAGGGATGAAAATTGGGAGAAGGGGGAGTGATTTACCGTGGGAAAGATTACTATCCGAGGTGGAAAATGCGGCGTGGGGACGTTGAAGAATGCGTAAGGGATTCACGATCGGTGAAATATCGATGTATATAAGCGTTCGTTTATCTTCGATGCCTCAAGGTTATGTAGTAAAAGAATCAAACTGTGTTTGATCCCGGAATTAATTTCTGAGCTACAATGATGTCCTCGATGATGCAGAATTATTATCTCTCGGAAACGATTGTCGATCTCTACCAGTTCCTCGTCTCAGAACAAAATTGCGGGGTGGTTTTACGTTCCGTAACTTAAACAAGGGTTGAAGGAGGGAAGCAAACAGCAGAGAGGAAAAGGAATAATTCAGGAGGGCGGAATTAACGAGATCTAGAAGATGAGCTGGGAGCATCAATATTGGAGAGAAATTCGATCGTAGAGGCGTGGGATGGGAAGCGACGACTCCTTTCATACAACAGGTATTTTCCAAGAGAGGATCTTCCCCCTTTACCAAGGGTCACGGGGGTGCTGTGCACCACCACCGACAACCGCCTTTTACAAAATCACGAGCAAGTGGCAAAATAAGGTGCCTCAATTCCGTTGCCTTTCTTGGCCCGCTGCCATCTGGGGCTCAATCGATCGATCACCCGGACCTCTCCACCCCTCCCAACCTTCTATTTATTACACATTCTCATCCATTCGGCTCCCTATTTCATCAAGTTCTTCTCTAATTACCATCCTAATTGTTTGTTTATATCTTCATCCCATCCGTATCCATGTCCCTTCGTTACAATCTTTTTCTTGCCACTTCTCCACCTTCTCAGTTCGTTTCCTTTTATTTATTCCTTCCGAAGCCGTCTTCTTCTTAGGTTCTTCTTCTTCTCCTCCTTTTTCCCACTTCGATTCCTTCTTAAGGAGCTCTCGAAACCACCTTCTATCTTTATTCATCATTTCCTCCCTCTTTCTGAGTACAGTTTACCTTCTTGTTCGTCTCTGTCATCCTCTTAAGATTCAGTTCGTACATTTATGAGTACAGTTTATACGCGGATTTTTTTTATATAGTTCTTCTTTAAAACTTCCCATAGATGTCAATGTTAGGTACTTATTAAAGAGTCGATGAAATTTAAAGTTATTCTCGTTTATTTTCGTCGTTCGCATCTCTTATTGTATGGAAGGGATCAAGGATTACGATGAGCAACAGATGAACATTGCAACAGATGAACCTTATGAAGGGATTTCCCTGTCTTAACGTTTCAGTGGAATTCTCTCCGCCTTCGAGTAAAATAGTTTATCAAAACATTGTGTACCACTCAGAAGAACCTTATGAATTCCAGCCTCTAAAAATATATATCTTATTTCAAAGAGTTTTATATATAAACACTTAGTAAATATCAAATTACCCTATGCTTAAGGCAGAAAATTAGACCCTAAAATCTTTTACGATTATGAAATATTTAAAAATATTCCAAACAATTAAGTCAAGAAAAGAAGTAGCAAATTAAAAAAAAGAAAGATATTATTTTTCCTCAAGATCATTGTGTAAGCCGACGCTTAAAATTATCAGCAGGTTTGATTTTTTCTTCATTCTGCCAAATTATTTCGATATCAACTGTGCTATAACAGGTAATTTTAAAAAAATTGCAGGCAATTTTCGTTGAAATAGTGAACGGTTATTTTTATTTCGGAAAAAAATAGAATTATAAAATATTAAAACATATTTTCCTCCAAATATGCTATATATGATTGTTTACTAGCAATATAATTGATTTAAAGAGTGAAAAAAGATTCGATTTTATGTATAACTAGCTGAAATAACAAATTCTCTGTTTTAATCATTTATTGGGTAAGAGATATTCCACGCGTTTTATATATTTATCGGTGAAGAATATTTGATACCATTCCATCGACAACGAGGTTATAATTTTTGAGAGGAAACATAATTCGATTACAAATCGTACTCAACATGTTAACATGCACCTGTTAGAATTCAGAAAAAATATGTTTGAAGGCTGTTTTAAATCTTGAATCATCCGAGCTTGAACAAACATTAAATAATTTAAAAACCGAAGGAAATGACTCAGCTCACTACGGAATTGTTCGTTGTTCAGATGAAAAATATTCGATCAAAGAATTCTCACTCTTAAATCATTTATAGATATATTATGCTGAAGATCAATAACTAAATACACGTTTAGTTATT
Source organism: Pantala flavescens (assembly GCA_020796165.1). Lineage (NCBI taxonomy): Eukaryota > Metazoa > Arthropoda > Insecta > Odonata > Libellulidae > Pantala > Pantala flavescens. Next base: position 12,004,719 of record CM036886.1, on the reverse strand, counting down.
TAAATATTATCTTCTCATTTTAAATATAATTTTGCGGAGATACTGAATAGCATCAATATTGGATAGTCAACTGAAAGTCAACATTAGCAGAATAATCTCTTTATTTTTCAGCTTTTATTTATTGACTGATTGATGCAGATTATACATCAATACATTAAAGATCAATATAGATAATAAATATGTAACTGACACTTGACACGTCAGGTTCTCACTAGTAGATACTATTATTCCTAATCTTCCAAAGAAAATAGTTAAATTGTTCTAACGTTCCTCAAAAGGTTCCCAAACTATTCGTAATCTACACTATTAAATCTGTTTCAAAAAGCAAATGATAAAGTTTCTATATCTCTATAATATAAAAGACATAAACAGAACTTTAATAGAATTAGCGAATCATTAAAACATAATACACATAACACGCATAATGATACCATTGGACGTGGATTGAAACACGAGAGAAGCTTTAATGCCGCTCGGGCACCACGGTAACGATGCTCGGATACGTGATTGTACTCATCTTGCGACCCGAATCACTCTCAGGTCAAACATCGATTTAATTCCTCATCAGCTTCTGAAACAACATCACCAATCCATGCGTTCAGCGCATAAATACAAGTCGAGCTTTCATTCCGTAGATAGAACGCTGCATTAAAAAAAAACGTCTCTATTGAAATTCTTTCCGATGAGATCCGAATTGACCTCGTTCCTTCAAAATAGGTATCGCATCCTTTCGAACACTCATTAAAATATTTTCCGCAGATCGTCACGGCGTCACAGGATTCCATCCACGTGAAAATGACAGATCATTATGAAAGGAATTAAGAGTGAGAAGGTAGAGAAAAAAAAGGAGAGAGCTTGTCAACCGGTTGCTTGATTGACAAAACATTCCCAACTCCTGAATTGACGCAACACCCCAACGAAAAAAAAAAGGTTCTCTGTTGACGTCACGGGTTAGGGAGCGGAAGAGGTGTGCTTAAAATCTTTATGAGCATCCAGAGACGCGTTAACTTCCTTTTTTTTTTATCGCTACACAACACACTCACTCAATTTTTTTTTCATAACAATTGTATAACGTTCTTTTCTGTGTCTGCTTGGAAGCGTGTTCATCGCTGCCTTTTCATTTGAACCCTAAACGCCGTCGGTTTGGGAAATGAATCGTCTCCACGGATGTTTTATCCACGAATCGCTTTGGGTTCCAAAAATGCTGTGTTTGTGTGGTGAGATGTTTCTGAGCTTTGAACTGAGGAACGTGGACAGCGAAGGAGAAATTCATTTCAGAAACAATTTCGCGAGATTATGATTACTACGTAGATGGATACACGATCTACTTGATAAAAGATATTCTCTCTAATGTCATAATAATATATGAAATATAGATACATAAATAATTTTACGTAATATTCTAAAATCTAGTAAATGATAGTTTTGAAATGCGATTTTTAATGTAGGATTTTTTCTGAAAGTGTTGATAAATTATCAAAAAGGTTCGTACGGTTGTAGTAATGTAAGATGGTTATAGAAGGTACCTTCAAATATATAAATTTAGACATTTATATTAAAGAAATATATTAATTTTATAGAAAAGTAAATAAAAGTATGGAATAGGCACAAGTATACGAACAACTTAGTAACTCCGTGATAAAGTTATTAAAATAAAAAGTTCCGAATAACAAATTTCGAAGTTATTTACCTAAATTCTTGAAAATCTTTTTCACATTTCTGATGTTTTGTTCACTGTTCTTTTATGTTTTATCGGTGTTTTTATTTTTATTTGGATTTCTAGATAAATATATCAAACCCGATTAATTATAAATTGTCCTTCCATTTTTCTGGGAGTTTAATAAAAATTATAAAGGATTATACCCTAGGAATGATTCTAAAGCGTTAAAATCGTTAAAATTTACAATTCAATAATTGAATTTGAATAAAGAGTAACTCGTGTTAACGGATTATTGAATGTTTTTGTAAGCAAGAGTTCAGAAGGCTTTTCAGTCGATCGTTAATGCAATTCTAAGGTCAAAAGTAATTTAATTGCCTATCAACTATCGAGGACAATTTGGAATCTCATTTATCTATATATAGTCCTTTCCTATAGATAGACTCGCCAAAAGTAAACATAATTAATTTATGGATTTTTATTATAAATTTTAAAGAAACACCATAGCTTCTATACGATTATAGTATCGAAAAATTAGTATTTACTGAATTCCAATTGATAGAATTACAAAGTAATTATTTATTATCACATTAAGTGTGCTTCTATGTGTTTATTGTATTAATTATATAATAATTTTTGTATAATGTTTTTAAAGGTTATTTTTATTTAATGTTTATTTATTTAAAATATAGCAATGAAATAGCTATTCGCTTATAGATACCTATATAGGTTTTTATATTCCAAAAGAACATACCTTATATCTACATCAATACCTTGTTTAATTTAGAATTTATAGTGATACATAATAATGTAGATAGTGATTATGTGATGTGTAAATATCATATTATTATTTCGATTTATATTTAAAATTTTTAACAGTTTTTAAACCCAACAAAGACTTGAGAAAGGCGAGGTTTCACAACCTCAGTTGACGCTAAATACTTACAAACAACCCAATTTAGATAACCGTAACACCACGCCTTTCGCTAACACCGTGATTTGCCAGCATGTAAGTAATTTCCACACTTATTTGATCATCTAAAACGATGTCCGGAACCTTCACAGTTATGCAAGCCTTTATGACTGAATGCGATTTAATTAGAAGGGAAAAAACGAGACAGCTGCTTTTGTTCGCGTGCATAATTGGAACAATTTATCGGTCTGCTCAGCACAAAATGGACCCGGATGGACAATTTCCGTCCCATAATGCCGTTTCCGTACGCTTCATTCAGCTGTTGGAGACGAACTGAATTAGACGGACAAATCAATACAGATTAAAGAGCGCTGTTTGATTTGAACAAGGAAAGCGATTCCTTGACCGTTGACAGCGGAACTCCAAATTATGATTAATATTCTGTTTCGATACTTCATATTGAGATATATTTTGTATTACTTCCTTTGGCTGATACGTATATTATACAGTTTACGTGTTACTTATAATATACAGTTTTCGTGCCTTCATTGATACATACCGCAATTTATATTTATGTATTCGTATATTGTAATTATATATGTATATACGTATATGTAATTCATGTATGTATGTAGAGTAAATATGAATTAATACGTATAGATATACTGTACATCCCCACCTCAAACGGGCACAGTTCATTGCCTCATCGGCACGGAGGGGTGTTATGTAGGTAGGAGGCGATGTATACTTCACGTTCAACAATTCTAAGAGGGCTTCAACAATATCTCCGAACAAATAAAAACATAGTATTTACCAACTGGCAATAGGATAGGCTAAGAGGATAGGATAGGATTTTAACATTCTTCATCCTCCAAACAATCTCACAATTGTCATCATAAGCTTCTGATGCACAATGTATCGAAGTACGAAAATAATACCCATTTGTATGTCGAGATGTTGGTCATAGGTGACATTACAGAGTTCCATCAAAAGGAAAAGAGATATTACTTTTCACCTCGCTAGGTACAACCTCCGTAGGAAGAGTGAGAATAGACTACTGGTGCTATTGAATGAAGCAGAGATCAAATGAACGTTTTTGGAGTGAGTTAAGCAAGGGGAAAACCAAATTTGATAACTAACATAGGCATTCTATTACTATGAAAAACAAACGAAATAATTCGGCTCAGCGTTACACCACTGATCAACAAGAATTAAAGAAACAGCGTGGAAAATATAGCACTCATTTTGAACAAGCATTATGAGGTAACAAGAATTTATCGTCAGTCCGTCTAGCAGACGACTATGTGTTGAGAATTTTTGGTCACGATGGCAAAAATAATTTGAATCAAGATGGATAGAAAGTAAAATTTAAAAATACGTTAAAAGGGAATTTCATGGAGAGGTACATCACCAATTATAAGGGATGAGGAAGGGAATGTTAATCCATTGCGAAGGGGTGTACGGAGAGAAAAATCAAGTAGTACGTTATGAAAAGTGGGCACAAGACGCGATGATGGGAGGGAAAAAAGGATGGACTAAAAATAATAAAGATTGGTTTTTCGGTTTTCCCCGTAATCTTCCTCAATTTGATCCCTTCCGGCCCCTACTTGGAGGGACTCCGTGCTTTGACGTCATTCATCCGAGAGGGGTGTTTCTAAGGTGAGGCTGCATAGAGGGCTGATTGTTGAGAGGAACAGAGAACAGGTAGTAGATGTTAAAAAATATAGGGCTTTAAAACTGATTTGCGCATCATAAAGCAGAGTAGGAATTTCGTAGTTCATTTGTTTTCGAAGTAGACGTACGGTTTAGAACCACTTAGAAAACTAGTGCGGAACTTGTAGTGGTGTTGTATATGAGACTTCATCATCAACGTAAGTTTTGATTTGATGAGGATATTGGAATAAAAATGGATTCCAAAACAATTAATTACCTGCTAAAGTCGTGCAATATAATTGTATAAGGATTAATGTATTCCTATTTTATGGTTTATGATTAATAGAGTATTGTGATTCATTTCCATTTTTTAAAATTTAAGTTGCTCTTGTGAGTTGGTTTCGCAGATGTTTCGCGCCCCTTTCGGTGGGCGTGTCCTACTCTTATATGTCCTATAAGTCCTGACTTGGATGTTTGAAACTCGTAAACTTATCTCTATGTACATGAATCTATGCATATAATGCTTTTCCCTTTGTTTAAACCGCATAAAATGTTTGGTTTCAACACTTCAAATTTATCTTATTAACGATAAAAGGTATCTTAGGCATATGTTTCAAGAGATGTAAAAGGATGATTTAGAATATACGGATCGTTGTATGATGAACTGGCTCACGTATTTATGAGAGAAGATTTACTATCATTAGTCAAATAAGAATTACTCTGATTCTAAAATGTAATGAAAAGCCAGTTCCTGTTGGTGAAGGTCACTTATTCCAGAGATGATAACAGTGAAGAATGATTATACAACTACTGCTTTATGTCTTGTTGTCATAGATGAGTTTAACAATCTCAGTACATACTGCCATCAAATCTCTGAACCTGCTTGAAACATTAAAAATGAATCCAATGGAGGAATAAGTTGGAAAATTGTCTCGCGTATTTGTTTACATCGTTGAGCTAAATTATTGATTTAAAAATTAGGAAATTATTCTTTTTTATAAACATAAAATGTGTCTACGGAGCTTCGAACGATATAGAAATATGAGAAGTTAGGAGCAGCTAAAAATAAGTTTTAAAACATTTATTCTCCAGTATTTTGTTTTTAGAAGAGTTGAAAACAAAGAAACGTATTAAAATTTTTAGCCGTAAGAGTTCCACAACATTTTTAGATGTGTGAAAATTTCTTTACATCATCTATTCAGATTCAAGGAATGCCCTTTCATAATAATAAATACAGTCGCTAAATATTGAATACTTAGAGATTACATTTCATTTTAACAATATAGCTATAATTCCATTTATTTATGGTACTTTTGGAGTTACCTTTAATTACTCAATGACGTCAGAAAATATTCAAATTCGTAACAGAAATAATTTTTTGTAAACATACCAGTATTACAGAAATTAATTCTACTTTAAGAAAATTTTATGCATTAGTAAAATAGAACATTTCATGCATCATAAATTTCTGTATCTTTCATGTTACAGGAGTGTTTTTCAACTACTTCATACTTTGATTCAAATGGTTAATCACAAATTTTCCATAATCACTTCATAATTATACAAATATCATTAAATTTATAAATCCAAAACTGTATATCTTGAAAAGCATGTACTATTTTTTTCTTTAGGTCGTTTAAATATTAAAAGTAAGTCTAAATGGAGACATTCTTAAATTATATACGTTCCTATACTTTTTTATTTGGTTTGACTTATGGGACAAATTACTTTACCAATTAGTTACGATTGAATAAAATAGAAAATAAAGTTCTTCGGAGAAATGAGAATTTTTGTGGGAATCGTAGAGTAGAAAAATCTCGCGAATAAAGATCCGTTAATGAGGAAGAGTGAGCGTCGCGGATCAATAAATAGACGAGGTGATGTGATTCCTGCAAGAGTAAATATAGTTTGGAACGAGTGAAAAGTACTTATCAAGAAAGGTGCAATACGAAACTCAACCTCTTCTATTCTACATGATGAAGAGGTAAGGTACAAAGATCATGAGACAGATTTCAATGTGCTTGTTAGAAAACATAATTTGAAAGTTGATCCGTAATAGGAAACTTTTCGTAAAAGAAAAACTCGTAAGTTAGAATGGCATACATAAAGATCGGATGTAGACACTCGAAACTTTTCCACATTCACTGGATTCACTTGTGTATTTTCTTACAAGCTAAAATAAAAACTCACTTTTTAAACTTTTCCTTTAACAAATAATATACAGAATCACAGTTAGGATCAATTCATCAAAATAACTGAAGTAGAATGTATTCAGGAGTATATAATATGATCTATATGGCGAATCACTTGAAATCACTAGAATTTTTCCATGTTTTCTTAGGAATTTTCTTATATTCAAAGTATTATTTCAATTACTCATCTCTAAATCTCCTTCTATCTAGCTTCTTTTTTTCATTTTCTTCTTTTTTTCTATTAAGAGTATATCTCAGGTAATCACAAATATCTCTATTGTTTATTAAAATATCTGGCAGGATAAACTCAACTTATTTAAGAATCTTTCTGCATTTTATTCCAAATTAAAGCATCGCTATTCCTAATTATCCACTATAGTAAATAGAGCATCATCATCAATATTATTTTTAAGTTTAAAACGTTCCACCATAGAGTTTTTGCTTGTTTGCGAACTTTATCATCAATAAATCTGACTGTCCAGGCTTTAAATCTTAATATAACATATTAAACTTCCACTTCTCCTGCTTAGGTGACCGTAACTTATTCCAATTACCAAATCGCAATAAATAAGTTATAAGAGCAAAATTTTTACAGCATCGCTAACTTAGCTCAAAGTTATGCCAAAAGTTTCCGGGGATTTGTGATAAGTCTCGAACTTTGGGATAGAATAGAAAGAAAATGTCCAAAAGTGGAAATATGGTTTGGAAGCATGTTGCATGACTCTGCGTTCCATGAAAGAAGAGGAGTGACAAAAAAAGCTACATGTAGAATTGTTAAAATGTAGAATTTGCACAGTTATTCATCATACATTCTGTTCCTGAATAAAACAAATTTTAAATCCTTTTATTTATTCAATTTACAAAGGATTTTTGACTAAATCGACTGTCAATTTAGTTAATATTTACGTATATTTCAGAGCATTAGAATTAGATAATATCAAAGATCAGTAACTATAGCAAAGAAGCTGTTATTATATTTATTGCAAAATATTTGGTAAATAAAAAAGTTGCTGGACGCTGGAAATTGAATCATAATCATGATACAATAGTTATATCTTTATCATAACTTACTTGAGGGAGATTCTGTAAAAATTTATTATTTTTCCATTAAACGGTGAACGAAAGAACATTTCCAATATTTTTCTCCTAAATATACATCCTGTCTTAGACGGTTAGCTTTGACAATAGCTCTTCTATGGCTGAGATTAACTTCACGCTAAAACTTGTCATCAGTTAAGAAAACGTATGAAGATTAAATTATGAAAATAAAAGCTCATCACACTAAAACTTGTTATCAGTTAAGGGAAAGATATGAAAATTAGAGATCAACCTCTGAGGAGCCCTAATGGTGATGACTTTGTTATTTAAATGTTGACTTAAAACAAACGCCCAGATTTAACCTGTTTGGAAAGTCAAGAATCAGTTTAACACTGTAGAGCAGGAAAATAAGTCAAATGTTTGAAAAGATCATACGAGCAGGAAAAGAAGTCAAATGTTTGAAAAGATCATAAGTTATTAATTTCTTAATCCTTGATTGATAAAATTAATACAGTATTTGCATGAATATATATATTTGTTGATTTAATTGTGAAATTTCTTGTAATGCAGTAAAATTGCAAAAGGTGATGAGTAAAGGTAACCAGATTTCGTACGATCTCGGAATGAGATTTTCAAAATAATTAAGAGCACTTGTGTGCTCTAAGAGGATGTCAGCTTATCACAGGAGGAAAGCTCTAACATTTTTGGACGTTTTGTACAGTCCCATCTCTAGAGGATCAATTGCATGATGAAGGAGGTAGTTCTCAACGCACACGGTAGTGGCGTTACAGGACGAGGCGTTACCTTGAAGGTTCCACATAATTCCGACAGAGAACTCTCATGTTTACTCCAGAGATGTTTATCAGAGACGGAATCGAAACATCATTTCGACTAGCTTTAAATATAAAAATAGAAATCAAATAAAAAAATATAAATATTTCTATTTATGAAGAAAAAGAACGTCTCATACTTAAGAAAAACTCCCGCTACGGCTATGATGAAGTTCCTCCAGAAAATTTAATCTTCGTTTAAATTCGTTTCAGTATAAAACTTTATAAATTCAAAGTCATTTGAGTAATACTATAATTCTGCAAATTGTTTCTGCCCAAAAGAACATGAAAGAATGTTTCTCACTAGTTTTTCAGACATCTTAGAATATATAATTTTTTACAAACCTCCTGGTATTAAACTCAACACTATTTGGTAATTTAAAAGTCTCTCTTAAAACTCAATATTAGTAGAAACATTACATAAGTCGTGTAAATTATAATATTTATTCATTTTTCACTATGATTTAGATTTTTTAAAAATTCAAATACTTCGAAAAAGTGATAACTTTTTAAGCGTTTTTCTAAAAAACCTCTCTGCCAAAATTACTTCATTAAAATTCTCGATTTTTCACAATATCACATTGAAGATAAAATATTTCTTTTGTGCCTTGAGTTCGATTGACTTCTACTTACCAATTTGATTCTTTGTCGACTGGTAGCATTATGGAAAAGTTCGCAAACCACTAAAACTTTCGCAAGCGGACTTTCGCTAGACTTTTCATAACAATGCAATGAAAGTTAAAATTCAAGTTACAAGAGAAAGCTTTGAAATATGGAAGTGATCAATAAAACTTAGAATCTACGTAAGCTCATTAAGTAAATTACTATTTACTTTCGCAGCAGAAAAAGGGTTAAAAATTTCTTCAATCCTCTGAATAATTACACAATCATGATTTTTTTGTATTTTATATGCTAACATATATTTATAAGCAGATAAAGTTTATTAGTTTACTCCCAAAAAATTACTGCTCTATGAAATTCAGGAGTTATTTTCTATAAGAAAAATCTGTTTTCATAATGATAGTAATTTGAGGTGATATTACTTCAGACTTGGATCAATAATTATATTTTTCTGTTTATGGTCTATATTAATTGTTAACAGATGATAATATGGTTTAGGTAGAGATTCATAATCTCTTATCCAACGTCTCTTTTAAAATATATTTTTTTACGCTTAAGTATTAATTGCTCCATACGTGCAATAAATTGTATGATATGTCAATAAACATGAAATTTATTATACGTAAGCAAAGTTAAGTGATTGACAAATTTCATGTATATTCTATTGCGCCAATCTGGTGTACCACCTGCATAGGTATTATAGAGGCGCCTGGATGTTATGCAACACAAGGTGCACCACTGTATCACAAGTTGCATAACCTAAAGGATACAGCGAATTGATTATTCATTCATTCTATTTCATTTCTAATAATCTTCATTACTCAGAATTATACACAATTTTACATCATATTAGCAATATAAGCAAATAGATAATATATTTAAAATAATATTTAAACATAAATTATATGTAATCAGCTCTTATTCCAATTGTTATAATTTTTAATCATATGCTACATTTCTGTCTATTTTTTTGCGTTTTTTATCCTAAGTTGAAGTATGATTGCGATTCATGGACTTTGGATCATATATAAGTATTTTGTTTAGTAACGAGATAAGCAATACAAATTTTTCATAAGAAAAAGAGAACGTACAGATGCATTTTGCTCTAAATCATTCTGAATCCTAATCATGAAAACTACTGATTTGTCCAAAGATTTTGTTTACATTGAAAATAATTTCATTATTATATTTAAGTATTGTCATTATTTCTTAATATTAATTAAGTCGTTATGAGATTATTGGTGATGATAAAATGCATCCCATGCAATAAGGATTGGTATGATAATAATACATTTGTAAAGCTATTCATCCATTTATGTGAACACAGATGAAAAATAATTCTTATTTTATATCATGGAATACAAAATATCCATATGATAATTCAGCAAAGGATCAGTTAGATAATTATTGTTTTATCTTGGGAAGAATTCTGCATTGAAGTCATGAATACAATTACTTTGGATCTTAATTTAGTTGATATAGACCTGTTAAGTGTAAGTGATTATGTTGGTATATTGAAGTCTAGTTGGAAACTGTGCGATGAGATTATTATTCACAAGAATGATTGTTGAACATTGAAATTTCACTAGCCAGATAAGACGTAGAAATCTTAATTTTAGGAAACTTTGTGCACAATATCTAACACTAATTCCATATAAACAAATTCCTCACTATGATATTATGCTCCTGTTCATTAAGTACTAGCATCGATTTAGGGTGGATTATGAAGACCTAAAACTGCCCAAGTAAAATAAAATAACTTCTAGTTTCCCTTTATATAAGAAAGGTGTTATCCTTAGCATAATTTGCTTTTATATGGATGAGTAATTAGCTTTTTTACATTATATGCACTATATTTCATCATAAATCTTGAAAGTATCTGATCATCAAGCTGTCTTAGTTTAAATAATCTCTTCATGATTCCATATAATAATAATCATAAAATCAGATATTCTAAAGGTATTATTTATAGCTGCCATCCTAATACTTCATTAAGCCAATTTACTAATTTGTGATAGATGAAAGATTTTATAGAATAATGCTGAATCTCATCACAAGTATTATATTTATATAATCTAATGAAAACTTAATTAAGTGCTATATTCAGAGTAAAATGTATATTTATGAATGACTCATTGAAAAATATTTCACTGTTTCTATACTTTTGATCCTTTCAGGCAAATGCTTGGGAAGGATTAGAATTAATTCATTGTCAATTTCAAATTACATCATATGTAGAATATATGATCGAAGTTTTACTATGGATTTATGATTATTATAAATAATTAAGCTTTTAAAAGTATGTTTTAAATATAAATAGTGAGATCTGTATGACTTACTGCTTTTTACAATATAGAAATAGAGAACTTTTACTCTCATGCCACTTACAGATGATAGAATGCTAAATAAGAAATGGAATCAATAATGAAATAACTAATTGATAATTTATTAAAGAAACTTAAATAACTTTCTGCAAAGTTAAGAGTCTAACTCATTGGTATTATTTGAAGGTGTCATATTATTATTATTAAAATGTTGCAGTTGGATGAAATAATAATAATAATAATAATAATAATAATAATAATAATAATAATAATAATAATAATAATAATAATAATAATAATAATAATAATAATAATAATAATAATAATAATAATAATAATAATAATAATAATAATAATAATAATAATAATAATAATAATAATAATAATAATAATAATAATAATAATAATAATAATAATAATAATAATAATAATAATAATAATAATAATAATAATAATAATAATAATAATAATAATAATAATAATAATAATAATAATAATAATAATAATAATAATAATAATAATAATAATAATAATAATAATAATAATAATAATAATAATAATAATAATAATAATAATAATAATAATAATAATAATAATAATAATAATAATAATAATAATAATAATAATAATAATCAATAAATATGAAATTAGTATTATTTTTATAATCCATTAAATAAAACAACTTAAATAAGAATATTCTTAGCCTCTTGCAATAAATTATCACTAAATGGAACCCATGAAACAGGGCTGGTAAGATTGTAGTGAGGAAAAATAATGATAAATGACATAAAATATATAAATGTAAACAGTTTAGAATGATAATTAGTAATATTAATTTACAGCAATCCAAATAGTGTTCGCTTTAAATGTACATTAATATAAGAGATCTTCATTAATTTCTTTCACAGATTCAATAAGGAATCAAGTTCATAATAAGGTTAAAAAATAGCTGAGTATAGCATTAAAAATAATTGATTTATAAATCAATTATTTGACTTGACTTTATAAATTATAATATCAGTGTTGTGTACAGAGAGAAATTTATATGTTGAAATAATATTTAGGCTTCACATTCAGATTTTCTAAAGTTGAATTCACTTGTTGCATGCAGAAAAGAAGTATGCATATTTTAAAAACCTAATTTATGAAAAAATCATAGTCTAGAGGGTGCAACTAGAGAGAATAATAATAATATATTTCATGTAAAAATAATTTAATAAATAACGTGTTTTATACAAGAGGATACAAAATATTATAGTACAGCATTATGAAACTGAATCATGTCAAAAGTTGAATCAAGAATTGTAAATGTATACAGTGAAATGATAAAATAAACAAGAATTCTTTGAAGATTAAATTCAATGTGAACTGAGGAAATACAAAGACGTACTGAGCTTCCAAAACAGATATTCTAAAGCAGAATGAAGGAGTGTTTCATATGTATCAATATCCAAAATCTCTGTTTTACCATGAAGTAATTTAGATATTTCTAGGAATGATTTATGATTTGAATGTGAATGCAAGGATAACAGAAGCAAGGGATATACAAAAGTCCAGTACAGGCTTGCTGTGTATTTTATTCCATAAATTGACCTCCATAGAGCTTAATTAAGCTAATGTTCACTTTGCATTTGTATTTGTATTCAAGGTAATTGCAATGCACTCTTAAATACCTTGAAAAAAAGTAATTGAATGAGCAAATTCATTTCAAAAAGATAACTACATGAATAACTAATATAAAACTAAGAAAATTTAGCAGTTGTATATAATTAGATATATTTTTTTGAACAAAATCTTTCCAGGGATAATAAAAAACTATGAATGAAAATCTATTTATAACAGTGTGTAATTTATAAGTCATTTTCAACTAAATAAGACTTCTATTTCATTAGGCAAATGACTTTACCTATTATTTATTTTTACAAAAGTTGTTTTAATGTTGTATAGAATATCTAGAATAGACCTAAATTTATTTCAAATTAGTTTAATCATGTTGCAAGTTACAGTTTGTTGTCTGGTGAAAGCCCATGTACATTGTCAGTTTGTTATTCACACAATGCAAAATAAGATCTCCTTAATTCTAAATAATACAACAGATCATATTACCCATACTAATGATGATCATGTTGAATCCCTGACCTTGTGAATGTAATGTATAACTGCTAAATTTGTTTGACAGGCATGGGAGAGAAAATGATATGACAGCAATGTTTTTACTTTTGGTTAGGAGTAACTGAAAAAAAGGAAGAAGTTAAACCGAAAAGTAGAAGACTTTCAATTGTGACATGGAGAAATTTAAGGACTGTGTTAAAGAGTTAGTTTAAAATAGAGAGGTCAAAGAATTGGATACATTATCATTCTCCAAACCGTAACTGTAACAATTGAATTTAAGAAAAATGTAAAATTTTGTAAAGCATATGGAGATTTATAGCGTTTTGTAGAAAAATGATTAACAGACACTTAGGTAATTTATATGATATTGTGTATTTTATAAATATGATTTTTATAAAAGGATTTCCCAGTGTTTGAGTGTTTTCATTCTTATGTCAAATGATGTCTTGGTATTAAGATCCTAAATATTAGCTTGTAATGCATTGTAAATATCATGGAAATTGGTGATTGATCATGAAAATTTATTTTGTATAGCATTAAATTTCTTTCATTTCCTGTGACAAATAATTTATTTATTTAATCTTCTTTTAAACGATGTCGATCTAAAATATTTCATCCTTTTATCCCTTGATAATATGTGTTTTAATCGACGATTTTTCTTTTAAATTACTTGAAAACAAATCTAGTTTAACTCACAAGACTAATTTTCAACTAATCTTATTTCCCCCATTGAGTTTCAGTACTATTTTATCCTTTTTTCCTATCCTCAGGTATCGGATTATTACTTGTGCTTAAATAGATTATTTCTCTAAGTTAGGAGGCCATTTTCTGATCTTCAAATCTAATTATTTCTTTTCTTACAAGTCATTATAAAATTAGAGGTACTTTTTTACAAATTTAGTCTGGCAACCGGTAGTATTTCATAAATTCTATTGTGCCTACCCTAAATTCTTCATGAATCCTATCTTCATGTATTTGTAGAGGCAAATAATATCAAATTTATTTAAATATTTATTTCCCATGTCCTTTCATTAATATTAAACTATAAATTACTTTATTTATTCATCCTCTCTTGATGATATGGAATATTTTCAAAAAATATTGTTGAAAATGGATATAAATATCAATTTTAATATTCAAGAACTAGATGGTTCAGATTAAGTATTATAGTTATATAACTAAATTTTTAAGTTGGACTGTAGTTTTTATCATTCTTTTAAGACTAACTGTAACTCTTTCGGCACATTCTTCCAGTTTGTCACAGAAGTTAATATGCGATAATATGATAGTGACAGAGATATACTGAATACAGAATAGAGCATTATTATTCTTATTAATATAATCGTAGATGGCTACAGAAATTGTCCTCCATATATTTTTCGCGATTGCGAGAGTACATATGTATTACTTTCATATGTATGTTTAGCGAGGAAGGATACCAAAACAACCTATTCTTCGGCAAACATTAACTATTTAACAATTTTCGGTGCAAATACGTGAATGGTTTCAACAAAATCAATCCTCGAACTTACCTGAGTGGTGATGGCGAACGCAGCCGGCTTCTTCTTGCCGATCTTCAGGCTGCTTCTACTCCCCCAAGTGGACGTCGAAGAAATAGACGATGTCTCGTCCAGAAGCCGTGGCCTGGATGACCGCTGCGCCGTCGCGTCTCCGGCGAACCTGTCCAGTCGAGACCAGTCCTTGCCATGGTGTCTTCTCGAGTAGTAACGACACACGAGTAGGGTCATGGCGACCACAAGTGCCAATCCAGTGCCCGCTGCTGCTCCTAACACTGCCGCAGATGCCACAGCCATCCTCGGACCAGAGAGGGGTGTGGAATTGGGGTATTAGAAGAAGTTGGGAGTGACGAAATATGCTTCAAATCCAATCAGATTGTTCCGAAACGGATGGCAAAGCCGTGTTAGATTGGATATCTTACAGCAGTTGAAGATTTTAGAATTCTAACTCGCGCTTAGCACAGGAAATGGATTGAATGCACGATGAATAGGAGATATTATCGATCCTGTTATCTCTTTTATAGGCGTAAATCGTTAGAGTAAATTACGTTTGCTGAGATATGACTGCATTAAGGCGTCTTTCGATTAATTAACACATTATTTTGGATAGAAATCGCACTTTCTACACTCGATGGCTTTTGATATAAGTGAGAATATGAAAGCACTCTACTCTTTTATCCTTCACAATAATCATCAACGAGAGGTTTATGAATTTCGTTTCCCGTTGTATCAAAACTAAATATCAAAGCTACACTGCGTGCACCGTATATTTATGTTAAAAATAGATTCAGCTTCATGTTTACAGTATCAGTCAAAATTAAAGAACATCAATTTTTTGTCCGTGTACTATATGGACTGGAAAAATAAGTAATAGCATAAAAAGGCAATTGCTTCCAACTATCATTATCTGTTACGACAAATTCTCACTATCTACTTGTTTTTGATTAAGAGCTCTAGGAGATAAGATTTGTACAACAGCTTAAGCACCTTATAAAATTCAAAATCAAACTATCATTTTAAAGTCCAAATTATAAAATATACAGCATTTGGATCTATTGAAGCGTACAAAAATATGTGCTAGATTTGTTGTTACGAAAGCAGATTTTTCCCAGATGACGTAAAAACAAGAGAGCGAGGAAAATAAACTTTGGTTCTTGATTTATTTGTAATACTGAAAATACGGTTATGAATTTTGGTTTGTTTAGAATAGTATTTTTGTTACATCGCGGTATTTCAAGTGAATAACGAAAGACGAATGACATGGGTGTTTGAGGGCTACTTCTATAAAAGCTTTGAAGGGTAAAAAGAAATATGTTGGGGACAGTGTCTTGAGGAATAGTTCAACGATCGATGTGCCGTCTAACCTCCTGGTCTGTCTTCATCTCTTGCCACAGTTCCTCCTCTACATCTGGGTGTAGGGAGGAAGAATATCACCCGAATGGTCCCCAGCCTTGGAATAGCCACAGATCGAATCGACTGAAAAAAAGAGAATATAATTAATGACAATTATCAGAGAGTAGATCAGGTTTTTGAAATTTCTTATTTCAAGAAGGCTGCGTTAAATATATATCTGGAATTAGAAAACAATAGAGTAATGATTGCATGTTAATAATCAAATTTATATGAAAATTGATGTTCTCAAATTGATTTTCAAATTTTTATTATTGCATACATGTATATAAAGTTAGTATATTTTGACTTCTTAACGTGCCATAAAATATCTTTACTCGCCTCATTAATCTATTAATTTAAACATGTATTCATTAAAAATTGAGATGGGAGTGATTATGAAATTTGGGCAGTTCCATATGTACCACTGGATTAAATTATGTAATTTTACAAAGAGAGAATAGTATTATACAATTTAGAAAACCAATATACAATTTTACATGAAATTTTGCAAGGCACAGACTATTATTTTAATGCTATAATTTATTTTTAAGAAACATAATAAAGGTTTCAAGAATTCTCGTAAATTTCCGTCATATTGAACTCCATTATATCGCTATGCTAGACTTTTCATAGAGTTATATCCCTGATTTAATATACGTGTAATTTTCTCTTTTGGAGACAACCGGTGATGATACAGGAAATTAAGGGAAAAGTGGATACAAAAGGTCATATGTTGCCGCATTAGCGAGAGATCATATTAGTTATAATTATTAAAAAATATCTGCCGACACTGCGTTCCAAAGTTTATCTGAAAATTGACAGTGATTTGCGAGAAACAATTTTCATTATCTCAGAAACACTGTTAGTAATTAGGAAATATTCACTATAGCCTTTTTATATTCCACTCAATTTATTTAATAAACACGTACCAGTTTCATGGTGTGAGGTTCCCTTACTCATTTTCTTTAAATATCGGAAATAGTCCATATAACCTTTCCCTCGTTATTGAAGCATTATTCCGATTAAACGTGTAATTCATATATTTTTCCGCGTCTTCTATTTCAATATTAAATTACGATTTAGGCTTGGTGTTATATATATAATTCCTACATAATATATTTATTAGAATACTTCACTAATTAATATAAACATCGTAAATAACTGTGCGAATTATAAAGTAAAATTTAAATGCTTGTTTTTGTAGAGTTGGCAACGTTATTCGTGAATTTCAATGTTATGGACTGATAAAAAGTTTAACTCTTTTCGACTGAGTTGATAATAAAATAATTTTTCTGCACAATATAACGTGAATCCTATCATTTCATTCCGAGAGAATCTTTCAGAACACGGACTTTTTGAAGGTCCCAACAGAATGGGCGTTCCCTTAAGGAGCCAAGGTTGAATGTCACATAAAAGACAATGAATCTTGGTTTCCCTGTGGGAGTTTGGTATCATTGTGATGGAGACTTCGGAATGCCGATCTGGACGCCAAAGCGGAAGGATATTTCCGACGGAAAAATAGTGAACTACTGGTCCCTTTTGTGCGAAACCCACTTCGCTTCGCCACTCGGAAACGTGAAGGTAGTAATTTGATTCCGGATGTAAGAAGAATGGTCCGAGGGTATTCTTTGACCCGAAAGAGCTCCACTCTTATGGAAAGAGGTCGTATAACTAATGTTCAATTCACGGTTAATTACGCACTTTCTATAATTTCCAAAATAAATAAGATTAAATAAGATACATAAGAAGTAATTATTGGGGCCTCAGGTTTTCTTTCAAGAAAGACAACATGAAAATATTTAAAGGTTAGGAATAAATAAGAAGATTCAATGAAAGAAGAATAGGGTTTCTTTGTATCGTGTGAATATACCTCTTACAATGTCAAACTGCCGATACAGAAATAATTGGAGAATCTTGAAACAGTTCTGGTATTTTTTTATCTGTTTGGTTATATAATTTCTTTTCATAAATCATATTTTATTTCCAACGTGCGTCATAACCGATTTAATTTAAATTCCTAAAAATTACAAAATGCAGTTTCCGTTTTCAAGTCTACTAAAACATCTACTGTTTATAATTATTTTTTTTATTCCTATTGTACCTATCTATTTATTTTCTTTAGGGATTAAAATTCTATCGCGAAAAATCGATATCATATCAAAAATATGTACGAATAATTTTATTTTGCTTTTGACAAGTAAAATTTTACTCTTAATAATCAGGATATTATCATTTAAGTAAAATTTACCTGTTGTGCAGCAGTATAATAAGAAAAACACCAGTAAACGTAATTTATTAGCAATAGTTCTACAATTAAAATTGAAATTTAAAAATGAAGTGTCGATTGTGAGCCGGTATTTTTATCTTGGTATATTTTTAAGTATTGACCAAGTTTTATAATCATTCACTTAATATATCGTATAGAATTACAATTAATTATTATGTAATTGTTGTCATTATTAGAATTATTGTAGTCTATCGAGTGTGTCATAAAAAATCAACAAGATCTCATCTGTATACGGTGTTCACCTTAAGTAAGAAAAAGTAAAACAACTTAAGCAGATAAAGTCCTTTAAATTAACATGATTAGGCGTAACTTCGTGGAAGGTCGTGTCTGAATAAAAAAGAAATTAAAACTTCTTAGCAAAGACTTCCAAGCTAAAAAAATAGTTTTTTTACAAAACTTTTATTTCTTCCAACATCGATATCACGCCCTGGAACTCGCGGACGAGAATTGAATATAACGAAGCAAACATTTGCACTTAAAAAGTTTTGGAGGAATGGAATTTGGGAAGCGATGGGTCCGAATTTGATTTAACGCTTCGTTTCGTGTTGACAGTCCTCTGAAATATTCTCGATTCTCACTCAAGACTTCATCACACATAAACGTCTATAATCCGAAAAGAGAGAACTCTCGACTGGAAATGGGATGATTGAGTTTCCCTATCTGCCCAAATTCTTTCTTTCGGCATTAATTTATATACGGCGCGAGAGAACAAACAAAGCCGAAAAGAAATCAAATGTCCCGTCCCAAAAATGGGATACGTAATCTGCTTGAATTAATTTACTCTTAAATATTCACACGGCCTTCAGAGGATGAATTTTCGTCGCGCTTTTATAAATCAAGTAAAGAATAGAGATAATGAAACCTGTGAGTCGGTTTAAATCAGAGCTTTTCACATTCAAATATCTCGAATATTTAACTCAAATTTTCCGAAAGGAATTCTGCTAGTTTACTGAATATCGCCACGCTTTGTACATTTTGTCAAGGTTTTTTTGCAACGTTCACTGGTTTTCAATGGAGAAATGAATGCATATTTTTATATTCGCCATTGATACTGTATAATTTTTGAGGTTTTTTCTTATATTTTATAATATTTTGGACATTAACCCATCCTAACTAACTAACAGGATACAATACACGCCTATAACCTTTTAGGTTTCAATGTTCAAGTAATTTGTTTTATACAAGGCTAGGATAACATTCGTACTACAATTATGTTCCGATATCATTGTTATTATTGAAATTGCAGAAAGATCATGCACCAGTTGGTCGCATTGTTTGCATATTAGTGGAACATTTACATAACAATAATGCGCGCTAATACTCTACTTATAATCCAAACATAATGAAGATGACATATTTAAGTATAGATATAATTATACCAAGAGAATAGCGTATCGTTTCCTTTGTTATTATGAGACACAGTTGGGAAATTAATAAAAAATGATAGATGGGTTTTTAACAGTATGATGTTTATTTTAAATTTATATTAATAATCATAAAGGACATTGTAGAGAGACAATACGATAAATTTCACAGCTTAAGGGCTTAAATTACCCCACGTATATTTGTTTGAATGAGCTTACAGATATTTGTTCTTTATAAGCGCATCTATTTCGAGCTCATAAGACTAATCGATTTATTGGAAAATTACCAATTAATTAATTCATTGAACAATATTAGATTCTGCATATACAGAAACACTGCATAAATACTACACATGATACATTAATTTGTAGTGAGAAACTAATGTGTGGCATGCATATATGTTTGTAAAAACTTGTAATTATTTGTATTTCCTTGAAAATATTCTTTTATTCTTGTTGAAATAACAAATTTAATTTTTTATTTAACATTCTAGAAAATTTGTCCTGAGGTTAGAAAGAACATTTTTTTAGTATTCTTTTTTTAAGTTTGTTTTCTAGATTCGGTTTCATCAATTAATTTTGCAATTTATTTCTTAAATGTAAACGAAGCTTGAAAGAGATATGTCTTCCTCTCTTACATTGATTACGAAACCAATCATTGATTTTAATAATAATGTAAATAAATATCTATCTTTTCTAGAGCTTAGTTAGGGATATACCATTCATATAATTCACCCGATATTATCTAAAAATTCCTTGGAATAACTGTCACTCATCCCCTTTAAGCTTCTTTTCCCAAAAACTCGACACACGAAAGCATTGCATTCGATTCGTGTTCTAGACAAGCTCCTCATTCCACTTTGAGGTTTTGATGAAGAACGGCGACCGATGATTAACAAACGTGTCAATCTCTAATTCAGTAATCACCGAGGCGGCGCCCTTATACCGAGTTTCACTCACGTCCATGTATAAACAACCAAATTAGATTCATCCCCAGTTTGTTGTTTTTCCATAAAAATAAATGTAAAACAAGCTGCGGTGTGGAATCCTGGCTGACAAAGATTATGTCGTTAAATTCTACATTGATTTACAATGGAATATTTGCGGATGGCGTTCCTGTTTACTTTTTTATTTACTGTTAAAAATGGTAGTTACATTTACTTTTCGTTTTCACCTGAAATCATTATACGAGAGGTTAAAAATGCTAATATCAAAGAACCTTTTATGAGTAAGCACTATTTTAGTTATTATATTAAGTAAAGAATTAAGTACTCTAGTTTACGAGAGATTTTAGCGTTTTTTGTACTAAATTATATTTGATTTCTGAAAGTTGTTTACGATAAGCTACTAATTATATGATATTCGACATAAATATTCATAATGTTAGTAAAATTAATCAATTATGGGGAATATCGTTATGGGAAATTAACGTTCTTAGTTTGGTTTCTGATGAAAATAACTAGTTGTATAATATATATACTCTACTTTTATTTGATTTTTTGAATAATAAATACTTTAGAAGTTCATTTCGAAGTTACGTCTAAGTGAGGATCGTACACTTTAAAGGAGAATGTACCCCGATATACTATATTTCCAAGTAAAGAGTATAAAACGTATAAAAAAGCAAACTAAAATTATATAAATCATTAATCTAAGATCATTTATCAAACCGTAACGTTTACTTCCATCCCCATCTTCGCAAACGACTCTTCCTTGATTTTCCAACTCGGGAGGTGATGGTTCCCACAAAAAGGCCTTCATTTCATCAAGCTTGATAAAAACCAGTTCCGGGTATTTCCTTTCTCTTCAGCTTGCCATTGACCTCAGCATCTGCGCTATCTCTTTAGATGTTCCTCTCCTCTACCGTCCAAATTGGCTATTCTCCTGAAGCATTGCTTACTCGTCTGAACAGAGATGAAAATTTGAAACATCATTTGGGCTCGAACCCAGTGATCCTGTTTCATACTTAGTCAATCAAATTTACTTTGAAATAAAGTATGGTACTGTAGTTGTTTTCATACCTGCCCGGATAGGAGTTGGGACCTGGGTTCGAGTCCCAGTCCTATTACGTATTCACTCTTCTTTTTTATCTTGTATCAAAATAATCGTGCTGATTGAATTTATCGAGCCATAATGCTTACTATTCATCCTCAACGCAAATTATTCTCTAAACCTTCCTCGATAGAAATTCAATTTAAATGAAGAGTAGACTTGAAAAACTAAATCAAACCTCGAATGTGTATTCAATTCCTTATTCAACATCGTATTTGATATCGCGACTTCTTACATATTTTCGTATAGACAATTCATCAACGACGAATACCAAAATGAACTCCCTAAAATATTGAGAACAGGAGCATTGGACGGAAGCTTCCTTCCGTTCCTAATACACCAGAATACTTATTACGCTTGCAAATTCCTGATGGCAACTGAGGTAATCTCGAGTATGGAACACCTGACTCGGCTGGAGTCATTGTAGGAAGTGGTTTAGCCACGTTATATTGTATTGGATGATATTACCCTCTAAACTCGGTTATAAAAATTTCTATTGATGAGGAAGCTCTTTGAGGTCAAATCTTCGATTTGTTTTTTGATAGTTACAATCCACAGGGAGAACTTTTTATAATACACTTTTTTCATATACGAATTGACCTCAGTGGTCGGAGTACTTTAAAGTAGTAGTATCCGAAAATCACGTAGTTTTTCCAATGCAGATAATAATATTTTTCCAAGGCATGGGTTCTATTTAATGAATATTTTCCTCTAAAGGTTTTATTTTCCTTTTTTCCCCATTTTCCCCAGAGTTAGACTTCCCCTTGCTCTAAATCAATTTCTCCTTTAACATCGGCATAAATGCTTATGGCCCACTTCTCGCTAAATTAATAAAGAGTCGTCTAGTTTAAGAGCCGTAAAGGGTGGCTCTGGCAGAGAATATTTCAAAGGGAAATTCTCACGGAGTTGTGAGGAACGACTTGCTATCGTTTCAAAGGAAAATCTCTTTAACTCTCTCGAGAGGTAATTTATATTAAAAATTATAAAATACTCTCGTTTCTGTATAAATTATGAGTTTATAATTGGAGAACTACAAAATGCTGATGAATTAGTGAACCACAAAGTTTATAAAAGGACACATTTTATAATTCTATGTCCCAAATGACTTGAACTTGAGAAGTCGATTCGCATAAAAAAGTTTTATGTATCTTCTTAAACGTCTTCTTTTGAATTTTTTCTTTTGCATACGACATAGTTCTTTGTGTATGGGAATGAATGCAGATGGGAATATGAATAATGTGACCTTGTAGAACCAAGAGGAACTCTAGAATACTGAGCAGCGTTCCCTCGACGTTGTCTTCCAGAATTCTCCAGCAGTTATCAAGATATGCAGAACTAGATTTTCTCTACGATAACCCTATGAATTTATTCTGGACGAGTAAAAGAGTTTTTTCACATCTCTTTCTGGATTAGTCCATTATATAAAGTGAGCAAGGAGCTTAGTTGATAACATTAAACCTGGGAAACAACTTTAAAAATGCAATAAAACTTCAAGGAAAGCATAAACAAATTAAAGATTAAAAAAATCATGAAATATTTATCTTCTACCTCATCAAATTTTTTACCAAATTTAGGAGTGAAAAATTGCAGTACATCCATGGAATATTTACTTGCAGAATTCTGGATTATATTTCGCGTAGAGTATGTGTCAAAGTGACGACTGCAGCCGCGTCTATGCAATGAAATACCTTTGAGTGCGTTTGGCAGTCATCAAATCATTGATTGGTTCGTCGATTGAAGAATATATATTTTTCAGTTGAATTTTTCAGTAGTGGTCTTCCTTGATGTTCACACAACCCTGTTCGAACTATAGAAAGGCTCTGGAATGTTATTGAACGGACACTTCAGAAACCTTTTAGAGTTGGGAGTTCAAGTAGCTGTTTTATGCCACTATAATTTACATGATTACCTGTGAGTTTTGTTTGAATGAGCTCCTTCTCAAATGGGGGAAACATTCGGAGGATATAAAATCTTCTCACGCGAATTGTTGGAAAATCGGGTTGGAGAGGGCAGGTTGTGAAAAAAGGGTACGTACGTTAGCTCTTTAAAGCTCTTTTACTGCTTACCTTTATTCTGGGAACGTGTACTCTTCGAAAATAAACAAGGAGTTTTGCGTAGAAACAGTGCGAGCGTAACTCGACAACTTAATGGTAACTTTAGCCAGTATTTAGTACTTGAGTATTTCGAATGATATTCTTATATATTATATAATATATAAGAATGTATATAAGATATTATATTTATTATATATTATACGATATATTACATATAGTATTATATACGTATTGTATATATTTTTTAGTTTAATTAGCTTGTAGTGTAGTGCATTAAATATTTTTTTCGTATCATTACGAAATTCATATTATTAAAAGAACCATAAACTACAAGCTTTCTTTAAGAATCACAATGACCTTCGTCCATGTAGAGAAGCTCCAAAAATGAACATCAAATGCTCTTATGATAAAAATAATACTCTGAATGACCTTGCTATCTTATCATCATCAAGGTTCCCACTAATTGATATGTCATTGATCTTCGGACTGCTCCCTTTCTCTTAATGTTTCTTTCCCATTCATTTTCTCAACTTTTTATTTTATTATCTACATATAATTCTTCTCTACCCTTTAACGAAGAGCTTCTTCATTAATTAATCTGTTCTCCATCTTAGTTTAATGACTCTCCTGCGATTTTTCCTTTCTCTTTTATGGACCATTATCTTTTACTTCGCTGTCACGCTCGGGGAACTGCTTTCATTTTCATCTCGCAAAACTGCCTTCAGGTACAAAAACGAGTTCATAGGAATCCATCCTGAATGGGTCGCAGAAACTCTATTCACGAGAATTGTGGTTTTTATACATCTGATTCAAGTATAATTCAATTTCAAAACTACTATCTATCTCTAAGGGTGATTGTTTAACTGGAGTTTGAGCGTTCGATAGTCCTACAGAGTCTATAGTAAAAAAAGGAAGCAGTACGATTCTAAAGAATCAAAATCCTTGCTGTAAAAGGAATATTTTCAGAGATATGGACGTTGAGAATCCAAATACGAGTTCGCAATTAGAATAGCTTTTGTATTAATTAGATATTCAGCCCGCAGAAGTCCCGCAACGTATCATTCGAAAATTACCTTAACTTTAGGAGATTCAATATCAGGGCGGCTAAAATCACAATTCAGTCATTAATTCCGGAACCCTTATACATTTTGAAATGTTGATTTATGAAACAATAGCGGAAGGTGGCAGTCAATATGTATAACTCAAGAGCTAACTTGAATGGAAGGAATTAGATACATGAAGATTGTTGTGTATCACAAGTTAGAAGTTCGTCTTGCGAAGATTAACTCATCTCGTTGGAGAATGGATGAGTCCTTTATTTCAGATGGGAATAATTAAGTTAGAGTGGCACTAATTGGGAACAGTTTTGCATCTGAAATCCCCAAAAAATCATAATTCATAGACAAGAACTAGATGAAGTGAAATGAGGTATTTCAGTTCGAGTGAGTTTTTTCTCTCACTTAAAGGTTTTCTTCAACCATTTCACCATCAGCAGTGAAAATGAACGTTTGATGAATGTCGTGCTCTTTTGGATAGTATTATAGCAAAAAGTGAACTGTTAAATACTTAGGAAATACCTGAGATGGGAAACGGACACAGAGTCAATTCTAGGTCTCCCCAACACCCTAACGAGGCTATAAATTCGCTACGGATCGATGCAAGAGACCCTACAAAAAGTGAATTCGGATTAGGGAAATTCAAATAATGAATTAATGGGGTAGTTTGGAAAAATCCCGTATTCCATATCTCTTAAAACTAACGAATATAATGAATACTTATATGAACTCTTTTCTGAAAAATCCAAATTAATACTTACAATTACTATTCCAAAAAGATGTAATATCAAAAAGAAAAAGGAGAAACAGTGTTATGGAAAATTAAAACCACCATATATTGGACATTAGCTCGACACGTATCAAAGATTTAATATAAGTATTATATGTGAAATTACGTATTTAACTTACTTAACAGTTTCTCGGAAATAAAATATTTTAAAATTATTATTTGTTGTTTTAGATCATTATTATAAGATCGAGTCTGATTGCTTCCAAATATATTAAATCGTCTGAATTGCTATTAAACGAGAGGGAAAAGATTTTGCGTGATATGTTTGAGAGGTAAGTCGAATATCCCGGAACCCACCCACCTATTCCGAAGAAATCCAGGACAGAATTCAAGGAATCTCACGTAACTCTACCCAATTCTATTCCAGGAATTAGCGAGCTAAATAATGAACTTTCTCCAGCTCGGATTTAATTTACCATATACCTATGCCTTTGGATTTTATGGCACAATATGTAGCTCTTTTAGATTAGATGAAGGAAACAAAACTTTTATCCAATTATCGTACGTTGAAGGGCAAATTTTTAGAATAATTGGTCCATTAATAACAATAAAATGCTTTTAATTTAAGATTCATTCAAGAACGTCTTTATCCAGCTATTTTAATGTCCTTTTGCGGTTTTATGCTTTTCCCTAATCAATAAAATTCCACCAAAACGGAGGTTCTTGAATAAAAAAATCCTTTGGAGAAAATTGAGGATATTAAATTTTCGTAGTGAGGGACAAGATTGAAGATAAGGAGGCCTTTTTACGATGGAAGGTAGAATTCCCTTCGGAAAGGTTAAAGATCACGTTAATCAGCGGCAGAATCTTTTATATTGAATGGCATAAAAACGGTATTTAATGGAAATGTAAGATGATTGGGATCAAAACAAAATCGAAAATAATTGACTATATAAATATATACTGAATATAATTATACCAAATGTTCATTTAATGTTTCTTAGCTATTTTCTTATCTTAATTTACCCTAAAATTAGTATCGAACCGATAAAATCATTAAACATTACCATTTTTATTACAAATATTACATTAGTTTACGTTTGAGTCATCAGTAGTTTCAACTTAAGGTTACGTTTGGATATTAAACTATACTAATACACTCATTAGTTGTACTTTTTACTAAATTTACATTATATATATTCTAATACTCATACATATGGTAATCATAATAAAGGGATAGAAAGTTCCAAAATACCATTTGTCCCTCGTAAAATAGACCGCATAAGTCTAACGCGTCTGTCCATGAAAGAGCCGTGGGCAATAAATGTTGGGTAGGAACCATTTTTCCTCCGGTAAAGCAATAAAGTGCCCACAAGAGCTACGTTTTCACCATCGAAGAAAAGTTAGGAAGATGTCCCGAATATATTTCCTCGAGAGAGGGTCAAATCCTTTAGACACATGTGTCTTTATCGATGCCCTTCGGTGTTCCTACCTCTAGAGCCATCTACCGAAAGGGTTCCAGGATCGATGGGCTTTTTTTCCGATTGCCCTTCTAAATAGAACCCACGAAGGCCATCTTGCTTTAATGCGATAGAAAGCCCGTGTCTGCATGTCGCTGAGCTTACCTAAGAGTTTACTCAGTCTCTTTGACTGAGGATGTGTACACGGGTTTGCACCCTCAAGGGGTGTAGCTTCCTTTTTATCAATTCTGCTTTGATTCCTGCGGATTGGAAGATTAGGCTGATGAGGCCAAGCCTAGGGAGACCAATGAGGTGGACTTGGGTAGCTGATGTGTTAAAGACGGAATTTATGACGATGTTTTTGTCACTCGATCTTTGAAAAAATATTCAAATGCGTCTTATTTTATTTACGCTAAATATAGAACTGTTCAGTTATTTTTGAGGTTAGTTACTTGAGTATCGTTACTCTTTATTATTTATTATCACCATTAATTACTGTTACTATTACTCTTGAGTATATTTGTGAAACATATTTTATTATTGTATGTATTAAATCATTAAAGGTTGTTGTTAAAGTAATTTTTACTTAACTTTATTTATAATAGATACAGTCTGGCATTACTATGTAGAATTATTAATAAAAATAACAAGAACCTCATAATTTGAGATTTTTATTAAATCGTTTTAATTTTTGCTGTCGATGTTTGTTGGAATTTATTGATTCAAAGATATTCCATCTTTGATTTATTCAGATTCATAAAAATCTCAAATAATTCTAATTTTTATATTATTTAGAAAATGTATTGTATAAAAATTTTAAAAAATAATATAATTTTGATACATATTGTATTGCACAATGATTATATAACTGTTAAGACTAAAATAACTAATGAATAAAACCTTTTTAGTCTGGAGGACCTCCACATATCGCTGCGTAATATTTGTCTTCATTAGAATCTGCGTAGAAAATAGTAAAGTTGGTTTTTAAACCACGCGGTCATTGTAAAAAATGGATGCATCTCAAATACAATGATCTAAGCACACATCATCTCATCTTCAGAGTGATACTGTTCGCACACATACGGAATGTGCTAATAGAGCAAGGCACACATCAGATAAGGAGCAAAGCTCTACGGATCAGAGTACCAGAACCTCATTTCGCTAGTTTGTATCAATGGTTGCTATAACTGTCTATAGGTCAATGGGATGATTTGCACTATTCACTAAGATTATGGTACATATTTCAATAGAAATTTCGCTTTAATTAGCAACACAACCTTTAGCTACGTAATATTTCATCGTAATGGAGAGTAATTGTCCCTTGAAATTAAAATTTACATTTGTATGGATGCAATGTATCATAAAACCTTTCTAAATATCGTAACAAACACTCAAAAGGCTCCAAACATTCGGTTATGAGTTATGATAAATTGAAGAGAAACTCTGAAATTTCATAGGATAGTTACTGATATTTTTATGCAGTAAAAAATAAGGAAATAAGGATTTATACGTCCTAGTATGGATAAATATTCATTTCAATTACGTAAGTTAATTATTTGGTTAAACAAAACGTTAGATTCAGTGCAAACATGATCTTGTGGGTGTAATTGATTTAAAATTAATTATAATCTTTTAATTAAGTGTGATATAATTCAGAAATATTAAATAATAGCAAAAATATTAAAAATTGTAGTAATTTTATCTTCTCTTGAGAAATAATACTATTTTTTCAACTCTTGATGAACCTTGAAAAAAAATATGAAGGTGTTTGAAGAAAATATGATAGGGAAATGATATCTTATCTTTTGATTGAATAAATTTCAACGTAAATTTCATACGAATAAAAATATTATGACAATAGTAACGTCTTTATAGAGCGAAATTGGGACAAAGAAGTCCCATCTTACGTTTGACCTTTATCACAGAACGAGGGAAAAAGGAAAAAAAAGTCGAAG
This sequence comes from Pantala flavescens, assembly GCA_020796165.1. NCBI lineage: Eukaryota > Metazoa > Arthropoda > Insecta > Odonata > Libellulidae > Pantala > Pantala flavescens. The sequence continues at coordinate 11,975,513 of CM036886.1, read as the reverse complement.
ATACGAGATCAAAAGGAGAGAAGAAGATTGCTTTTGTGTAGGAGAAAAACTGATATAATTTATAAACAGATGTAATTTACGTCTACTGTAAAGTAGATCGAGCAAGGAAATCATTCAAGAACCACTCACAAATGTACCAACTCTTTCTCATCCCAATTCTCAATTACGAGATTGCCCATCAGAAAACGATGTTCTGCGAGCGCAACTTCCCGATTCGATAGAAGATTCGGATCAACCGGAAAATTTATTTACGAGTGACTCACGAAAAAGTTTTCGTTTGCCGGAAAATACGCATCTCCAGCCAACTCTTGAGGTGAATGAATTTGTCTGCACTGGAGAGGCGTTTGTTTTCCTGCTGAGACTCCAAATTGCTTCGCGTAGCAGAATGGGATCTTCTTCTAGCTTGTGAGGAGATCACCCGTGGTGAGAGAAATGCAAAGAGCTCTTTATGGATGCAGCTCAGCGCGTGTCTAGAATGCCACTGCCCATACCAAATGCGATATTTTTCCTTCTACGCAGATACCACCTTCCCACGCTTTTTCTTAAGTGAGAAAGTTGCTTCCGAGATTAAGTTCGAGGTACGCATTATCCTCCATCGACGCAGGAACATACCAAATAAGGCTTTCACCACCAAAATAGTTTTAACACAATACACAAGAAAGGTTGTTTATCAAAAAGATCCGTTCTCTGCTTCAATTCTTTCACAAAATCTCCCAATAGGGCTTGTCTAAAGTCCTATTTATAACTTACTGATTGATGAGGAAAGTTTTTTTTTGTAACCAAGTTGGCGTAGATTAATACAAAGGATATAAAAGCTGAACGGTAACATTCTTTTCTCTTTTGCCTATGAATTGAAAGCTCAAAAATAATACGAAATTTTTCATCACAAAAGTTTGCTCTTTGAAAAATTGGCTCGGCTGCTGGAACATCCTCAAATAGTCATGGATTGAAGCGGAAAAAAAAAATAAAATTCTCTCTTTCGAAATGTAATAGCTGGGAGGAGAGAATGAAAGTCAAACAGTGTACAGTTCAATGCACGCATTGCGATCCGTAAAAAAAGAAACAATTTATAGCTCCGCCATAAAAGAAGTTATGGATCCCTGCTATCATTCGTTTTAAAAAATGTTTTTTTATTATTTTCGTCATAGCTGTGAATAGGATGAATGATTTATTGCCATTCGATGTCAAAATGTGCTTTAAATATATTCCGATTGGAAATCTGTCGGGATTTAAATTTATAGATTACGCATACGAGTTAATAAATGCAATGAATTGAAAATTATAATTTAAAGTTAAGTTGATTCAAATGCAAATCGCTACTTTTGATGACTACAATTATGAATAAATTCGTGAATATTATTGTATCTATTAGCATCTCCGAATCACTGTCAAAATGAAATATTTCATATTGTTCTCCAAGTCTTGGTATTTTAAATATCTTTGCTTTCGATTCAAGAATTTCCGTGAATAATATTACGTATAAATAATAACAGTATCATAATATACACCAATAATATTACCTATTATATTCCGTGAATAATATTATATAAATATAAAATAGTAATAATATTATTCGTACATTTAAGAATATATTTCCTTGAATTCCAATCGATAGTTAATCATCACCATTAATTAATCTTATCTTATATCTGAGGTTGATTTTTAAGTTTTAAAAATTTCCGCTTCTCGAACACCACCAAAACCCCTGCTCTAAAGGTCAAAAATAAAAAGAATTCCTCAAATTGATGTATCGTTTGAGATTCTGCTGAAATCGGAAAATTAAGATCTTCCTTCAATTCTTTGCTTTCGATAATTCTCATTAATCACCTCTCGTTATAGAACCCAATTGATGGAGACAATTAGCAACTCTTTCGAGTCCTTTTTTTGCGTTGGAATTTGTCAAACGAACTGTCCTTCCGCGTGGTCGTTGGCTCGCAAGAGGGGGCACTAAATCACTGGAAACATCCCCAACTGCCTTTCATCTTCATTATCCCATCCAACGGACTGTGGGAGGGCTGTCATTAGCTCTCTTTTCTCGTGTCACGGGCCACAGTCGAACAGAGACAGTGCCGAATAACGAAAAAAAAACTATTCTCAATATTGTGATTGATGTTCATATCGGAATGCACTCGGTAAAGAAATAATTGAAGCTATTGTTATTGAGCTTTGGAGTGTTTTGGGACTAAGGTTTATTTAAAGCATCAATCCTTGCTTTTTAAGATGAATTGGAAATTATTTTAGAGTAAGTAAAGACATAACTGAAGCTATTCGAAGTGTTTTGGATCTAACGGTTATTTATAGCATTAACCCTTACTATTTTAAGATGTATAATAAATAATTTTATGAGCTACATTTCCACATGAGAAGTATTACAATACGAAAAAAAAGAATGATATACAGGAATGGTTAAAGAAATCTGTAGGTCTCTAAGCAATGAATAGTAGCAACAAAACTGAAGCTTCCCAATTCAAAATTATAATCAGACAGTTGATGGTGAAAGTACTTCAGGAATAGTGAGGCTAAGTGAAATCACAAGGGAAAAGATTCACCCTTTTTGATTATAATGAAGAAATATGGCTTTAATCCGTTTTATATTTTTTTAATTAGAGGAAATGCATACCGCAGCAAATCTCATTTCATTTTGTTCTCCAATTTCAGTTCAACGGCGTGAACGATAAATTTCCTTCTAAATTAAAATTTTACGGATTCCAGCGAATTCTGTGAGTTGCTTAATGAAATCGCTACCAATGTTTGAAAATCAACCACAATTTAAGGATTATTCAACATATACCTCGTTAATATTCTCATTTATAAAATTTACTTTCCTCTCATTGTGGACTCGGTTAAGGATTATATTTGCGCAATTCCACAATTTAACTCTATAAGAAGTGCATTGTCAATGCATTGGAAAATTTGGAATAGGAGATTTAATTTCAAATTATAAACAATGGGGCATTGTCATTTACCTTTATACATCAATTGAATTTGTTGCAATTTGAAACTGATGTTCCCGAATCATAGGTGTACTTATCCAAAAAAAGTATGAAATAAGTAAGCGGTATGCCATGAAAATTCATTATCATAAGAAAATTATACGCGACTGGAACTGGGTTGCATATTTGTTCTCAATCAACACGATGTTGGCAAAATTAGCAAGAATATTTCTCCAAATAATATTGCATTAACTTGTATTTATAATTTCCCAGCGCTATAGTTCATTGTTACAACGACAAGGGGTATTTTATAATTACAGAATGACTTGGGAATTTTAATGTATTCCTTTTACTACATTTATCCTTAAAAAATTCTCCGTTAACGTTAATAAATTCATTATTATTCAATTTTCTTACTTTTATTATGATGCTCATCTTTTAGAATTCACTTTTAGCTCAACTATGAACTAAGAATAAACTATGCAACGTACTGAAAATAATCTCATATTTTAATTAAAATCGTATTTAAAACAAAGGAGAAAGAAATGAAGAAATTAACGCATTAGATCGATAATTCGTAACGTAACTATAAGTCTGTTAAATCGAAATATATTGGCATCGTTGATATGCCCCTTTAATTAGCCAATGATGGCAATTGGCTCATATCTAACCTCGCCATATGTTGCCTTGTGTGGCTGATAAAAATGTTTTGAAGTGTTATCTTTCCCCCGAAACCATGACGTCATTGCTTCTTGAGTGTGTGTACTCATTTTCTATCAGCCTAGAACACTAGTGATATGCCTACATTTTGCGCTAGTTGAGCCCCATGTTCGAAGCACGGTTTATGGTCTAATCCCGTATGCATCCTAGTAACCAATGTACATATAAACCTATGCGAGAGTGTTTAATGGAAAATTCGCCTTTGTCAACGAACACATATCAAGGGTATTGTGTTCCAAGTATTCGAGGAACATTTTCATCAACGTATTTGCATTGTTATGCTGGTATTATTTGGTCCATATCCTATGAGAACAACAGCTATAGAGTGCTAGATGAATCCGAGAAATGAATAAAAAATAGTAAGTTCCATAATTGGGAATCAGAATTTAAAGATTTACAGAGGTATTTTACTAGAATATTGTCTGTGATTACATTTATATATTCACAGTATTAAAATAAAGGGAATTAACTATGCACGAAGAGTTTGTGGGATTAAAAAATTCGTCTAACCCAATAGATATTTTTTTCAAACATGCTTTCCGCGATTAGCATAATGCTTACTCCTTAACCTATGCAAATTGCATCACCACACTATTCCCACTATTTAAAGAGGGAATGGTTCATAAGGTGTAGAAAATTTGCGTAGTCGAGTAACCTTCTGAATATTTCTGCTACGAATGAGGAAAAATTAGATTATGAATGCAAATGGTAGCAGTTGATGACCCGAAATGTGTGGAATAAATTGAGAGAAACTTCCGTGTTTACTTTTCGTTTGCATTTTTCATCATTCGTATGATTTAGACTTTAGAATTCCGACCTCTTTGAATTTTTTAGAAGAGAAAGGTTATGCGACTCAAAAAAGGGAAATAATATATTCATATACAGAATTTCATAATCTTTTAATCGACTAAAATTTTTAGTTCCTTTGAATTAGAAATGAATTAAACATAGTATACCTAAATTGGTTCGAAAATCATCTACATATAAATAAAAATTAACTTATGTATATATCTTCTCTTCATCTAATTATTTTCGATATAATTTGGTAGATAACGAGGAAAAATTTCATTATCACACTAAGTCAATTTAAATTCTAAAAATTAATAATTATCAAGATGTTTCAGATTAGATGTTTTTCTCTCAATTGTAATTTAAATTCATATTGTAAAAAAACTTGTCGTGATGAAATTGCTAATTCAATTTGAATCCTTAAATTATCCTGATCAGTTTTATCTGCAAAAACTCATACAGTGTATTTCAAGTTTTGTGTCACATAAACATATCGAATAAACATCAGTATTATTCTTAAAATTCTGTAATATAGTTTCAGTGAACCATAAAATAGGAGATGTTCGAGATAGTCAATTAATTTCATTCCATTAACTTTGAATTAGGTGTTACATTGTGGAATTTACGCTGTAATTCGCATTGACTTTCAATACACAGTTATTTTTGAGATCATTGAGATACTTCTATAAATATATCTGGTGTAGATATCATTGTAGAATTTTAATCACTTCGTGATATATCTCTCATTAACATTTCTATTTTGGCCCAAAATAGGTGACAGTTAATTAAAAGATGAAAGGTGCATAATTAAAAATTACGTAAAGCTTTGTTAGTCGTTATAAATACTGTTTATACTCATCAGAAATTTTAAAGTAAGAATAGAGAGAATGTGTATAGTTAAGAAGTCGTTTCTATCTTTATAAATAAGCCCCTTTTTAATGCAGTTGTATATAGGTAGTCGTAAAAATCTTTATAACATTTTTCATACATTTTTCTTCTGTTTTATTAGAAAACTTAACATTTATCACGACTTAAATAACTTATTTTCCTCGAAGAATGCTCAAAAACACAGTGAATAATGCTTAATAATCTAAAATTCAAGTCCACATCGTTTGTATTCATGGAGTTCACGCAGTTGACCGAATGAACAATCGTCCCAGAGTCGAAGTGTGAAAGGCAAGTTGGAAACGTACGGCTGTCACTTTCCATTTGGAAGTTCACGAATCTGTTTCGGACTCAAGACTCCGTTCCGAAAGCATTTCTCGAACATTAATCAAGTCATCTGCTTTCGCTAATTCAATTGGCGAAATTCAAGGAGCCCTATGCGAATAACAAATGTAAATATTCTCATCCAAGTTCATTAATCAGCTATTTTTAATTTGATTAATCCTTCGAGAATTTTAAAAATAATATCCTGAAAAATATATAAAAATTAATTTTAAGACATGGCAATGAGACGTTGAATTTATATAAGGGTCGAGTAAAAGTTAGACTAATTGTAAGAAAAATTAGCATTTTTTGTTATTATGATGATGTAGATGATATCGATTTTACCAAAAATGCGTGTACAATTTTTAATAGTTCCAACAAATAATATTTCATGAATCGGCTTAACTGAACACGGAGTACTGTATAGTATAAAATATGATTTTTCTTGAAATAATATCTCTTTTACTCCCCAGTTAAACTACAACACCATTAGGAACGATTTACTTTTCTTATGCATATTTTCCCAGAATTCCACTGCTATTCTCGAGTATAGACTCTTTGGGCTACACAGAGAATATTACAATACCTACATATTGGCAAATATCGCATTGAAAATCTGTGTAATCATCAGAAAGCCTTCAACATAATACGATCTTCATTTAGAAGGAATACCTTTACGGTGAAGGTTTTCCTCATACTTGCTTTAGATTCAGCTTAAGGTTTAATTAACTTATCTCAAACGAGTGTTAACAAGAATTATCATCTTCGGATTAAGAGAATTTCCCTACGATTCGAGGAAAACGATAAGATTTCGTTTGACGTTACGTGTCAACCTTTTCTCCGGACCTTTTGAATTAAGTCTTTATTCACTTTACCCAATTATTGGATCTCAGCCTATGAAAACTCTTCACTATTTCCATCGTGTTTCAGATGAGTTCATGCCAATAACCTTCGGCTTAATTAAAAGGTGATAAAAGTATCGAAACCAAACTTTTGACCAAAACACAAAAGAAAGGGCATTTTGCTTTCAGAAAATTTTCAAAGGGTTAAGTTTTAACGATGAGAAAAACAAAAAAGTGGGTTAATTGAAAAAGTTCAAACACAGTCTCTATAGGAAATGTTGAATATCATTTTTCCGGAAAAAATTTCAAATTTCGTATACTTTAACATTTTAAAATATTCTTACTTTGGGTACTGGTGAGAAATGTGGAGTCTTATAATAAAATGCAGTAATTAGATAAATAATACATTATAAAGCTGATTATTTACATATCTATGGGCTCTTATTTAACTGGTTACTAATGTCACAACTTTGTATATTTACCGAAATGGAATTCTGTTTAATGGCCAAAATTTGAACAATATTTATTAACAATTGATATTAAAACAAGTAACAATAAATTAAAATAACAAAATGATATTTTGATTATCGGTCAGAGTGATAATAAATTTAATAGCATTAATTATTATATAATATATAAAAATTAGCGTTGATAACATTTTTAAAGTATTTCAAATAAAGCGACTATTTTCACAATCTCAATACATTTCAATGTATTTTAGGAAAATTTCGTTAATACATTTTGAAGAAAGATGCAAATTTTGTCACTTTTTCCATTCTTGGCAAAATAACTTCTCAGAGTTTTTAGGAATAGCATCAGGGAATTTCTTCTTACTGGAGGTCATCCTATCTAGTATGTATGATGAGTTATGTATGGGAATGCAATGTGAATTATATTCTTTGCATTTTTATTACATCAAATTACGTATTTAATCCCAATGAATAGAGTCCTAATAATTGTATTAGTAGGATGAAAGGATAATGATGTACTCGCACGTACCATGATGACTACATAACAATGCTTTCAAATGAAAAATATCAACGAACGTTGAGTTAGCATTAAAAGGTTCAAAACAACGTCACTGTAAGGCATTCACTAGGTAGTATTTCTCGTGTATGTTTTAAAGAATAGAACACTCAGCAGGAGAATCAAGATTTGGACTAGGCTATGCTTTCCGAGTTAGCAAAGAACCAACGTACAAATTATAGTATGATTTATGCTTCGTAAATTCCAGTTTAAATTAGCGAGATGAAAAACTTTAATACGTGGTAAATATTTCATAGACTATTCACTTACAATATGAAAAAACATAAACCATAGAATTTGAACGTAATAAGTTACAGAAAATCAAATAAAGGATTACGTAAGAGTCGCATTAAATTGCTTACTGTGGACAATGGAATTAAAAGAGTGTACCTTATTGTACCTAATCGACAGTTATTTAATGTAAAACCGATTTGACTATAATTGTTTTAAATAATCCGGTAGAATTTGAGGATATACTCCAAGAGATAGATGCATATACTCCATTGTGATTCACAGCAGCAGTGAGAATAAATAGACTTCCACCACTTTCCCCAAATCAAATTGTTGTTTGATGAAGTGGCGTGTCTGATTTCAACACTCGAAGTTTTGATGACTGAAGTGTGGTCCGTGGATACGCAATTAAGTCATGACACACTCGAGTGGAGAAAATTAACAGCCTCCAAAGTTCTGTCTTTGAAGAGAGTTTGAGATTGATTAGCGACAAAATGGATGAAGAAGGGATGAAAAATCTTTCTGCGGGATTAGGCCTTAAAAGGAAAAGATCAGATGACGTAGATTTTGATTGAGAATTCAGAGGAGTTTTCATAGGCTTCAAAAACTTATAAGACCTATTAATTTTTAGTTCGGTTCGTTTTGCTTTGAAGACGACCCTTTCCAAATGCTCAAAAGGATTCTAGTTATTGAGCATCAAAAAGAGGTGAAAGTTATTGATGTGGAGTAATGTGGGTTTCTCTCTTCGAATGGACCTGTATAGGAGTTATTTACAGGTTTTATACCTCTATTCTGAATAAACAAACACCTGTATTCCTTCCATCTCTTGATATCCGCTTGTGAAGTAGTATAATGTCGTATACTAGTTGTTATACAAAAATTATTATTTTTAATTCCTAATTTTTTATCTTTCACATCACATCAGGTAAACTGAAAGCATAACTGAAAATATCATCGATTCCAGTGAATTGTTTTATACCAAGTTAGAAGTGAAAAGTAGCAATATAACTGGGACTCGAACCGAGGTCCGCTACTATTGTAGCATGTTAAGCACTGTGTCAGGTAATATCTACCAAATCTTTCTGGAACTTGGAAGACCTGGATTCGATTCCCAGTCGTACAGCTATATTTGACTTCTTTCAAACCTAGTATTTCATTTGTATGAGATAACGTGTAAAGTAAATTTACATTGCTTGATTAAATTAAGTATTCTTTATTTTTTAACCCTATTTTCTAAATTTTTAGGTTTTTATACATAAGAAGAAGGTTTATTTAAGGAACTATTGATAATATAGCTAATTATATCCTTCAACTCTCACAACGTAATAAAGTACGTGGCAATATTTGCTATTTTATTCAAACCATTGCCTTAAATATCCATTATGGTTAAATCATAGCTTATTTTCCCTCTGTTTTAACTAACACCATAGGATCGCAGCAGAGAAAAATGAAAGTAACGTGACACTTAAAGCGTAAATGGAACACTTAATCCTTTCCTCACGCAAGGTGCTAAACTCACAGGTTCGTTTTCAATTCCTTCAAGTTTCCCAAAATAAACTTTCAGCCCGACTTTATTGAAAATCTCTCGTAGCTTAGAAAGATGGAGACAATATGAGAGAGATAAAAGGGGTACTTTTAAAAACTCATATCCTGTCTTTCAAAGAACGTAAACAACGGATATCACAGACTGGTGACGGCAGCTTACGTGCTCAGCCATGTTGACTCTTACGAGTACGTATAGGCTGCATCTCGTGCTCCAAAGAGAGTGGCACATCATTGCCACGTATATCAGATGCCTTTCTTTTATACTTAGTACTTCATTCTTCTAGCTTACGTAGCTTCCCTTTTCTAAGCATCGGTACTCTTTTTTGAAGCGTATTAGATCGACTCTATCACCGTTATAAACATCATACGTTCTGGAATTACTACATACGACTATTTCAACTCAAGCTTCATGTATATTACACTCCATTTTATATTAGTTTGTGTAAAATATTGGACGAGGATTGTTAGGTACGAACCTTAAAATATAATAGTTTGCTTGTTTTCATTTTTCGTAAACATTATTAATGTGCTTTCACTTTTGTAGAGAATATCTGGTCCTTTAATATGTTAATGATAAGCATAGAATAGGAAAAGAATGGGAAGAAAAATAAGAGAATGAAAATTAATTCCTTTAATAATTAAATTAGGAAGGCTCGAGATGTAAAAGGAGTGGGTAGTTAAAGAAAAATATCGTTATTCACCCTAATATATCCGCCCTAAGTTGGTTTGAAAAAGCCTTTATAAAATCTCTCGTGGACAGTAGAGATTCGGTGAAAGTATTTGGTGCCTTAAATCTGCAAAAATATTTTGCAAAATCAAAAAGACTTTACGAATCAATATCAGCATATAATTTCTTTTTCATGTGGGATAGTTTAATTTTGTGTTAATCATTTTCTATTTGTCTCTGGTTTAGAATTAGAATCGTAAAACGGAGGGCATTATCGTAATTTTGGGAATAAATTAATTTATTTTTGGAGCCAGTTTTACATTTATTCCGCTATAAATCAGTGTTATTATATTTGTACACAGAGTTGTTCATGAATGCCTGGAAAAGAAATAATTGTCTTAGGTGATTGCATATGATATGACGAATAAGTATGCACTTCTTTCGGTTCTATTTAATTTTTTGTTGATTTATAATTTTAATATTAACAAAATCCCTCTTAAACGCTATTCTAGACCTCTCCGTGTTCTAATTCTGTATCACATTCCTACTTCGTTTACGAAAACTGTGAAGGAAATAAATTAATCGATCGAAAAGGTCATATAAAAATGTACGATCAAGTCAACTCGTAATCTTTTAGTCCTCTATGAATGGCAAAGCTATAGCCTTAAGAATCGTATTCAGAAATAATTCCTTCGCAAAAACCCGTAAACAAATCCGGTTCACACCACCCACTACTACGCTGACTCGAGTCATTTAAAAAATATCCCTTTTCAGTGAAAAGAAGTTCCGTAATGAGTTTTCTCATTCAGCCCCTGTCCATTCATACCTGGAAAACCTTTTCCAATAGATCCGAGAACAGAAATAGACGTACCCTCATCAAGTCGATTGATTTCAATCCATTATTTAATTGGAATCCGATATCAAAAGCTCTTTCCCTAATTAACGAACGTTCAATACCTTTTAAACTTTTATTCGACGATTTGATAAAATCCGTTTCGATCGTAATTTAAAACCTTTAAAATTTCAATCAATTACTGAAATAACGAATGGTGTGGATTCTCTCAAATTGTATAGCCGAGTCAACAGGAATAGCAACCATTATTAATTGGATTTCGACTACCTTTTTTTTACGTTGTTGAGGCTATTTCTACCTACGAAATTTGAAATGAAATGGAAACCTTGTCAATCTAAGCGAGTCATTTGGGATTTAAAAACTTTTTTATTTTTTACTTATCGTAACCAGAATTTTTCTAAATCTAAATAATGCTAAATTGGTACGAATGTTAACTATAAACTGGATGATAATTTCTGTATGAAATGGCAGTTAAATGAAGGCAAGCAGTATAAAGAAGCGTAATTTTCTACTCTTTTCTATCAACAAGGAATCAGTTTTCTATAAGATTCTTACGTTTTTGAGGGTTATCTTTGCTAACAAAAATTTGAGGAATATTTTACTTATGAATTTCCTTTTTATATGGAACATTATTTACCAATCCAATCTAACGAATGAAGTATAAAACAGATGTATTCCTTTATTTAACGGATGAATATTGAAACTGTTGTTCTTAAACCGTAAAGTACAAATTTATTCCTTTGTTAAACGAATGAATATTGAAACTGTTCTTAAACCGTAAAGTAGGTAACTATATTTACATTTGTATGTAATATTCAATTTTTAATAGTTTATTTAGTTTCCTAGATTGGCAAACATTTTCGCAGAAGCGCAAAGGTTGCGAGTTGTCCCAAATAGATGGGTTAGTCTCCTTTAGTCTGAGAGCAGAACATCTTCATTTAAGATCAACAGAGAAATCCCTCTATTAAGTGCCATACGTGTGTTCCTAGACTCTCTAATTGCACGAGTAACGTCTAAAAATTCTAATCATTTAATCCGTTTAACGCATTTCCTCGCTGTCTGTGAGTACTGTTAATGCATCGTAAATAACATCATTTACACAATATCGTCAGTTTACTTAAGACGATGATCTTAAATGCGAACACTTAGATAATTCGAATAATTATGAAGGATGGATTAACTTTTCCATTATTGTATGCTTCAATAGTATTCTCTAATATTAAATATAGAAGTAAGTATTAGTTAAATTAAATTTCTTATAATTTCTACGCTGATTTATATTTTTCTTTTTAATTAGTAGAAAATAAGAGTATATTTACTGCGTTAAAAATAAGATTAGAATAAAGTTTCGGAAAGAAGTTCGAAGTAAATATTTCTCTTTCCTTTCCAATTCAGTAGAGAATTGGATACTGGACAAGCATCCTTATTGAGAAGTCTTCCCAAAGTACCAAGGTAAGCTTTACATCGATTAAAATACACGATGATTCTGCAGAATGTAATCTCCGAACGATAGTTAACGAACCGTACATACATCTAGTACGTTTGCAGTAATCCTGGAAGTGGAGGGGAAACATGCAACGTTGGCATTTCGTGGTTGGAGATGAGGCAGCGGTTGTCATAGAAACGAGCGGATGAGGGAAAATCGTCGGAAATACGCCGTTCTCGAGTTTTGGTTCGAAGGGAAAAACAAGGTGGCCCATGACGTCACCCTTCCGAAAGAAAAAAAAGTCCTTTCCAAACCTGAAAGTTCGCCGAAGCTGAGAGGGAATACAATTTCATGCGATTCGTGTTGAAGTGGTCCGGATATAAAGTCATCGTTCTGCCTAAAAATCAGATCGTTTTGAAGTGTGGCGCCGACGTAATTGTATTTCTTCTCGGATTACTGTTTTTTTTTCTTGTTCCACCTACAATTTTGTGACGAATCACTAGGTGCACAAACATCGTTCTATATCTTGTATACAGTTGTTAGTCGAAATTTTCTCGTATCAATTGATTCACTGATTTCGATCATTCGTACTCATGTACATAGCTCTACTATTATTGCGTATTTTTTACAGAATCATCTATCAAGCCAACTTTTAAATCGCTTTACAAGCAACATATGAAGGAGGAAATGATTATAAATTACTTTATATACCATTATATTCACTGAATATTTCTTTTGAAACGATACATGATTACAAAATTACATTAATCTCCAAAGTGATAATCATAATGATGTACGCGTCTTATGAATATTATACGCAAATATTTCTACAAAGCAGCAGTTGCTCAAAAAAAATGTATTACTTAATTATATTTGATTTTATTTTACCATATAAACTATTCTAGCAATTTACGCTTAATTTATAAAATTTTACATTGATCTCTTGAACTGTTCATGGAATTTATGATAAACTGGTATTTATTTTTATCAATGGAAGTTAAAAATATAGTCTTTCTAGCTGTAAAGTCTCGACTAGAAAATCAAATTAATTAAGTAACGAACAGATGTGAGAAAAATTTTCCTTCTCAACTCGGGCTGTGCAGAAAAAGAATAACTTTATTTAAATTTCCTTTGAGCCTTTTTCAGAGATTCACGAACGGTCTATAAAGGTAAAGTAATCTGAAATTCAGTAAACTGAAAGATAACATAATAAAAGTCAATAAATTGTGGATTAAGAAATGTATCTCTTCATCTATTTATATTATCTCTTAATAATATTTGAACATAAAAACTGCATGTACGTGTGAATTTGATACATCGTCAACCTTGACGAAGGGATATTTTCCTTTCGCAATTTTTTTTATAAAACTAGTATCCTGAATAATTTTATTTTGATGATACCCATTTGACTAGTTTTATTACCGTAGAATCGTAATAAGTCGCCTCCAAATTATTTATTCATCTATGACCCATGTTATGGTCATGATAGAACTTTAATTTATGCATCATTTGATATTCCGATTAGTACGTTTGAGCGATAACGTCAAAACTCCAGATAAAATTTATTGATTTCTGAAACGTAGAAAAAAAAATTATTCGAAGTAAAATCAATAGTAGCAGGCTTTAATATTTTGAAAGCTATACTGTAAGTAGTTCCATATTGATATTTTTGTACAGTATAGAATTTAAATTGTTATAAACTATATATTTATTACTTAATCATTTGTGGAAATTAGCCTAAGTTATTTCTTACCACCTCTACTTTACGTATACGTACGCACTTGGGTGTGTAGTGATAACAGTATTCGTACTTCAAGTCAGACTTTAACAAGGCCTTAAGCACGTGCAGAGTTTGGCGTAGTAAATTCGAGAACATGCTCACTCAGTACATTCGAACGAATCTTTAAAAGTTCGATAAGATTCACCCCAAGGTCATGGAGGAAAAAAGTTATGCGAGTTCATAAGTTTATGGGTCGCCATCCGCAAAGTGCATTTAGGTCACGGTGGAAATAAATCTCCAATTTTATGGAAAACGAGGAAACTCTGAGGGATGAACATGGCGATTAAAGATTGAATAGAGGTATTTGTGAACATCGTGGATGTAGGTCACGTACTAAGGTCACGTTTGAACGGATTACGAATCCTTGAGGAGATCTCAAGATGTGTCGGAGGAAGGACAGTGTGCAGCAGACATTCATGCGATATACGTTTTATTTTCTGTACATCTCACTTGCGAAGTTTTACAGAAATTCATAATTTACTCTTTTGATTGGAACAATCTTGGTTATAATAATAAGATCCCTAAAGATCTCTGAGCATTAACATACGTATAATAATAACATATAATTTATAATTTACTACGTAGTATAATGTATATACATTGTTATTATTTGTACCTAGACCTTAATTGGATCTGGGGCAAAGCATTTCCGTCTCTTATCTTCAAAACTTCTTTCGTTCTTTTCTAAGGAATTTTTTTTCCTCTCTTTCGTCCACTTTGTCCCTTATTTCTTTTTGATCTTCGTCCCTGACATCATATTCCAATGGTGAACCTTGTTTCTTTATGTGTTCCCATCTTCTGTTCCTATCGATTGAATTTGAACCTTTTCTGAATCGATTTTTACTAGTGCTATTTCATAGTGATGCGGATTTCACACCTTGAGGGTGAGTAATAATCTATAACTTCCACATATATTCCATAGTAATACATTCTATTCACCTATAAGCGATACTCTAAACTGCACCTAAACAACTAATTACAATATGAACTTGTTAGAATTATGCTTACGTACAAAGCATCATCTGTATTGAAAATCGATATTACGTTCTATAATTGGACATCTTTTCTAGATTCCAGGAAGAGCAGATTATAATTTCCATCCATCAGAATATGAAATCGTTCCACTATTGTTATCCACTCGAACGGGACCATAATAAAGCTTTATTGCTAATTTTATGGGACCATAATATCGAGTTTATACGGGTCAAAATAGGCAACGACTACCCCTTCGCTAAACCTTCGCATTGGAATAATCCATAAGCTGTTTTGAGTTGTGCTTCTCAAGTAGGATAGTGGGAAACGAAATTGCTTATCACAAACGTTAAAGAGGGTTGAAACGTGCAACCGTGTAATAATTAGATGATTATTCCTCGAAAATTAAAAACTGTAATGAGAATCATTATATGATTGTAGAGGTAGAGATAATTACGATTGTATCCGATCCGCTTACGTGAATCGGAGATAATTTACCAACAATTATCTCTCTACCTGTGCTAAACCTTGAGTGACTCTTGAAACACTGAAACTGTTAATGAATTTCATTCGTTTGTTTAATTAACGAACTCTTCACCGAAGTTTGCCCGTTTTCCCACAAAACTTGAAAGAGGAGAGTTCTCGGAAACTCGGCGATCTCCCGAAACTTTTGATGCGGTAAATGTTTTTTTCACAAGTAACTATTCTTATTAAGGATCCCCATTGTGCACCTATTGGAACTAATAACGGGCCTGTAAACATCCGATCAAATGCTTTTTTGAGGCAGCCAATTATATTTTCGATTTAAAATCCTTTTGTATATAAAACATCCTTTTCCCAGAAGGTTTTATTCAAATTCTATACAGATAAAATATGCTTCGAGTAAAAAATGATTAAATAGACATTTTTGTATTAATTACATTGACTAAACATACATTACCAAAAGTTAATATTTACTTCGAATCTACGCCGTGAGATATATATGAATTACTTGTGATCTATTAGGTAAAAGTTTTATCAGCAGATTGACGATCTTTTTTATTTGAATCAAAGAGAGATTACTAATATTTATATGAAAAGTATTATACTTCCATTACTATTTCTATTTCAAACTCTTAACTGAAGAACAATTATATTCTCATTAAGGATAGAAGAAATAACATTATACAACTTTTTTCACTCCTTCCTACTATCATTTGAACAAAGCCGTGTTTCTCTAGAGCTTTCCCAAATGTATTACGGATGTGGACATTCTTTGCCAAGTTATTAGTGAAGATTACCCCGAAATATTTCTTCCATTTCACTTTTTAAGATTTTCTTAATGGAGGCTGAATGCGGTATCATCACTAATTGCTTTTAGTTCGAAGAAGTTAACTGCCGAATACTTATCGATATATAGATCTAATTCCCAACATCGCACCTTTCCTTTATTTTATATAATATATCATAAGGAATCCCATTCTCATTGTTCTTTATTTCCACGTAGATCCATTTGTAGTTTGCAAATACTCAAACTTACTATTACTTACTTCGCAGTCTGTTAATATATACTGAAAATAGTAGTGGTCCGATTACGCTACCCTGTAGGACACCCAAGGTTACATTTTCAAGGATTGAACTAATCCCTTATTAAACTATTTTTTTTGTTTTCTGTAACTATGATATTTTAATAATAATACTATAAACTAGAAAATTATAACACTAAACCTAGAAACAACTATGCTAAAATAACAATGCCTAGCTACCATGAAATCGATAACTATTGTTCTCCCAAATGTTTCCTTCGTTTCCGATGAATGTGACGATGTCTGAGAAGAGTACGTCACAACCGTGCAAGTGGAAGTGCGTTGACATCTGTCTGAGACAGGATTATGGTGACAGGACTCACGCCTGCGTATTTTCTACTTCGTTGGGCCAGTGATATTCCAGATCATTTTGACCTCCTAATATCAGTCTTCCACAGATTTCAGTAGGTTTTCGTAGAAAAAACGGATTGAATATGGAAGAAACCTCATAAAAATAAATTCGCTGTGCAACGAAAGAATCAAAAGTTTATATTTTTCAATTTTGCGTCTTAAGGATCGAACAAGAAGAATCAAGGTTGTATCCTTTTTATTCCTTTCTATTTATTTCTCCTTTTTCTATTCTTCTTCTTCTATCAATTCCTCTTATTTTATTATTTCTCTCCATTAATTCCTAATTAATGATATAAATACCTTCTAAATCGACTCGTGAAAAATCTGAATGTTTCTCACCGCATGTTTTAATTCGTATTTTGGATTAAATTCCTCGATTTTTATTTGACTTTATCGCCACGTGGGAAGCATTTAAGCATTTATATATTCATTCAAACCTTATTAAGGGATCGTTCACATTAATTTCACGCAATAAGCGATAAAAACTGTCAAGGATTCCTTCCCTTTTAACGTCCATGAAAATGAAACATTGAATTAAGGACTTTTGTCGAGTGAAGACAAAGAGAGTTGCACGAGTTGTCGAAGATGAAATTCCGGCTTCCTTTCTCGCGTATAAACACCTTTCTATTCCGATGAAAAGCTGCTTATACTGGCTCTCTGTTGGAAAGTTCCATTCTCAGAATCCTCCGCAGAGGAATACTAAAATGAAGCAATTAAAGGTGAAGTGGAAGAATTTAATTCCCGTGCGTGCCATTCTGTACGGCAGTAGTATTTACATACGCCGTTGATTCTCATGTTCTAACCCACGGGATCACGTTCATAAGCTCCTTTATTTGTTACTATAAATTAAAAAGAGAGAATTAATGTGAACTTTTTAAAGAACACGTTTTGCTATATCATCTGCATTGTGGACAATTAAATATTGTTTTTTGGTGTATAAAAAGAAGACAATGTTACGCGATTCAGTAAAAAGTTAAAATGGTACAAGTTTTTCGGAAGGATACATCTATATTTTTCAACAATTATAGATTCGGATTAAGTATGAATTAATACAAATTAATCTAAAATATTTATTTACGAATAACAATTGGGCATATCTTCAAGATGTTAAATACGTAAAAAAATATTCTTTCTAGTTCTTCATTAAATTCTTGCTTTACAAATATAGACGCAAATGAGGGCTCTGTAATAAGGATTATATTTCGACTTCACCTTAACCCAGAATAAAAGAGACAGTTTTGATCGTAAAAAAGTTTTAATCGCTCTTACGATATATATAGATGCCTTTATGAAGTCGTCTTCCAGTGCTTCTACGTACGTATGCTCCTTTCAGACAGCGTCCTCCGATAGGAGTTTCTCTTTACAAAACGATTTGAAAGGTGGAAAAAAAATTGACGAACGTTGTGAGGAAAAAAAGAAGTTGCTTGCAATAGATTCCTACGTCAGTTGAAAAGAAACAGGTTGCGAGGAAAAAATTGAATAACGTTAGAGCAAAACGCTTCTTAGAAGTTTTCTTTCAAAAGGATATTATGAGTCGAGGGGCTATGGGAATCTCTATTCATGTTTTGACGCTTTACGTTGCAATGCACGATAATTGGAGCTCATTTCTTACGCGAAATTATCGCTTGGAATTTAATAACGCCTTGCTGTACGAAATATTTTTTCGTTGTAAGATCCTACAGAATATAAAAAAATTGATTTAAAATGTCTAAAATGTATGCATAGCCAAAAGGAACCCTGGCTCATGTTCTCCATAGAAAAGTATTTCGTGATGGGGGTTCAGGTTCATCGTCCTTTGGCTTCGTAGAAAGGATAGGAGAATTAGATCAATAAGATGAGGGTTGGTTGGATCAGAGAATAGCCTGCAGGAGAACACACCAGATTACCTATTCCATTGTTCAATAAAATCATTCAAACTAAATGGAAAACCGTAATAACTGAATACTTGAACTAAGTATAATCTAACATAAATTTACCTTGTTGCGATGATTTGTGTCCAGTTAAATTTTTAGTACCTCATTTTAGTTTTGGATTATTTTATTTGTAATTTTAGCATATAAAAAATTGTGAATTAAAATATAATTGAAATTTAAAAATGTTCTATTTAATAGTTAATACCTTCTGTATATAAATGACTCTACAAATTTTAATGTTTGAAACTTTAACAATACTTCTACCCAAATAAAGAGGAACATGTATTGCTTATAAAATAACCTTAAGAAGTCAGAGTAGATTAACTTTTGGAGAAATCTTAGAATCTGGCGATGTATGGTATATTTACGTTAATTGGATTTGCTCCATCATACAATTCGGTGAGTTGTTTATTATGTTCATTCTTGAAACTTCACCTTCTAGGAAATCGTACGAGTTGTTCAAGCAAATTTTAGAAATTAGAGCAAAATAGAATAAAAACATTTCTAGCCATAATTAGCAAGCGTTTAGTGTTTGCGTTTTACAGCAAACTTAATTACCGTATTTGCTTGGGCTTCGAGATAAGTTTGGAATTACTTTATAGAGTTAAATATTTCGATTTCTTCTCCACTGATAATAGAAGGAGTATTTTTGCATGTTTAGATGAGGGTTTATGGCATAATATTTTCCTCTAAAATATTCATAATCTCATGAGAACTTTAGATAGATATCTTTTGACCTTTTGCAGAAACATTCAAATTATAATAATTCCTTATTGAGATTTAGTAAGAGAGTTTATTTATACATTCGGCATAAAATCCTTTCACTATTTTAATAATTGTTTTTGTTTAAGGGTATTTAAAACATTTGATCTAGCACAATATTATATTATGTATATTCAGAATAATGTTTATTAAAAATCTTTATTCCAAGGCTGACTATCGAGGAAAGAGTTTTTTTTAAAAATAAATATATAGTTCATTCTTTTTTATAGTTTCTTTTTGTCGAGTAAAATTAAAAAACGCACTGAATTTAAATTGCATTAGAACGCAGTCATATAAATCAATATCATAATAGCCTATTTCATTTTGTAGGAGTGTTGCATTTTGTAGAAAAACTATCATCTCGTCAACATATAAAATATAAAAATCCCTTTCAACCAATAGCAGTTTAACAAATAAAATATATTCACTAATACAGCATAAAATAAGTGAAAAATAAAATCACATAATACGAAAAAACCCTGCGGAGAACGTTTTATTTAGCCATGCTAAACAAACCGGCAGGAAGTATGAATAAGTAAGCACAACACTCAGCGAATCAGCGCTGGTACTGAGAGGAACTATCACAGATAAATTGGAAACCGGAGGAGCTTTCGATAATAATCCGCATGTCTGCAGGCCGTTTAATGAGAGTGACCGCTCCGGGCAATTCTTTCGCGGTTGCAAGGGGAGTCGATCTGTAGGCACTCCTCCATTCATTTCACCCACGCATTCTCTCCTCCAATGAAAACTGCCTTTCATTGACGTCATACGAAAAAGGGATCCGGTAGGCCACTGGCAAGTGGTACGCCTATAATTACCTCTTTTCGGACTTCTCTCCCTTTTAATTCAGTGGAATCACGGATAATGTACGGGAATAATTATCTAGTGAAGGGAAACTTCACTCGACCAATTCAATTTTTCTTCACAAAGTATCCGATCAAAGTTTTGTTTACCATATGCATTTATTGCGTCAAAGCCAAGGTTGAGCTGCTAATTATGCAACTGTAACAACTTAAAAATTATTGCCCAACAGAATAGATCAATAATTTATGATATTGAACTTGTGTCGATGATAATTACCTTCAGTGAACTGAGCTTATTATTCAAATAGATATTATTTGACTTACAAACTATTTTCGTATAAAATTAAAAAAGCAGTCATATCTAATTCAACAAATATATTACGTAAAATGAGAAAACTGAAAACCTACTCAAAAATGAAGCAAAATTAAGCATTCAAGACTTATTTTTACGTTATGGAGAGTGATTTTACTGACTTTTTTATTCTTCTGAAGTTTTGGTAGGAGCAATTACGTGATAATTGTTGCTCAAGACTTGCATTCTAATCAGATCTCTCATAGTATAGAAGCGGCGGTGGTGGTTTACTTTTCGTGCATATATTTTAATCCAGACCTGGGGTACCTGGGTTCGAGTCCCAGTCGTGTCGCTATATTCCACGATTGTTTTACTTTTGAATTGAATTTGCACGAACTCAATGCGTAAAGTTTCTTCACTTTCCCCTGAACTCATTTTAGCTTAATTGACGAATTGGCTTTAATTATATTAAATCATCGTATATGATATATCGTTAAAGCAATATTATTATAAATCGAAATTTGACGTTTCAATATCCAAAGTGAATGAAAACTTTAATATTTTTCTTACATTTAATTTCAAATGCTGTACCCTTTTAAAAAAATTAACGGCTTTCCCAAATGCAATTGATTTTCCTCAAATTAAACGCTCGGAAACAAATTTAGAAATAATTGATCCTAACCTACGCAGCGATCGTAAATGTAATGGAATCGTCGTGCGTTTTGTGCTGTTTTTATTCAGAACGATTACCATAAATTTGACGCTAAAATCATATCTCCATAGCAGAGGCATCCATTTATTAATTCAGTAATTTTTGGTTCGATAAATTCAGATTGAGAACCTTTTTGGAAGAAAAAAGTATAAGCAAAAAATCCAGAGCTGCGGGATTTTTATACTTCGCCATTGTACCAAAAAATTCACTCGTTGGAAAGTTCACTCGTTAAAATTTATTGTGAGAGTTGTATCTAATTTTTATGTGAGGCAATAAAAAATATATCTGTTTTAGAGCACGCACAATGGAGCATAATGTACGATGATATGATGTGAATAGGGTCTCAAATTATACAGACATATGCAAGATGCGTGGTCCGTAAAATATTTGGTTATAGTCTGAAAAAAGGAAAGATAATTTAAAATTCGTCTCTTCGTAATAAAATGCTTATCAATACATTAGATATTTATTCCATATTATTGTTCCTGTTGTTGTATAGCATATTTAAATATCGGGTAGCGACTTGAACAGAGCAACTTAACACAAAACAAAATGCAACATCTAGTTCATAAAAGTATACGAATCTTCAAGGTATTCACAATGCATATACAGAATTATAAAACCCTGAGGTATACGGAACCTTTGAAAAATAAAAAATACTAGTTCATAAATATATCTAAAGAATCACAAGGATATAGTAGAATATTCACTATCGAAGCAGACAATCGTATATATTTGCTAATCATCCGAAATGGACATGAATCCCACAGACTCTACCTTTCACCCGAATTAGATGAAACTCTCGTGTTTCTTTTCCAGATCTAATGATTCTCCTACGAGATCATTATTTCTCCAAATATACTCCTAAATCCAAATTTTTAACCAAACAACGCCCGTATGAACAGCATCAAACTTCTCCGCCCACGTGGAATTCCCTTGCCTGCGGTTTCTTCGTGGATAAAGGACGAGGGTGTGGCCTCATTAAGGAATCCCCTTGAATCCTGGTTTGCGGTCAATGTATTTTACAAAGCCATAGGTAACTGTATGGGTGAAAGTCAGTCACCATGTTAATATGCCTAATGAGCATGATTGAATTGTTAATAGGCGTAACTATGAGCGGCAGATTGTGTGAGTGTATACTCCCACGACGGCGAGCGGTAGAGAAGGAAACTAAAAATGTTTACCAAACTCTGGGTTCGGATCAAGACGTGGAGGCGTACCTCTACAAAATCGTTATGGGTGATTTTAACGGTCGTTTAGGCAAAGATGAGGATAATGAGGATGTAGTTGGGAAATATGGACTTGCTGAAAGAAATGAACGAGGTTACCTTCTGGGTAGAGTTAGCAGAAAGATTCAATCTAAACACATTTAATAAATTTTCGTAGATAAACGAAAAAAGAAAATGAACATGGAGGGCTTTGAATTGATTGAAAGATAAGATAGAAAAATATATAATGGTTAACAAACTCTACGTCATTGCCAACAGTGAAATGTTAAATAGCTTCAAAGTAGGAAATGATGATGGTGATGATAGGATGGTGAGAAGCACAAGGAAAGATCAACCCACAAATGTAAGAAGATGATGCTATGCTACAAAATGTGGGAACGTACAGGAAAAATAGAGGAAAAGAAGAGAAATTTAGAGCTAAAATCGAGTTATAGGACCACAAAAGAATATGTGGAAGTAAAAGTAATGGGAATTGTAAAAGAAGCAGGTGGGGAAAGTGAATGTAAATAAAGATATAAATACGAGCAAAGAAACCCGGAAAATAATAAAAGGTAGAAAGAGCTCAAGAGGTGAGAGACACCAAAAGATAACAATGAACACGAGGTTCTATAAAAAGGCCATCAAGGAAAAGAACCAAGGAAGTTATAAAGAAGTTCAACAAGGAAGTAGTTCAGCAAACCATAGGGATAAACAGAAATATGAAGTAGTCAGAACAGTGTGTAACTGTGAGAAGAAAAAGGATGGAAAACTACAATAAATATAAAAACCGTGCTTAAACGGTCAAAAATATATAAAGGAATATGGGAGCGATAAAAAAGAGAGTATACGTATCCTCATAGGATATTTACGATAAAATAAAGGTGGGTTACTGATAGTTAATATTATAAATACGGAGAGAAACATAGCAGATGGCAAATGATCAAACGTACTCTTACTTCTGGAATTGGTCCATGGATGGATGGTACATATAAAAGATTACTTTAACATTTTGCCAAAATATATTACAGATTATATTAACATATTATACATAGCAGGTTCATGTCGATTTTTTTAATTTTATTTTTGGTGTTTATGGCTCGCTCATTATTCATTTTTTCATTTATTTACGTCTCATATATAGCAGAACTTTCAAATTTACAGTTAAAGTAATAAATAAAATAAAAAAGGAAATTGAAACAACAACTTAAATAAATAAAGAGTATGGTAACGAAATTATCTTAGAGGAAAGTTATTTCAAAATATCAGCGATGGAAGAGAACATACTTTCCATCCAGTAATATTACTGAGGAATGTTCCTGGACATTTTGATATTTAAAAAAATTCTAAAAAGGTAGCAAGCATTCATCTAAATAAAGCTGTTTTAGTCGTAGCATTCTGTTCGTTATTTATTGGAAGTTTCAATATGAAGCCAATCATACGTTTCTATAAGATATATATTTCTGTTATTACATTAAAATATGCATTCAATTTCTGTATGATCTGTAATTTTACTCCATCTTGACCCCATTGGATAAACAATTATTATATACTTATCCATGTGAAACATGAGCAACAAAATATCGCGCTTAATTTTGTCAACCCTCTTGGACAAAGAGGTATACCATACTTCCGCCGATCAATGGTCGTTGGAAAATACAAGGGCCACCACTGCAGAGTTTCCCAGAATAGTCATCGATGAATATTCATTCGACATATAAAGCGATGCTCTCATTGTGAAACAAATTATTCAGGTGACAGAGCCGTTGATGAAAATGAATAGTAATTGTATTTTTGGACGAGTTCGGCGTCTTCCTTAATCTTACGGCGAGAGAATTTTCAACGGAGAACGATGTTCATTTACGATATCGTAACCGAAAACTTATGCGAGAACATGAATACATTTGGGATGCATTATTTGATGTGTCCGTTTCAGAAACGTAATTTGACGGCTTCCCACAATTCCGCTTCTAACTAATGAGTGGATTGGTGGATACGTATAATTCCTGTTCGGTGGGAATGGAAATGAAATTTTTGAGGGGGTCGGTCCGAAAATAAACCATCTGGAGCTGTGGTTCCTAAACAAGGGTTGTTGGTTGTATCCCAATTACAGCTGACAGTTGGTAAATATTGAAGACAATGCAACAAATCGTTTAATAGCCATTGTAATCATAATAGTTTTGTATGAAGATATCCTATTATGTATTATGAAGATGTTTATGAGATATCCTTATATAAAGAGGTAATGAGATGTTGTTAATAAGAGCCCGGATAGCTCAGTCGGTAGAGCATCAGACTTTTAATCTGAGGGTCCAGGGTTCAAGTCCCTGTTCGGGCGAAAATTTTAGTGCTACCACCTGGCCTGGTGCCTATTTTTAGCTCCAACACACGATAATAATATTATTTACTTATGGTTGATCCTATCCCTCGTCGTCTATAACTGAATTTGCTTAAAATACAATTGCGATAAATTTTATTTTCACAAACATTTCGTACTCTTAGTGGATATATTATATTCTTAAGAATAGATTGAACGGCTTGAGAAATATGATTATCAGAGATTTCTAAGGAAATAATTCCATCGATGCAGATAATATAAATGATAAAAAAAAGTTTTTGTGGAGTTGGATGAATGTATTATATAACCATATGTCGAAGTATCTTACTCTTCGTCTCTGCCTTTCAACACAAAATATCGTAAAATACCGTAGAACCTAAGTATTTTATGTACTATGAATTTTTTATGCCAATTATTATCTATTTCTTTCCTGTTTCCAAAGAGTAAATTGTATAATTGTAATAAGTATTGATTGCCATTTTTTGCATGTGCATATGGTGTAAATGCTTTCTCTACACACTTGAATTTGTTTGCTTCTGTTCCTTTGTCTTCTATTGGTCTATAAAAATTAAAGATACTCTATTTTTTTATTTGAACACGTCCTTCTGATTAAGTTCAGCGTTCCATTAATCGGTAATTTTGAATTTAATCCGAAATATCAACATTTCTTGATTACGCGCAATACAATTTAGTTACTCTTTTGTAAATCAATGTTGAAACTGGAGGTGGTGGTGTTCAAAGGATATCTTTGAAGTCCTTTGATCGTATACTTCGACTATTCAGTCTTAATTTGACTTACGTGGTGAAAGGACGTTCTCTTGTGAACATCGTTAGCGTTCCTAACAGCTTCTGACCCACGGCCAACCGCCCATCGATAGCCGCTGAAACTCTGCCCACTGCCCCGACTACCTGTACAGTAATTCATTCAAGGAGGGGTGGGTTTTAAACCTAAATATTCCACGTACTATGCTTTCCTTGTACGTATTATTCTATTTCTTTCTTGTTTTCAATTATTACATTTCAATATTGATTGCCATTTTATGTATGCATATGGTTTGAAATACCATCTCTAAATACTTAAATTTTTGTTCTTTTATCTGCTATTTCCTTTTTTAAATAATAATCTTTAATTCAAACTTATTTTTATACATTTTAATCAATCCTCTTGCTTTCCTTATTCCTTATTCATATATTTTTACATATTTTGATGCAGTTTTCAGTTCCTTTAATGTCCTTCAGGTAAATTCTTATTTTGTTCCAAATCCAAAATCTCAGCTCCTGCAGCACTTGTTTATTTTCCTCACCAAACTTTGCGACGCAAGAAAACTTTCAAATCGCACATAAAAAGCAGCGGGTGTTCTCCACTTCACCAGAAAGTTTTACTTTTATTTTATGCGGTTTTAAATCCTTAAAGCCATTAGAAGTGGGATGGCTTCTTATCGAATTGCCTCGCATGGTGACTCCGAACATCTTAACGTGCGGGACTGTGAATTCAACCATGAGGTGAACATACAAGTGGACAATTAAGAATCAATAACTGTCCTTCTCAATGAGGTATACATACGGCCAATGCACGCGAATTATATTTTTCTTTTCGAGCCTGAGGTGATCTCGTCTACCATTGTCACTACACTGTCTCATTTTATCTTAATATTGTCCTGACCTTCAATATCTACACGTTTCCTTCTCGGGTCACACATTCTTCCCGCATTTCTAAGTAAAGGCCTATCCGATAGGACACTTGCCGTAAGAAAATCAACGTTGCATTCGATTTGGAATTTCTCTGATAGCTCAGCCTCGTCCTGAAGTGAACCAGTACCGATTTACTGGCTATAACATAGAGAGTCGACGGACACAAGTTTGATTGTCCGAAAACGTAAAAATCCTTATCTTGTACTCACGAAGTTTCATCAAGGAAGGTCCATACGTACTGGCCATCAACCTACCGTCATCTACCTGAATTATTGACACTAACTCCTACTATTTTGCATTTCGAATGCATTGCAGAACAGAGTTATTCTTTTAGTTTTTGATGCCTATTGTCTAATAGTGGTAAACATTTAATCTATATTCATGTTATTAGACGCGTTTGTTACTTACTTTTTTGTTTCCATGGACCAATAAAAATTATCATCATTATTATGAACGTTTTAGGTATACTCTCCCGCACAACTTAACTATCTTCGTCAAATTTATGATCGATTTTAATAAACACCTTTTAATTCTCTATGTATCCTCAACAGAATAATTAGAAAAAAATATGTAGAATATGGTTTACTTTATTCCCGGGTAACTTCAAAAAATCTTTGTGCGAGCATACCACCTCTGTGTTAGGCCGAAATTTTTCATCTTACCTTCGCTTGCTGAAATGAGTTCTCTGCATATATTAAAATCAGGTTTCGTAGGCTATGAAAATCATAATAAGCATTTCTTAATATCTGTGGGGATCGATCTGTTGTCATCCCGGTTTCAATCCTTCATCGCTTATGATTTAATTGAAGTACGAGCGACGAAATTTCATTTCGCAGAGGTTCGATGACCTTTTAGGCTTCGTGCCACGGTAACAAAGCGACGTATGATTTTTGGAAGTACGGGAACGGTGTTGTCGTGTCAAAAAGCGGGTCATCACCTGTTCAATGCGACTTCAAACGAGGACCGAGATGCTACGTTTGAGAATAGAGGGATGACAGTCGATAGGCGTAAATTCGAGAGAAATACCGATACTGTTTGTCGAATTTACGTCCCTGACCTTTACAGAGCTGTCAATATTATCTCTACAAAAGCTCACGCAACGTCTTGAGAGAAGGGTTTGCCAAATATATAGAAGATCTGAGAACGATAGCGAACCGATTTCAGAGAAGGAAAGCAATGTACAATTATCAAAATATAGTCCATATCTATGTTCTTAATGTATTACTCTTAAAATCTAAAATCTTCCCATTCGTCAAAATTATATTCGTTGAAGAACTTTTTAAATTTCGTCCTTAAAAACTTTGATTGACGATAATTTCTGAAATTTCATCGCTTATATTCTCTAAGCTCGGATATTTTTGAATAAATTACTGCTTAAAACATAATGGAAATATAAACGGTAATTGTACGATGTGGTTTGGATTTAAAATTAAGAATCTCTAAACTAATTTATGCTCATGCGTCTATCTTTGATTCCTTCTTTAAGATTTTAGGACATTTTAATGGTCGATTAAAAAAAATGCCAAAATCTGCATCATATCACTACAAAAGTACTTCTTAACCACTAAATTGAATATGTCCTAAATCATTGATTTAAAATTTCGTCATATCTCTAAAAAATATTATAGTTGCTTTTTTGGTCTATAAAAATATAAAATCTTTCAACCATCTAATGATTTTTATGTATCAGCATGAACGTTGTTACAGTCAGAAGAAATTTAAATGATCTCTGTCAAATACGGCCACGTAAGAAACACAGCGGTGTGCAGGTTTTTAAATTAAATATTGCGAATTATACATCTCTAGGTAAACAGTTTGTTTGAATGCAACAAAAATAGCAAATGAAGACGAAAGTTCATGAATTCCTGTTGCTCTACATCTGAAATTCATATCCGAGAGGCGAATTAAAGTCAGAATTTATTTACATGCTTAAGCAAGCTTAATTAATCAATCAAATGCTCTCGTTTAATACCAAGTCGAAAGACAAATAAGAAGCGTAGTCAAATCATTTTAACTTATTTTACGAAATATGCAAAAACCTAGGCTTTTCGCAAATACATTCAGCCATTCATTATTCATACTGGTAAGAATATTCGCTGTTTTTCCTTTTAAAATTGAATCTCTCGAGTTAACTCTATTGAAAATTGTCTTCAATTAATTTCAAACGTGTGTCGATCAGAGTGTACTTGGTAGTGGCCATTCACTACTACAGCAACGCTGAAACAATTGAAATATCAGCGATAAGAAAAAACCACGCCCCTTTCAAGCACGAAGATCTCCGTATGGAACGCATCTGTAACAGAAATAGGAAAGGCAATCGGTAGAATCAATTTTGTTTCTCTCCTGTAAAATTGGGTGGTATCCGTAGTCCAATGCGCATTTACTTTGACCGAGATAACTCAACCTTTCGATCTGTTTTATCTCAATATATGACCGCCCCTTCTACTCCTTTTTTTGTGGAATCCCAGGGGATGAATGTAGATCAAAAAGATCTGTAGCGCGACTAAAATACATGCCCTTCGCCGATATGCTCCTAACGCCTACGTCTGTGAATGAAATTTCTTTTTTTATATATTCCTTCGATTGGTAGATTTGGACTGAATGCGAATGTACTACCTTTTTTGCCTTCAGGTGGTCCCCAGGTGATACAGGATTTTCTGCATTGGTCACCATTCCGTTTTTCTCCATCAACGTGGAATGAAATTTGATTTTTACAATAGATCCCTGTGTTAAAATGAAGATATTTGTTCTCTGATAGGGGATTCTGATAGATTTGCTACTGAAAACTACAATTATAG
Organism: Pantala flavescens; assembly: GCA_020796165.1. Classification (NCBI taxonomy): domain Eukaryota; kingdom Metazoa; phylum Arthropoda; class Insecta; order Odonata; family Libellulidae; genus Pantala; species Pantala flavescens. The sequence goes on along the minus strand of CM036886.1, from coordinate 11,946,089 downwards.
ATGAAAATTTGAAAATGAAGTAAAATATTAATTCACGGCGATGTTGTTATCGTTCTGGGTACTTAGCAACAGCCACAATAGGAATATATTTTTTAATCCTCAGTCTTGCATTGAATACAGGTACATAGATGATCAGGAAGTTATAAAAAAACTTTTAGTCCTATAATTTTATTTACGTGTTGGAATTTATAATTAGTCTCTTCGTTTCTACAACTTCATTGCAGTAAACAATTCAAAACATCTCTTAACAAGTAGTCTCAACAAATTGAATACCAGTTTTAAAGTACTATATTCTTTTATCGTTGAAGAAGAATATATTTTTTATGGAAGAAATAAAAGTTTTGCTTTCTGCTATTTCGTCTACAATGAATCTTCCATAGTGGAAATTATTTTTAAAATATAAAACAAATCTTCGATAGAGGAAATTATTTTTGAAACAAAGTTATCTTTCGTAGAGGAAATAATTTTCGAAATCCACAATTAATATTTCGTAAGGACAATTATTTCTAGGACTGTACTGTGGTTATTAATATTGCGCCAACATTTCCTTGTGACAACATAAACCAGCGTTTTTCAACAGCACTCCTAAACGATCCATCCTTCGGAGGTTATTAATAAAGCCGTCCAACCGAAAGCCCCAAAAATGATGAGATGAATTAACCGGGAGAGGATATATCCTTTATTTTCTGGGATTCAGTTCCTTCGAAAGCACTGAAGTGGCTGCGGTAGTTAATTTATTTCTTGTTCTTCGTAAGACGCTCGTTCCGAACGAATTATACGCTAGATTACAGTTCTCTGGAAAAATTTCCCGAATCCCTTTTTTATACGTTTTTCCTACACTCGAGTAATTTCTCTGCGTAATTCACGTACGGTGATATTATGATGCTTAATAGATTATAAAATGTTACACCTATATTACATATGTCACATATGTGTACGTAAACTACTATAGGCTTAACATTTTATAATCCATTAAGCTTAAATAGATATAAAATTGCTTAACATTAGCATTGCTGTATTAAATTTCTTTTTGACAGTTCTCTTGAATCAGAAGGTGTTTTTTTAAACCTCCTTTCAATTGTTCATTTTTCAGAGAAGGGAGTCATTATTGAAAGTTATTTGTGAGTCGACGATTAAATGTAAAATAGTTACTTAGCAACACTGTAATTCCTGCTTCCTAATTTTAAACAGATCAAAACATAGTATGGGCACCTTATTATTATCTACTAAAGTGATTTAATCTAGTGTAACCCAACGGTTAAATTTTGATTATTAATATGTTTACTTTAATTCCGTCATATAAATACGACGCTAAAAGTCCTTTCTCAAAAGAAAACTTTAAATTACTTCAGTATACTTTGAATGTGGTAAATTTAATAAAAATTTAAAGAAAGTATAACTCGATTAACCATAATAAAAAGAAAGTTTTCAAATCCGCACGGTCATTTTGCAGATGCGTAATTCATTTTATTTGATGGAAACTAGGAGCATATTTGATTATTATGCGGGAACTATTATATAAATTTTTCTTTAATATATGGACTAGTTACGTAAATAATAATCGTTACGTAATGATTAAGTTAAGCAGGAAAATAATAGGGTATCTTTTTGTAAAAATTCAACAATGGATAAAACTTTTAGATTTGTATTTAAATTTCGAGCATTGCTTGTTTGAAATTCAGATGATATCCTTCCAGTTTCTCAGAACTGTAATTTCAGTTAAACAAAGCAAGTGAGATTAAATTCGCAACCTGATCCTGGTAGCAGATGCATGCAGATTATTCGAACGAGTTCCCTAGAATTGTACTCTTTCCAAGGCCTCATTTTTTTATTCCATCTCAAATTTTCAGATGTGGCGTAGTTACAAATCAGAAGTACAAAAATCTAACTCACAGTTCATCTTAAAATGTTTATAGTGTAATTAAAAGTTGTAATATATTCTCTTATCTTACGTAAACACTCAGCCTGCTGCTTAAGCAAAATTGCTTCAGCTGAAATTATAAGTTTTGCGGCGTAAGGCGTAGTTTTCACCGAATTTTAAAGTACTTTGCCGTTAAAAAAAGAATATGGTATCAATAAAATACAATCAGTAGAGAATTTTTAACAGAAAAAATTATTATACAATGTTACGCATAAAACATAATGAAATGGACACGTAAATGAATTAAAACTATGTTAATGATGTCTAAACTTAAGAATTTATACTTTTTATTCTAACCTTCTACATATGTATATTTTCTAACTAGAATCTTCTAAGTTTCATAAAGTACAATTTCCTTTGAGTTAGAATTCCCTTCAATGCCAGAAACTTCATTCAAAAGCTTATAGTGCTACATTTAGGAATCTTTGAACATTCGGGTAACTCGAGTGAATTAATAATCTAAGGGAAAGGAATTAAAGTAGATATAATAATAATATAAATATTAACCGTTGAGTTACACTTGATTAATTATTTCCTTAACTCTGTACGTGATGAAGTTTTTAGGTTATTATTTGATTTAGATTCAGAGTCAAAATTTTAGATGTCACCTACAGACATTCTTCGTAAACTTAATTAATTGAAAACCTCAACTTTTCTTTTCTTTCCTTCAAATTTAGTTTCATTTTTTTAATTTCCAACAGATGCGATTTAGATTAAGCTCGATTTAATTTTATCGCGTAATTCATTATGTTCTTCACGAGTTAAATGAAAACATATTATTTTCCAATATCGCGAGGGAAAAGTTTCGCGAATGGGATGACGTAAAAAGTGTATTTTTTAAGTTAAAAGTAGAGTACAGTTTTGTAAAACTTCCATAAATTTTTAACAATATTTAAGGATCTTAACGATCTTTCCATCGGGGTATAAATTATTATTTTATTACTGTATTCGGGAGAGTTTGTGACAATCAATAAAAAACAACTGTTAACCAAAAAAAGTTTTTACATCTTGAGGTGATACAAAGAGTATGTATCTCATACTAAGGCAGTGATGACACCATTGGAAAAGAAGAGAATTCCAAAATATTCGGATTCGTGCGCATAATTTCGGGATCAACAGAAGTGCGTGTTGACGCAATCCATTTACGCTAGAAGTTGACTCAATTTTCGACGGGAAATTTTGGGTGCGGAGGAACTGCGCTTCAGGGGATCGTTTCTTCATGGTTTCGAACGCAGAAGCCAGGAAGTTCTCTCTGGAGAATGAACACTGTTATGAATAGTCCTTTTTTGCATTCCCGCTACAGCATAACAAGTTGAATACTTTGGTTTGTAGTAATGCTAAAGATATCAGACGAACTGGATGAAAATTAATATAATCTTCAAGCTTAATTATCTCACAGTTTCCGAGAAAAATTTTCTTCGTTAAGACAGCCATTTAGCAGTCTTTTAACCCTGATAAATTATCTTGTTGACACTAGATTTCGGAATTGTGCAAAGAACTTCCCGCGATGAGTTTGTACGACTTAAATCGAAATTTAATTATAAGTGAAAAATTCGAACCATATGACGTATATTGACAGAGTGGTATAGTGCTTGTAATTTATATATCATGGTGGTATAGCGGTTAGTATATATACCCGAAAGCGTGGGACCTGGGTTCGAGTCTAAGTAATGACCCTATTTTTCATTTCTGCTTAAAATTTGAAAAGCGCGTGGAGTGGAAAATAGTGACATGACTTGGACTCGAACCCAAGTACCCACTTGTAGAGCAGTTGTGTAGCATACGTTATCAGATACCTGGGTTCGAATCCCAGTCATGCTAATATTTTCACATTTTTAAACTTTCTATTAAACTCGTATAAATTCTCCCGTCGAAAATTTTAATTAAAGATATTTATCATATACGAATACCTATATAAAAGAAATATATTTTCAAATTTTTAAGCTGACAGTTACTTCAAGCAAAAAATGAAATGATATAGATCATTTGCAGCAAACAAATAACAATTGAAACGCTCAAACATTTCTTATTCCTACAAATATCCAATTTTCGTTTCCAACTATGATAGCTCATTAAATTTCGGAACCATCGCGTTTTTATCGTCCTTATCGCCTCTCCAAGTCATTTTCCGATAAGAAATATCGATAGGGCCCTTCTGCAAATCGGAAATCGTTTCTTGTCAGTCGAATTTCGGAACGAAAAAAATACATAAAAACTCCCGCATTGAGATGGACAAAAAAAGGAAACCACTCACGTTCACCAGTGTTCCCCCGAAGTTTCTTCGAATTCGTTTTTCCAGAGATCTTCAATTGGTGCGAATCTCGGTTCCGTAGCGTTGGTGACTTAAAAGGATTCCTTGCAAAAGAAGCGTTGTTTCGGAGGCGAACAACCTCCGACACAGCCGCCTGGAACGGAAACAAACACGGGCGGTGAGGTACCGAATCAAAACAAAGCAGAGCAAATATGAATCACAGCGAAATAAATGGGGAATACCTTATAAAGAAACTCCCAAATAATGGGATGCGTAAAGCAGACCACGGATGGATAACGTTAGTACAATCAAAGAGCGCGTTTTTAAGGTTCGGAAAAATTGCGAGAGAATTAATTTCTCCGAGAAATTACGCTCTCAAGAGATGAGAACGGATATCCAACTCACGCGGAGGGGATGGAGTCCGGAAAACACGTAAGAACGAACTTGTTTTCGTGGATAATATTTGGCGAAGGGCCGATACGTGTTCTTTGGTTTGGAGTCGTAGGAAGGAATGATGAAGGCTCTGGTTGGGGAGGGAGGGAGGGGAGAGGGTTGGAGTTTGCGCGTTGTGAACGTTAGAAGCTGGGATGGGAATCTAGAAAAATAGACGCGTGGCGAGAGAACAAGATGAAGGCTAAAGCGAGGGCATCTTCGACGTGGCATTTGATGGTTTTTGAACGACACTTTGAGATGGAGATGTTGGTTCTCCGAGATTCTGGAGCGACGGTATGCAAACGAGTGAAAGAAAGAGTCGCATCAAAGTGGTGCCGAGAGTGAAAACAAGGTCCAAGTGGGGGTTTAAATGAAGGATAGGAAACTTTTAAGAACTTCCTAATACTCTTATAAAATACTTAACACATTTTTTTACATTCCTTAAGCTTTATTCTTTAAAATAACTTAATATTTATTATACGATAATATATAGTTAATTTATTAAACTTTTCTTTTCGATGAAAATATTTAGAAATTTAGAACTCTTTGATCTAATATATTTTTTATTTTTTAACTCCTTGAATTATTTAATATTGATGTAATTTCTTTCGAAATGATCAACTAATTCCCATATTATCTTAATTTCAAAACAAATAATCTTCTTATTGGAATTTAGTGTGAGCATTTTCGTAGTAACCATTAATCCTTTGTTGGTGAGCTTTCAGACCTATACCTTTTACAACTACAGCTTTCTTTTCTTTCCTTTTTTTCCCAGATTTACTGAGAACCTTAGAAAGCTCCACGGCATCAATTAATTGCTCCTTTAGGTCATATATATTTCCCTCGTTTACACTTGTTACAAAGGGTACAAAACTTACGTGGTAAATCAATAACGAAATGCAATCAAATTAGTAAATCACTAACGAAGCGTGAATTATTGAAATTATTTAATCTTTTATCATTTATGTATCATATTTATTTAAAGAACGAATTAGTTATCGGTTGAGGACAATTTTGAAAGGATAAAGGAATTCGCTGGCGACTGAAGTGAGGATTGTTTTCTGACAGTCGCCGGATTTAGTCTTTCGACGCTCGAGTAGTTTTCGAGTGCGTATTCTTAAGGTGCAGTTTGGTTCTCTAATCGTCCATTTGAGGTGTCGCGGGAAATGGCAAAGATCACGGCTACATTATTCCGATAACCAGCGCCAATAGCGGTGGGATGTTGAAACTGTCAGCTGTTCTAGACATTATGATTCTTCCAGCAAATCTTAATCCTATCTAAGACGTGAAGGTGTTCTTCCTGAATGTCAATGAGCCTCCAAGGATCTCTAATTTTGTCCTCAAATGCGTATTCATATTCATACAATCCATAGTCATTAGAAAATGAGTCGACCACACTGACGATAAGGGTTTGTAGCGATCTTAATGGGGAAAATATCGTCCTACTAGTCATAGAGGGACGTTGTTCCAAAAAATGAAAATATTATTGCTTGATGATGACTATAAGGGTCGAAACCTTAGAAGTGGATTAAAGTTTATGTAGCATGACATAAGTGCTTTCCTCATTATTCTTGTAAGATTATTATTTACTTACCTTTTATTGAAAATATTTAACATTAATATCTTTTTGACAAAATATTAATATAATATTATAATATTGATAAAGCAACATCAAGATATGTTGATATACATTTAAATATGTTGTGTGTTTTTGTTAAAAAGTATGTTTTTGGTAAAGTCTAAAATTAAGGACTATTTCCTGAATTATAGTGTATACGTGAGACGGTTACTTAGTTTATTTTTTTGATTATAATAAATTAACTCAGTTAAAACAAGTAAAACCTATTGTCTAACCCCAGGAACCACCTGACGAGCCAATTATTGGCTCAGGTGGATCTTAATGTTCAGAAAAATAATAATATGTGCTAGTTTTATAATTTATATATGTATATTATGTACTAGTTTTATAATAATATTTATATAGGATGTATCATTGAAAAATATTATGTATTATTATTACTTTGTATTATTATTACTATATATTTTGTTGGCTATTGAATAATTAAATATGTTGTTAAATATGAATTAATTATGAATAAATAAAAACTTAGTATTATTATTAATACAACAAATCGTATCTAAATCAACTAATATATGCGGCATTTTAGCGGCATATTTGAGTTTTTCGTCGCCTTTTCTCTTTTAAATGATAAATCTCTCTTTTCTTATATCTTCGAAGCGATATTTAGATCATTTTATTTAATGAAATACAACAATTCTCCTTCTTTCCATATACTTTTATGTCATTGCTCGGTATCATCCTTATCCAATGTGATTTATTTTAAATTTTTTGCTCGTAATTAAAAATCTCTGATAAGGATCGATAAAAAGACAACTTTATTCTTTTATGTCTATTGTTAAAAAAAACATATTTGCAGAACTATTAAATTTCTTTCTCTGAATCCGTTCCACGAACTGCTTCTTGACTTAAGTCTTTTGTCCTCTAATGATTCCCTTATGGCTGCTAAAGCATCTGAGTTACGCTAACGGATTTTTACGTAACTGTTTTTTAAAAAGCGGATCGCCTTTCGCTGTACCTTTTCTAATTCGCGAATGCATTTCTTTTCAGCGGTATACCGTAAATTACATGTGTATAACAGCATAAAGTACTATCACTTCCGCAATTTTTCATCGTTTCTACCCGCTATTATCTTCACCAAGCCGAGTTTTTTTCACCACTTTATCGCAGATAATGTGCATGACCCACATTATAATTTATTCTTAGAATCGCTCCAAGATATTAAATCGATTCAACTGATTTTTTTCTCCGGAGACTTTATGGAGTTTTATTTGCAACAGATTTTCTTTCACAGAATCTAATAGTTGAGCATATGTCTATATAGGTTCTAATTAGAATTCATTGCTTCTAATTCTATATAGAATATTTAAAAGAATTAATCTGTCCTCAATAATAATGATTTCCAGTAAATTATTGTCTCACCTACAAACACTGTCATTTAGCTGCAAGTTATCAATCAGAGATTTCATATTATGGTTAATTTTAAATAATATCTTTTCCAAAAAGTTATATTGGTGTTTCATTCATATGCTCATCATTAATGCACACTGAATAATGTTTGTTTACTACAGTAGGGTGTTGTATGTTTACTTAAGCCCCTAAGTCAATAATTCAGAAGGGAATTCAATAGTAGTTGTGACCTTGCGAAAGGAAATCATTGAATTCTATCCTTGAAATCCTTTCCCTTGATACCAGGGAGAAGAAAAAACTAAGGAATAAATTATAATTTTCATTTTAAATTTTCATTCGAAATTATATATAGTATGTACATAGTATAACCAAGAGAGTATATCATACCGAATTCGAAATTATATAAAATAAACGCACGAGAAAAATTTACTTTGAAAACATATGAGGTTCAACAGATCTTCATCTACCACGAAAGGTTAAGAATTCTTTATTCTGAGCAAGTATGTATGAGAGTTTTTTGCCGAAATATAGTATGTAACGGTTATTAAATTAACATATTTTGTGAATTATTTCTAATGAAACTATTGTGACGCAAACAATGAACCATCGTCATTTAAATCGAATGTTTCGAAAACGCAAAACTTTCAATGTTATCTCCGTTAAATCAAGTCAAACCCGCACGTGTGTTCCTGTGTGTTGTCTGTGCGAACAATGTATCATAATCCCGCACTCCATTTGAAGGATGATCTGCCGTCGATACATATCGCGCATTATTCTCCGAATGAAACCAATCAAATATCTGCGAGATTTCTGACGCCAGGCGGCGCGTTCACTACTTTCATAAACATCATCATTTTAACACCCTTTTGTCCCCGTATTTCATCAGCTTTTCAAGGATTCCTTAACGAGGTGACACATATTGGATGAAAAAAAAGAAAGATTCAAAAAGTACCCAAATCGCGTAGAATAAAGAAACCGAATGACGCAGATGACTTCAAAATATTTCCGAATTTCGCAGGAAAATGAGGCCAACACATTCGCGTCACAAAAAATATCAGCCGTAAAAAAGTGGCATCGGTGGGAAAGACTGGGAGTAAAAGAAAATTGAGGAAATATGTTGTGATTCGCCGAAGCAACAAAGATTTTTACGACTCTTACGAGAATGGTTTTTTAAGATTTTTTTGGTCCAGTGCTCATCTTCTCTTGCTCTGTTTGTGGCTTTTGCAATCATCCTTCATCTCAATCGAATAAAATGTGGCTATTAAAAGGGATGAGCATTAATTTGAAAAATCTTTCTCTTTTCTGTTTTTTGAGGTTCGGGAAAATTTTCCATTTTAGATATGACGAGTTTTAGAAAAGCTGAATGAAGATAGGTTTTTAAAATATACTTTGTTTCAAGAAGAATTTATCTCATTTAGCTACTGGTGCATATGTTTAAAAATTACTAAAGTATTATAAATCGCCTCCAAGATTGCTGCATAACTGTTGTTGGTTACAATTTGACTAATGTCAAAATCTTTATAATTATAATGAATATTTTCTCCTTAAGACTAATGACAGGTGTTGCAAGGACCTCAAATGAACATATTTTTCATTTGGATTGATTTCATAATATAAAATTCTCTTTTCCTCCAAGAATGATATCTTAAAGTTTCAACTCTGAGCATCATTATTATGTCATTTCTACTGTAACTAAAATTACACGAATTTATACACTCCTAGTTCATTTCTAACCCTATGCAAATTTTTTTACGATATTTTCAATGGATAATTTGGGATATTACAATACTTTAAATGTTGTTTCCGTAATGAAGAGAAAATTTAGATCCGTCTATTAGTGGTTGGTATCAGTTTATGAGTGGTCATTTCGTTCTTCAATTTTCAGGGGAAACGAAATATTGAATACTCTTACGAAACTCCATTATTGTGTGTTTCGTATCGAATGACAATTTAGTGTTCCCATTAAAACTGTATTGACTAAGCGGCGACCGCATCTTCCTTCGAAGTCATATTAATGGATTAAGAAGAGAAATTGAAAATCTTGGAAAGATCTTAATTAAGTTTCGGATTTGGGAAATTCAGAATTGGGATTCGTCGGATTTCCTTGGAATCTCTTCTCTTCTCGAGTCATCTTCTCCAAGAATTTCAGCCGGAAAACAATACTAACTTTCACCAACGCATTTCCATCAAATTAATCCGTATTCAGCCAGAGTATAAATACTACCGTTTTATATTTAATTGATAATGTCTTTTGAGATTGGGAGCTTCCTTCTTTCCTTCCACTATCTCTTGTTTAATTGGCCCAGATTATCTGTTAAAATGAGCGGAGATTTTTGGAAAATCCAGGTTCGCCTATATTTATTTCATAATGGAGTATACGCTATCATTGGAATAAGAATTTCGTCGGATATACGTTATAGAACGTTATGTTGCAAATATTTATTCGTATTATTATCCCTTAAATTTTTTAATACAAACTATATTGAATAATAAAGATAAAATTCGAATCACATATTAGCCAAACTTATACAATACTAATATACAATAATTAATACTAATTAATACAAATACTAATATACAATAATAATGCACAATATTAAAAATAATTATTCACGCACATATCTATGGAGGAACATTGATATTATGGATATAAATTTAACTTTTACTTTTTTACGCGAGCTAAAACAAAATATATTTTTACTAGAAAAAAATAACCATAAAGAATAAATAAAACGAAAAATAATTTATAACTTTCCCAGAATTTTATTTTAGGCGAGTTATCTTATTTATATATTTTTGAATAAATCAAATTATTCAGGCTTCTATATTAATTTATCAAGAACTCTAGAAGCCTTAAAATAAATTTATACAGAAGTTACTTAGTGTTCTTCGTTTATCTAAAATGGCTTTTCTCCATAAAGTTGAGCTCAAGGAAAACGGATCATAATCATTTTTATTCTATGAAAAGATTTAAAAGCCTCTTGAGTTAAATCGTAATTTTTAACGAAATGAACATTTAGTTATTCGTACTTCATATTATATTTTCGTAGCTTTATCCTTTATGGTAATTATGTTTTTAATATAAATATTTTTATCGGTATGAAGAACAACCGCAAATTCGACACTGACAAAGTGGATTCTGTAAGTTCGGTTAGTTATCAAAAATAAAGTAACTTAATAATTATTTGTTTATGGAATTGTTGATTAACTGAAAAGGCAAGGAAAGTTTGCTCAGAAAAATGATTACTTACGTAAGGTTCTATGTGCAGAAATTTTCCAGGGAAATCAAGTCCGAATTTTTATTTCTCGAAACGTACAATCACCTTATATTGTAAAGAAACTTTTTCGTTTGCGATACTTACATGAAGAAATTTAATCCTAACTTTTCCTTTGAAATGCTTACCGTTGAAGGTTATAGGGTCGTTTCTTATCACCCATTTATTTAAAGAAGCGCTGATAAGGATACTCTATCTACTTCCTCAACATAGTTTCTTTTAGCTAAACGTTGGCTTAAAAAGCTTCGTGAATAATTTTCCTTTCTGCGAGAGAATTTTTTTATGCCAAGACGAATGAATTTCAGGAAATCCTCGTTCAAGATAAAGTTTGACTGTAAGCTAGAAGTTCAGAAGAGCAGTGGAAGTATCCCCTTATCTTCTCGGAGGTGGCGTGAAAACAAATGTGATAAGAGTAATTTTTCCCCTCCCTAATGAATGTTCCAAAGAGATGGTAGGGAGCTGACGAAGTATTCCGTGTGTGTAGCGTTTAATTTTGTCTTCATCTTTGTGGCTCCAAATTTAGAATCGTAAAAAGTTTGTTTTGGGTGAATTTATGAGTAATTTTTTTCTAATAACGTGCTTTTTTGTTAGATATTGTCTTCAGTCTTATATATGGTCTATAAGATATAGAAAATATAAACATAAAAATGATAGTAATATCTAGACAGTATGTTTCCCAAAATATTTACCTTTATTCTATATTAAATTCAGATTTTTTATAGTGTACTTTACATATATGCAATCTACGTATTGTAACTCCAACATGTTCTGTAGTTGTATAGGTTAAATTTTAGTTATTGCGCCTCCAAACAGTCCAATACATCATTTTTTCATTTCATCACTTTGTGGTTTTTCTTCCTCAAGATAAACAGACATGAGATTGTAAACGTACCTTTTCACTACAGCTGGTTAAATATCTCTGTAACGCAGTAGATTTTTCCTCCTTCAACTTTTATCCACGTTAAATAACCCTTCAAACGTAAACCTCGTAAAACAAATGAAATCGTAAACAGCGTTCGGACGTAACGTAACAATCCGAAAGCTTCCGACTTTGCCTTTGTGGATACCGTAACACAGATTGCATTACGATTCGATGATAAAAGGAATCGTTTAGAGTAAATACTATCTACGTAGAGGGACTTTTCTCAATTTGTTTGAGTATTGAGATAAAGGAAAGTTGCAAAGTTTTTGATGAATTGTTGATTGCGTTTTAGGAGGGAATGGACATTGAATCATTGAGGTATTATGAATAGTGGAGGAGGGCGTAGGAGAAGTGGCGTGGGCGTGAAACCACGTGACTTCGTACGCAATTCATCGATTTGTGTATTCCTTCCAAAAACCCTCTTTCCTTCATTCTCCTTCCAAAACAGGTTCTTCGAATGTATTCTTTATTTTTCCTATATTCGTCTTCTCGAATTCGATTCCTTACACTTTACGAAGATAAATAAGTTTCCCTTAGACTCGAACGCATCGGGGATTTCATATTTAAGGGGGTAAATTTGATTTACTACCGAAAATAATTTGCTCTTCCGAGTGGAGGTTTATAACTTTTTATCCTAACTAGTTTATTAAGTTAATGATATGATACTCGTATGAATATGATACTTTTTGAATGAAGGAAATGGAAAATAAATCAAATATTAATAAGTTGCAATACATTAGCGGTGAAACAATTTTTGGATTACTTTTAAACGTACTTTCTAAGTACTTCTTTATTTTTACTGTTCTTAAAAGAAATCATTCGATATCAAGGTTGAAAGGAAGTAATGCAATTGGAAAAAGATCGGGATTCGAACCCAGATATCCTTACTCTGATGGCAGAGTGGTATCAAAGAAGGGATGCGCGTATGGGATGAGTGTTTGATGAAATTTGTGAGCGAAACAGTCTAAGATATCTCAAGTGGACTTCAAAATCGTTCACTTCAACTCCAACGCGTTGCAATTTCTTTTCGATTATGGAAAGGTATTTTGAGCCGTTCTGAGAACTTTATCTTTCTCTCGTTCAAAACAATTGAGTATATAACTTAAGCAAGGAAATTTCTAAATGCTACACAGATTTCCGTATTAAAATTAGAACATTTAGGAATAAAACTAAAACAATTTTTGAAAACTTGAAAAATAATTCCAAGAATTAATTAGAGTATTTCTCAATTTTTCATCGTTAAACTTCATATATTTTCTCGATATAATCCGTGTGAAATCGATTATGATGAATTTCGCACTATGGCAGAACATTGGATTGTTGGAGGGGAGTTCTGGAACTCTTGAAAATCATCTCGAGATGAAACTGCTATCCTTGAGAATGGGCAACCTTCAATATGTATTCAGCGGTTGCCTACATTCTTCTGGCTTCTGCCAGGATCTTCAATTTACTCTTCAGTATCCTAAAAACGAATTTTCTTTACCACGAACCAGATTAATCAAAGGTAATATCAAATTTAAAAAATTCTCTTTTATAAAACAAGTTTAAAAGAATATTATTTAGGATGCTAGAAGCGTTGTATTTCTATGTCGACAGTCCCAATTTCACCAAATAAAATCTTTCATTATTACTTCATTGATATCACCAAAAACATATGGTTATTTCGAAATATATTACATCAAGTATGGTTCAAAGATTCATCTTTGACTTTTGAATTGATATCCATGGGAAAACTTTCCTCTTATGAAGTGGAGTAAAAGATGAATCTATGTTTCACTGAGCTTCATAAACTTTTTCCCTGAGGCACTGTGTTGCGTCATGAAAACATCCGTGAAATATTGAGGAAAAGCGGTGCCGAAAGAAAGAGGTTTCATTATGTGGAAGATATCCTCCAAAATAGACTTCAGGTTGATATTATAACTGCGAGATATGAATGCTTGTGGTAGAGATGAGCGGTGTATCTACCTTAAATTCCAGCTGCGATGAAGAAAATCCTTCGAATCGCTGTAGCAATATATGTGCGAATCTTTATTAATCAAAGGAGAAATAGGAAAATTGGAAGGAAAGCCTATGTAGAAGAAACATTGAAAGTTGAATATTCTCATATATTTAGTGCCTTTACTAAATATTTTAATTCAAGATATTATTGATTATTTATTAAATTTTATTAAACCACCTTTCGCAAAAATTAATCTTAATCCATCTTTATTTAAGACAAATTATCTATATTTCATTACCATTTATCGTGATATAATCCATAAATGAGCATGCTACATATGTTTCGGTAGTTAAATAGCTGTTTTCCATTTAGCTTATGATTCTATTAAGATGCATATATCGAGATAATTTGAAAGTTAAATTTTAAAACAGAATCAAATGCAGTATTTTAAACCCAAAATTACTATCAGTTGACTATAGTCTCGTCTTAACAAAAATCAAGTAATTCATCCAGTTTTAGTCGATACCATTAGAGTTTTAACCAGAAAAAGGAAAGAAATTTATACCACCCAATAGCCATCTATATTATAAGAGATTTAAGTTCAAGTACAGTATACAATCTCCGGCTTCTAAACACAAATACGAACCTAAAAAAGCAGTTCTAATTTAAACGTAAGCTGAACTATTCCAATTCAAACTTCTTGCTAGTTTAAGATATCTAATTTTAATAAATATTGAGTTTGCGAAACGAAAATATCTTGCGTTTAATAACTTTTAAGAAAGGAGTAATTAATGACTCAAAAAAATCTCCAATATCTTGGTTTCGATCCGAAATATCCGATTCATTTCACGTTCTTAAATTTTTCGTAGTCTCATAAACGTGCCTTCACCTAATCTTCGTCTACTCGGTTCAGCACCTAACGTAATTCAAACTCGGTCATAAAACGTGGCGGATATGATCTCTGCAGCCTACGCACGCGGTCCGATGGCCTCCATTCAAATTTCCTTTAAACTGAGGATCTTTACCGTCAAATAGCCCCCGACTGGATATAATTCGGACGATCTAATTGGCAATTTCGACCTCCCCCTGGAGGCATTTCCATCAATCACGCAGCGGGATGGACACACTCCATTTGCCACCCCCTTCCAACGGTAAATGCCGCGCACACTTCATTCTTTCACACGTGATAAATATACCGAACCCACGAGGAACTCTAGGTTGGATAATTTGCCCTGAGAAGTATCACCTTATAAATTGCAAAATTCTCACTTACTCAGAAGTTTATATTTTATATAATTAAAGTAATAATTACTGTACAACTTGTATTTATGAATTATAAATCGATAAATAATTTTATTAATCTTATCGAGTATTCACGAGGAAACATTTTTTAATCTGAATTTATCCCGCAAGGGATCGTACTTGGACCTTCACTTTTTCTAATTTCTATGCCAACGAAATACTCGTTAGCTTCAAATTAAATAATAAAATATCTTAAGTTAACTATTTATTTAGCAGAATGATAAGAAGAATTGAAGATAGGAAAATTCTACAGAAAGATTTCGACGCAATATTGGGTAAAGGACAGCAAAATTAGGATTAGCACAAGCAAGAGTATGTATGTCACACACAAACAAGAGATCGTTCTATTCCCACAGTTATCAGATGTATGGCGAATCGATTTGAGCTTCCAACAGTTGTAAGTACTTAAGAATGACGTTTGATATAAACCTGAATCGGGAAAACACGCTATTTTATTTTGGTTGAGACGTACAACTTGTTACATTAAGTGATGAGATAGTATAGATGAGTAGTAGCACGAAGGCGAGACAAACAGTCATTTAACATTTGTAAAACCGATACACGTATATACGCGACGACTAAGTGAGATCCTTTTCAAACGAAATTTTAATTAACTATTTCCTTTAATGTCTTTTGTGTTCGCTCAGTGAAAAAAGAATTTGTTTAACGTATTTTTTCAGAGTTATAAATGAGAATGGATTTTAATGTATCAAACTATAAGCTCTGTAAAATCTGTGATAGGTAATTTACTTTTTATATTATCATTATGTAGAATATTTATACCTCAAATGTAATATATCTCTTATATGATAAGCCATTTAATATCCAATATCGAATATAGGGGTCCCCAAGCTCCCTTAAAACTATCTCGATTGTGATCCTCCCTTTGCCACGTTACCCTAAGTACTGATTTATATCTCTACTTCATTGGTCTTCGATCTTTTCCTCTATCTCCTGAGAGAGATTAAGTTTATTTCACCAGGAATGTCACTTGTCTATTATTACCTCCTTAACAACAAGTAAAACGTGTACATGTTCCGTATACTGTATTTACGAAAATGAAAACGGATGGATACCTCAACAACAATACTTTTTGAGTTATTGCGATGGAATGCTAGGGGCGTGTCAGTAAACTATCGGAAAAGTTAGATGAGGAGATGTAGATGTCAACGACCCTTGGATACCGAGGCACTGTCTGGAAGCCAATGGCTCTTCGATAAGTGAAGTATGAGCAACACGACTTTGCTCTACTATTTTATTAAGTGCAAAGTATTAAGAATTTAAACTAGGATCGTATTGAAGGGGAAATGATTAGTTACTTCTACCTTTACCACAATATTTAAATAATAAAAATTGTGGTACAGGTAGGAGAAACTATTATAAATAATAATTATATAATTATATTATTATAATTAATAGTTCTAGTTTGACTTCAGTCGTATCGTAATCCGGTCCAATTTATCAAGGAAAAGCGGTTATTTTAGATGAAATTTACACTTTTAAATTCCTTTCATATACTTTTTAAATATCATCATTACAGCCATAGTTTTGTTTCTTCGAATGCGCCACATGGACACTGATATAACTCATCTTCCATCGTCTTTTTGCCGATCGATTCCTCAGCCCCTTCTTATTTGGAAGTAATCAAATGAAGGGCTCGCCTCCTTGAGGAATACATGAGATAGGCAATCGGGTGAAAGTCGCGTATAGTGTCTCCGCTATGAGGATTTTCATCTCCCGATATTGGAAGTCGCTGTTAGACATGATTTCCTTGTAAAGATATTTCATATCGGAAAATGGATTAGATTGCAAGGAGCATGTATCCGATCGTCTCGTGGATATATGTCCCCGAGGTATGGAATTGAAAATCTGTCGGATTCGTAATCTCGATGAAGATATGTTGGTAATGTTATTATTGATTGGGTCTTGCTGATTACAATCGTACCGTACACGAGGTGCAACAAAGGTTAAACGAATGTTAAGGTGATACGGAGTTACAGGGATGAAACTCAGATCCTTCCTGGTGTAGGGAAAGGTCAATTTGCTTCGCGCGATGAGGTCATATGGAGTTGAATACAAGGTCGGACAGAAGTGAAAAATAGGAACGTGAGTGGGACTAAAACCCAGATTCCCGATGACGTACACCACATAGTTGTACCTAGATGCTGAAAGTGGGGGACATGGCTTCGAGTTCAAGTCATGCCGCTATTATCAATCCTGTTCAACTTTAGATCCTTTCTCATTAGAACAGTTCGGAAAAGTTATTTGAATTTATGCATACATTGGTTCCACAAGTAATTTTATATTAATTAATTTATAAATTAATTTATCCTTGAGAATATTTAGTATCTGATTTTCTAAATAAATAGCCATCGATGTTCTGTTTTACAAACGCTGTTTAAGTATCCATGCTGAAAATCAGTAATGAAAAGTATAAATTATAAATTGTTGTAATTTATTAGATCCAAGATTCATATTCTATGAAAACGCTTTTTAAAGGTAGGAATGTTTACAAATCATCTTCTCTCTATTTGCATTTTGAAATACGTAAACACACCTTATGGCTCAGAGTATCAAAAGATCAGATTATTTTAAGTAATACGGGAAAAGTCTATTTTCCGTCAAATTTTCATTCATTGGCGAGCATCGTGATCATAAGGGTCTCGTAAAGATGTGATTAAAGAAAGTCACGCGATTTGATCCATTTTTAATGCCCACGGAGGGCATCAATTAGGCGTCCACTTAAAACAGATATCGATTCCTTGGGAAGGGTACCGCTTATCGATGCCTCAGATATAGACTTTTGCGCTTAAGATTCTAAGTCACACAAAAACAGAACATGCAATTCCTCTATATCTCAATGACAATTTGAAGAAACCGAGTGCTTTAGATAATTTCCGTTCTTATAACAGGACTCAAAATTAATATATCCTGTTCATCAAAATACAAATAACTCTTAATGTTTTGCTAATGTCATAACGAAACTTTTTCATTGCTGTTTCTATTTTCATCTACATCTACATAAGTACCCTGCAAGCCGCCTTTCGGCGTGTGGCAGGGGGTGTAAACATCTATTCTATTTTACCGCGTATTTTAATCTATTGTTGTCGCATATCGTGCGCGGGAAAAAGGAATTCTTAAAACGATTCGTCCTAGCATCTATTTCTCGTACTTTTTTACGTACTCGTTACTTTTCATACCAATATCTCACGCATTCCATAGAATTTAACGTTTAAATTTTATGTTACTATTCTTATTCATTTGTTCAGACATCTTAAATATCCATGCATTTCCTTCCTCAAGCATCTATCTAGGTTAACTACTGTATGTATTATTTTATTACCATTTATCCATATTTGTTAAATTCGGAATATAATCGTATTTTCAGTACAGTAAAGCACAACAGAATCTGTATTTTCTTCGACCTCGTGACTTCTCTCTTTAAATAATTTTACCTTAAAAAACTTTCTCTCACAAACCTTTAATATTTATAATCTGCCTCTTCCTTCTTGCCTTTTAATAACTTAACCACCTCTCGATATTAAAATTCGTACTGTTCGCTGATCTATATGAGTTTATGCAAGTTTAAGAGATTTCCACTTTAATCTCCTAATCTCTGCATTATGATATTCAGGGTCCTCATTTATTTCAATTTCTTTATTGGTTCATACATCTCTATTCCGTGACGTTTACGTTGCTAACAATTGGTTTTCAAAGTACATGTTATGTTTATTTCGTTAGTTATTTGTTAACGAAGCTAAGAAATGGCTTTTATAGAACAAAATAGGTTTTATCTCTTAGAATGCGTCTATATACGAAAAATAACACGGTTCTCAGTTTATAAACAATTGAAAAAGTTACTTCGAAGCCATTGGTCAGACTAAAAAAACAATAGATACCAGGCTCAAAGGACATATTTCACATTTTTAAAACAACAAACTACAAATCAAGATGCTACTATTACTCCACTCATTTAAAAAACCATCCAAAGTAACCCTTAGTAACTTAGAAGCAATGGCACTGAACAATAGTGCACGATCGACTTCAAACCTCCTTCCATAGACTGAAGTATAAAATAAAATGAGTAGCACCAAGCAGGAAAATAACTCCTCACGTACAGCATTCAGAAGTAAAACAGTCCAATGGAAACGTAGTTCCTCGCATAAGTAATACCACCGCAGCGTTCCCATCAAATCCCTCCCCGAAGGGATAGCAAAGTAGCCGCTGACGTAATTCTAAGTGACGAGAATAACAAACGTCGATTCAAAGCGGAAAACAGCCCAATAGACTGCGTGACCATTTTCGGAGCTCCAAACACGGAAATGTGACACCGACACACATCTGTTGCTGATAGCCTTCGTGTTGACCCATCAGCTAAAGGCATATTTCCTCCTTTAAATTTCCATTTCGACGGGTCGATGCATGCACACGGAGCGTCTCTAATTTTTAAGTAGATTACAAGGGACTTCCAGAAGATTTGTCCCGTAAAAGAATAATTTTAGACGATAAATGAATTTTTACGTCTATATAGTAAGTATGTTCTTAACGAGCAAAATATTCAAAAAGTTCAAAAATTTTCGGGGTATTTTTTTTTTCGCGTCAAATCCATGATGTAATCTTACTTCTCAAATCTCTAAATATTCAAAAACGTCCTCTACACCCGAGTGAATTCGCAGCTTTCTAATTCTCTGCTGTCTGAATATTTAAAGGAGCTATTCTTCTTTCCTTCGAATAATCGAATGACAGACGAAATTTCTAAATGCGATAAATTCCTAGCTAAATCAAATGCGAGAAAATGCGTGACAATCTTAGTAAACAGTAAGGAATTTCTGTAAATATAAGAAATTGAAATCTCTAAAGCAATTACATCAAGGTTGTTAGAAAATAATATTCATTGAATATAAGTATGATATAAATCGATAAATTCACTCCAAACACGTAATCAAATATAGACATAAATCATATTTTACCTAAAGTTCCCGCAATTAAATTTTATAAATTATTTTTAGGTATACCATTCCATAATTCTATTCTCTAATAAAAATTATCTAATGTTCTCTTGGTGAGTTAAGCTGAATTTAACGCTGAAATAATAGAATTGATGAATGATTTATTTACTTGTATTTATGTATTTATGTACATAAAGATCATTGTACGAGATTTATTTTATAACAAACATTTTAAGTACATCTAACACTCTACGAGAATGTTGCTATTTTTCCACAATTACGGAATGAAGAACCATTGGTTGTCTCGCAATAACTGTCTGAACATTGAAAGGTCAGGAATAAAATAATATATCTGCCTTAAATGTCAAAGCTCTTTATTGAACCATTCACCCACAAACTACTTCAAAACCTTAACTGGGTATATATCAAAAAAAGCTATTCATTCTAGAGTTCTAATTCTTTCGGCTCCTTAAATAATACCATTCATAAAAGATATTTTTTTTATTCTCGACAATTCAGATTTCCATGAAAATAATACACAATGATATTCATGTAAAAAGTTAATCCTTCAACACGGTTTAAGCTAGAGAGGAATTTCTACATTCCGTGCTCCCTATCCAATTCTCTAGGATATAATCTTGGGGTACTTCAGTCTGATAACGTGGCCTCCTTTCGCTTAGATCACTATCTCATGCTTCCCACAAGGATTCTCCCTCTTTGCCCATTCACCTTTTTTCGCAAAGCTTTGCAAAAAATAAAAGGCAACGCCGATTTTTTCATCCCTTAATTCTTTGCTAATCGAGAAGAGAATTTCATACAGAATAAAGAATACTTTTAATGGTCGATGATGATTGTCAGTGAATATTGTGGTTGATGTTTAGGAATAACTAATATCCTAATAAGTACATCAGTATACAATGTAAATAAACAATATGATCAGCTTCAGACAAAATTTGTGCGATGCTCATATTTATTCATAAGGATTATTTGCCGTATAATAAATATCTAGTATTTCTATATACAACTAAACACGAACTCCTCAGCATCACTGTTTAGTCGGTAAAAATTAACGTGCAACAATTTAAACTTAAATAAATTCAGCTAGTTCGTCCAAAAAATATGCCATTAATTACTTTTATCGATAGTTTACGTAAATAAACATCTACGAATCATGCTGCATGATTGTATGTAAATAAAACTAAAATGACAACCTTAAAGATTATAAAAATTCCTATTTCAAACTACACGTAAATGGTCAAACTCAGAAAGAAACATCTAATTTCGTTATTCTGCTCATTTTCTATGATACCAATGACCAAAATTCAAACTAAATAAGTACATTAACATTGAAATATTCTACCACCTTCAATAGAGGTAATTCACAGAACTGTTTATACAAGGGGTTCGATTCGGGTCTGAAAAGAATGTTTAGAATGTACCTACTATCTACGCGTTAATGTAGTTGATAAAACTCATCAGCTTAAATGAGAAGTAGAAAAAAATCGACATTCGTCGTTCCGATGTCATAGAGAAAATATTCTAAACCAAATTCCAGTAGAGGGCAAAGCAATCTTTCACGTTTCGTTGTTTCTGTCAAAGTTGGCGGGACCCTCGTGCAAGAAACGCGTACCTAGGATTTTGTGATTCGAGTTGACGTGTGTCTAGAATTTTGTGATTCCGTTGTATCCACTCATTTCGTATCGATATCGTGGTAAAAAATCTCTTCGATTACTCATAGGTAAAGTGATTGTGACCGTATAGTTGTGTTATGTGGTTATCGGAGCACAAATAGGATTTCGTATATTTGGCACTTTGTTTGAGAAAAACATTGTGACATCGTCATGTGAGGGTGAGCGGAAAGCTTCGAGTGAGGAACGAAGTTCTAAGGAAACCTTAAGGTAAGAAACGATGATCCATCGGAAAATATTTTGGACGCCTGTGGTTACAAAAATTTGCCAGCTCACCGATTCCAACTGACAGTGAACGAACACCGAGATTTCCTTTCGTCGTCACCTTAGTTGACTTAATTATTTTCAATGAACTAAGCTGGAATTAATATCGAGCGAACGCTAACTTTCCATCGTTGTATTATGCATATGTACTGGTAAAATATTTTGGAAATGCAGTTATTTATCATGAATCCAAAGCGGTGTACATTAACGGACAACTCCTTTGTCTCATCATAGTTCGATTTTAAATGCTTTCAACATCTTTTATGCATTCTAAACATGAAATATAGCTAAATTTAACAATTGGGGATTGGAACGATGTGAACACGGCGAGTTGCAGGAAGGAAGTGAGATATGCGTAACGCTGTTGGGAAGTGCGACTGTTACCGCCGGAATTCTAAAATTGAGATTATATTTTTAAAACTAAAGGTAAAGTGTGTCGTAAACGATAAAAATTATATGAAGACTAGTATTTATTATGATTTTTTCCTACTACGTGAGTCTTACTGCACAAAGTTACTATTTTCATAATGTATCGTTCCTTTCTTCTTCCGAATTCGAGAAAACCGCCATTACCAGCGGTCGACGTAAAAGAAGAAAGTAATTTTGGAGATGTTCAATCGGCAATTAGATAAACAAATGTTTGGCGTAAAATACAATAAAACAATACTTGCACTGACAGCGGTGGTATTTTCCATCAGCCAATCAGAATTGAGATAAATGTTTAGCGGGAGTTCAATTTTAATGATTTTTAAATTTTAATTTATTAAGGAGTGGATGATATTCTTCTCGGTAATTTGCAACGCTACTAAGTAAATAAAAATACAGAATAGCTCTCGATAAATTGCAATTACGTATGCATTAACATTGCAATCTTTTCTACGATACAGATTTATGCCATCCCTTGCTTTAATTTATATTGTTCTTTCAAACACTCCTGAATAGTTTGAAAAGTAAATTAATAACTCTACATCATTATAGAATTAATAAAGTGGATTTACTGTAGTTAGGAGGAGATAGCCTCCTTCACTTGTTATGTGAATAATAATTTATATTTCAATTTTAGGATGCCTTTTGTTTGTCCCATAGATGAGCAGACTGATAAACTTCATAGTATAACTGATAAACTGACTGACTGATAAACTTCAAGTAATCGGATGCAATTTGTTCATCCTTTCTTTTGCTTTTAGAGAATATTGATTAAGCAACTAAATAAGCAAGTAAGGTTATGTTTTCATATTTGAAGTCTTTTAAGCTTTGGGTTTGAGGCAGTTAAATAATCTTTTCTGAGAGTAAAAGTTAACCTCAAACTCTTGATATGTTTCTATATATAGTATCAAATTAAACCATAAATTAAAAAGCAATGATTATTATTGCTTTTCATTAGTGGACAGTATTTTGTTATTAAAAAGCAAACAAAACATTTTCTACTTTATAAATCATCTTAAAGCTGATTAGAGTTCTATGAAGTGGCAATGATGTTTTAGTCTACATTACCATTTTTGTTTTATCTTAATATATTCCCTTCTTTTTAGGTCATATTCCTTGTTGGTTTTATCTTCCATTGAAAGTTTTTTTCCACTTAACCATTCACTTCAAGTACAATTTTAGCATTTAATTTACATCAGTAGACATTGAATTCAACTTCTTTTCTGAAAAATGTTATATAAAATTGGTTCCTTTAATGTTCATCTGTGTGTCTCACCGTATCTTTTCATTTTTTCTTCATTGCTCCCCTGAGCCCCTATGATTGAAATTATTAAGTGGATTTGACAGTGTAATAATAGGAGAAAGCTATGCCCTGATTATTTGCCTGTCTTTTCTATCAAAGTATCATATTAGGATGCCTTCGGGTTGTTGAATGTACACTATTCTATCGATGAGATGAGTCTACCGGATGGATTTCAACCCTTCTTCCTTTCCTTTGGTTTTGAGCATATTAATTGGGAAATTAAATATGTGAGTATGATTGTGTTTTCGATATTTAAAAACTATTGAGCCTTAGGTTTTAGAGTGTTAATAGTACTTTCTTAGAGTAATTGTAAGCCTTAAACTTTTAAATTGTTCCTTTATAGAATATCAAATAAAACGATGAATTCATAAAGAGGGAATGTTATTGCCTCCTAATGAATTGTCTTACTATAAAAAATAGTCTTCACTTAATTAATTATCTTAATGTTTATATGAATTAAATGGAGAGGCAATGATCATTCAGGCTATTTATTATCTTCAGTATTATATCTGCATATATTTCCTTCCTTTTCCTTTATTTTTTTCATAGTTTTGTCTTCCTTTCTGAATTTTTCTTTCACTTCACCTTCAAGTACGTTTTTAGCACATTAATTTATCTCATTAGACACCCTATTCATCTTCTTTTCTGTACGATTTCACATAATATAGGTTCCTCTAAGGTTTTACTGTGTATCTCAACCTATCTTTTCATTGCTTCTCCAGTGCTACCTAAGCCCCTATGACTGAAAGGATTGAGTGTTTCCTTTGAATTCTTTAGATTTGGTCCATCGAAATGTTCTTCAGTTTGAAGCTACCAATGCTTCTCATTATTAGTATAGTTATTAATAGTGGGTTGTTGAATTTCCTTTGAGCATAATTTCCTATTGCATAAATGTAGTCTTATACATTTGAATTCTTCATTGATCTACGCTATATACTTCTTACTTCTCTACGCATGGTATCAACGTTGTAGATCGTTCTTCTTCTACACAAGCAATGGAATATTACAATTCCCTGATTTTTTATCATATATATCATTACTCTAATATAACTCTGAAATCATCAAAGTGTTTTCGATGAATAAAAATTATAATGCGTACGTTACTTTTTCTCAAAGCATTTAATCCTGATGTTTCATGTGTTAAACTATTGGAAAATAGGTGGCTGCTGTTCGCTTCTCATTAACTTACGCTATTGAACTCCTTTTTAATGATGTAAAATTTCATTAATTTTTAAATATCCTTTCTCTTATATTAGGTGCTTTAAATAACGGTTCATGCAAGGACTTCGAATGGGAAAGACTTGATAAGAAATAAGACTTGATAGAAATAGAAGATATGTGAGTATAGGTAAAAAAGAAGAGCATTGAGCGTGTATACTAGGTTCATTCAAGGAAAATTTAAGGTAAGGAACGTATTCCCATTAGAAAACTTTTCGTACGCTCCTTGGCTGGGTTGACCAGAATTTCTTCCGGAATTTTTCCCTCCGATTGTTTCGAAGTGACGAGATACGAGTAACTAGGTTCCGAGTCGTCCTCACTACAATATCATTGTAAAGAGGATTTGATAATAATAATTATATAGAACGAAAGGTAACTTCTCCCAACTGTATCATGCATATTTGATACAGCGCGCTTTGTTTTGAGATTCTGAAGTCGTTTCTTCAATCTATCCTCTCTTTAATATCTTGTGCTCGTTCACTTAGTAGTAATGATTTAACTACTACAATTTATTTTCTCCTTTAAGTTATAGAAATATATTTAAAAATAGAGTAAAACATGAAAAATCTTTCACTTTCAGAAAATAGTTCATTTATTATATATTATTATTGATTTTCTTTATTTTAGGTAATGAATAAAATATTTTATTTGTTTACGGATAAAGTCAGCATTTTATATGACTCGTTTTACTAGTGTAATAACTGAACATTGTTTCGGGAAAGTACTCAAAAGTTAAAAATTCTATCAAGTTATATTTTAAGTATGAATAGAGCTTAAGGTAAGATTCCATATGAACCATCAGAGTAACGTTCGGTATGTATGTGGAATATATATCTCAATAAACTTCTCATCTTTAATAAAAGGAGAAATGAATCATGGTTTATGGTCATAAATGTCACAGCGCACAAATAAATAACCAAACCACCAATCAACGGGATGCCATAAATTTACACCCTTTGGATATTTGCGTTGACAAAACATGAAATGTCAGATCTGAATAGTCATTATGAAGTATTTATTTGTTTACTACAAGCTACTTTCTGATTGATTATCAATTGCATACGATTTGAAGTTTATGTGATGGTCAACAGTTTTTGATTCCCTTCTGTCAATATAGGCGTGAGAATTTTTCTTCTCGTAAATTGTAATTATTAATTTATAATGAACTTGTTGTTGGATTTCCCATTTTATCATTTCTTGATGTGACGTTCGAATGTAAATCACTTCATTTTAATTGTAAATGACTGATTATAATCCTAAAATGATTCTTTTCAACACTCAATGTATCATCGAAGCACCTTAAACTTGTTACTTTGACACTTTTGACCTTCAATGTTTAAATTATAAAGGAAAGCTGAATTTATTTATTATTATTTTCTTTCATTCTTCTTAAACTCTTTATTCATTCAATTAAAATAAATCTGTACAAAAACAAGATATTATCTTGAAGTATTCTTACTATAATTTGTGGGTAGTAAATAAGTAAATAAATTTTATTTATATTCTTGCATTTAAAGCCCTATAAAGATACAAAGTAGCTTCAATGTATTACGGTAATGGCATAAAATCGATCTTTGGGAAAGATATGAACATTATTAGCGTTATTAGCTTAATTCCCAAAATATCATCGTAAAAAACTGTTTTTTAGGGGAACTTCCTCGTCATGAACAAAATTAATCAACGTGATTTGTTGAAGGTGAAGTTCCACAAAACCGCGTTTGACTCCGTGGAATTTATATTTTACCTCGTTTTAGTAATAAGGCGTAAATTACATTGCCCACGTACGCCGCTTACCTTTATTGATTCTGAACCTAAAGATCCCAACAATAGAGAGCAAAAACACTGAATTGCTTAGATAGCAACCGAGCCGCAAGCAAACATACTCGTATATCTAGACCACTAAAACGATGCATTTAACAGCAGTAGATGATATAAGGAAATAGAAACCTTAGAAAGATAAGAGCTGTGCGGTTATCTGTGGAATAACGCGAGGCGTAAAAAATCAAATAAATGTCCGAGGAAGTAAATCTGGACAAACGGTAGAAGGAAGGCAAGGGCACAAAAACTGCAGCAAAGGGAGGGACTAAAACGGAGGCGATACAGTTCTCTTCCATTCTAAGGGAGACACTTGACACGTACGTGAGTACGCGTGGGAAGAATCAGAATAGGTGCGTGAGTGGAATGCAACGTGAAGATGGACAACAGACGAGCCAAGGAGACTAAAAGAAGACGGTTATGAAGAATAATAGCGATGGACGGATGTTAAAGGAGAGCAAGCCGAGTCAGTAGGGAATTGCAAAAAGCCAATTGTGAAGATAGACTTTATGAGGATTTTTTTTTATTGATTTGCATCCCTGATACGGATCCCACGCGGATCCCATCGCGGATCCACGTATCGGCCATAGGATTGAAAAGTATCCCTTTGTGGTACTTCCCTATTTTCATTGCTCCTAACGTTTCTGTATAACATAAAAGCTTCTGTAAATAAAATAAATTTGATTCAATGCTCAAACAGCATATCTTTCATACATTTACATATATTAAAGTGTGACGGTCCAATTATGCTCCCTTGCGGAATTCCATTGTCACTTCAACTTCTGTATGATGCATGAAGAATTAACCTTACGATTATTTAATATATGAATAAATTATAGATAATTCAGTAAAAATTATACCATAATTATATATTTATTATATTATTGATCAATTATGGCTCAGCATTTTTGTAGATTTTTTATTCATTCCGATTTCAATTATTGGGCGTGGAACAATATTTGGACTGTTCCATCTGCATTTTCATGCGAAGATATCTTTCTCCCATGATCTTAACGATTTTCCATCCTTTTTTTCTATATTCTCATTTATATTTATATCTCGAATATTTTTATGCATTTGGAACCCTATTCCCAATATTTTGCAAATAAATAGTTTTAATATGATAATTCTAAACCTCTCATATTTACGAGTCTATTATTTAAATGAGCACTGTAATTTCTGTGCATTTTTACGATGGACCTTCCCTAACTTCGAGAAACCTTTTGAATTGCTGAAATGATACAACATTTCTCACTTAATCCTTGAATTCCATATGGTATATTCTCAACTGAAAACATCCCCCACTCCTTCATTAGTTCTTCTCGCAATTGAAAATTTAGTCGCTATTCCCGCCATGAAAGATTAGCTTTCGAGTTAGGGACGGTCGTTCAAGCGAAAGAAGAAAAACGAAAAAAAGGTTGTCGGAGTGGTGACGTACGCTTCCTAAATGACGGAAGTTTCGCCTTCTACTGTGAGAGGCGCTTACGTATCCCGAAAGTTTTTCGGGTCTTAAAGAAATACCGTCCGAGATACCAGGCTACCTAATCCGTAAAAGATTAATATTTTTTCTCTTGAGTAAAGTAGAGAAAGTCCAAAATATTCTTCTCCGTAGACGAAGTATTAGGCGCACTTCGAAACAGTGATCTTCAACGAAAGAATGAGGCAAACGAAGAAAATCTCGGAGAAAAGGAAAGAAGTGTACTTCTCTTCTCTCGAAAGTAAACACGCTTCGGGAAGACTAATATCCGATAAAAGGAAGCTCCTTTTTCCGGAGGAAGGCTTTCAGTGTAATGTGCAAGTAACATAAGTAAAGGAGCGTTGTTGGCGAGAATTTTCCTTGTTCGAGGTAGGGGAAGAACAGAACTAATGCACAGCTGAAAGCGAAATTGTTGCTAATTCTTTCCCTTAGAAAAGATAATAATACGATAAGAAAAATACGAACATTAA
Organism: Pantala flavescens; assembly: GCA_020796165.1. Lineage (NCBI taxonomy): Eukaryota > Metazoa > Arthropoda > Insecta > Odonata > Libellulidae > Pantala > Pantala flavescens. The sequence goes on along the minus strand of CM036886.1, from coordinate 11,917,448 downwards.
GAAAACTAAAGCGAATTCATTTCGTGACATTTCATAGCAATACGTTTATGTATGTTTACGAAAAGAGTTAAACTATGCAGAAGAAAACTATACGGAAAGAAGAAGCCACCGGAAACATACGAACGATACGTATAACGATGACAGAGCACTTTCGCAAAGTTTACATGAAGGCTAGCAATGATGGAGAGGACCAGGGGAAGCTGACAACTATTACGACACCTTTCCCGGAAGAAGTTATGGCAGCGATCAGGCGCATGAAGAATGGAAAGGCTGAAGGATCAGATGGAGTGTTGAGAGAAATTTAAAAAGAAAAAACTAAGGCGTAATGCTTCACAAAGTAAAATATGATTTCAACATCGAGAAGGGAGTACGACAAGGACTGCTTTTCACCCATCCTATTCGCAGCAATCTTTGAAGAGTTATTCTGGTTCCTAGACAGGGAGAAAAATAGATTTTGGATGTCTATAAAATACCTCTTTCACGTTTGTTATACCGATAGTATATTTCTATTCTCTATAAGTGTAATAAACATACGTATTGAGATGTGAGATTGGTAATATATAATTCTTTGGCAAATTAAGAATTTATAAAACTATATAAAAAACCTCTGGATATTTCATATACCTATTTAGGATAGTGTTGTAACTATTTTAACACCCGTAAGTGCTAGATTTGAATATCGCGAGCTGCCTAAGTGACTTATGGCAGGGGGTGCATTAATAATAGATATTTTTACTAATCCTGATAATATCTCAAATGCTCTCTCTCTTAATGATTAACCTAATCGATACATGGAATAATAATTAATATTATATAATTAAAAAATCAAGTAATAATACTAGAGAGTATTTTTATCCACCGCATAATTTGCCTCTGTCATCCAAATATCCGTTTCTAATATTGGCATGATGATGCACTTGAAATTTGGGCTTAAATGGATGATTGTATTAATAAATATTTCAAAGAATATAAAATTTTACATGCTTGTTTGTTTTTTCATTCCTTATTTACAGTTTTGATTCTTATTCTTTCAAACCAGTCGTCTCATATTTCTTACCAATTAACTCTACCTTACTCTTAAATTCCTCTCGTAACTACCTTAGTATATCTACATTTTTTATCCCACAATTCCATCTACCAACGCTTCTAACCCTCGCTATTTCCAACTCAGCTCTCATTTCCTGAAATCGTAATATCATCGTCTTCACATTTTATCGATACCTTCTTCTCTACAGTTGACGTATTTCCGCAAAACATCTCGAATAAAAAACTTTCTTTGTTTTTTCTCTCCGAGGAAACTAACCATTCGCGAGAGGAAACGTTCGATGAGATGAGGCAGGTGATGGGAATGGACAAAAGATGGGCAGACATAACTTTCACATTTAATAAAGCTTCGCGATGTGGCCACCGTCTGTTGAAAGCGCCCGGTTCGATTCGATCACTGGAATTGGCATTTAATTTTGAAAAATGTTGGTATATCACGAAAGAGATCTTCGGGTGGAATTTATGGCAACGTGCCGCCATGAATAAAAGAAGACGATCGTTTCCTTCCTCTCGAAAACTAGGAATGAATTCGCCGAAATGCATTTGCTCGTTATATCGATGAGATATTTGATTGGATTTCTTAGAATTTTAATTTGAATTGATGTTCATTAAGCTACGGAAGCTTAAGGAAGTCCATTTCTCAACGGTCTGTGGATTTAATTATGAATAATTTACGAGAAAAGAAAGGAAGTAAATGTTAAAGAAAATAAAACAGCCAAAATTTTGTCACGAAATACATTACGATTCACAAAACAAATAATTCTAGTATAAAATAAAACGTATTGCATTATTATTCAATATATTCTATCATTTTAATTGTTATAAGATACAGAGACAACAATTGAATACGTATACAACAGGCGATTTTGTTGATTAGCATGGTTACGGTAATGTATACATTCACGTACTTCCATTAAACGCGTAACACTTCAACCGAAAAAAAACTCTCTTGAAATCGTCTACTAAATTTCCAGAACAAATAAACGTACGATTTCAGTCGGATGGGGATCCCGCGGATGACTGTGTAATTGAAACGAGATCCAAAGGGTAAACTTGTTAGTGCGGATTAATGCAGCACTTTTTCCGAAGAAAGTCTCGTCTGCTTTAATTAAATGAGAAGAGAAACTCATTACGCGCGATAAGAGGGACGGACTAAGTGCGAAGGGACACTCGAACCGAGTTGGATCAAGAAAGATTACTTCTACAAACGTGTTAATTTCGAATTGGATTGCTGATAGCAGATTAAACGGCTTTATTTCGTTTGAAAAATCTTTATCTGCGAAGTAAGATGTGAACTATGTTTGCGTGAATTTGAAACGCAGTAAAATTTATGAAAGCAGGAAAAGAAACATAAAGTCGAAATTAAGATGTTATCTTGTCTGATTCATCATCAGAATAGTATTTCCAATAAATCTGTTGTTCAGAGTTACCATATTAGATATTGTAGAAAACCGATAAAATTCAGCGGATGAACTAAAAATACTCGTTATTGTTTGTATAAAAAATTTTACGTAATGGTAGAATTTCTGGCGATATTTTGTGGAATTTATCCATTATTCTTGGAGTGAAAGTACACTATATATACGTTAACTATAGGTCACTACACACTGCATCTACAAACTATAAAAATATTCTAATTGAACAGAGGAAATTTGTAAACTTCCTCAAATACGATACCACATGTAACACGAAAATTTATTTAAGATTTAACATATGATTTCGAGCATTGAGCTCATCACTAAACAACCAGGAATGGGTTATAGATGAAAGATATGAACTAAGGTTTGAGAGTCTTTTGTATATATATTACGACACAACGATATTTTCATGCGTTGATATTCGTGATATTAATTAAATTTCATCTTTAACAAAAAGTACCAAGTTTTATTCATTTCATGTTACGTTCATCCTGTTTATGATTTTGATCCCGATAAAATCATCAACTCATTAAAATCACCTTTATTTACCATAATACCATAATCATTCATGTATCTGATATTCCCTTGTACATAAAACTCTTAAACTGCGCAAATCGATTCACTTTCACCGACCATTAGATTTGAATCCTCGTGAGATGCGTTCTCACGCAAAATGATGCAAAAAAGTCCCTGCGGTCCCATTAGAAGGAGATAAATCTCTTCCCTTGAAAACCCCTTCTAAGATGCTGCTGAAAACGAGGAAGTGGTTTCTCAAACACCCACCCTTGTTTACGTAAAAACTGATTTAATGAATAATCAACGGGCATTTTTTTTTTCGTCGTTCTTTTTTTGGGTATGACCTTCAACTCAATCAACCCTTTTATTAAATTTGTGTGCTTGTTGTTATCAGTAATTTATTCTCCTCTATAGTTGCCCGACATTGAACTGATATATTTAAGTATTACAAAACACAAGCATTTGATAAACTTAATTCTTACGTTCTTTGAGGAAAATAAAACCCTTCTACATATTTATTTCTCTTCCTTAAAAATGTTGTCCATTTGTTTTATCCCGTCAGTTTGATATAAATCGTATTTTAGCTCTTTTACTCGAAATATAAATAAGCGCTATTCACAAAATCTGAACTTATTAATCTGAGTTAATTGTTGTTTGATTAATTTCACGGTCTCGATGTGAATGTAATGGTATTTTCCTCATTTTATAATAAATATCTTAGTTCAAGTCCTTTATGTATAAAAAAACGAATGATTCCAAGTATGCCTGAGGTAAATTTTATCGTGTATGAGTTCGCCACCAAGTACTGCTGCAAGCCCTCTAAATTCCGTGACCCAATCAATCAATTCCGTATTAATTCCAATTAATATTACATATAAAGATTTTGATGTGAGGAATTCGAGCAAGAGTATTCCTAAATTAGAGCAATATCATATCCACTCATCTGTTTTTCAATTTCTTTTCAAGTCCATTTTTTTTGGAATACTTCCTTGACACACAGTAATTCTGGTCGAAACCTCATAACCCTTATTAATATTAATTAACCCTTATTATTATAACCCTTATATATATTATTAACCCTTATCCTGTGGGAATGTAACATTCACGTACGTTATAATCCCTGTAGAATGTCGTGTGCGAATATCGAAAGTTTTGTTTTGTATTATTGGACCTCCTAAAGAGTTATTCATTATTAAAATAACTAATTCTCTCTTATAAACTTTATTAGTGAGCATCATATTTGTATGAGAGAAATTTTCACTCGGAAAATAAGGAACTGAATTGAAGAGGAAGGATTAAATGACAAGAGTAGGATTATCTGGAAACGAGAGGTAGATATAAGGAAAGTAATATGTGAATGTATAAGGTAAATAGATGGGTAAAGGTCAAAGCGGAGCGGCATAAGTGGATTGCAAACAGTGAGGAAATGGTTAAAGTAGAGATGAACGGACATAAAACACAAATGATAATAAAGGAGGGCAGTGAAAAGAGCAATGACATTTCGTTGAATTGAGAGTAAGATATAAGAACTTGTAGTCTGCTCCTTGTGATTAAAATCATTGTGATTTACAATTAATTTGCTTACTTTTATTATAACATTATCATATTGTGAAAAAGCAGCACTTCAGTATCTTTCTATAGTTAGGTGAATAAGATAAAAGAGGAACAGTAAAACACTTGAAAGAATGTTTTGAAACTTCTGGTTAATTTTATTTGATTATGCCTTGAATTCTCTTTGTTTCATTCACCTAATTAATTTAAAGTTAACGATATTTTCGATTTTAGTGCTACTTTACATTGTTTGACATGGATAAGTACGTAATTTCATATAGTATTACACTAAATTCAACTGCTATTTACCTACACTACTAACAAAAGTGAGCATCAGAATGAAATATGAATTGATTAATTAAACCTTGAATATGATAATTTAGAATTAAAAGCTTAAAATAATAAACTTAGGCTTTGACGGTAACATCATCATGGACCAGTAAAATTTAAATTTTAATTAACAAATAAAAAACCGCTGTAATCTACGGAAAAATATTCGGGAAGAGCTTTTTTCTGAATTAATGACGAACTATCTTCGTGTTCAGAGATGGATATCACTGATAATGTCATTAAAGAGCACCGAGAAATTACAAGTAGAAACGGTTATAATAAAATCTCAGAATTTTGAAAAATCGGTTCATTTCGAGAACGTAACCTCAACTTTATCAGAAAAATACTTCCCGATCTTTCTAGTCAGATTCGATGCAAAAATGTCGGAATTTCCGATGAGAAGTCATTCAAAGAATGAATTTCGATTTGAGAAGGTATTGAAAGGGACAAAGGATCTCATATTTCTCTCCGAAAAAAAGACGATCGCGACTAACCGATTTCGAATTCCTCACAACGAATCCTTCTTCATAAAAGTCGCTCATATTTTTCCTATTTTATTCAAAAGCCAATCCGTTTTTTTATTCGGATTTAGTCGAACGACGTTAAGGATTCCTTTTTTTTGCGTAAACGTGATTCTTAAGGAAAAGAGGTCCCGTTGCACACTGCGGCGATAAAAATCGTATTCTACTATTTCCATATTTTATTCTGTATGATTCTACAAAGCTCTTTTTATACGTCTTATCTGATGAAGACATTTCAACCGAGTAATATGAATCTTCTTTTAAATGTCGCGCAGAGATCATTCAAGAAAAAGGATTGCTTTTAAATAAATGTAAATTTTTTACATAAACGTGGGAGATTATTATTAAGCTCAATTTGCTTGAACTTTTCTTAATATCCTTTCTTTTCACGTACCAAGGAAGAACTCTTTTTATCATGATATTTACTTTATTATTAGATGTCGAGTACAGGAGATACAAAGCTCTTATTTGCAAGTAACGGAAAACGAAACGAATTTAATTTCTTGAATTGAGTTTGACGCAGTTCGTTAGTTAAACTTAAAAGGTCTCCATGAATCGTGGAAATTATTTTCTTTGAGTTGTTCCACGATGCAGTTTATATTTTAGGCTAGTAGGGTTAATTCAGGGTCAAATCTGTCCTCAGCGTTGAAATCTATTATATTTAAGGCATACGTATGCTATTGTTTCCTTTTCGCTGTTTATGACCCTTTTAATGTACTTTTTCTCGTGAGAATATTTGTAGTTTTTTATTCTATGAACAATTGGAAGATTTATTTTATTTGGATATGTGGTCGTATTGTAGTACCAATACCTTAATTATTCTCGGATTCTTCTGATTATTTTTATTGCTATGATGTATGAATAAAACTTTTAGGCAACTATTTCATATTTTAAAGGTTTCTAATAGTAAGAAGGCAATTTTCCCCATTATAAAATTAATTATTATTTATTATTAACGGCATTAACTGTAAGAATAGAGCTTCTGCCACTTAAGTTACTTATTTAGATTTATTTTAGCACTAGTTATCGATGCCATGGATATGAAGTAAACATCTATCAAGCCGTGAATAGTAATTTAAGTATTTCTAGTGTTATTTTACGATTTAATTATCCCATACTATTCCTCCAAACGAACTTTAGCCTCTTTTATGTATACTTAGATCATTTAGCATTATGACTTTGCGTGAATGTCAAGGGTTCGAGCCGTATTTCAATTTTATGAAAAACGAATTATCACGTGACATTCAAAACGACAACAAACGAAAAACGGTGTGCGCACTCGCGATGTATTTAGCGTGGGAATCGGACGAACCAATCGTCGCGAGTGGATAATAATTAGTTCGTCGGCCGAACTCCGGCTGAAGAGGTGAGTGGCCTCGCTTAAAGAAGATCCTACTTTGATCTCAGGTCGTTGACGTTGGGGAAAAGAGTTCTCTGGATAAAGGGTCTCTATGGGATGCACTAAGTGGTTACCAAGGAAACGCACCACTTCAGCCAAGGGGAAAACGTTCGGTGTCCATTCTTTAAGAAGCATCGAGCAATTAGCCTTCCTGTTTTCATGAGGGAGGATAACTTAATGGATCATTTAAACCTGAAACTTTCCATTAGGACGCGATTTAATACCTATTCTTATGTCAATGAACGCATGCATGTTCACATGTATCGTAGATCGTCTACAGTTTAACTATTTTCGTTCAAAAATCGTAAATTTGATCAAAAAATGCATTCACGACGTATAATTTCACTTTGATAGTGGAGTGCGTTGTAGTGAATGCAAGAAACAGTTAAATTAACAATTAAAGAAATAATGCAATAAATATTTGTTTACATTACAATGGTTAATAGAAGTAATAAATAATTATAACATTACATGGTTAAAATAAATATAATATTACATGGTTATGGTTAAAAAGTAGTAAAAATTGCGAGATGACTGGGACTCAAACCCAGGTCCCCCTATTAATTACTTATACCGTTTCTTTCCCGACTTTTCATAACCTTGGTATCGAATCGAGCGAACTCATCCTATTATGTTACTTTTTTCTCTTCCAATATGTGTGCAAGTGGGGGACTTGGGTTCGAGTCCCAGTTATGTAGCTATTTTTCAAGTCTGTATGACTGTTAATACTAATGTAAGTCGCACGACGTTTCCCTTACACCAACTTTTAATGTTAACCAATAACATTTCTTCTTCAAAGAATGTTGTTTTCTTAATTAATATATTTACTGATATTTTTTAATTCTTTGAGGTTTTTTCCATTAGGTTCACGAATAGAATTGAATATAATGTTTTTATAATTTCTCCGATTCAGTTTAAGGTGCTTTATTTTTAAATTGTTATCATAAGTCATTTCGAATTCGTATGCTATTTAGAATTGATATGATTATAATTTTTCATTGAATTATAAATAGTATTCGCGAAATATTTGGATACAGCCATGTTTAATTAATTCTTCCCGAGCCAATAACAACTGGATAAGAATGATTTGAGCATTGATCTTGAGATTCATTATATCTTATTCTTCTCCTTGGAATATTTCCTTAAGAAAGCCGATCGATTTCAAGAACGTTATCATGCAAGGGAATCTGAGACGAACCCTCCTTTTACTTACTAATCCTATGAACATTACATGTCTTCCCCATATCGTCTCCATTGTAATTACTAGAGTTAGATTTCGAATGCTGAAAGACGTCTGAACGGTACTACGTGCACGAATTAGCCCTTATCTGGTTTATCCGTCTCCAAACAATGGAATCTATCATTTTAATGGTGAGAGGAAACTGATCTTAACGGGAATTGTTAGGTTCCAAAAATAGTTGACTTGGAAACTGATACTAAAGCAGATATCGGCCGATAAAGCGTATCGAATGCATTCGACGCAAACGTATTCCTTTTGATTTCGTAAAGGGAACCGCCTTCTACAAACCGCGCAGTGAAGATCGGATATACCGTTATCACTACCATCTGGCTTCCGATGTGCGCCTTATGCTAATCTTAATCTACAGGAATCTTCCTTTTCACCCTCCGGCGTTCTTCGATGAACTAAAGTTAAGATAGGATACTTTAATTGGCTCAACGAGAGTTCCATTCAAACATGTCCTTTTAAACATTATTTAAATTCTTTTTTTATTTCGGGCAAGATTGAGTAAGTATTACCCATATACCTAATTAAATGGTTACAATATTTAGAGGATTTTTTAACTATCAAAAAACATCAAAGAAGAATGAAGCTAATCAGTGGTCTTAAAAACCTTAAGATAACTGCTTAGGAAAATATATCGACTCCAGGAAAACGCCCATGCGTGGTAAAGGTGAAAAAACTACGAAACCAACATATGAATAGCAAGATCTTAGTTAAATGAAATATAATTTATAAATATAAATAATTTACTCTGCTATGCCTATACAAAAATATACTAAATTATTTTTAGTTTCCTTTTCGGGAATATTTTCCGAATGTTTAGCATAATGTTTTGCTGAATTTAGTTTCTTTACCAGGTTTTTGGACTTAAACTTACTATCATGCCCTTTTCTTTGTATTTATGTGCTTTTCTAAACTTCCCTTCGAGTTTTCACATTATTTCATCATAATGTTCTCAAACAAATTTTTTTTTCAGTACTATGAATCGTGGGAACGTTTCCTTCAACTCTTTATTTGACTTAACAGCTTTTCTTGCGTTTGTTACGAATGTCCCCAATACATCTCCACTATATTATTACATTAGCTACTTTTATAGTTGTTTTCCCTTAGTTTTAAATTGCTCTTATTCCTGCAAAACTACTATCCAAGTTTCTTATTTCCTTCTCCATTCTAGTGCATCCCATCTCATCCTAGATCAACCAGCAGTTCAGATACGCATAAATAAACCACTCCGCCTTGTAAACCAATTCAATTCCACTGTTCATATAATCTAACTCAAAATCTGACGCGTCTCTTCTCGTAAATAAATATTCAGCTCACTTCAATATTGACGTTCACAAGCTTCTCCTGTGCCGTATCGAAAAAATCCCCCACAATTCCAGAAAATACTTCTCGCCCGCGGTCTTTTTTACGTCGCTCGTTCCTACGTGGCTCAAAACTACCTTGTCATTCATCTTCACAATCCTCTGCTCAAGCTTATCCGTCCTTAATGCTTGGATAATACCCCGCCATCGTCCCCTGTTTTCCGAAGGCGTCACCGCTGTACCTTGGCTTAGAATCTCCCACGATCAGCTGTGTTTTTCTTCTTCTCGTCCCATACCACAGCTTTCTTTCCTCAGCTCCTTATTTTCCATCTATTATTTCATGTAGAAGGGATTCGCAAAGCTGTTTAAATATCGGGTGACAGAAAAGAGACAATTGCCGTATTTGATCACTTAAACGAGATAGTAAATATAGAGAAAGAAGTTGAGGGGACCCAGAATTAATCCCTGTGGAACCTCACAATCAACTTATTCCAATACGAAAATGATTCATTTGGCACTACCGTTCGTTGAAGTAACCACTAGATTGAAAGTTCAGAAAGTCTTTTATCATCTTCCTTTCATATCTTGTTCAGATCTTCAGTTTCTGTTCTTTAAATTTCTACCTTTTATAAATATAGTTTTACTCGTCCCAATCGTGATGCCATTGATATGTAATGATTTTCTTGCTAAGTCTTGCCTATGAAAGTCACTGATATGTTTATAAAATTTTTTTTTCTGATAGCTGCTTCTGAGTTTGATATCTTCTATGAGTTTTGGAACAAGAACTTATTTTTGAGCCAGTGTTAAAATATTTTCCCATGCTTTTTATGCTCAGTGAGAGATTTTTTTTTCTTGAGTACATCTCTGGTTCGATTAACGTTTTCTTTTTCAACACTAATTTATTTATTTAATATCTAATGGTAAGAAAGAATGACTGATTAAAATTGATACAACTTGTGTGGATTACTAAGGACAGTATGACTTGTATGTCATAACACAATAATTAATTTCATGAACAAGAGTCAATGAAAGGTTAAATCTCATTTAGTGGATTAATAAAAATTGGAGGAATAATTTTCCTCCTACGATTTAATTAAATTTTAAGTTTCCTGTTTCCAATAAGATTATTTGAGCTTGTGAGTTCTTCCTCCTCCAAAAGAGGGATGAAGAATCACACTCATAAATTTTGAAATACGTATTATATTTAAAACATTTTAGTGTTAGAGAGAATGATTCATCTAAGTGTTAGACGGGGAAACAACTTCTGAATGTTATTAAGGACCAAATAAAGTTTTTAAATTGTAATATAAAATTTATCTTCATAAAAATTATCAAGATAAAGAGTGAAGATTATTTTTATATGAGTAGTTCATGTGGCAGGAATAAATCTAACTCCCATGCCTATGAAGAATATTACAAAAGCATGCCTAAATATTCTAGCAAGATAACTCAATTGGCCACAGCAACTGATCGACAATAAGGGGATCTGGTTTTGAGTCCCAGTCATGTCAGATATTTTTTATACGTGTATCTGCTATATCCTTGGATAAATGAGTCTATAAAAGGTTAAAAATTTTCTTTTAATTTTTAAAAATTTCAGGAATAGATTTCCCCTAAGGCTCATTTTTTTTAATTTGTAGAATATGGAAGAATGAAGCTTTTAAAACCTTCTTTCTCTTGTAGTATGGTAAATAGTACTTTCTTTATTCTTTTTGATGAACTATTTTTGACTGAAAGAATAGTATTTTATATTTTATAGTTATATTTTCATATAAATGTCACATTAAATTGAAAATACAGTACTTTTCATACTACTATTTTTTCCTATGGATTTTGGAAAAATTAATTGAATTTCTCATTATGTTTTTCAATTACTTGCCAAATTGCCTAAAATAATACAGCAAATTCAATGCTATATTTAGGTGTGTATTAATTCTTCAGTTCCCTTCTGCATTTCATCATTTTACAAGTTAATATGATTATTTTTCTATCTTTAGATCTTCTTGTTTTGCTATTCACTTCTTCATGACATTCTCTTCAAGATCATCTTCTTTCAGTACTAAACTATTCCTCAACATGCATAATAAATCTTACTTATTATTATTTATCAATACTTTTCTATTTTTCAATCTTTTTAATTATCAAACAAAGTTGCAACAGAAAATATGAATTCTGAAGGAAATTCATAAAATTGAAGGTTTTGCTGTAAGAAGATTTGTTAAATTAGGAATACTCCTAAAAATTATCCTTTGTATATAATAATCTCTATCAATAATCTATTAATTAATTTCTGGAAATCTAGTAATTATTATCCTTGATAATATCTATGTTTAATAAACTTGAATTAAACATATGGCAAAAAATATTTAACAAAATATGACCCATAATTGGCCGTTCCTTTTCATCCAGACTATAGTACAGTATTATGAAATATTTTATCATGAAATATTTTATCATCCAATGTTATTATTTCATTGTAAAATTATTTCTGTTCTCTCATCACATATTTAATAATTTTAAAAACTTTTATTTCTTTCCTTACTTCTGGAAGAGTTAATCAAAATTAAAATCTCTGAATTTTTCCTTTACTGAGAGCGTTTTTTTCTTAATTGGCTGCTTTACCTGAAACAATTATTCTTAAGCAAAATTTTCCTTTAAACTTTAAACTTCATAAGGAGACTTTAGGGCTAAAATTTTCCTTACAATCATTTATGATTTCGTAGTACTGGTATAGCGTAAGCACTTGAAACTGTTATCATAAAAAATATATCATGTATATATATTTGAACAAAGGAAGTATGTACCACACACTATCATATATCTTGTAATTCCCCAATTTTTTTTACAAGGAGAAATGGACTTTTATTATAGACTCTTAATTTGTTCTTCAAAGAAAATTTATCATTGAAATATTTTGAATTTGTTTATAAATTTCAAATATCACAAAGGATACAAGGGATATTTAACATTTATCAAATGTATTTTAATGTACATCAAATACTTACAAAATTATTCTGGTATCTTATCAAAGGTATTGAGAATACATTGCTTGAAATATGTATACATTAATTAATTTCAGATGCCTATACATTTTAAAGAGTTTATTCTTGTTGTCAGCCTTACTAATTACTTTTCAAATTATCAACAGATAGAATTTATAGAAATTATTTAATGAATGTTGAGATGTTTTAAGAATCTAACTCTTCTGTGACAATTGCAGTTTCTGTTTCAATATCTGTCACTTCTTCGTCTACTTTCTCCTTTTCTTTTCCCTTCCCTGCTTTTGATTTTTTCTTTGTTTTTTGAGGTTCCTTTTTATCCTCTTCTTCTGAATCTGCATTTTCATCTTCCTCTTTCATCCTTTGTGAAAGGGCACTGTAAACAGGGTTTTCCATTGTTACACCTTGGCCTGTTCCTTCTTTCATCTTGCTCCACTCAGCTGAAGGAGTTATATCTACTTCTTTATCTTTCTTTTCCTGTTCCTTGTTGGGGAATGAAAATAAATCGTTGTTATTGTTGTTTTGTTATTTCTGTACAGTTGAGCAAATGTAACTTCAATATTTTTATCAATTTAATTAAATGCAATTTTCATTATTTAAATAACAAGAAGAAATATACATTGCAAAGATAGGTCGTAAATAAATTTTTAATAGGTTTTAATAAATAAATAAAGTTTGAGTTATTCTAGAAAATCAGGTCACTTTTCAATCATTAAGACTACATCTTGACTGTTAAATAACTAATAAATTGTGCATCATATAAATGGTAACTTATTACAGTATTAAAACCGAAAATTTATCTCTTTATATTATATATGAGAGGTATGAATTTTTTTATTACTTTACAATTTGGGTTAAAGAAAATATGATAAAGAAAACAAATATCTTAGACTGTAATATGAATAACACGTAAAACAATAGAGATAACTTTACTGAACTGCCACTTATATTGCTGCTACTATTAAATACTTTCCTTAAGTTAATTTTTATAATTGTAATAAGTGCATTCTGTCAAGTAGTCATTGTTTTCAATTAATAACAGCAATTGAATTTTAAAATTACTCTTTTCATATAATCATATTGTTAAAAATTCTAAACCTAGATCCTAAAATATAAAATTCTTGAAAATGTTGAATACTTAATACAAAATGTGGATAAGTTAAAAATGATCAAAATTGAGAAAAGCATCTTTTTGATAATATCTAGCTTTTATTTCTTTATCTATGCAGTTAATGAAAATTGAACTTTAAAAAGATTAGTTCTGCCTTCAATAAATTCTTCAATAGATTGGGTTCTTAATTCCAGAAAAATTGTTTCAGTAATAAAATTTTAAAATTCCGACATTTTCACTATTATAAACATTTACCTGTGAATATATTTAAAGCTTGTAGGACTCTTAATTATAGAATAACACTTGTAAAAAATATTAAGTGATAGTTTTGATCATCTACCTACCATTGCTCTTTCATTATACATGGGATTATCAAATGCCTGAGGCAGGGATAGCTGTGAGACAGGTTCCATCGTAACCCAACCAGATCCTGCTTTTTCCACTTCTACTTCAGCTGCCTCCTCCCCCCAAACACGAATCACTGGTACATCTCCAGTGTTTGGGGCATTCTCAAATCGAGAGAATACAAAAGAAGGACCTTCACCTCCAATATATCTGAGGACAATAAAGCACCAATTAAGTTATAATTTCATGGCTCAAGTAAAATCTAACTTTCAATTCTACTTTATAGAATTTCCCATTTTTCAACATAAATAATTTAAACTTAAGGTAACCTTTTGTCTTGGAGGAATAAAACTGAGGATGAAGAGCTAAAAAAAGGCTAACAACAACAGTCACAACAATGTAAAAAGGATAGCAATTGTATCAATATTTTCTCTACAGTTATTCTAAGTATCATAAGTTAATGAGATATACTCTTAGATTAGATACAACTCTAGAAATAATATAGCATCAGCATGGAATTTTAAATATCTATTAAGAAAGATGCATCCTAGATTCAATTATGTAAGTCTAATCAGAATAAGAAGTTGATCAGAAAAGAATAAATTATGGTTAATATAATGCTGATGGTGGAACTAAAATGAATTGATAAAGGAGACCAACAGCATTGTACAGCATTGTAAGAAAGAAGATAAAAAATGGTAAAATAAAAGTGCCTTAAAGTTATATGTCCTTTAGTTGAAAATAATTTGAGAATAGAAAATTTAGATAAGAAATATAAATTAATAAAACTTTTGTTAAAACTTATAATGAAATATTTGAAGAGAGAATGAAATAAAAGCAGAGAATTATTAGATGAGGATGAAAATCTTGGCTGCTGATTGAATGGAAATGGAAGCAAATATCAGGAATTATATGTGTGAATTATAGCTGTGAAATTTTTTTTGCAAGGACTGATATAAATATTAGTTGCAGTCATAAACCAAATTTATTGAAAGACTACAACCAAAAAAAATGAAGAGAGAACGTTTTAAAATCATTTTCTTTATAAAAAGTCTAAAACATCAAGTTTGAGAAGCTATAGTTTCAAGTAGAGTATACTAATGTTTATTAAATAGATATTAGTTGATAGAGACTTTATTTCTGCCTCAGGTGATTTGTGGTTAAAAATTTTACTCCTTGTGACTTTACTTTTACTGTACTTTGTTTGAAAAATGTATCTATGTAAACAAGCAAAATGCAATGGTTGAACTTTGACCCGTTGCCACTTAGTTGGTTTTTGAATAATAAATGACAACTTGAGCATATGTCAACCAACTATTTTATAACCATGAACTTCTCAAACTCCATTGACTAGGTATTTTGTACAGGCAACAGTTCATGAAATGAAAGTTGAAAGTAGAAGTTTGCAGAAATAAACTGATTGAATGCAGTCATTAAAATGTACCATACTGAGATTTAAAAATCTTTTAATGCTAAGGATTTGCTTCAAGAAATATATAAGGCGGCATTGAATTTTGAAAGAATAAATAATTTTGAAAAAGTAAAAAAAAGTCATAGAAACTTTAAAAAAATATATTTAAGGTTTTTCCTTTTTAATAATATTCTAAAGACGGTATTTCCAATAAATTACTTCACTGACTCAATTTTCTTACCTTTGATCCTTGTAGGCAATAAAGAGAAGAATCAATATGACAACTATTGCAAAGCCACCAAAGATGAAACCAGTAATTTTTATTGGAGAATCTTTAATATTTATGCTTGAGAGAATTACTGGATCTCCAGATGTTTTATATTGCATATCAAGTAATCCGTTTGACATATCTGGAAAGTAATTATTAAATTTAAATTTTTTTGAATTTTTGTGCTAGCATAGGATAATTAGATATCATAATATGGAGTAGAATAATTATATTGTAATGGTGATAATATCATTAGAAATATTAACTTCCTTACTAGGATATCCATAATTTCCATCCTTATACATTTTACTATAAAAAAAAATACATGATCTTATTTTCATTTATCTCCTCAATATTGTTTCCTTGTCATTGTAAATTTTTTGGGTACAAGTATCATACTCTTATGTCCAAGATATTTTAACACATCTCAATAGTTTGAAGACCAACTTTTGGTAACTGTATTAACTTCCACCATTCCAAATCTGCTTGAAGTATCTTAGTTATCAACATAATTGCGATGACATATATTATGAGTGTATCCACAAAGTCCAAGAATCCCAAAACAGTATTTAACCAAAGCTGAATATTTTCAGATTACTTGTACTCTAAAGTATATAGGTAATATTGGTTTGCCAAAGTAATGCTTTACAAATTATTTAAATTTCTTTCTTACCTATCTGATTTTACTTACAGTTCAAACCTTTCCTTTGGAAAGATTTGAGAGAAAATAATGATTGTTATATTCTCACCATTCTTAAGAACAGCATACAGTCTTCCAGCTGCAGAAACTGATTCGCCATTATAATCTTCAGCCTCTACAAAGAGTATTTGTATTTTATGCTCCATTGGAGAAATTTTCCCAACATGTGCATAGACTGACGATGAAGTAAATCGTTTCACAGTCTTTTCAAGAAGAGTCATGTCAAAATGATTTGGATTATATTCTGCAACAATCATTGCTCCTGAAATTATGAGGAACAGTTTTTTGATCAGTCATTGGTATAAAATAGTATTACTTCCTGTTTATACTGGGGTAAAAATTTATTATAACCACAAATTTTGCAGCAATGTCCAATGGGTTGAATTGGACTAAGACATTGAGGGAGATAGCAGCGTTTTCCCCCAACATGACTGCATATTGCTTCCATTGTCTTTGGGCCATATGTTCCACAGTAACAACCGCTTGTTTTTTTGCATGGATGTTCACTGCCATCTGCACTGAGGACTGTCACTGTGGCAGGATCACCAATGAATTGGATTCTACCCTCTGCTGTGACAGCATACTCCCTCCATGAATCTGTAGTTAGGGGCTAATAGAAATGATATATTTAATGCATGTTTTTGAAAAAATTAAAAATGGCATAAGTAAGACCCATTGATTCCAAATTATTAACACTGATGAAGTAATGAACATTCAAATAATGTCAACTTCGTTAATGAAACACATATTAGTAACTGTTGGAGTAAAGTAAGGACAGGTTACTTTAATGAAAAATAAACTTATTAATCAACTATTAATGTATAGTCTCTATCTACTATTATGTACAATCATAACAGTTTAAAAGCACTCACACTCATCCAGCATGATAAATTAAGAACCTTAGAGAGAATAATGTTTATTCCTTATCCTTGTGATTTATATCAAACAATGAAAATGTAAAGTAGTAATACAAAACATGATTTATTCTAAGTATAAATTCTACCAAATTAATGTTGGATTTCAGTTTAAGTATGGATATCTCAGGGCTCAATACTTTAATTGAAAATTAATTTTAACCACCTTAATTATTTTTTGTTAAAGTATGAGAATGTTTTAATAAAATTCCTCTAGAAAAGATAATTGTTGCTTGATTTATTAACCCCATAAATTTCATTGGCCATAACCCATTCTCACTGGAACTTTAAACTTTGGAGTATTGGATGTACCAATAAGTCTCTTTAACTTGAGCAGTTTATTTATGTTTATATTATAAGTTTACATCCTAGCTGTTATAGGATCCTTTGTATCCTTACCTGTCCCAGAATATTTAGTGAACCTACAGCAACTGCTACCTCTGGCAAAAGGAGTTGGAAGCTTTTACCCTGAGGGAATACTACTTTATCATGAGCACATGGTATCCTCTCTGCATGAGGCATTGCTGATATTGCTATATCTCTAGACTGTTCATCTCTTGTAGCCCAACTGTTTGGGTCCAGCCAGGAACTTAATGTCTTACCAACATATACAACATCTGCAATGAAAATTAACATATTAAGTAATATTACATTACATTCTTACAATTCTGTTGTCTTTTAGATATATCAAAAATCAATAAGAGTATGCAAGCTTTAACCAGATAAGAAAAATTAATAATGAGTTAGATCCACAGATTCATCAAATTCTTAACCAATCAAAGTTTGTTGTATTCCTACTCTTCAGTAAGTTGCTATTATCATTACGCTTCAACAATATTACTTAATTAAGTTTACTCTTTGATTATAAGAATGAATCAATCTCACAATTTAATTCAAGCAATGATGAAACTCTAAAAAAATATTTTCTTCAATATTCTTGAATTTTGGTATTTCTTTTCATTGTATTTTTGCTTCCTGTATACAATTATTATGGTCAAGCATTTCAAAGGATCAATGTAATTGAATAATGATTTGTGGTCTATTGATTTTCAGGGAAATGAGTTAATATGCCTCACATATAATAACTTTCATGTATGCCAACTTAATCATGTGACTAATGAATTGCTTAAAGCAGAGAATATAATACTGCCACATAAGGTTATTTCAGTTTAAGGTTTTGGGCATCTCTTAAGATAAAATAACTAAACTTAGTTAAAAAATGATAACTGTAGGATTAACTAATAAGATGCTAACTGTAAGTTTTATTATATAAAATATAGAGGAATTCATAATTATATATAATATAAAAATAATTTGAACTTAATCTGAAAGTTTTTTATTGTATATTATCAAAACTGGTTATGAAATAAAATATTAATTATAGAAATTAAGTGATAACAAACCTTCTTTTTCACAATTGTCTGTGATGGAAGGTTTATTTCCAAAAACTAAACCTCCAGTGCTTGGTAAAATGATTTCTCCATTCATTGGTAGAACTAACTCTCTTATTGCTGTAATTTCAGGTGCCATCATCACCACAAGCTTATGATCAGAAGGCAGTACAGCACGACTTGCTGAGCAAGGAATATGGGGAGGGTTCCAATTTATAGGATTATGGAAATTTGTGTTTCCTCTCCATAACTTCACGCGATCAAAACCTTGAGACACTGCCACAGTCCCTGAAAATTAGTTCCATTGATCTTCACTGTTCAAATTTTGTGAAATTCATTTAACATTGCTAAATTTAAAAACAATTAGCATGTAATTTTTTAAAGTAAAAACAGTTTTGCAATTGAATCATATCATAATCATCAAGAACTGATACTGGTGTGGAAGTATTATTTAAACTTCTTCATTCAACATCTTATGTACAAAACAAAATATCTATTGTTCACATTTGTATGAAATTTTAAAGCTGGGCAATCTTTCTATGCAACGTAGATTATTCAATATATTTAATTGGATATTAAGTATCCACATCATTATATGATAAAGTCAAGGAAAATTGATTTTCATTTATCAATAAGTGTGTGAATCTTTAATATAGGAAACTTATGTACTTTAATAAATAATGTAATGTAAGCAAATATTTAGGGAGGATTTAAAACCAAATTTGGTTAAACTCTCAAAATTAAAATCTAACTTTGTTGCAAAAAAGTTATTTTGATGTAAGTCAATTAGTTTTTTAAAACTCATAAAGTTAGCAGAAGTAAACTTTTGAAGTTAAATTACTGGAAAAGCTAAATAATATCTAGTATAAGAATACCTAATTTATAATCCAAATGCCTTATATAATTAATCTACGTAACATACCAAATACATATGGTTAGAAATATGGTTTTATTAAAATTTTGAAAGCATTGATATTTTTAAGTAATACATTATCTTTCATATCATAAAACTTTAAATTAATTTTGTTAAGGGATGGCAGCATTCTATTATTTTTAATACTATTATATTTTAACAGAAAATGTCCTAAATATTCTTTATCGATGAAAAAGACTCGGCTCCTTGACGAATAAAACAATAAGTGTATATTTCTATTTTCGGAAAGATCACAATTTTTCTACTCAAGGATGTATTTCAGATCAGTTTCGTTGGCTCCTATCATATGACTGAATCTCTTAAGAATAGTTTATTAAAAAGAGAAACGAGTGAAATACGCGATTTTTAAAAGAATGATTGCCTTATTACAGAGGTTTCCAAACTTTTTCGTATCGTAGACCCCTTGCCACGTTTATCCGATTTGATTAGACCCCCTACGTACCTGAATTTTTGTAAATTTCTAACTGTAGTGAAGTTTAGCGTAAAAAACATTAAGTAAAAACATATGTTAAGTTATATATATTTATTGATTGAATTTAAATTAAAACTATTCAAAATAAACATTGAAAAACGACTCGAAATAAATAATCCGAATTTTTTTTCTTGCTCACGTAGACCCCTTACAGGTTGTCATAGACCCCTAGGGGTCGATATAGACCACTTTGGGAATCACTGCCTTATTAGTTATAAACAAACTAGGGAATTTTGTGTACGAAGATGATCATCAACAAATATACATTCTATAGTAGAACATTTTCCATATATGAATTAAAATAAGTTAAAAAATACTCACCGAATATAATGAAAAAATTAATGGAAGGCGACATTTCGTGTTTTGCTCGCAGATACACTGGAGGCAACTTGCATGGGCGTACTCGTCGTCCCGTTGTCCATTATCTGAGGACGGCCTCCAAGTAATACGATCCCTTGAGGCATCTGCTTCATCTCAGGCAGAAAGCAGGACTTTTGATTATTGTTACTCGTGCTATCGAGAATTAAAGTCATAATACAATTATATTTGAACCAAAAATGTTTAAGAAGAATTTTTATTAATAATGAAACCTAGTGAACACTCATAACATAAATTTAATAGAGGCATTAATGTAATAGGGGAATATGTATAAGGGAAGATGAAATGTTTTTAGTTATTCCTATTTACACTTTCGACAATTGTGCATTTGTTTTTACATTTATGAAAGTGCAGAGTATGTGAGTACCGTATATACGTATATACACGAGTAAAAGTTTGCTTACTTACAGCACGCAATCCATTGATACACTTCATAATAATTAATAATAGTGTTTTGAAAGTTATATAATGCTCACAAACTTCTCAAAAAAAGTTAGCATGATTTCTTTAGCGTATTTTTTAATTAAATTCGATTTCCTATATTTCTTATTGCAGCATACTTCCCGCCCGGGCGTCGAACTAAGAACAATCTAACCCGTATTTCTTAATAATTCGCTTCAGTATGATACTCTTTGGATATTTATCCATTTTTCAAATAAAAATGCTTCAAGAAGTGCCTTAAAATATGTTCTGATTTCCCCATGTATTTCTTATGGAGATATAGTAAACACCCTCTAGATTGGAACCCATGATATTTTTTATTACACTTATAGCAGTTCAATATAAGGATACGGCCTATCTATAGATCTATGAAATGTGAATCTTCTACGCAATCGGAAAATGCTTTAACTTTTTTAATCCATCCCATGTATTCTCACGGGAAAATTATCGATTTAGGGGCCCTCTGGTATGAACCAGTAGGAATAGAGCTGTTGATTTTGATCCGCACTTGCATTATACATACTTATATACCTACAATGTTTTTACGTACCTATCTTCGATCAAAAGCAGAAATCTTCTTTTTCAAATTCATGAAAATCATAGTTTAACCTGGCATCGAACCCCTGACCTTTTGTTAGAAGTAAGTAATAAATTTATATAGGCCATAGATTTGTAAAATACGAGTACTCTATGTACTCTTGAAGTATTTTTTTACTTAAAGAGTAATTTTTAAAATAACGGATATCTATAGATATGCAAATTTGAATATTCTAAATGTTCGCGAAGTATTTATCAAAATATTTCGAAAATCGTGCCAATGCATTCTTACGGGGGAAAGTCCGATTTTGGGGCCTACTAGGATCGAACCCATGATCGGTTTACTTATTGCTTACAGCAATCCATGACTTATCTAATCTAATTAGGTCTAATCCCTTATTATGATTAATTAATGCATTTTTTGAAAGTTCTATAAAGCCATAACTGTGATCTTAGTAAATTAAGAAACATTACGTCAACATTTTAAAAATAAAGTTCGATTTCCTATGTATTTCATAAGGTAGGATTTTTCCCGCCCGGGAATCGAACAAAGTGTCAACAAATCAAACAACTGATTATTAATTTGTTATTTAATAGTATTAAAATCACATTCTTTAAATTTTCCCTAAATTTCATAGTTAAATACATTTAGGAAGTTCCTCAAAAAATGTTCAAATTTTCCCATGCATTCCTTATGGCGTTAAATAAAACGCCCCCTAGAATCGAACTCATGACCTACAAGGGAATGTTTTTATTAATTACTAAAGATAATTATAATTGTTATCACCATGCAATGTAACGGCCTTCTAACTCTAAGATAAGGGATACCTAAAATTAATTATTAAAATTCACCTCCTATGTATTTTAAATGGGGAAACTTCATATGAGTCTCGCATCGAACTCATGACCATTAGCAGAAAGTAAATATAGGTTGTACGTAGTGCTACCGCGTTTATGTATATCTATGAAATTTTAATTTTCTATGTAATCGGGAACTATTTTTAAAAGATTTTCGAACATCAGACCTATGCATTCTTACGGGTAAAGTACGATTTTAGGATCCGTATTAAGCATTTCTTCCCAGGTCAGGTAGAGGGGTTTTTATGTATGCGAGCCCATACATGTCAAATAAATAAATATATGTTATATCTTCATTAAGCAGCTATATCAACTACGAATGAAATAAGCTTACTTTCAGCAAGAAAGCAGTTGATATACCTGATAATGAATTAAAAATTATTTCAAAAGTTCCAGAATACAATAAGAGTGCTTTAACTAAACTTAAAGTCAGTACATCAGTATTTTTGTGATAAATTTTGATTCCCCATGTATTTCTTAAGGCTACAATCTTCCCGCCCGTGCGTCAAATTAAGAGCAATCCATGCCAAATATTCTCATTATTCGCATTATATTCGCAATATCATAGTCCTTAAAAGTTCTCCAAATTTGAAAGTAAAAGAATTTTAGGAAGTACTTCAAAAAATGTTCCAATTTTCCGTGTATTCCTTTTGGAGAAAACGCCATCTAGAATCGTAACTTCGCGTAAAATGTCGCACGTCATAAAAAATAACATTACAGGATCGGGAAGCGAGACTCAATCTCTTAGTTTTCGCTGGTTGTTCCAAAGACTTAGCTAAGCTATTAATAATGAGCATTCTAGTATAGTCCAACAAAGCAGCATTGTCTACTCATGGAGGCACTAAGTGGTATTACTGGGAGCTACCTTTGGGTATAAATAAGATTAAAGGATAAGGATAATACCCGTGCAAGGTGTCTACAAAGTGCCCCGTAAAAGTTTGTCTGAATGTTTGGTCATGATAGCTCATTTGGCAGGTGCAGCCAACCGGCAATTAGGAGATCCAGGTTAATATCAAAGGGGTCAAATATCGAATTCTTCTACCGGAAATCTATATCCACTAATTCTATCGAATCAAATCCAACATCCCTTCCAAACGATTTTTTTCCAGGATTCGTATCCTTTCGTAGGAGCGTTAACTTTATATCGAAATTTTTCTTTATCCAAAAGCCTTGCTATTGAGCCATAAGCCTTCCGTTGATCCCTTACTAGGTCATGGCTATAAATTTCATCCTCTGTAACTCATATACCTCCAGCAAGGTGATATATAATCTCTTTTGACCCTTTCAATAGCCTCTACCGGCTATTCGCTTGTTAAAATCGATAGGCATTATTGCGTAGGTATCCGATGTATTCGCTCCAATAATTGTTGTTCGAAATAATGGTATTGTGATATTTCTTACCATATCAACTTCCTTAAATTGTATTTAATTACTTTTATACAGGGTTTCTGAAAGGAATTCCCTTTTCTATGAAGATAAGTACGGAACATTTGCTTTTATCTTTATACTCCATTTTGCGTACCTTTGATATTATTTTCTATGAAATAACGCTACACCGTATTTGGTATATTATTTAAAAGTAATATAATTGTTAATACTTGTATTTGGTCCATATTAAAAGCCGTTATTAGAGTTAACTAAATCTAGCGTTTGAAAAGGAACGCGGGCTTTCGGGGCAATTTTCAAACCATGGTTGTGGCGGCAACGTTCACCGGTTTCTCACGACCTAAGTAAGATGGCAGCAGAGGCGAAAACTTGGTATTCGAGCGCGCGCATGCGTACAACGAGTATCACCCCCTCATTTCCGGGCTATTCACCTGTTACGCTCAGTACCAGAGCTCTAACAGTGGCACGCGAGGAGCAACTTGGTCACGAGGACCTGATATCTCTCCCGGAATTGCTCCGTTTCTCCTCAATTGCGGGAATATGTCGAGGATAAGGGAGTTCCTTAGTTTCCTGAGGTGACAGTTGGTGAAGACAGACTCTCAGTGTTGTGGAACATATTGGTGATTTGAATTCACGGATATGATGTGGATCGAGGTGTTGCTACGCTGTTGTCGGAATCCACCCGTCCGTCTCTCCTCCTTAGTTTTGCTCGCCGTGGTGCTCAATGTAAGTCTCTTTCGTGTAGTGCTTTGAAATTTCCCCTCGGGAAGCTCCCTCTTGAGTTATTTTAGCCGTTTCCCGTGCTTTATTATTTTTGGTCCATAAAGATGTGTCTGCTTTTATATTTCGTCGCCAAATGTTTTCGCCGGTTTTATGCTTCTCACTCTCTTTTATGAGCGAGATTGAATTACGTTTTCGGAAATACAACAATACGGTGTTCGCGCGTCTCGGCCGAAGTTGAGTGAAACTTGGTGTCAGAATATCGTCGTTCGTGTTTACAGGTATTGTCAAATCTGAACCTTCTGGCAAACGAAGCCGTCATGTTATAGGTTTAGAACGCAGGTCATGCTCTTGGAATGTTTTCTCGTCTTGACTGCAACAATATCCCTTACGTATACATTGTTACCTTATCCCAGTACCCTATTATTAAATGGATTAAGTTGTCGCTCCGTGTTCTCTGGCCTCCTTACGGGCTTTGGGTGGCAAAAACGGTGCGCTCAGGAATGCAATTCGTGCATTCCATTTCCCTTCTCTTTTCGGCCGCTGCACAAATTCCCTTCGCTTGTAAAATGTTTATTTTCCCGTTAAAGTTTCCGTAGATTCTGAAACGGTTTCCATCTTTATCGGAAGATGCTGGTTAATCCAGATTTTCTTCGTGTGCTTCTACGGAAGCGACTGACAACGGGATGACGTTTGACATCGAATTTTTATTATATGCCTATAAACTTACGAGATTTTGCATGATTTATGTTTTGGCGGATGTTGTGGTGTTATATCCTTCAAAATGTATTTACAGAGGTTAGGCAGAAATGTAAATAGAGACTTGACAGGGACTCGAACCCAGATCTCAACTTTTCCAGTAACGCCGTTATTTTTCACATCTGTTTATAACCTCTTTACTCAATCAAATGAAATCATCGTACAAAGTTATTTTCACCTCTTGTAATCCTGTTATTTGTCTGCTTAGTGATAGAAATCGGTTCGGGTCTGTTTGTTTTTTTTGTTAAAAATTTTGCAATTGTCAATTAAAACATAATTAATCAATGCCGGATTTTATGGAAAGCACAAAGCTTTTCTTTTGCGACTGATATCTTAAAGACATGTTTACGTAACTTCCACATTTATAGTACTTGTATACTTCCGTTGATGAATAATAATATTATCTGAAAGCAAATCTATCAAAGTCTCTGAAATGAAAGTTATTTTTCTTGTTTCTTATTAACTTATTTATTACTTTCCGATGTCCACCTTTCAAACAGTTGGGAATGTAATGTGATTGTGATTGTGATATGTTAATAGAGGTGCCGTACACTGTTAACTTCTTATGATTTCTTATCCGTTTTTGATTTATTATATTCACTTTTGGGCAAATAATGTCTGCAATGTACTAATATATCCTGGGAGGAAAGTTTTCTTCTCAGCCAGGATTCGAACCCGGGACCTTAGCATTTCTGTGATGATTAATGCTCTGCATGTTAGCACTTATCGTAATATTTGCACTACCGCCAGGTTACTATCTATATTTAAGTGGCAAAATTCTGTAGACCGATCTTCGTAAGACCACTTAATTTCACTTTGA
Organism: Pantala flavescens; assembly: GCA_020796165.1. Classification (NCBI taxonomy): domain Eukaryota; kingdom Metazoa; phylum Arthropoda; class Insecta; order Odonata; family Libellulidae; genus Pantala; species Pantala flavescens. The sequence continues at coordinate 11,891,678 of CM036886.1, read as the reverse complement.
AAGTTGTCCCATGATGTTTATCGTCCAAGACAGCAAATGCATATGTGTTGAAACATTCAAGTGAACCGTAAAAAGTTTCAGCTTTCTCGCGAATGAACGTAATATGCTTAATATCCATAAGAGGAAACCGATTTGTGTTGACGAAAAGAAACGGGAATTCGGCGACCGAAGGTTATACAGGGAATGTGTTTACGAAGCACCATTCAAAGAAGGTAATCTCGGCAAATGAAGAGTTACCCAATTTATGCATTATATATACCTAACACCTACATTAGCACAAATAATGTAGGAGTTTTATGAGCTTCGTGAAGATAGGAGCATATTGTTTTTTCCGGCAAACTTCTAGTACTAAAGATGTAATAAAATTGTACTTTTTACGTTTATTCTTAAAGCTGAGGAGATTTTCAGTATAACAGCAATTGTATTCTTCTAATAGACCTTATATATCCTCAATGGCTCGTTTCTCATGTTTTTGCTGTCGTTTCCATGACGATTTGCCTTACGATTCTCTACGAAGAAGAATTAGAATAGCTTCTATGTCAGCAGAATTACGAAACAGTTTTCTTTGTTCGATAGTCGAGTTTTTTTTGAAGTATGAGTCGAAGCTAATGAAACATCTTTCGTCAGTACTATTTAGCGTTTTTCATATGGAGAATGCATGAGGAAAATGATGTATTACGACTTGATATTAACAAGACCCAGCACTGCATAGCATGTCATATGATAACTTAATTAGTATTAGATGGACTTGATCTACTTCTCACAACATAATCTGAGAAATAAAAGAATGCTGTTTTGTGTTTTTAACTGATTTTGATGCAGATCAACGTAAATTTGAAACCCATCATTTTAAAATTCAGCTTGTATCGTAGCAAAAGTGTCCACTTACGTTTAAGTCCGAGAAAGGATTATTTTTTTATCCATCTCTTCTTTAAAAATGTATATCACGTTTCGTAGTCGACGAAATATATACGAGAAATATCGACATGATAGTTATATGAGTAATTTTCATAAAGGCCACGTTCCAGAAAAATACGTAATTATTTTGATAATATGATATAAAATATCAAAGTTTGTTCGAGAGTATCACAATATAAAGTCTATGACTTGTAGTATAAACATAAAAAAATTTCACGTTCTTTAAATTTTTATCCTTTCTGGTTTATCCTAAAACCCTGGGATGTTCCCATAGATCCTCAAATGTAGTCCAAAAGCTCCGGAAGCAGTGCAAAACAAGCGGCCAACACCTGCTACTGACAGCTGCTTCTTCTAGATCGGAAGTAGGCTTTCCACTTGAGCCTCTTGTAGAACACATGCCTACGGATACTAGCTATAGTTGCTTTACCTTTTGTTATAAAATTCGTTGAGAAAAATGAAAGACCACGCCGCATTCTGCTCCCTTTTGTTCCCGCCTTTTTATCATCAACACTAACCAATTGCATCGTTAAGTATTTTGGATTTTCTCCTTGTCTCGTTAAAAGTCAGGTGTAGAATTAATTTTCGTTTTAATGAATACCGGAAATTGAAAATCGTGTTTGTTTGATGTGTTAGCCTTTTCTAAATACGATCTTTAATGTGATATAATTTTACAATCTTAGTCTAAAATTATGACGAAAATTTCTTACTTCATCTTTGATTTGTCATCCCATCCCATAATGTAAATCCCCAAAAATATAATTATAAGATAATCTTATCTCGTTCTGTGTTGTTGGTTTTTCATTTAACTATTCACCCCTCGCATATCAATGAAGGTATTTGTATATAATTCTAGTATTAAGTCGGCTTGAGAGCTCTACAATTCCCCTGCGGATTGTATCCTTACAAGTTTGAATGAAATAGAGTTTTATTTGATATAAAGCATACAAGAATATAGGGGAGTGGCTTACGACTTAGAGAAGCATTTCGGATCATTCATCATATCAATCGTTTTTAATAATGGATCATGAATGCGATATTTATTTTTATTTAATTTATTGTCTGGATTAAATTTTGTTCAAGCGAAATGAAATGTTTATGTTTGATAGGGTGATAAAATTTTAAGTTATATAACTTATTTAATTCTTCTTATATTGTTGATGTTTCATAAGACCTTTCATTTCCTGAAAATAATACGTTTAATTTTAAATATTGAAACGTAATGTCTGTATAATAAATGTAGAATAAATATCCAGCCAATACTCGCGATTTATCTTGAATGAAGTCGTCCATAGCGATTTGACTAGTCTTAAACAAGGTGTAACGCGAGTAAGACGATAAATTGATGGGTTCTTTGTCATCAGTGTAATTTATTACTGTGTCGTCGATTACATTGTATTTGTCGCCTTTCAGTGAATAATTAATGGGTTTGAATCAAGTATGTTCATTCCTCACAACCAATGTATTATATCGTGGGAAGTGTATTTTTAATTTTTCATCAGTATTTTAAGAGAAGTGATTTTTATTGCTGTGTACAATTTAGTTGTTTTAATCATACAGTATTTCGTTTTATGTAGCAAATGTCTGTGGGAGTTCAACTATTTTTTCTCCATCTTTCTAGGAACTATTTGAACTGGGAATTTTAGTACCTGAAACGATCTGTCTTTGTATCCTAACTTTAATCGTATAATTATTTTTACGCAATAGCTTATGGAACTCGTGCTTTTTACTGTACGCGATTTAATACCGAGAGTTTAAATAGGTGCCGTTCAATCGTAATATCTTTGATTTGATGAGTATCTGAGTGTCTCAAAAATCTCATCCGATTTTATTCGAAGAGCCATCTGTAATCCAGCTGTATATCGTCCCAAACAGTTTCTTCGAAATGATAGAAGTTGAGGTTATATGAAAGGCGTCTGTGTTGACCACCTGTTGATGAGGAGACAACCTTCCTCGAAACTTGCGGCAGCCTAACCGTGGGACCTTTTTAACTCTCAAGGCTCTTCTAGAGGTGCCTTCCCTTTACTATGTTATTCATAAGTCCGAGGGTTAAAAAGTTTTTGATTTTTAAGTTGTTCTCGTGGGATGATTATTCATAATAATTAATTTTCCAATTAAGTATGAATTGGTCGTCGAGAAAGGAATAACGCCATTCAAAACCAGTAATTATTTAATTAAGAGAAGGTGTAAAAACTTCACACGATGAGTATGTTCGACTTGAATACAAAGGTTACGTAGATGTGAAAAATAGCGAGATGACTGGGACTCGAACCCAGGTCTGTTTTACCTGAACGGTGTGAAATTCGCTCTGTATGGTGTTAAAGTGTTTAATATACCTCTTGGATTGTGTAGGATATGGGTTTGAGTCCCAGTCATGAAGACATTTTTCACCTCTGCGTAATCTCTGTATAAAAAATTATCATGAAGTTATTTCACCTAATCAAAAGATCTTGTAATGTATCGGAACAGACCTGAAAAACGCTCCTTTGTAATTTCTATCATAATTTGCATTTTTTTCGAATATAGCGAGAATATTTTACTTTTATGAACCCGAACTTAAGTGTTGAAACTGTTCAGTCAGCCTATAAATCATATTATATGCATTTGTTTATGGTCAATAAATGTTTTCCGCATACATGCATAGCTATGGTGACATTGGACTCAGAGGTCTGTTTCGAGGCGTATTGTATTGTTGATCGAAAAAGCATAAATCGGAAAAGCAGATTCATATAATCTGATGAATTAAAGAGCACGCATCTCTCGATTACGAATATCCCAGTTAGCGGTTGCAATGGGAGTCTGTGACTCATAGTACCAATGAGAGCGGTTCCGATTAAGAATGATTCACATGAAGGGCTCCTTGAAACACGCTGCCCTTTGCATTGTGGACTTACGAAAGACATCCCCAACGCTTTTTCAATCCGCGAGTTGTTTGTTTGGGGCATTTTAATCGGCGCGCGATTGTTTGTCAATTTTCGCGGGATATACTCGCGCCTTTTCCCGTTGCCATCAGAGTTAAATAGGCCTATCATCTTTGAAAGTTTGAAATCCGGTGCACGTATCATTTGACCAATGTATTGGCTACAATAAGATGGTGTGAAGGAATACGATGATCAATATTAAAACGTAATAGTTCACAAAATAAATATATAAATCTTCTGTCAAGCTAGAGATATATTAGAGATGAGTTTGTTGTTAATTAGAAATCATGGATCGTAGAATCGGATTAACATTGGCATAATGACCGAGCGTTTTCGTAAACTCAAATCTGTGACTTTCAAACGATCGTAATCCAAAGTTATTGCTTTTAAGATGGTTTACCGTTCGTGCCAAATTCGGGAAAATATCCTATGTTTAAATGTTCGTGCAGAACAAAAGGTCTTCCATGAAGACTTTGGTGTGCAGATCTTAAGCTGTGAATGGCGTGACGGTCCAAAATTGGCAGGTATCGCTTTCAAAGTCAAGGATTATTTTTTTTCAAAGAAGTATTGTATAACAGATGTTGCATTAGCTTAATTTTTGCGGAAAATTTCAGCTTTCATCGTGACAATTTACTGCAAAAAATCTCTACCAGTTTCAGCGACTTTTTCATTTTATACTGACTGTATTTGCATGATGAATTTTGTTTTTAGAACCTTTTTTAAATGCATGTAATATCATGATGAAATTCAGTATTCTTGCTTGTACTTTAGAATTGCTCGAAGGAATCTATGATTAAAATGCGATTCTTAGTTGTAATTCTCTCGGTGAATGGCAAAATGACATAACGCCATCTCAAATGCGAAACAGCTCTTGTAAAGATTAGTTCAGTGGGTTGTACGTGATGTTTGAATCAAATCCATTGTTAACTTACAGCCAAACACTGTTAGTACCGCTATGTCTTCCTGGCCTCCACATTGTTTCCCGAAGCGTGCTTACGCTTTTCAACTATTGAGGGCTTCATTATAAAGGCTTCTGGAATGGTTCAAATTGGCTTGAAATGTAATCACTTTAATATCACCGTAGAAACAGACTTTTTCTGTATATTGTGTCTCCTCTGTTTATCTTTTGGCGTACATATATTTTTAAAATTTAGTTCATCAGTACTTCTGTCTGTGTTTCGAAGATTTAAGCCGCAGAAACTGTTCAGTTCATACCTTAATAAGTCATTGTGCATGCAGACGAGAAAAATATTAACATTTAGTAAAAAATACCAATTGCGTGAATTACTTAACAAAATTTCTATAAATTTATTGTTATTCACTCATTTATAATGAAAAATACTTTATCTTTTACTTTGTATACGCCCTTCCTGCTATTTCAAAGTCCATGACAATGAGAGTTAACAATGAAACGTGATAAAAGACAAACGAGAACAATGAAGTTAAAAAAAACACAGTATTTTGATGTTCACATCTCATATCGAAAGGCGGACATAAGTTAAATAAATTAAAAATGAAGTTAATGCACTCATATGCTTCTCTATGAAAGTCATAACTATAATTACTCATTTTTGTTAGTATTTAAAAGATAAATAAATAACTACAATTGGGTTTTTTCGTAATCTATTAAGTTTCAAATTTCTAACCAAAAATACAAAATCTTTAATGAAAATTAATTTGTCATTTAATGATGCTAATTGATCTGAAAATACTTGCACCAGAAGGCGCAGTAGCCGAAAGAATGGCTTTGGGCGGTCGCTGATTGCACGCTTATCTTCTTTCCTCTATTGTAACTGCAATCCGTTGATAGCGTCAATCGCACTACCAGGCGGAAGTTACGCAAATGAGGACCGAATTACGCGGTTTCATTGTTACGTTTAATCACGTGATTCCGGATTGTTACTGTGGAATATTTTCTTTTGACGAGCAACGGTTATTTATGATTAAATTATAATCAAAATATTGGACGATCAGATGTTGAACGCAATGAGTTCATCTTCTTGGACGAAACATCGTGTGGAAATAGTCTATATAATAATTTATAAGGATTTATTCTCTTATGTGTTTGCTTTAACACGAAAATAATCCCCCGGAATAGCTATAATATATTTCATATAATAGGTTTAAATATTCTAAGTTGCAATTTGCTTTTAGTTACTAAGTATTTTATCATTGTAAAGATTGGGCTGAAGATGGGCTATAAGCACTGCGGCGGAGTGGTTAGTAGAATTACTTAATTAATACACTGTAAGGTCCCTGGTTCGAGTCCCGGAAGTTTTTCTATTGAGAATGGATGTTTATGTTCGGATTAAATCACGTGTTATTTGATAGAATCGCCTATTTGTAATGAATAAAATATTATTATTTTAAAATATATAAGAATAGAATATAATGGAGGTTATAATTAGAATATATATGAACTAAATATCCTGTTAAAATGTTTGGTGTTTTCTGTTAATGGCTTTAAGTTTGATGGAGACGAATTATTTCATTCTATTATACCTCTATTAAGTACTTCGCTATATCCATTCCTTTTTGCCTAGAATTAACTTTATAATTGTGCCTCTCTACACCTATGAATACCCTTTAATACCGGCGGATATATATTGGAAATTATTAGTCTTGTTATGTACGTAATGAGGGAAAATTACTACATTTTCTCTAGTCTTCATTTATCCTTTTATTGTAATTTCCAATACTTATGGGATGTTCTGTTAACCATAGGTTTGAGCCTTTTTCGTAAACGAGTTAAGGGATTGCGAAGTTCTCATGATGAGCTCATTTGGAAAGTACCGAACACGTGTTCGAGGGGAATCCCGGATGTTATTTTTTGCATTGGAACCGCAGTCAAAACCAGGACGGTTTACTAAGTAAAGCACCTGTGCTGCATATGTGGAGCAATTGAATCGAGTTTTTCGCTTTTTGGCTTCACTATTTCTGTCGATAGACTCGCATCTATAATTACTCCATCGCATCGTCACGAATTGTCTCTTCGGAGAGGTGCAGAGAATAACAGATCGTGCACTCGAACTTCGTTTTGGGTTACGGAAAGATACGGAGAAGTAAATTCGTTTAGATATTCATTCATTTCATGTAGCTATTTTCACTTATTTTCTCTCGAATCTGGTACAATAGCACGAACTGAGCCTATAACGTTTAAGTAACTATCTTCAATCCTGTGCTCGTATTATTTTCTACTTCAATTCCATGTACAGAAGTACGCCTGTCTGTTTCAGCTGCCGAATGAATAGAAATAGATCGTTCTGTTCCGAATTGGTTTCCGAAAGAATACGTTTCCAAATAGAGAAACGGTCGTGATGCAGTTACACGATTCGTGGAATAAATTCTGCTACTCCTGCACCCCGATGATCTATTTGGTCCAGCAATAAATCTATCTATAAAACGCCTTCGTTTAAAGGGGTCCAAGTATAAACACGTTCGTGACTTTAATCGTTAATGGATCCATCCCACCTTTCCGAATCATTTGTCACGCCGATTCGTGACGAAAACGCACGAAACGCTAACACGAGATCGTGTCGTTGTATATTTAGTCTCCCGCCTCTTTCGGAATGCTCTATTGTTTAAGCGAATCCAATTGTCGTCATTGTTGCTGGACTTCCGCTCAACCATCTCGCTCACATTTATGGAACCCGCGAACATCCGGTCGCTAGCTGAGCGGCAATTGGCTGATTGCTCCTCTCGCGTGTTAAAGAGACAAAAGACAGTCGCGATCCGAAATTTTATTTTATATTACGATGACATGAAATAGTTGTTGGTTGCGTGTGTTAATTTGGGATATGTTGGATATAATTATTAGAAAATGTCGAAGCTTTTTTAGGTCGAAATGCGTATTTTAACTACTCCTGGTTTTAACATTTTGTTTGATCATGTCGACTTTTATTTGTTCTATTCGTGGTATATTTTATGTTCTACGTTTCAAATGATGGGCTGCAATAATCATATTTCATGCTGCTCAGTATTTATAAATAATTTTAAATCATTGGTAGACGTATTGTAGAATAAATTTCGTAAACTTTTTATCACACAAAGAAATTAGCTAATTTCTATATTTCTAAAAATCTAAATATGTTCACTTATGGAAAGTTTGTTTATGTCCTTCAAGGGACTTCTAATACCATCAAAACAGTTTTTATTGGAATATATATCGGAATTTCTGTGTTGGAATTTATATTGGAATATGTTCTTCCACATCCTCTGTAAGAGCGTTTATTTATATATTTGCTAATGTGCTGCTATTAATAATTGTTCTCTTTGAACCCGAATGGAAGCTTTCGCCGTGAAATGTATTTCGGGATCACTTGATGTACTGTAAGTATCCATTTTCGTAAATACTTCGTGAAATGGCTTTGAAATCCATTAAGAATGAAAAACCTCTTTCCCGAGAGATGGCAACTACAAAAGGTTGAGTCACTGGAGCTTTATTGAGCGGTAATACACGTTCTGCTCCCTGTATTAAAGATAACATTTTAACGGCTGCTATATTAATGATATATTAGAATAATGGTTCTTTAGAAGAAAGAGTGATGTAATTAGCCGTGTTTTATCGTTTAGCAGAACCCATAAGCATTATTCATCCCATCTGGCGTGATGATAGGTAATCATAGAAAATGGAAAAGATGGAACATTAATAAATCTCAGAGAGTCGATCTTATTGGTCAATCGAAAATAAGAGAAAAAGTCAATGAGCCGTCATTTGTTTCGCAACCAAAACATTATTTCTTCACAGTTTCGTAATCAGTCCGCGAAGTATGAAAAATACGAAATTTCGAACATATCCGGTGACATGTGTAGTATCGGAGAACCGATATATCTGTACCGTGCCAATACTTTCCCACGCTGTATAAAAAAGGAGAATCGTAACCCGTCATTCGGGTGCACGAAAGTTAGTGCATTCAAAAATGCATGTCGAAACTACGAGCTTTCAGTGGCCTTGCTCTTACGGGCGATTAGTACACAATTGGTGTATCGTATTTTCTTGGTTTCAAGTACTTCGATTTAGGGATAAATTTGTCTCAAAATGAATGGAAGAAAATATTCCTTAATTATTATTTCATTCATAGAGGATACACGTTTGTGACTACCTAGGTCCTATTGCTCATAATAAGAAGATAACTCAAGAAAAGTAGTCTTAATTTGTACATATACGATATTCGTATTATTAACTCACATAGACACACTAGCGTATGCGGTTGTTATGAAACGTAAAAAATATTTTTCCTTTATTGAGAATGTTGCGAAATTTTTTTTCGAGATTTTCCGTCAAAAGTTGCGCGTATGAATGTGGTTGTTGATGCCTTTAAACCTTTAGAGGTTATGTTTATATTAAACATTTTACTCTCAGATGCCTCTTTGGACGGAATAATAAGCTATATTTAACGTATTCAACAAACTGGCTACATTGTTCTTAGCGGAACCGGTGTTTCTTTCAAAGCGAGATCCTCCTTCGTGTTTCCTCGGCAGACCTTGGAAGAACTCTACCATTTCCTTCCCAAGCCCGTGTCCTGCATCTGAAAACATCCTTTCTCTATCCGCCGTTGTCTTACGCCACTGTACTGTTTGAATAACTCCTTCCTCGCGAGTACATTGCTACCACCATGAGACTCCACCCAAAGCGTTTTTTCGATTAAATTGATGTAATGCTGTCAAAAGGAATGATTGAATGTTGATTTCTTGCTATACAGATCTCGAAAGCTGTGTGTAATTTAGTGCAGAGTTGGCTTAATTTATTATATTCTTATAGTACGCATTTAGTGGGTTTTAATGCGTCTATTAGTTGAAGATATTTCAACTAAAACTATCTGAATCGGTATATTTAATCACACATTATTGTTATTACGTTTTTAGAATTTAAAGACAAGAAAGTCAATCATTCTTTCAACGTAGCAGAGTTAAAATGGCAGATGCTTTACAGCATATCTAACTCCTTTTGTGGAAAATTCCCTATTAGCTATTTCCTTATTAACATTCACGTACTTATTCATTTTGAATGCATCTATCCTGTGACAATTTCCTTACCAGAGTTTTTGTCCAAACTGGTCATTATATTCTCTATGAACGCCGATAATAATAATATGCCAATTTTGTTATCTCATAGATATACCAATTATTATTTATCTCATTTATCGTATTTTCTTTGAATTGAACTAATTTTATCGACTGAATAAAAGAAGAATTGGACTAGGAAGATTTCAAATTTTATAGCTGTCTATGTTTCGTATGAATTCCTGTTGTTTTCCAATATTTACATATTTTATTTAACGAACATGATTCCTTATCGTAAATATGTAGTTTAATTCGAGGAATTTTTCCTTTCTGATGATGATTTTTTCTTGATCCGCATATTCTTTCAGCTGAAATTTTGTTTCTAATATCTCCCGAAATCATGTTCAACCTTAAATATGGCGAGGATTTTGTACAATCATAATTTTTTATGCTTTGTATCTTAGCAAAGCGTTGGAAGCATTTCTCTGTTGTAATTGATCTATTTTTGTAGAATCGTCACCTTTACCATTTCCAGTAACCTTGTACGTTTTTGGATTTCTTGGAATCGTGCGATTTCGTTGAAAGTTTGAGAAACGAATGTACGATTTCATAACATGGACAAATAATAGTTCGTCGTTTGGTATGACTCAGGCCACGTTGGAAACGGATCTCTATTTACGTTCGTGGACATTTTTCTCTCTCTTAATTCTTCCCCGGCCACATCACGTTTATTGTGCTGCCCTATATTCCCCCCTCTTCTATTCTTGGATGTCTCTTGAACCTCTAAGTGAACTCGCTTTCTATGAATTCTATGAATAGAATCGAAAATAAGGCCTGAGAATATTATCATTGCGATTCTCGTCTTCCCATCGTTTAGGAATCATTCCTCTTATTGCGATTGTTACACTGTTTTAGCTGAAGGAAGGACTTCCATCAAAGCACGAATATCCTGGTATTCTCGAAGGATGTTCGTCTTCGATAATGTTTGTTTAAACGTGTTTTTTACGAGAAATCGGTCGGGCTATGTCAAACAAGATAATGGTGTCTTTCTGAATCATAGAAATAAATATCTATCTCTTATTTTGACTCCTGTGGCTTTGATTCGTGTACGAACGTAGATGAACTTTGTTACAATGAGAAATTTTCGTAGTTTGAATCACACTACCTAATATCCTTTCTTTATCTCTTATATCGATAAATTTCAATTTCTTGATATATGTTGTCTGGCGAGTAGAAGACCTGAGTTCGAAACCCAATCATCTCGCTATATTTTCACTTCATTTCAACCTGAAATCAATGCGGAGCTAGAATCTGTATACAAAGAATTATTATATTGTAAATGGTGGTATGTATAGCGTAAATGAAGCAGAGAATATATGGACAAGGAATCTCAAAAATACTTCGCAATTCAGGAGTAATATCGTGGAAAGTACGCATTCTGTTCTTTGGGAAGTGTTTTTGTCCTGATCGAATTATTTGGTTCAAATATTGATCTTTTATTGTCGATTATGTTCAACCCAAAACATTCGAATATTTATAAGTATTTATTTAGTCTGGTGGGAATCCTTCAAGGTTCAATCTCTTGGAATCAACAAGTTCTAAATAATGTATTTTTGTATAAAAATCACGTATTTTATCACGGAAAATTTATCTTTACAACGCTCTTCAAACTATGCTTTTTTACTTTTCCTCTATTCGAGAAAGGATGATATAAAGATACTTATCATTTGCATACAGAAAATTTCTCCCGCATTTATGTATTGCGATTGTAGTGACAAAAATCATTTTTCGTTTTCACCAAATTGAGATGGAAAACAAATTCTCCACGACTTTCCCAGAAACCTCTTCCAAACACATTAATACGCGCGAAGGCCGTAATTATGAAATAGGCACGTGCGAGAAATTTCGATTTTTAAGAGCTTTTAATATTCTCCGAGAATTGCGTCGATCAGGTGAAATATTTTACTATCAGAACGTAGCTTGTTATATATTTATACGGTCTCACTTAATCCTGAACGTCGCAATGGAGTGACTCAATGATATTCTAATCTCTTGGGCATGACTATGAATACATCGCTTTTGTTACTTTCCTAGATAATCAGTGTTTTATTGGCCGCACGTGTAACAAACGTCTTTTATCGGGTAATAATTCGTGACATGGAAGACCTAAGGAGGATGTCGATTACTCATTGTTTTTTTAAAAATCTTTTTCAATTCCGCAAGTTTTGAGTTATGCTCCTTGACTCAGTGGATCTTACGAAATCCCTAGGCAAATTTAGATTTGTAGATTTGGGTTAACACGAGTTGGTTTTCTTTCATCAATGTATTTTTCTTTAACTTGATATTCAACGGGAATCGGTTCCAAGAAGCAATATTTTGTGGAACGCTTTGGCCTTCATAATGAACGACTTTTGGCACTGTACGTATGTGTCCACGAATTATTATAACTCTGGCTCTCACTATCTACTTGACACCCCGAGGTCCAGTGTCTTTATCGCAAGTTTCATCTTTAAAATAATACGTAACTGCCAAGTTCAGACATCGTAAAATCTTTATGATTTTTCTTTTTTTATTGCTTATTCTATTGCTTGGATAAGTATAAAATTGGGATAATTTCTGAACTTTTTTCATTTTCCTTGCTTTACCGGAGTATTTTTGATGAGAATACAGTGATTTCGTAGCGAATTGTCCTTTTTACCGATACTATCAAAAAATACCAATTATTTTTATTTTTCTAGGATCATTAAGAGAGAGTATCATAGCCTGCTAAGATTCATTGGACATGGTTTTGTGTTAATGACATTGAATTTGACATTTTTTTCTGTAAAAAATATATAAACACACACACATATACATCTCTTAGTTTAAGAGATGAAGTTTAAATATCTCGTATTCTGATTTAATCACTTTTAAAGGTACCTCTTTTTAATAAAAAGTATTCGTTATGAATTAGTTAAAAATACTACTATTAGGATGTACTCATTATTAAAAAAGAAAGATTAAACAGAAGTGAAAAAATTACACATGACTGGGACTCGAACCCAGGTCCCAGTCATGCCGCTATTTTCACACCCTTTTAAAGTTAGCTTCAAGTCGCACGAACATATCGTGTAGTTTATTATTAATACCTTAATTCTCATTTACTATTGAGTAATATCATTTTATCACCTTTATCATTAATTAACTCTTTGTCTCGGAATGAAGGATATCTTTGTCTCTTAATTCACCTTCCATTATTTTCAAGTGCTATAAACTTTCCTTCTTTCGTCGCTGAATAAGGCGTTTGGATTCCGAGGAGTGGCGAAGGACGAGAACAAGTAAATTGGATAAGGAAAAGGAGCGCTCGTCAGTCAGTTGTTTTTTTGCCGATTCATAACGCGGCTACGGCCTCAAAAAAAGAGCCGCCGGCGATATAAATATAGAGAAGAACTCAAGAGGAATATTCTGCGTGAAATAAGGACATTGCTTAATGCTCTTAGATGTTTAGTTTTCCTTCGAAGGTGTTACGAGTCTGTGATGCAACGCAGATGCACGTGTGAGATTTACTCTTTTACGCTGTGATATCACGTCGTTTTCAGTCGCTCATCGCTCGCTTTTTTGTTAGTATGTTTTTTTTCGTGGTGTAATTATTATCGAATGTTGTTTTTTTATGTTACCAAAATTCGTTCTTTTATTTTTGTTACAATCCCATTGTTTTGTATTTTTATATGGATATAACTTTTTTATGCGTATTTTCGTTATCCTTGCTCCCGAATCGTTTCGTGTGTAAATTCTCGATTCAATTGTTAATTAAATATAATTCTATTATACTTTTGATTGTTATTAAAAATTATTCCTTGTATTGAATAGATAATCAGCCCTGCATGAATTTTTATCTTGCTATTATTCTTCTACCCCGATTTTCCATACTTATTTTGTGGAAATATTTATGGTAATCATATAATTATTACAAGTAGACTTAATTGGACAGTGTTCAGGCAGATAATTCTAGCATCAGCTTCTTCTTTTTTCAATTTTTATGGACTGTACTTGTTGCATTGCGTCTAAAGCTGAAAAAATATCGTATTATACACCGTAACTCATCTGTTTAATGCCTTACCATTATCGTTATCTTTTTATAATTTTCAAAGTAATCTTTTGCAAGAATAACTTTCTCTCAATCCTCATTGAGCACTTTAAAACCTGTTTATAGAATTATTTTATTATCCAGAGAGTACAGCACGTATATCGCGATAAAATTACGGATTTAATTATTATTACAAAATAGCGCCGAAGGATGCACTGGCTTGAAAATATTGGGAAATACTTTCCATTGCTCAAGAAAGAGGAATATTATACATTATACATACACAATTTTATCCATTCGAAAGGAATGAATCTATTTTGTTATGATATTTCAAGTAGGAATTTAAAATAAAGTAGTATCGCTTGGGTACTAACGCTTATATAATGCACCGAGGTAGAAACTCATGGTCGTCACGGAGATAACGTCAAGTAAATCAACTTACGTAAATCCATTATACATACGTATTAGGGATAATTTATGTAGAGCGTTATTAATCTACGTTTTAAAGATCGCATTAAGAGTGAATGGGAACCATACTTCATACTCTCGTGGTTTAATTATTTTTATCTGGAAGATTACGGTCTGGCTGAAACCACCAGAAGTACTCTCATACTCTTAGATTTGCTTATCAGAAAGTTTCAATTTGCGTTAATGAATAACAGGAAGCAACTGTTGAAAAGTTTGATGATATTTGGGAAATAATTCTCTCAATGGCTAATTTTTTGATAAATTAGGATACTTATTACGACTAAAGTCGTTGTATTCGCTCAAAACTAAAAATACTAATAAGATACTGTTGTTATATGTTATTAATAAACACGCCATTAATATATGAAAAGCTGCCTTGACTTTATTTGGTAAGAAAAGTCTAATTTAAGGTTTCTTATCTAATTATTATTTTAAGTGGAAGATGTTTTGATTCATTCAATGAATTGTTACGTTTTTCTTTTTTTTAAATTCCATCCCCTTCGATTCATTTGTCCTCATATTTTGAGTGTTATGGTAGCGTTGTTATTAGATTATTTGATCAGTTATTTACTTCGATGGAAATGCTTTTATAAATTAACAAAATAACTTAATACTTATAACTATCTATATCGTGAATTGTGTTTTACATACTTTGTTTGAATCTTAACGTTACTGACTTTTATTCACTATAGCAGTTTACGTATTGAGTTTATGCTGAGTTCTAAGAAGTTTGAAGTTTCGTGAAATATTTTATTGGAATGGCTTCAAGTCAGTTATATTTATAAAATGGAATTTCCATGTCGAAATTCCGGGGGTTCTAATGTTACGGAGGTAAAATATTTAAATAGCTTCAACATACTTTGATTTCTAGTTTTGAAAAGGTCATGCACAATGTTACGCATCGTAAATCCTTCGTTACTGCAGATGAAGTCTCAGGATTTAAACATTATGAAATGCGCTGTTACAACATTCAGTACTTCATCTTTTAACGGCTTCTGAAGTGCAGAAGCCATAGAAAATCCTCTTAGAAACGATACATCTTCTTAACCCTTCTCTTTTTGCACGAACTGAAAGTTAAGTTCGCGATGAATACATTTACGAATAATTGGACGGCTGGTAACTAAGCAGCGTGTGTTGTTAATCGTGATAGGTTTTCTTTAGGCCAATCTTGTCTACATTGGTTGACGAATAGATAGAATACCAATAGCTACTACTAGCACTAGATACTACTCGCACGCTTAGGTCCCTGGTTCGATTACTGTCCTATTGGATATTTCCAGTAAAAGATTGAACTTTACCCATCTAAGGCTCAAATTCAAAAGTGTTCTGTTTGGACTAACTTATATACATAATATAGTCAAATTATTATCAAGGCCTTTATAATGAAGACTATTCCAGAATATGCATATATCTCATCATATCGCACATTTTCACCGCATCTTTTTGAATTAACATTTGCGTGGCGTGTTTCTAGATTGTCCCCAAAGCATAGAGTTGTCCAGAACAGGGGCACTGTTCCGAGTTTTCTAACTATATCAATAGCCCTTCGGTAATGGCAGCAGTTTCCAGATAAATTTACCTTGTCATCGAACAAATATTGAAGTTGTTTTAGCTCTGGCCGTAGTATCGTATTCCTTTTAATTAGAAAACCAAAACAGTCTCTCGTTTCCTCGTTTTATCATGCGAAAGACTCGCTAAGTTTTCCTTGATATTATCGATTGTCAGATCCGGCGTTTAATTAATTAATCATTCTTAGACCTCAAACTTCCCCTAGTTCTGAAGGAATAATGAATTGCTCGAAGTATCTCTTCTAACCACTGCATGCACTTCCAAGGTTTAACTAATAATTGCACACTATAACATAGTTTTGTTAAAATATTTAATAAGTTTTAATAATTAGCTCAGTCGAAGAATAACTCTTCCTTGGGTTCATTCGCTAGAGTTAGCTTCTATTACAAGTTCAGGTTGCTTTTAAATAGTTAATGATTCGTTGAAAATCGTCTTTTGTAAAGTGAAATTAAATTTTGGAGGAATTTTTTGCTTTGGAATGTTGTCTCTCAAATATTTACTATCAAGCTTTAAAACTGCTATATTTATTCTCATAAAGTTGAATTTACGTCTTCAATAAAATAATATATAAAATATTAAGATAATAGTGTTAAGTAACCAAATTTTATTATTAGATACCTGTTAACTTTTAGGAGTAAATTAAATTCATTAGATCGTATTCCTTCCTTTATATTTCTCAATTTTGTTGCATAAAATTTATAATAATTTTTTTCTTATCCCTAATTAGTTATTAAATTTTCAATTTAATTCCTATAAGTGTTCATCGGTGGATCGATAAAAGAATAGGTCCAACGCGTACTTTCACAATTTTAGGTTTATTCTTATCGATATGCGATAAATACAAATAAATCGGGTTAAATCTTTCCATGTTAGGGTGCAGATTATATCGTACAGATTGGGAGATTTCAGTTCCGGAAGCCGGAATAATTGAAAGAATGAAGATCTCTCACCAGATGGTGTCATCGTAGGCGTTTTCAATTCTTTCTTAATGGATTCGTCGTTTAATGCTTCACCGAACGCCTTTTAAGCCGATCTCTTTCTCAGTTTCTCTTTCCCCTGCTCTACAGACCGGATCTACGCCAATTGTGAGAAATTGTTCTGAAGAGAGAGTGTTCGCTGCTTCAATGAAAACTGCTTTCTTTCTCTCATTTTTCATTCCCATTTCTTTTGAGCTTTTGGTGAGCGGAATATTCATCTGCTGTCTTTGAAGCTTTGGAAGTAAAACTATAAAGCTTCTCAGGGTTAGGAAAGATCAAATGACGTCATAATATTAGTTCGTGCTACTTAATTACAAAGGTGAAACAGTTGTGAAAATGAGAACATGACCCGGACTCGAACCCAGGTCCCGCACTTTCCAGGCAGGTTAGCTAAACAATGAGCCACCATTCTAAGGTGGTGCTCTACATGTTGGCACCAAGAGATTGATATTGATGCCGCATGGTGGTTTGTGCTTTAGATTCCTGCTTGAAAATTGGGGTACCTGGGTTCGAGTCCCAGTCATCAACACTTTTTTTTAAACTTTGTATCTGAGACGCTTCTTTCGTGGCAGTTCATGTATCTTGATAAAGTATCCAAGAAAGAACGGTCTTAGCCAATAGAGGAACACCAAAATGTTGTACTAGTAACGTATTTTGGGTTTCTCACCACAATTTGATTATCGTAATTCACTCTCTGAGATAATTTTCTTAACAAAAAAGCCTCGAACTTTTATATATTTCTTAATTTTATCGTCTTAATTTTAATTATTTATAATTTTGAAAATTAGGTTTTATTATATTTAGAATTTACGATTGCATATGACCATATAGAAGTTTTACAGCAAACGTATCGGTCTTAATTCAGAAGGCAGTAATGGAAAAATTCGAATGGAATTGCAATTAATGATTGCTTCATTGAACTGGATCACTGTGAACAGAACGTGAAATCGAAACCCCTTTCGCGAAATTTCACTTCGCCGATTCTAAAAGCGAACTCGTTTTTAAAAGGGGACGGCAAAAAATCCTTATATGTAGGATGTAGAAACCCACGTCGAAACACTTAGAAAGCAGCCAACGCTTTTCCTCACTTTATGCTCTTCCCTTTCCAGACTTAGTTGTGTCTAAATCCCAATGTCACTTGTGTAGTTGTTAGGGCGCATCTGACCTTGGTTTCGAGGACTTTCATACCGACGAATGCAGCACTTATAATGATAAAATTCATAATTAAAAGTTATTGTTGTTCGATGTATGTTTTATGGGTATTTTGCGAGCTAAAGATCGAGTAGAACAATAGCAATCGTGCATTGCCGCGTTGCATAAGCTGAATAGCAAGAGTTCAATAATAATGAATATGTTATAGGGTACTGTAAAACTTTTTATTTCTTGAGCAAAAAGTAATGTCTTTATTTCGTGACATTGATTTACCGTGCTTTAAAATCGAAGTAACTCGTATGTTTTCTCAGTCTAATTGGAGAAAAAAATTGACGCTTATTTCTTACGTAACTTAATGAACTCTTTTATGCTTGGACTACTCGGAACCCTCAAAAATACTGGAGATCCATCTGGGAAGCCTTCCACTCAAGGAAAACAAATCACGAGATTTCTGAGATTTCTTTAATTTGTCATTTACATCACACACGCATCACCGACAGCGGAAACTAAAGAACTCTTACCTTTGCATCTTTGTTGTAAGAAATACTTGAGCAATAAATCCATTTAAAAAAACCCTTCATTTTGTGAATGTTTGGGAGACCTGCAAGGTTTTTCGCATCGTAATTTGCTATGTGCGAGCCGATGGTACCCCTGACATTGAAACTAAAAATATCAAGAATTCCGAGCCGTAAGATTATCAAGGTAAAGAACAAAAATGAGACCTAACTCGAAGTGGTTCTACAGCTGCTTCTGGTGAAGCCAATGTTGAAGGGGGAAGCACCAGTGTTTAGGAAACACTAAATACGCACTTCCGAAGCCAAGAATCTATCTTCAGTAGAGGCGTCAGTCTATAAGAGTTTCCTAAATAAATAAATACAAAGTATCTATAAATGTTTCCTAAATACTGGTGCTTCCCCTGCATAGTTGAACTCACAAGGAGCAGTAGTGGAACCCCTACGTGGTGGTGTGTCCCATTTCTGCTCCTTACCAAGGTAACCTCACGGCTTAGAGTTCTTGTTTATTTTCTTTATCTATAGCAATGTATCTCTATATTCTTTCTTAGATTGTTTTCATGCAATCATCTCAGATTTAATTTGGTTCATATTCGTAAAGAAAGTGCTAATAATGGTAGGATCTCCTCTTCACTGCTTTCAGAGGTGTGTATCAAAGTTGTTTTCATATCATTCGAGGCAAAGAAAGTTGGCTTTAATGGCGCACAAGTAATTGCTTCTCCGCACGACGCGCTGCCATCGCTGGTCACCGCGCCTGCGCACAAGCTTTCTCATTTATTGCGATGTCGAATTCGTCGCTCTTTTGTTTCTATTCTAACTTAAGATATATTAAAAGTCTCATGTTCATAGTTCATCATGGAGTAAATAGATTAACTTGAAATGTCATGAAATCTTATTATACGAAATGTTTCTTTATAATTCATATTTATTTCGTGATTGATATTAGACTAAGACATTTTTAATCAGCTGAACTCGGTTAACGGATGACTTAAAAGCTTGATATGATTAAACGTTGAATTACTTTGATTTTCTGTTAGAATTTTGTCGCTTTTCTATTGTTTTTTTTTCGACTATTTTGTCGATATGTCAGAACTTTGTTGATGTTCTTGACGGTTGCATTATGAAGATTCTTACACATACCCTTGGGATGAGATTCTATCATGTTTATTCTTTCCTTTGAGTTCATAAGCCGTTAAAACCTCCTATTCAGGTTCCCTTCAGAACGTTGTTTTGAATTTATGAAGCGTGTAATAAAAAGTTCCGCTATCTACGAGAGTTGAAAAGAATCTCTGTAAAACGTATGTAAATGAGACCGTTTTAATTTGCCCCATTTTTGCTCGAGCATTATGTATACAGCAACTTCGTGCATACGTTCTGCAGAAGATTTATATGCTAGCGGTGTTTAAAAAAGAGCTTTTTTCCGAAATTCACGGATTCTTTACTTAGAGGTTTTTTGAGTAAGCAGCGCGTGGTCTGATGTACATATGGGCTTTTTTGCAATTTTTCTGCACTTCTGTTTTCTCTTTGTTATAATCTGCACTAGTTCCACCATCTATTTAGTCGAGATGTATCATCAAATGTAGACCACATAAAAGATTCTTCATTTGTTACGATAAGTAATGTATTATTACTATTATTATTTAATATTTTAACGTTTTTCATTATTTATAATACTGCAGACAGGTTTTCGAAAGTCATAAACTTTGGCTCGTTCACTTTCATATCTTCAACCTTGAGTATCTACTCATATAAAAGATAACATACTAATTGAAACTCTTAATTTATACGTGACATTCAAGTATTGAATTATTTTTCGTCATTAATTGGAAGTTTACTAGAAACTGGTTATTTCAAACCATTTTAAAATCTGTTAAATAAGAAAATAATGAATGTGAACTAAGTTTCTTTCGTATTTAATTTTTTAAATTAGAAAATTAAGGTTTTGAAATTATCATTTTTTGGTCTGTTTATTGACATATACTCTTGTTTATTAACTTCTTGAAGCTTTTAATTTAATTAGTTTATCTCATGTTACCTCATTAAAAATCAAGCCATATCATTCAGATCTTCATGCGATGATTTTGAGTTCCACTCATTATTTTTTTGATGATTTAATGAGCTTATACAGCGATATCTCAAAATGCCGAAAGAGAAATCACATTTCTCTGTTAAATCAGCTGTATGCTTATTCGCATTTTGTCGAACGCTTTGGTAATGTAATTAACGGTGAGTTCGATGATCGAATCAGTATTAACTTCCATCCAACTATTTTCCCGAATAATTAAGTCTCTTTATGTTGAATATGAAAGAATATGGAAGTTTTCATTTGGTAAAATATGCGGGTATTTAAAAAAAAAGAGTCGGTCGTCGACCTCATAAATCGAAAATATTTTGAAACTGGATTACGAGGTCAAATACCATGTCCATCGGTTGAATATAGTTTCACTTTTGTTTACCTCTTTGCCCACCGCTTCGCTCGAGGCCATTATTTTCTCGTTTTACAGAATCATTTACGTTTTTACGCCTCTTTCCGATTCCATAATTGCCAACTTCCTTTGCGTTTCCTTGACTTTTATCATTAATCTGATGATAATAATAAATGTCTTTATTTGGACGAGAATGAAAAAACTGGTCATTATCATAATGCGAACAGCTATGTTTTTTTACGAATAATTCAAAAATAGAAATTATTTGGATGGAAATAACCCAGGAGTAGCGTAGGAAAAAATATCGTTTGCTCGAAGGCACTGTCATAATAGCGAGGAGTGAATGACCTGGACCACCATTCCCATAGTAACGGCACAAAGTTACAGTAGAAAGTTATTATTAACTTATTTAAAACTTAAACAGTGATGTATTGATGCCTAGTGCCATTTATTTCCCCGCAAACTTTCCAAATGTTGCTGAGAAAGTCGCATTATAATGTGCTTTTACTCCATTATTAGTGAATGCGGCACCCATTGTGCACGCAGCTTTCTCTTCCCCATAACTTTAGTAGAAGATATCTCTTAGGATGCAAAAATGATGTGCCTAAGGGCTTATACTAAAGGTTTTAAGGTAAATGGACGATTTTGTCGATCCATATTTAGTACTTATCTTTCTGGTGTTGATGCATTTTTAGCTTTCACGTGTTTTGTGTACAATAGTTTCTTGAAGTTTAAACTTAGCATCTATTCTTTCTATTGCTGCAATTCAAAGTGTATAATCCTTGTTTACTATTAGTATGGTTCATTTACTTAATTTTTCGTTACATTCAACAAAAATAAAGTCATTATAACTGCACGAATTCAAATAATGATAGGAATCCTTCAAGGTAGTGTAATTGGACCGTCACTTTTTCTGATAAAACGATGTTCTACCTTAGGCATATAAAAAGGAAGGATAATGAGCAACGGTGATTGGGATGTATTATATTATGATGTAATTTCAGTATAAGAATGACTACGTACAGAGTGAGCAGTGACACAAGCAAGAGAAGTTTCATCGCCTGTACGAAAGGATTGCGGTATTCCCACAATTATCGTCTGAACGGTGAATTGATAAAAAATTCCAATGTCTTCAGGAACGTGGGAGTCGCATTCCATAGAAACCTGAACTTGAAATAATACAAGTAATGAAAGTAAAAGAAAATAATAATCGGTAGTTTGACCGATTCTTTATTATGTGATTACTGTTCAGGACGTATCAATGCTATCTAATAAATAAAATAAGTCCAGAAGTTCGCAGATATAGCGAAACCGATAGTGTTGTAGGAATTTTAAAGATACGTGGATGGAATATGCTTAACGTAAGAAGAAAAATAAAACAGCTATATTACATTAAAAGTTTCATTTAAAGTGTACCTGTGTCAATAACATTTCGGAATTTATTCTATAAACCAGTAATAACGGTTAAGATAGTCATTAATTTAAACTTAAGGTTCGAAATGAAAGTACTCTTTTCCTAAAGGACGTATTGCTGAATGCAAAAATGTTTAATAGATCACTTTAATAGTCCTATCCTCAAACATAAGAGTTTTCTTTTATACTATTATGAGACCCGTTACCTTTATTTTAATCAATTTTCGTATCATTCTAAAGCTTCATGTATGTATGTTTTTGGTTGCTATGTTGATCATCTTTCCTCGACTGAGTATTTATATTGTTAATACGTAAATATTTCTCTGAATATATGTAGATGTCGGAGAACCATCCAGTTCAAGGGTTACCTACAATCAAAACAGTAATTATGTTCATTATTCCGAAGAATATCTTGATACAGATATTGATGATTAAATTCTTTTTGATTGGAAAAACCACGAATAAAATGCCAAGTAAATGATTCTTTTCGATGATAACAATCGTAAGGTTTAAGAAGTCGTCATTGAACAGCCGGAAAACTTCCGTTGATTTCGCAATGATTCGTGTACATACGAAAGTGTAAATGCAGTTGGACTTCTTCCGGAAGTTGTTCGAATATCATTGTTATTTCCTTCTTCCAAATTCATTCACATGTTCAAAAGTTTCAGATTAATTAAGATTCGGGAGTTCTAATATGGGAACACGGATTTCTCGTTTCCCAGTCTCGAGAATTAAGAGTCAGCGAAGTGCATCGTGTTCAGAATGCTTTGTGACGAACACTTCCGATTCATAATAATATAATGACCTTCATAAATATTTAATATGCATATTTTAAAATATTGTTGCCATTTCATAGCGTATGTAAATGTAAATTAAATATATACCGCTAATTTTGTAATTATGTGGCAATTTATATTAATAAAAATCTTTTTCTTTCCAGGTAAGTACAACATGCCAAGTTCTTACCATAAAAAGATCATTGCTGCAGAGACGTTAAACGGTATTGTGATAATTTTTATATTAAAACTAATGTTTTAAAAATAAATTAAATTTCATTTCGTTCTTGTGTGTTGACGATGGGGTGATATTCCGTTTATTGTCAAACGAATAATTTCCCGAATATATTTCTAATTTTAGAAGTCATTATTACCATTCCAGTAATGGTAACGAACAAATATTCAGCAAAGGCAGTTTTAATTGCCCCTCGAGTGTATCTAGAGAAGAAAATAACAGTCTGTGGAATAAAAGGAAATTTTAATTTGATGAACTGCACCATTTAATGAAATGAGCATTTATGAAAGATGAATTAACCGAATAAAGGAACTTTCATGCCACCGCAGACTGAGTAAATAGCACATAGTGAAGTAATTATGTGTCTAGAAGCTCTAATTAAGTGCCTACTTTCGACGGTTAAATGAACTTTAAATATAGCTCAAGTACTTTAATTATTCGTGCACCTAAGTTAATTACTCCACTCAACTGTACCTTTGTTTTTTTTTAATTAAGACTTTTTTAAGCTTAATTTTCGTAATTTTTTCAAATAAGGCCCAATAAACGATGTTTACCACGAAAATTTTAGTATGCTAAGTTTCGAATACTTTAATACAGAATTGTGAACACTGAAGAGTTTCATTAACGCGTTAATTAATGAAGTGTTTTTATATGAGTCACCGAAGCAGTTGACTCATTTCTGCTCTATCTTGGAAACTGTACAGGAAGTAAGCTTAAAATCGCATCTGCTTTCAATTCACGTAGAGTCGAGCATTAATATGGCTTCTCATGATGAGGCTTTTTCGATAGTATATAGCTGGCGCAAGCGGATGGAAGCCCATGTCTCTGTCATTCTTTTTCCTTTCTTTTGAGTCAAGGGCAAGGAGTGGGCGGAGTTCCTCTTCAAATGTTCCCACCTTTTAATTCGCAATTTGCGTATTATTGAAGCGATGAAGGCAAGGGCAGTATTAGCACCTCCTGTTATATTCTTAGTTACACTTTTCCACCTATTTTTTCATACCATAACTTTACACATACGTAGAATTCTTTGGCATAGTTCCGTGAGTTTAATGAATTGAGTTCTACGAAAAATTTTTGCTAAAATTTTCAATATCGGTTTATTATAGTATTTTTTACCTCCTGAATTTTTTATACAATTCGTTGTTTTCTAATTATTCTCCTTTTGGCAAGGGAGTAATTAACCAGTGCAAAGAGATAGTATAAAGTAGTTTATATAGTAGATTCCCTTTTCATCAATGAAATATTTGCTTCCGATTGTTTGGAATTAGAAATTTAAAACGGAAAGTAATTTATGGCTTTTCCTTATTTGTCCTAAGCTCCTATCTGCATCTAAATTTTCTCTCTATCAGTTCGTATGTTTCGGTAATCAAATATACAGGTTCTGCTAAAAATTTAATTAGCTTCGATTTCTGTAAAGGTGTTTTATTTATTTTTTTCAATTAAAAGTGTTTTAGTTTCCTACAGAAATGGACAATTAACGTATCATCGCAAACGCAATATGCAAATGCTTTAAAGATGAATTCTTTTATTTAATTTCATATTAAATAATGGTAAAGGTTGTTGAATGATCATTAATATTAATTAATAATTTGCTCTGATCAAATATATCACGAAACCTGAAATGTGACGTCAGTATTCTTTCCGAGGATCCAATGGACGTATCGCGCGTTGAAGTCTCTTATCCAATGAGGGACTGCCATTGAAAATTTTTCATCAGTCGTACGAGGTTTAATACGATCTTGATCATCGTTTGGTTGTTATGTTTAATGTCAACGAAGGGTAATCATTTGCATTATCACGCAGCTTTCCGTATCGTTATGTACTCTATTAGCCGTGATTCCTTTTGAATAATTGCGTTGTTTGCACAACAGACGGCTCTTCTCAAGGATCAAGGAAAGGTTAATTAACTTTACACTGTCAGTTCGGGAGACTAGAAGATCAGGTTAAAAGAAGTGAAAAATAGGGACATTACTAGGACTCGAACCCGGGCCACCCATCACGGGTTGGTATGCTAATCACAACAACTCACCTGGATGCCGCGTAAATTCCACGATGTTGGGATAATACGCCAATGTTATGCATAGTGAGCAAGTGTGACCTTGAAAAGTTGGGGAACTGGGTTCGAGTACCAGTCGTTTCTTTTTTCTCACTTTTGATTAACCTGGCGCTATTTCTGAAACGATTTATCGCTCTCCCGATCAAATCCTCTTCACCATCACTTAATTCCAATGTGAAACGTGCCCATTTGCGTTGGAGGTCGCGTCCTTCCCGGAATCATTCGTTGACCGCTCGTCGAAGGTCATGCGGAGGCGAATTCATTCAAATTGAACCTCGCACACCTCAAGCTGAGAACAGATCGGTTAATAATTCAGTTTAGAAACGAGTGTTTTTCCTCATCAATGAAATCTTTTCGCCGTTAAATTGGGGTTCATTCTTTCGTTTTAGGATCGTTTCGATACTATTCTAGAGGTAAGCGATGTTTTGGAGGTGAATTAGACGAAAATACGGGGTGTTGCATTTCGTGCCTTATTTGTTTCGAACAAAGAGGATGTATGACTGAAAGATCAAATTAGTGACGTGTCAGTTGATTCGTTCATTAAAGTTCATGAGTTTTTTTGCATGTGTAAATGTGTTGATTTAGATCGTCACTTCTACTATAAAAACCTTCTCTAGTCAGAATTATTCCCGATCCATTGACTTTAATACGATATTATAATTGATTAGAAAGGGTAATGTTTTAATGATGTTATTAACTATATTATATATATTATATAGTATTGGCAAGAAAGGATAATTTTTTAGTGATACTACTAACGATAGTACATGTATCATATAGTATACGATGTCTGTATTTGGAGAAAATTTTACCATTTATTGCACACAAAAGTATGTCATGACATGTTAGCAATGGTGGCTTTGTACAATTGAAGCATCACGACTTAACGTCTTTAATTACTAAATTTTCACTTACACATGGCGAATACTTAAGATGCAGAGTCTAAGTAATCATTCGAGAAGTGTTTAAGTATTCTCATCGAACATTTATGCTTAAAAGGGATATTTATTCGAAAAATTTACGAAGTGGCCAATCCCATGTTAGGCGATGTTTTTATTTTCCTCGTAAATATGCGCTGCAAACGGATCTACTTTTACGTGTCGTTGCGGCCTTGGGAGTTTAAAAAAAGTGGAGATTGATGAAAATAAATGCGTATTTCACATCTTTCGTGGATCGGAGGATACTTGATATTAAGATTCCATTAGTTATGGGAGTGAGGTAAAGGACTAAAATTTAGTCCCTTTATATTTAATGAACGCATCTTTGGATGGTGGGTGTATTTTTTTCGCTTAAGGTTATTTCTCAATTGGGTTGGGTATTTCAATAGATATCAATAAATATATAACGTACATTTTTGGCGATAAAAAACACTTAAAACTTGAAATATTGAACCCATCAATAACGCATGAACAAATTCTAAGTAATTGTACGTTTAAGTTGTATAGAATCAATAAATGATGAAGTAGAGAGTGAGAAAGTGTAAGTTTTATTCTTACATAGAAAAAATTATTTTTTCGTGTAAGAGTTTAATTTCAATTGATTGTTGATTTAGGCTAAAATAATTTTATATCCAACTCATTACATATAAATTATATATTATAAAGTTTTCCAAAAATTATTGCAAAACTCTTTTGAAATTAAAATTATTCAACTCAATATGAATTTTAGCATAGTAGTTTTTTTTTGTTTTTTTACTTAATTAAAAATTACTTGATGCTTTCTGGGGTTAATTTAGTATAAAAGTAATAATTCTTATTTATATTACTCGTAAATTTTATTACTCAGGTTTTCTTCACTTTAGGGTGGTTTCCTGTTATCATATTTTCTCAGGGAAGCTTAAATTAGTATATAGACGAATATATAAGAATATTGTACCATCGTCATTAAATTCTCTTCGAAACTTAGTTTATGGGCTGCTAAGTACCCGTCCTTGAAGTTGATAATCTGAATGCTTTCTGTTGTATCCAGATAGCTAATTTTTGGATCGTAAAATTTTACGAGTTTGGAAAAGCATTTCGTTCGCAAAATATCCTGTTTCTTTAGCAACGTGTTGGATTTTTCTAATCACGAGACGTTCAATCACTTGTGATCGGTCGTAAGTTTTATCAGTTTACGACTTTTTAGTGTAGATTTTAATTTATGGTCAACACACCTTGTCAAATCTTAAAATAACAAATTTATGAGGTAAATTCTTACGTGTTGATGTTCTTTGCTCATTCAGTATTAGAGCCATGTGTCGAAGAATGTTAGCAAGCGAAATTATCACACCATCCCAGCTTGCGATTACAGTTTCTTTACTTTATCTCAATACCTTTATTTACATGTTAAGATAACCGAATTGAAAAAAATCAGAAGTATTTTTATACGTCTAGAATCCTCCTAAAAGCTTATGATTTCCTTCAGATCGTCACATACTGTAATTCTTTTAAGGAGTTGGTGTGTTATGTATAGATAGGCGTAGACAAAACTAAGGGGGTTTATTGGAAAAATAAGAATTCTCAAATTATTCGTGTTTCCTCATCTAAAGTTCTCATTAAATATAGCAAATTTTAATCCCTATGTCGTTTAATGTGCTCGTATTGTCTCGTTAATGAAAAAACTCGCTCTGATTATTTTAATTAAAGAAGTTCTTGGTGAAGCAGCTCTTGAAACCTATCATAAGTTTTCAATTAAGTTTTTTTCCGTGGTTAAAATGATATTGCTCTTTCGCGGTGTGGATTTTGATGATCTTATTACCAAATGAATTTGAGTAATATTTATTTAGAAAAGAGTTCAGTTCATCCTATTATTCTACTGATTCCTTTAAACATTTATTCAATATTTCAAATAAATTAAATTCGAATTTTCCCTAACTGTATTTCGATAAAGCAAAGAAATATCTTCTCTATGAATTCTTATTTTCATTCTTAATTCGTTGTCAATATGGTCCATCCGGTTGATGTGTATGTATTTTTCGGACATTCATTGCTATATTCTATATTATGACATATAAATGGAAAAACTTTCGAAAAAGGTTTTCCATGTATCGTTATTCCAGAAGAATATCTTCTTAAAGTCGTCCTATTTGATTATATAGCCAAATTTCTCGCCTTTATGCACATAGACACCTCTTCCTCGTTTATACTTTGATGGGCATTTGGGACGAGCGCGATCTTCAGACCTTGACTTTTTATGATTCCATGGCCCTCAGCATATTTAAATATACGAATTTTCTCGAAAGATTTCCATCATTTTTAGGAGATGAGTCTGTTTCCGTTTACCCTTCAAGGATTTCCGAATTATATCTTAATTAATATTAAGATCTTCGTTATTATGAAACATCGACTTACTTCACGGCCACTCGAGTTGCACGGGGCTTGCTTTTGAAGTAGCGCTCTTTAATGTTTCGCATTGTCTCGTTGTAATGTTATCGAGTGGGAAGATCAGTGGGTTTTAATACTTTAGAGATGTTTCCTGTAATAAAACCTTTACCTCTCCCCTCGGTTATACAGAATATGACTTCTTTAACTTTGGTTAGTTTCCGGGTGTAATATAGAGGTTCGTTTTATGAACGTCGCTCCGGAATAACGTGGGTTCACAACTTTCATTTGTTTCCTTTTGCCTCAATCTTTCGTTCATGTTTTCGTCCTACATCTTCTTCCTTCTCGAGAGATTATTGACATCGGTTAATGAACCCCAGCGTGCGATTGTGCGTGCCAGGAGAAGGTGTTTCCAGAAAAGACGAGACGTCTTTCGCCAGTCGAATCAAAGGTCAACGATATAACACCTCATCCATGACCAAAGTCTATGTTATTTTGTTTTATCGTATTTCTTTTGTTTTTGGATGAGAGGTAGTTCACTAATAAAGAATAATTCCGAGGGATTATTCTTATTTAGATTAGCAATATTATAGATAATTACTGTCGTATTGGGTACTCATTGTTTAAAATTGTAAGATCTACATTCGGAATTGTAAATGAAGAAATATCACGCGTTCGTGTACCTTTTAACAGTATCTTGAATGAATGTTTCATAATTTGTATTCGATAGGTATAAAAACGATCTGTCATAATAAAGTTCCCGATTATTTCATCAAACCATTATTGACGTGTCGTTTTTATGTTTTAGCTTAAGTATGGGCGATGAAGTATAGGATCGAGGATGTCCATGGTTTGAATTTTGATCGGTAGAGAAACTGCTCATCCGCGAAAATAGAGTTTCTCTTCTATACTGTCGTACCAAGAAATTTGGGGGCATGCAATGGGAGCGCTACTATCTTCGAGTATAAAACCCGTCTTAACATGTTTTATTGTCGCCTTCGTATCTTTATTGCGAAGCGTAATTGGTATCATTTGCTGTCATAAGCCGATTTGAAGTGGCCGTTTTCCTTGTTGTGATTTATTTCTTCGAGAACAGAACAAACACGGCTCTTATTCTTTTAGGATTTATATATACTTGTTCAAATAGTATGGTATGTGATGATTGCTGAAAGAACAACTTGCGGAAACTTTTTTATCAGTCAGTCAACATCATAGTTGTTAATAAAGGTTAAACAGAAATCAAAAAGGACATATGTTTGGGACTCGGATACAGATACCCTACTTTCCGGGCAGGTATGTTAACCGTTACACCATCTATACAGAATTGAAAAATAGCTACATGACAAGGGATGGAACCCAGGTCCCCAACTTTGCGAGCAGGTAGAAACAACACACCTCCCAGCATACTAGCATAGAAAGTGGAGGACCTAAGCTAAAATCCCATTAGTGTCAGTATTTATCACACTCTTTAAAGTTCGTATTATAATCTTAAGTACTCATCTGTTAAATTATTTTAACCTTTTTATAAATCCTTTGTCAATGTTCTCTACGTTAATTGCTCGGGGGTAAAATTAAGTGCGATCAAGCGTGTATACTCTCTAAGTTTAGATTCGTTAGTAGTATATCTATGCGGATCAGTCTAGCAAAGAAACCTTTGTAGAATCGGTATTGTACATCGTATAGTACCTTTTTAGAGGTTCTGAAATTTCCCTGGAAACGTCGTCGCCGTAAGATGATCTTGCTTTGAGATAGTCCCTGAATCGCTTGATTATCTCCATTCAACCTATTCTCTCGAACATCTTTTGAACCTCGTCTGTCGCCTTAACCCCGAGATGTTTCGTTATTTTCCGAATTATTCATGTCTCTCGAAGAAAGGTGGGCAAGATGTCATCTCTGCGCGAATCCTTAAAATATTTACGGTCTCCGGGTCAAGGGCCCGCAAAGTATCCGAATATAGCACAGCCGAATGCACCCAGCTTTTAATGTCCTCTTCTTTCTTGCTTGCCAATTGGACCCGAGAGCGTGTATACACACACCCCGCAAGGCGCTGTTTTCTTTAAGGATTATTCATTCCGCGAATAGCCTTCTTAACCGAAAAGAAGATGCTCGCCTGCCCCCTGGCGACAGCCTCGGGACCCAACTCCAAAGGATCTCATTTTCCATCTCAGAAACGGTGAAAAGAAAAAAAAAGAAGTTTTTATTTAGCTCGTTCCGTCCCTCTCTCTCACTCAAGAGCGGCCGAAACCCGTTCTTTACCTCCGGTCTGTGGTCGGGACGTCCGCATGACGTCACCACAGACAGTTGAAGCGCGCGTCCGCGTCTACTTCCCTCAGAAGTTTCATATAACGAAAACGCGCGATGTTAGGTTGTTTAAGGGTTCTCAAAGTTTGTAGCCATCGTTGCTAGGGTCAGAAGGTTCTAGAAAATCTACTCTGACGTGAGTTTGAGGCCGAATCCGACCGTTTGGTGAGGTTTTGGTGTCGTAATGTATAAATAAATATATTCGCGTGGATTTACGATGCGAATTTTGGCTTCCATTCCGCTCTGAATTGAATTTAATGGGGGATATGCTGTATAAACTTTCTTCCCTTTGCGAATGAAATTTCCTCCCACTTTCACATTTACCAATAAAACGCTCGTGAAAAGTATGACCTCAAATCGTCCCATGAGACTCAATCTCGCTGCGTTCCACGCGTAGTTCTGTTATCTGTCAGAAAAGGGAAACTGAGTGTCGGAAATGTTTTGCATTCCGAAATGTACTGAAATCCATGACGATAATACTTCTTGCGGGTATACCATGTATGATTTCTAGCGGTGCGTTAGACGTTTAGTTGACTGTAGGAGCCTTATGGGGCTTCGTGTCCCGTGTAGTTCCACATAAGGATCTATGTTCGACATTGCCAAATTTAGGAAAACATTAAGATCGTAAAACCGATTAGTTAAAGCATTTATGATAGATAAATTGATTTTGGAACTTATTTTGTCCATAACTCTCATGGTAAAATGTATTTCTAGTATAGTAGTGCAATAGTTAGGGTTATAATATAACTAATTTATATTCTATTTATAAACGTATTTACAATAAAATATCTTAGAACAACTTTTGTCGAATAATATGTCTTATATATACTTTGACGAAGATACGATGAATAAATTAATATATAATTGTTTATTTATAAACTGATTATATAAATCTTGTAGTAACAACTAAGTTTATTTTCAAAAAGAATTCTGTCAATAACTTGATTACTCATTTACTAAACGTTCTTTTGTGTTGATAAATATTCTACCTTATTGAATACCTTTGCACGATGAATACGTGTGACTATATAGTAAGGGTAAAAAATAGGGTCATGCCTGGGACTCGAACCCAGGTCCAGCAAATTATGGGCAGGTATTGTAATAGCGTGTTATAGCTCTGCTTTAGCTAAAGAAAACTGTTCGTAAAGTGGGTTACCTGGGTTCGAGTCTCATACATATCTCCATTTTTCACTTTTAACCGTAGTATTCATGTCACACGTATTCATCGGGTGAAGTTATTTCACCTTTCCTTAATCGTTTACTCCGTAACCATAGGCACGTACAAATTGCTATCAACCCTCCCACTGCAGCGTAACAACGGTTTCAAAGAATGTTCCATTTCGGCCAATCACACTTCGTCTTTTGTCCTACGCTTTTTCTCCTCTGGAACTCTCATTTCTTACGTTTTCAGTCGATGATTCAATTGGAAAAAAATTCTTTGTGAGTTCCGGACTCAACCTTGTCCCAGTTTCAAATCATTTTATTGTTCAAATCGTTTTTAAGCCTTCCTTATACGTAGAGTGGTAAGCGTTCACTTAATCCGAGGTGAGGGCTGACGAGGAGATCTGTCCTTAAAATTGAATGCACCTCATATTCTTAATACGTTTTTTATCTGTACATGATGTTTAAGGATATACTTCATAGCCGAGTGAAAGTTCTTCTTGTTCTGTGAATAGTTAAGCTTACCTTTTAATATTATTCACTATTACCTATATAGAAAACTAGGATTTCTTTAAATTATTGGAGCACGTTATGTCAACTAATTTATTAAGTAACTCTTTATTTTGATTGTTGTTATTTTAGTAAAATTGAATTAGCGCTGTGTAAAGTGTAGATTTTCTTTGAATAATATATCGATTGACTTCTAATGAAGATTATCGTGTGAGGGCAGTGAAAGGTGGATGGGTATTCGTTGCGTATTCTCAAGGCCGTTGCTATAAAAATGTGAAACACATCCGTAATTGACGCAAAACGTGAAACATATCAAAGAAATAAAGGAAAAAACAAGGAAACTGTTCCAAGGAAAACGGATCCGTTTTTATGCTCTCGAATTTTTTGAATTACTCTCTTCTAAATATATAAAGGAATGGAGGATTCCATGGATCCTTAAAGGATTCTTAAATGTACGAATATTTTCAGGGTTAAATGTTTTTTATCGATTTTCGCCTCATAAGCTTAATTTTTCGCTTACCTCTACTTTAAGTCCTACTCCAAAGAATCTTAATTAAGTTGGATAACGAGTGAGTGGCTGAATAGAATTGCAAATAGAATTGAGTTCACTTATATCAATCTTTAAGAAAACGTACAGCTTTAAGTAGTAAGTTCACGCAATATGAATACGTAAGTTAAGAAGGAGTGAAAAGTAAATAGGAAACTGGGGTACCTGGGTTCGAGTCCCAGTTCTCATTCAACGGCTAAGCTTAATATGGGACCTAAAGCGAACCCTTACACATTCGGCATAGATTTAAAGAATACGCGCTTCAATGTAGACTTACGTATTCTTCCGCTAATATACGTGCGCTACAAGATTCTATGTCAAATCAATAATCGCCTCGAGAAGAGGCTGACCAGGTCGACTTCCGTTGCCCAAACTTGCCGCTGACCTCGAATGCAATGCAGTTGTGAACTGCCAATTTCGCCTATGAATTGGGCGAATGCATTGTTTGGATGATTACTCCCTCTTGGCTTCAGAATTTGCGAATTTGCGCTGGTATAAGGCTAAAGGGAGCTGCACCATTTCTCCCTAATCTCTCTAGTACTTCGTACCTCCTTCTAAATGAATGGAAATCGAATTAAAACCTCCTTAAAGCAGGTCATTTTAATGTATTAAATTATTCTTCGTATACAGTCAAGCTGTTAACATATATTTTATTATCCCGAAGTTAATAATATAATTATTACAAGATTTAATTCTAAAGGAATATCGGTAGTAATTAATGATTAAATAGGCCATTGATAAAGCTGCGAAGTGTGTTTACTTTCTACTTTGATTGAAGTTCTATTTAAGAAAATAATTTAATCATCTTCCGTATCCAATTTTATCAACTAAGAGACTTTTAAATTGAAGTATTCTATTGTCATATTCATCCCAAATGTTACGAAATCTTTAAGTATCGTTCTCCATTCTTAGTTGTCCATTCATTCCGAAGTTAATTTATAAATCGGGACGCTTCCGTGTTAGTAATTATATAGTAAAGTTTGTCGTACTTTTTTCGGCTTTCTATCCCTTGATTAGATAGTTTTCATGAATGGGCTCTGCCCGGAAAACGTGATTCTCTATTCACCCGGAAAAGCTATCGATCCACGAAATTATAGCTAATTATCTTGAATTACCGGTATCCTCCGCTAATAATAGGAAGTCCCTTTATTAATTTTGTAATCTATTCTTTTCCTCTCTATCAAATTACTCCATTGTCTTCGCCTCAATGTGCCAATCAGTTTAACTTTATCATAATATCATCCAACACCAGTTGTTTTGTTGTATAACGATAAAAAAATACAATGTTGAGACACGAAGAAGAACGAGTTATTTATTCTATTTTTGTGGCCATTCTTCGAACTTTAGTATCGTGTGATTTTCATGAAATTTTAAGCAATGGAACTTTCTTTTCGGGGTGTATATTTCATGATGATGACTAAAAAATAAAGTGACCTAGATTTCTTTATTTCCGGTACATTTCCTTATAAGTGCGAGGGATAAAATTTGTAGATTCATTTTTATTACGACATTGTTAACGCCTTCTTATCGGAGAGTAGAGTCATGTCAACTAATATAAACAATGTTGATTTTTGAATCTTCTGGTAACCCAGAGTAACATACTGTGAGTGTATAATGTATTTAAAGCAGTAGGCTGAGAGAATTGAATAAGTAGGCGTGTTTTACGTAATATTTTTCAGTCGATACGTAGGAGAACGAGGAAAATAACGTAATTCCGCACTTTTTCAAGGGAGACCAACGAGAGTTGTAAGTTGTCAACATACGCTTTGCGTGGTACTCAACGTACTTTTATCTGTGAATGAATTTTCTTGCTTCATGTCGGGGACGAGTCGTTCTCGGTTAAAACGCCACCGACGTTGTTTGGGCATCGTAATTTGCCATTTCGGTCTCTTTGGCAACGAACCAACTTCTATTTCGGGGCCATGACTGATTGGTCAACAGATGAAATAGTTCGCATCTTTGCGAGAGAAAGTTTTTGGTGGAATTGAAGGGCGATATCTCGTTACCAAATTTGGGGCAGTGGGTGTGCATCGACATCGGGTTCCCTCGTTATGTTCTCGTGCATGAGCCAAATCGTCATCTGACCGGATGAGAACTTTCTTCAGATGTGGAGCTGAGAGCATGGCTCTTTCGAGGCGATAATGTATGTCGTGTCAGAGTGTGGAGGGCTTTCATACTGCGTCTGTTAATGAAATCGTCTGCAGAATCAAAGCTGTCGGGGTAATTTGAATTGGGTATCCTGCCAAAAGGAATCGAGCGTTAATCGGAATAAATATGTCCTCAGTACGTAAATATTTACACGGAGAAGTGTTTTAATGAGTCACCCAAGGGCTTCTTGTGAACCGCTCATAAGTGTCGCGATTCATATTCCGAAACATCGGTACTCTGTTTTGCTTGTGAATCGAGACGTTTTGTTAAAACAGATGGAAATTATTCTGAAGTATTCAGCGGAGGGTTAAGGAAAGGTTAAATAAACTTCACACGATTAATTCAATTTTGTATATTAATTGTAAGTCGAACAGAAGGGAAATGCGATATTACTGGGACCCGGGTTCGAGTCCCAGTCATTTTTCATTTCTGTATAACATTATTTTCATAGTTCAGGTTTGAGTTCATTCATGAGTTCATTGCGTTTATCCGTCATTAGTAATGTTGAATTAAGATCGTAGATGTTTTTAATTTCTGAAATATCTTAGATGTATATGGATACTGGATGAAGCCATACATTTTTATGATTAACAAAAATTTACTGCGCTCATATTATGGCATCTCTAAAAATAAATAAATTATAATCATTATAAATTATTAATTTTTATACCACCATCAGTTCTCCCAATGTGCTTAAATCCTCTAATTTTGTTCAATGTTCTTGATAAGGCACGTGGATTTGTAGACATTTCTCATATCATATGAAAGAAACAATGTTAAGCTCATATAATCCTATAGAGGGAATTTTTATGCACCTTGAAAAGATAATATTTTTCCTATAACATCAATTACTCATTCGTTATTCACGAAAGTCGTATGATTTTTCTAAT
Source organism: Pantala flavescens (assembly GCA_020796165.1). Taxonomy (NCBI): domain Eukaryota; kingdom Metazoa; phylum Arthropoda; class Insecta; order Odonata; family Libellulidae; genus Pantala; species Pantala flavescens. The sequence goes on along the minus strand of CM036886.1, from coordinate 11,855,333 downwards.
CCAAAGCTTTTGTTATGCTAGGATTGACTTGAATAGTCCTTCCGCTAACTCAACCCTGCATATCATCCGCTTCTTTATTTTTATTCTGTATTATAGCTCTTCGAGAACTTCAGTGGCGAGTATTCATCAATGATTCTCAATCTCAAATGAAAATAAATTCTATAATAGCGTGAGGAAATAAGACTATAAGTTAACATGAACAGCATCACTTACCCTGAAGATCAGTTATGAGCTTAACTGAAAAAAAATTGACAATATTTGAAATTTTTATTGAAGTTCTTTGGAAGTAGGTTATATACCACACTCGTAAAATCTGTCCGCTCTCTTAAAACTCCGTTTTTTTTCGATGACAGTTACGTAAAAACACGAGGTGGCGGTGATTCGATTCCCTTTTCCAAAAGGATCTCCAACGTAAATCCTTAAATGGATATCGCATGTGGTGAATTTCACCCACAGTGAGCAGTGAAAACTGTTCGATCCTTTTCAAACGTCCTTCGTTCTACTTTCCAGTCGCTGAAGGCGGTGAAAAACTTCCATAGGAGGCGCTGTCCTCTCTGAAAATGTCGCCAGGTAACGGTATCGCGTCTTAGGTGAACACATCGATGCTCTCATTTGCGTGTGGGTCGCGAATTTAAGGTCCGTTTTTCGGCATCGAACATCGTATACCCTTAAAACATCGATTTTTTTTAGAAGTCGTAGATGGAATGGAACGGGGATAAGTGTAGAGAACGAAATGGGTTAATACGTAAGAGATGCAAACGTGGTTGTATTTACCTTACTGCAATGACTACTTAATAATACACTATAACATCTATTGAAAGTTGGAATAGAATTGTTTTATGTCAGGTGGTATATAAAAGTATGGAGAACCTCTTTTGAAATAGTCGTATAGCCAGATATTATAGATATTACATCAGTATTAAAGGTACAAATAGATTAGCAATCAAGGGACGGTAATATATTGACGTCTCCTGCCGTACGGCATTCGCAGGCTATTTATGTAAATGTAAATTATGTTGTTGTTGCAAACAATGTTGAGATGCAACATGGGATTTCCCGAACTGGTGTTATGTTTATAATTCTGTGTGTAATTATGTGTTTGAAATAAGATTTTTTAAATGTATTAATTAAGGTATCTCTTTATTATTATTAAAGTATAGTTTGTTTGTGGAAAACATGATGATTTTATTTAAGAAGTCAAATAAGTAGTAAAAAATATCGTTGATCAAAGTTTCATTGAGTTTTTTTGCCTCTTGTAATTTAAATTTATTGTTGCCTCAATCTATGCAGCTGGTTGTTCCTCCATTTTTTATGCTTATTGGAATTGCAATTGCTGGATAGCGTGACGTATTCTTACGTCGAATGGTTCGTTAGAAGTAGTTTTTTTAGAAGGATGAATTCAATTTCCCTAATTGCTTTGGTATTTGGAAAAGTCTTCGAGTGCTATAGGTAATCTATCCTTTGCGAATCGAACTTCTGGCCGAATCCAACTTCCCGTTTGGCTAGAGAAATTTACCCCAGATAATCATTACTATCCTACATAAAAGGTATTCACTAATGAACCTGTACTTTAAAATAAATGTGTTTTACTTTTGCAGCTAGTTTTGAGGTGCAGGTGCATTATTCATTCATCCTCCATAAATTTTATTTCATCATCATAAGCCATTTCGATCCTACGATAGATGTAGGCCTTCCCAAGTTCTCTTTAATGTTTCATAGTTTTTGAACCCTTCTTTGTAAGTTAACTCTAAATAATTTAGTATTTCTTTTCTATTATATCATTCCTGCCGCATTCTCCACGGTATCTCTATATTTCTTAGTATGCAGCGCAGAAATTTCGTCTCGACAAAAATTAAATCACGAAATTTTTTACTTAATAAGCTGCAGATAATTTAAATGCAGTTCACTGTAAAGCTTGCTTGCTTATTATATTACTTTCTTATGAATGGATTTTGGAACTTGTATTCCTTTCTAAAGAAATTGAACCGCGTAATTTTCTCTGTTTGGTGCTCCTAATTTACTCTGTGTTACCACAGCTTCCGGGAAAAGATTCGAGGCCCTCGTATCCATAAGTCGCAGCAATAATAACCTGACGTTCCTTTCACCGTCTTCATAAGCACTCGGCTACTTAATATGCCAAGAGCATTCAAATCCTTGCATAAGATTCAACTTCATACGTAATATTTCCACCTCCGCGACCTTCAATAAACTAGTCTCATCGATACGAAATTCCCATGTTTCCTCTTTGCGTAACGCTTTGGAGAGATATGCTAATTGGATGGAATGAATCTTTTAATATCGAATCAGATATCTCTTTCCTCTCAAAGGATGCGTGTTCATAAACGAAATGAATAGCGTATTATTTTGTAGATAGCGGATTAATTATATCAAGCGTATCGGTAATCGGGATTATAAGAGTTACGGAGTATTATAGGTTGCATGTCTTAGTTGGATGGATATTTTGAGGAAATTTCTAGGTTTCTTGTTTTAACATTCTCATTTGAGATTATATCTATTTGTTCGGTAAAAATGTCCATGATTTTAAAGCCTTATCCTACATCCGCGTTAATTTAAAAAAACATTCGTTCATGATGGAATGAGAAATAATTTTAAATCTGTGTTTTCTATTATATTTTTCACGTTTCTCGTAATTGTAGATTCTTGGGTTATTTATAACGGGGTTTATGACTTGTATTAATGCTTATGATTTGATCATGCAGTTAAATATTGCTCACACTATTCGCTATGTATGTAATACGGAATCTTTAAGAGCTCGTCAAGTGTATGTCCAACTATTCTGAGTTAGAATTTTCGTATGATTGTCCGTTGAGTTGTAGATGAGAGAGTGGATTGTATAGCTTTGCCCAAAAGGATCTTCTGCTAATAACATCGGACGTGCATTATGGATGGGGAGTCGAGGGATCCTTTTGGATAATGATCCAAGTCGACGATTTTCCTTCTATATCTTGAGTGGCTCCATTGCCTAACGAGTCTCATTGTCAGATGTCTTTCAACGGACATGCTTTTATATTTACGTAATAAAGAATTATATCAAAAGGTTACTAGAAATGAGAATAAATATGTATACGTAACATACCATAAGAAAATTTACGACTGGTTGTTACGTTATAGAAATGCTAACGGTAAATTCCTGCAGTTATAATTCCGAATTCATTTATTCACTATCAACGATTCAATAACGGGACAAGGTTATGAGGAAATGTAGAAGGAACTAAATAGTTGGAGATGAATGTATAGTTAAAAATATCGGAGATCAAGAAATCAAGTCGTGCTTCGAATCACAAGTAGTTTAACAAGAATGAAGCAGGAAGCTCTTTGCTATGCGACGTATTTGTAGTGAAGACCCATAGAAAGAGATGAACAGGCCTGGAAAGATTTCATAAAGACGAGAATGTTATGAAGGGAGCAAACACGCTCCAGGCTTATGGTTCGATAGACTGCAATTTATTATTCCACGATTCATAAGGTTTGATTTTGGAGAGGAAAATTCATCTCGTGCGTCAGAAATATGCTAAAGTGTTACACGATAAAGAGACAAATTGATTTCCGATATTTTCTGCGATCCGTAAAAAAATCGTTGCAGTATTTATCACGAATGATTGAGCAGATTCGGATTCCAAAAGTTGCTTTCATTTGCATATAAGTATATAAGCCTTAGCATTCGTAACTATCTAAAGAGTAAAAGGTGAAATCTCGTGTTACTTTTTACTGAATAATGTATTATTTAAACTAACCAAAGTCCTACGTATAATTCTGACAATGAGAGTTGACCGTATCACTGGATGGTAGATACTATATGAATGTTTGATCTTAATTTTGGTTCGTATATCCCATAATTCGTATCGAAAGGTTTTCTACAAATAGGCAGATCTAGTTCACTATAATATTTCCTTTGGTCAAGGAAACTCAGAATCAACATTCGAAAGATCCTTTGATGAAGGTTTTTTTGCTTTTCACATCTTTTCAATGTATTTTCTTCGATTCTTCAAGAAAATAGGCCGAGTCCTTTCATAAAATTGAGTGTCATCCTTGAGTGGCCAAGGTTCTCGCACAGGTTGTTCATGTTTAAGAAGACCAATAAATTAAACGTACAATATACGTTTTACTGCTCCATTAAGGACTTTTTGTAGGTTATGGAAAGGTATGCTTCAAGGTGGTTTCAAGTTCAGACGTTTCAACTAAAAGCCTGAGAAACTTATTCCATTATATGTTAGCTGCTTAATCGTCATCTTGGCATACTTATACTCAAAATGTATCCTAAAGTATATTTATAGATATAGAGGGATAATAAAAACGGTGAATTAATTACTTCTGGCGATATCTGGTACTTTTTTTTCATTTGAGACAGGTGAACAGTCTGACATACTGTCCTTTTATTTTTGCAAAACTTTGAAGCGTAAAAAGATCGAATTGATAGAATAAAGTTAACTAAAAACGGCTAAGATCTTATGGGTATTTTCTTTTAAGAATGTCTTAATCAGTACTGTGAGGGCAAAAAAATCCTTAAGTATTTTCTAGATAAACCTTTTAACATTACGTTTCTCACTCAAAATTAACGATATAGTTATTGTATTTCCTGAAATGTATATATATTTTATTTTTGCGAATATTTTTAATGCAAAAACTATTTAATCAATTGATAAAGGTCTCTATCAACAGTTTACGATTTAATTTATTCACAGATAATACTTAATACTCGAACATTCGTCCACGTAATGTGAAGAATTCCCTTAGGATATTAAATTTGCCTGCATTTCGGGTGTATAATTTCTAAAATTGCTCACACATAGTTACGCTTAACGTTAAGAAAGGTTCTATCTAATGTAATTTTGAATGTATAATACTCTTTATCTTCTTCCAATTACGTTTCTAGAAAATCGATTCTCTTTAAACACTCAAAAAAAAGCATTTCATAAGTTTAAACGTAAAGAAATATCCTCAAAAAAGCCACTTTTTCATTTTTCGGGTAAAACATTTACGTTAGGTTACAAGAAAGTCGTAAATATCCTAATATCGCCCCATAAAAGTGTTATTTTTCTCGATCGTCTGAAGTTTTCCTTTTCAGAAACATTTTTTCATTTCTGATCCATTTAAACTTCTCCACTCCACTGGACTTAATTCCTCGCACGCATTTCACATTCTAACGCCTCGTCTCCTTTTTTAGTCTTCTTTTTTCTTGTTGCTCTTATTTACTGAAGTTGTCGAAGCTTAAACGGGAAGACCCGCGTAGCGAATACATGTTTGTTGCGATTAATGGAAGTGTTTTTATATCTCTATTCGTTGTTACTTTCTGGCCTCTAATTGACTTTTTATTAGGATCGACTTCGTATGCATATCATATCGTATGTTATATTTGCATAAAAAGATAGAGATAGTTTTTTGATTCTGAATTTACCTTCATAACTATTTAGCATTTTTATTAGTTTTCCATTTTGGTTATATTGTTAAGTTCATATCATGGTACGTTGTGCATTTAAATTCTAAATCATTCGAACATTAAGATGCTATATTTACACGTAATATTTTAATAGTTCTACGAGTTTTATCCCTTAATTATTTGAGGAAATAAATATTGTGAAAAAAGAGGCCATGTAATTTATTTTCGTGGTTTTATTGAATTACGAAATGATCAATAGTTCCAATCGAATTTGCAATCAAGCTCTAGAAATCGCTTCCATCAGCATTCTATGCGATGAAGCTGTATTAATTTCGCGGCTAAGTATTGGCGTTTTGATTTAATTTAATTTCCTTTTTATGCGAGTTTTAGCTGGAATTTTACCCTTTGTATAAAACTCATAATACTCTCAAGAGAAATTTATTCCCACGTCTCTTATGATTTCGTTTCTTGTCTGATGGTCACTTAAGGAAATAACCTTATCTAACGTACTGAAGTCATATGCCAGGAAGATTTGAGTATCTTACGTCTTTTCTGTAGTGCAATTTATTCTTTAATGGAAATATACATACTTTATTCTCTACTAGTTACTACTACAGATGTAACGTAAATAAATAAGTATACGTCATACCTAATAGTCTCCAAGGGTTTGTTACCCGTCTTTGAAGCGAGAAGAGACAGTCCGGAAACCTTTCTCCGTTGATTCGTCAAACTATTTTTTGTGCCCAAATCGACACTCGGAGAAAGTACTTCTCTGTAAATTTTACTTTTAAGATGAATTATATCTATCGTTAATATCCACGAAGGGAAAGTTTCAAAATCGCTAAAAAAACGCGTTCCGTTTGAGCGTGTTTTAAAAATCCGTTTAATCATCTTTTTTGTCATTTAGTTGTGACAGACAGTGCGTCTCTCAGTTCGCGATAATTGTTCCAGAAAATAACTGTATCGTACGTAATTGAAGATTTTTTTAAATCGAAAGTTTTCAGTTTATCGTTGGACACATGAATACGCGTTGGTTGTGATGCAGCATTATTATTCTATAACGATTTTTGATTTACGTGTTATCGATGAAATTTTATCGATAAATACATACGTACATTTGTTCGTGTTAGAGGGGCGGAATATTTTACAGAACCCCACTTTATCGTATTTATTTTATTAATTTAGTTTGTTCTGTATGCTAGCTGCCCTGTACACCTCTGTATCATATAACGAGCCCAATTATCTCACGAATGCATTTTCCTCGACCTTGCGTAATAATTAAATTCGTCTTTCAAAATTTCAATTATAGGCCTCGCTGCATCACGAGAGCTCGTATCAAAGTCGCGTAATGAATCTTCAAAGGAAATAAATCGCGAAGGTTCACTAGAAGTGCAAATAATTCATTTTGCTCCATATGCCTTAATTAATATCTGCCTGACGTTTATTGATGCGAATCGTTTTCTGCATAAGAAGTCCGCGAAAGACCACAAGGTGAATAATCACGTGACCTCGGAAGAAATGTTCAGGTGAAACGAATGTAGGGCATTTATATTTACGATCGAATGGTTACACGGATTGAATCCTGTTTCAGGAGAAAGCTATTGAAGGGAAAAATCGCCCTGTGGTGGGCACGGGAAGGAAAGCGAAACGTTTAGTGCGTTTTGTTTCCGTTGAATCCGGATACATCAACCACTGGCGTATGGCAGATGGTGCGCGAACAACGATATCTCTAATACTCAACATGTATCTCAATACGGAATTTCGTCCTTGTGACCGTATCTCAATGTTTCTCAAAGATCCAGATCTTTCTTCACTTACTTTTATATTTAATTTACTTCGACTAAAAGTTCTCAACCGATAAATTTCCGCGAAAGCTTCTCGTTTCTTAATAGGGAGGCTTAATTAAAGCGAGTTCCACCAATTCATCGTAACAAAACGTGCTGCAATTGTCCCTTCCTTAATGGCTTTTATCGATTTTGAGACTTCTATAATCCTCTCCGTAAACCAGTAATTAATGGAATGGTTTTATTCGAACCGATTTATGTTGGTTTAAAAGCGATTTCGTTTAATTGATTCGACTTCGTAACGTACAAAAGGTCCTACGTTCCGAAGCGTGTTTTAAGAGACAATAGGGCTTCTCTGACAGCTATCGTAGATCGCTGCGATATTTGCACTAAGGCAACCCTCGTTTCGGATTGCCGTGACGAGCTCACGTCCGTGACTCTTCCCACACGACGTGTATTGTGAATAGATTCGGGATATTTGGGTTATGGCGAGGTTGACTTTTCTAAGAATATTAAGCATATATAGAAGTATGAGATATGATGTTATTGAGATGTGTTTTTATTTCTGTGCCTCGTTTGTCCAACTTTCTGCATTAAGAAAATTAATAGCTATCAGTGACGCATGTTTTAGCTTATGACGAAGTAAACTGAAAAGGAAAGACATAATTTTTTATGTATGAATGAATGATATTTAATAAATAATTCTTTTAGATAAGTCTCTTAAGTTTCCTCCTCATTTACTTTCATTAGGTTCCTTGGCAATTTAATATAAAAGGTATTAATTACGGGTTTACGTACGTAATAGAAGAATGAAGGAACTGGGACACGAACTTGGAAGTTCCGGGTTCGATTCCCGGACCTCTTTGACTTTTTTTACGTCCATTATTTCTTAAGTTCAGTTTGAGCCCTGTAAATGTTCAAAGTTACCTTTATCGCTTTACCTTGAAAGTTTTTCTTGTATTCATAGGAAAGTCGGTCTTCGAGAGGTGCTCTATGACGTGTAGCTCGGAAGCAAACGTTTTTTTCAGAGAATCGGTTGACGAGTGATTGGAAATTTTCGCAATTGAATCGGAAGAGTGGATTTGCTGGGGAAAGTGGCGAGTTCCGCGAAAGATATGTTCCGCAAAAACTATTTGTAGCGGCCTTGCTGCTCCATTATTTCTCGGTCATAGGGTTAGGAACTTTCATTTTCTGACTTTAGCTCCTGCCTTTGAATGAGTATCTATGAAGTACGTGTCTTGCTAATCCGGAGATTTTTTATGCCAATGGATTAGCGTTCTAATTTCCTGTTTTTATCAAATTAATCCAACTCTTTTACTTCAGAATGTAAGGAATGATGATTAAATTTAATACCAAATCTTGTAATTATTATACTAAAATAATTTATGAGAGTAATTACCGTTGTAAAATGGTTCTTTCCCTAAAAGTTCTTATGGGATTACTTTAATTTTAAACGAAGAGGTTTTGATTGATTACTATCTGTTCTGCATTTCAAAGATTCGAGTTTCCGATTAGGCAAAAAGTTTTCGCCTCTTATTCGACTTTTTATAGCAGATGCATGTACTTGAAGAATGAAAGAATATTTGTTAATGACTTACTTTGTCGTCTCTCTTTCATTCAGGACTCCGTTTTTTTTATCTATTTAATTTTATCGATTTCACAACTTTTGGGTGTCATTCAAATAAAATTATTTCGGTGAAAAACTAAAGGGACTTTGTTTCTATGTTAATTTGAAAAGTGTTCCAACGTCCAAAGTGTTGTATTGACGATTTTCAATCAAAACCTATTTATAGATAAATTATAAGGTGACGATTGAACCTGCGTTAGTGTCTATATATTTACAAAAATATTGTATCTTTTGCTCTTATTTACATTTAAAACTCTATTAAATATGTTTTACATTATCCAAGAACATACATGATTGTTAACTATGCGAAATGTGGTGTATTTCTACAAACATGTGTGTCATTGTAAAAATGTATGTATATACCACCTGAAATACGATTTTTATGTAATCAGCGTATTGTTTAAATATCGCATCTCATGACTTATTGTATAGCTTTTCAGTATCAAGCAATTAACGTAAAACTCTCTTAAAATACGTCGGATGCTACGCATCACATTAATCTCCGCACGCAATCGAGAGCTCTATATGTTACCGCAATATTTTTAATGATGTGTCGCATTTGAATTTCGTATGCTAACGAAAAGTGGACATCCCATTTGATGAATACATTCGGTCCCTCAAAAAGGCCTCTCGCTCTTCATTTTTCGTCGCGTGACAGTTTACGCTCACGCCTACGGTTTCCCCTTTGTCTCCGCGATTGTTAATTCTCTGTCCTTGGTCGACTGTTTGGAGCTTCTTGCTCACTCCCATTACTTTTCCAAGATGGTGGGGAAGTGGCCATGATCACCCTTTCGAAGAATGAAGGGACGCTCTCGCATTGGGAAACGCGCGAAACGAGTTCTTTTGTTTACGCGACTATTTTCATCGCTTTAAGCTTTTCTTTTGTTTCCATATGCTAGAAATTTGAACCTATAGAGTACACATCATTTGCCCAGTAGTTATCGTAACACTTAGCGATCTCTAGGTCCCTGGTTCGAGTCCCGATGAATCGTATTTTTTCGATGTGAAATACGATTATTTATTAGTATTTACAGGGTTAAATGTATGATATGTCAGTTTAGACCATTTTTCCCCAAATAAACACTAATAACTATTATTAAAGTCTTTCTTTGGGGAATAATGTTTATATCTTCGTAAACACCGTGCGAGTCACCTTTCAGCATGTGGCAGGGGGTGCCATGACTGTGTTTACGCAATCGATTACTCGCGCGTATCCTTCGTGGGAAAAACATTTTTTGTAATCTTCTCGTTTGGCGTGTTTCTTTTATTTTATTCGTCGTATCCGAACGGCCTATATAGCACGTAGGGCGCATAGTATCTATTTCTCTTCTGAGAACGTGCTTACTGTGAATTACGCAATAAATTTACCGTGTGCATTGATCTTATTTATTCTAGCTGTTCCAATCCTGTATCCTTAAGCGTTTAAGTAAAGCTTACTGTTTAAACATACCGGTATTTCATTCTACGTACGACTTTATCAATGAAATAAATTTTGAGTTTTTTCTATCGCAACGTAAGGAGATGCGTGTAAGTTGATAATATTGGAATAAATATCGCGATAACCTGGGAAAAATTAATTGAAAATTTCCGAATTTAAATTAGGTTCAAATCAAAACAAAAGATTTTATACATTTTATTTATATCTTTTTTAATGATATATGGTTAGATGTTGTCGATTCTATGGAAAATCATAATTTTTTGTTACTTTCAGACGGTTTCTTTAGTTCTGGTATACAATGATACTTTCAAAAAGAAAGCATTCTACCAAAAAAGCTCATTTCCAACTAAAAAGTTTATTCAAAATTATTCTGAAAGTTCCGCAGAAGTAAATTTTTTATGCTAATTTAAGAATTTTAATTTCAACTCATAATTTTCGAATTTTGGAAAGTCGAACCAGAACAAATTGTTAATTTTCTTTCCATACTTTAGTATGATATGAGATACCTCTTACACTGTAAAGATGTGTCATTCGAATAGTATTTGATCATTGGTAGACAGAGGTAGTGTTAAATTGGCATTATATTGTTCTAATCTCCTACCACTTTATATGTTGCGAATTTTTTTTTAATAACGAAAGACATTTGCAGCCCCAGGTGTTCCGCTCGACATAACCACACAATAGCATTCTTGCGGTTTTTACTTTTTCCTTCAGATGAGGGGAATCTGCACGTAATGCCGTGTGCAGGACTCGTGGACGGCTTCCATGTTGCCTTGATCCACTATACATCGAAAAGTACAATCCTTTGGTGAAATTCTTATGGATCCAAATTGTCTTTTTTTCTTGGTTTGATAAAAGATGTCGAAGTGTTATCGCTATCCCTGAACTCAAATATTCGAGTTCAGGGATCAATTGTCATTGTGTATATCTCATTGAATTTATCGAAAGTAAATGGATGTCTATCATAAATAATTATTGATTTTCGTAAATCATTCGCAAATATTTGGCAGAATAATGATGGATTATAAAAATGTCAACATACAGAAAATAATAATGATTGGGTTAGAATAATAAATGTAAAGTTACTTTCATCTTTAGATTTACATCGTCATATTTAACTTGATATCTTATTCGTAGTGGATAGAAACCGTTTTCAGTTGTTTTTGGGATATTTTTTTGCTCGTATTACGATATTCGTGGCGGGATATCATTAGGAAACTATGTGGCATTTTTTGCCATTCAGCTTTCTTTCTCTTTAAAATTTCCTACATTCTTGGATTTTGACCTACTTGCTACCCTTTCCAGTTTTCCCACGGATTCCGCTGTTTACACATTCTGCACTGTCTCTTGTTCTCTCTGCTACTGTTGCGCTCCTATTTTAATTTCACGAGACTCTATCAGCTGGTCGTTATGAAGAACAATGGCTTGTTTAGTCGAAGATTATTCAGTACTTTCAAATCTCTACCTGCTTTAATTTCGGATTAAAACTATCGTACTATCGCAACGGTTGTGATTCACAACTGTGGAGCTGTATAATCTCTGTAGATTTCATTTTAAAGGGTGTTTTCTGATTAATATACTGTGAATTAATCTCCCAGAGTTAAAGTAGTCAGTCAATATTTCTATTTCCATTACTCAATTCTATTCCATTGCTTAGATCAATCGTAAATAGGTATTGACATCGAGGATCCAGCAAAGTTCTACGTTTCGTCTACATCCAAACAAAATTGTATCAAAATGCGTGCTGAATAAAACCAAATAGAATCTGTCTGTGGCTTAAATTTCTTCTCGTTTAACTGCTAATATGAATTATTGCAGAATCGATTTGATAGGCTTGGATTAATATGTCGACCGTTTTATTTAACTTGAGAAATTGCTATTATCTGTCTTTGCACTAGGATTTAGATGAATGTAATTTCTTATACTCTCTATGTAAAACATAAATATTTTACTTGTGTTACTCGTGGTAATTCGTTCGTTTTTTTACATCGATTCTGTTTGCATAACTGTGTATTGTTTAACCTGCGAACCCATCTTCTCCCAACCTCTTCATAGCTCCCGATAGAATGCAGTCACCGATGTATCTACTATCACAAAAAACTGCATTTTATCCAGTTTGCGAATCCAATAGAATTTTTTCTCACGAGAGGCTTCGTAAGTTATGACCTTCGATTACGAAAGAGTCGCTTCCATATCTATTTCTATATTTTCTTACGTCTTTTATTATGTCATCTTAACTTAATTATTTCCTACGTAGATAATTCCCATGTATACCTTTTTTTATAGATCGTATTAAATGTTGTGCGTTGATGGTATAATGTTCGAAGAAGAAATTTAGAAGTAAATATAGTTTGGGAGGGATTTTAAGCTCAAATAAATTGGAAGGAATACAAAGAAAGGTTCTCAGATAATTGAAATATCGATATTTCGTATCAGGAGGTTTTGTCTGAGTATAACGGTCATTTAGGGAATAAGGGATTCATATCGTAGCACGCCCTTGAAAATGGGGTTTCTCAATCATATATTCATAAAAATCTAGGAAATGATGTGTATTCGATTATTATTAGATTCAAATAGCATTCCAAAATATTTCGTAAAATTTCCTCCACTTTATTTCAACAATGTTCATTACGCTAAAAGACCATTCAGATCCCTATACTGCAAGGCACTTATACATTTAGTGCAATTCGAAGACATAGCGGCAAAAGCGATCGTACGAAAACTGCACAAGACAAAAAGAAGGCAACAATGGGGAAGTACGGAATGAATGGGGGCCAAACAAAGGGTTCGTGTTGCCATGGAGGCACAAGGAGTCGAAAAAAGAGAAGGAATATCCGGCGTCACTGTGATGTAATCTCCGAGGAACGGAAAAAATACCGTGGAAGCTTATTCGTGGATTTAAAGCCTAGCGTTAGTAATATAGGACGCTATTTTATACAGTCGTAATTAGGCCATTCGTAAGAGACGGTGTTATAAAAATACTATCGTATGACAGATTATACGCTTATCAGATAGACTGTAATATAATTAATCGAATTTTATACGATTTCGATCTTTTTTACGTATTGTCGCAGAAAGTTGCGGCTTATTATTTCGGAAACGTTGAAATATTTTGTACGTCAATATTATCAAAGTATAAACTAAATAATCTATAAAAATGAACTAAATAATATATAAAAATAAACTAAATAATATAGTGAATAAATATATGTATACATATTTGTGATAAGATACACTACGCATAAATTATACTTAATATTAAAACTGAGGTTCTACTTGAGCATATTTTATTTATAATTACAATTTATCCGCTTTGCAAGACGTTCAATTTAGAAAACAGAAATGTTCTGCCTTAAATTAGCGACTATTACAAAGAGTATAGACGTCACGGTACTCAACGAATACCAATTATAAACCAAGAAAGAATATATACGTACTTCCAGTTAAATTTACGACTTTTCAGTTTATACGATAACTCATTCCCTGCAATTATGTATTCATACGCACATTGTGCGTACTTTCTTACAAATACTTTAATGATGCGGACGGGACGCGCTGATGATGGCTTCATTCAAACAAAAACGTGGAGCGTTTGGAAGGGGCAATAGAAGAAAAGGGGTCGTAAGTGCTGAGTCATAATTTAGATGCTATAAGCATAAATTGGGAAGCTAGGATGGCGTTGAGTCCTAAATCTTGAAGTAGAGTTTCCTCTTAGGCGAGTTGTGGAGTAAATAGATGAGTTAGTGAGTGTGCTAGTGGAGAGTGAGTATTGAGTCGGAGATACGCATGGATTTGAATTAGAGGAGACTTATTAGTGCGATGATTACGTAAGGATTTAAGTAGTGTAAGATCTAATGGTCTTATAAATGCGTATTTATAATGACATTGTGACCAACGGAAGTTGTCATGGAAGAGGGGTACGTTTTTATTCGTGTTTTAGGACTTAAATCGTCGATTATAAAACGCATTTTAATAAAGCACAATTGTTTTTTTAGAAAATGTAGAAGTATTTACGTTTGAAGATGGATAGTATTAAATATGGATGGATATAATTGAAAGTAAAACACGGAAGAATCAAGCAATTTTTTCTTCGATTATCGTTCTTTACGTTAAGAGGAATAATAATCTAATAATTAATAAAATAATAATACAAATTTCTGAAAATATCAAGGGGTTCATGGTGAAATTGTGGCAATACATTGCGTTTAGAAGGAAGAATATACCTATTTAAGAGGGACTGAAAATGATAAAATATTCACAGCTATTGATGACTGACTGAACTTAATGTTAATGTAAAATAATTCTTGAGATTACGAAGAGTCATGGTCATTGGCTGTATTCCAATCATACATTGATGTTAGGAATGTGGAAATGTAAAAATCTGCTATGTAATCGGCTAAGTGATTCTGCTATTGTCTTCGTTTTGGGTAAATATATGCTCAAAAATAAGAGTCTACTATTTTGTCAAGTGTAAATATTCAAAATATTATAAACTAAAGTAAGTTATAATGATAAGGATTATGACGAAAAATTATATCTCACGTGATAAATTATCTTTTTTGATGTAATTAAATTTATTTCGATTCGGTAGAGTCAACATAAGGTTATAAGGATACAAAAAAAACGAAAAAAATTCTTACAGAAAGAGGAAAGCACGTTTTTATATGCTCATATTTATTTACATTCTTTTACTCAGTGGCATTTGGGTAAATAGTATTGAATTTGGAGAATTTCGCAAAAGAATCCATGAGTAGCAAATTTAGCCATGTTAAATTAATTTTGTTCCCGTGTTTGATTTTAATCGAAGGAATAAAGGTAATTTAATCTTAAGTTATACACGGAATTTATTCGAGAGCATCTACGTTTTGGAGACGTTTCCGCAAAAACCTATTTTCGTATTTTTGGCAAGCTTTTTTCTCTCGATTCTAGCCCACCGCGCTCGGAGACGAGCTCATTAAAGTCCGTCTTGGCAATCAAAGATCAGAGGTAGCTCAAGTCGAACGAGTAAGAGATGCCTGCATTTAATTATCGGGAAACAAAACCCCTATAAAATAAGAGGGGAACGGGAAGAGGGCACTCCAATTTATGAAAGAGGAGACAGCTGTCTTTCGGCGTAATTAGCCAAGGAGACCATAAACGGAATCCAAGGGGAGTTGTATTTATAGCTGGAAATTTCCGGCAAACATCCGAGCGGTGGCACTATTTCACAAAGCGACGTATACTATATCGATCTTTTCGGAATTTTTATTCGCAAAAAAAGCCCAAGCTTCGGATTTGGGGAAAGAGGTCGTCGGGGAAGTACAGTCAAAACAAAAACAAACGCAGTCTGCGCTTGCAACGGATTTGTCCCCTTTTTTGTTTCATCGAGAGATTCCATCGGCCGAAACGTTCGCGGGTATAAATAGAAGGCAAAAAAAGAGTAAGCGGACTAAACGGCGATACGGTGCCATCAAAAGAGAATAAAAATCTCGTATTTCGTGGATTGATTCACGAAGAACATATGGTAGATAGACGCTCTTGGGTTCGTCCTACTATAATGCCGAAATGAATACCGTATAAAAATCCTAGCATCAAGGATATCAACGTCAACAGTGTATTAAATAACAGCACACAATCATTGACCACCATTTACATTTTAAAAGATAAGAATCAAAGATAAAATTAATAAAGGGTGCTCTCTAATATCGGCCGCGTACCATCACGTTTCTTCCCCTAAACGATTCAAGGTCAGCATAAATTAAAAACTTGTATTTGCAAGGCTCGTGCGCTTATTTTTAAACTCAAAAAGGCAATCAAATCCGATTCCAGTCACAATCATTTCTCAAAGCTAAATATTTTTGGTCTCGGAAAGGGCGGTCCACGTTCTGAAGAAATACGTGTGACGCCACCCAGTCGGTGCGAATAAAAAATTGTCGCTGGCGTCTGTGCTCCGCCCTCTTCGCAGATATAGTAGCCGAGGAAAGTTGGAAGAATTTTTGAGATTACGGGAGTGGGACGTGAGTCGTTCTGGACTGAATACCAAGAGTCGTAAGGCAATAGATGGATGTACTCAGAATCCAACCCCTTATTACAGAGCGCTTCCAGCGAAGAGGAGGTGGTGAACCGTGTCCAAGACATTGTTGGGCCTAGTCCACGAAGCGTAGTACTAGAGGCATCTCGTACTCAATTGTTTTCTCATAATCTCTATTAATACGTTCATTTGGTCCGTAGCGAAAGGAACTTGTCTGACAACATCATCCTCCTAGCGTGGGCGAAAGATAACATTTGTCTCTGTTGTGTTAAGAAGTTTAGTTGAAGTCTTCAAGTACGTTTTGTAGCGCAAGGGTTGAAGTCTGGTGGGTCAGTAAATCTTCGAGTCTTTTTAGGTTTCTTTTTGGCGCAAGAGAGCGATCCTTGAGCATGATTCCAGTTCTTACGGATTCTTCCTTGCTTAAGGCAATTCGGGAGGGGTTGTGCTTCAATGGTTGCTGTAGAGCTAATTTTGAAATATCCCGCCAACACTCCATCTGATCCTCCGGCCTTTCCATTCCTCGTCTGCTTGAGTGCTGTTGTCGCTTCTTTTGGGAGGACTGAAAGGGTGTCGAAGGAGTTCTTAGCTTCATCCTTTTTATCTTCAAAGTTTCTTGGTTTCTTTTAAATGCTAGCGGTGCTTTGGTCGTTCTTAGTACGGTCTGCATTATTGCTACTGGTACAAGTAAAGCGAACATCCGATTTCTTCCAAAGCTAGCTCCCTTTTAGTTTGTTCTGTTTTAGTCTGCTTCTATTTTTCTGTATATATTCCTGAATCACTATTTCGTTGAGCGTTCTGACATTTTCCTTGATTATTTGTCTAATTGCTTTGGATAACTTTGTGTATTCATCGCCATCTTATGGTGTAATTTTTCTTCTTTTCATTATTATATTGATATCACCAGAGATATTTCTCGGTTATTTTCTAGGTTCGTAGGTTATTTTTCGTTTGCCACTTCTTCTCATGCATCTTTTACGATTTGCATGAATTTTTCATCTTCTCCTTCATTGATATTCCTTAATTACAGCTGAAATCCACTCCTTTTCTTTCGTAGTTTCGTAATAACTTATTGCTGAAGCATGACATCATTTTCCTACGTCCCGTTCGAGGGTCGATCTTCATTCTGTATCTCTCCCATCCTGAATTCATTTCCAATGCTGTTTAATAACTCAATTGTGTAGATTCTGTTTACATGTACGTTGTCTATCTCATTTTTATCTTATTCGGGATTCTCAAAATCCACTACCATTAGTAGGTCAAAAGTTTAGCACAAAGCTCACGTAAATTACGATACTTTTGGGGATAAAGGATGATGATTCCCGAAGTTATTCTGCTGCTGGAATAAAATGCCTCTTTCATTAATTTTCGTAGATATTTTTGCAGTCTTCTACAACAATTTTTTGTCATTAAATATATTAAATCAAGTTGAATGTTGTACTAGAGCATATTGGAAATTATACGATAGTATCGTTTCTGGTTTTCAGTCGAATGTATATTAATTAATCCATACTCATTTCTCGGTGTTTATCATTAGAGTTAATGAGATCTCTCTGCCGATTGCAATCCGAATCCAATACACTGCGAATAGTCTGGAAGGTCATTACAACAGCTGTTACATAAGTAGAAGTCGAAACGAGGGCGTATGGCTCATTGGATGGAGTATCGATTCCACTTCATATGCAATGTAAGGGAAGCGGATCTGTGGAGAGCGTGGCAAAATGTGCGAGCGAAAAAGACCTTAATTTAGCTCCGTCCGTGGGGCCATAACAACGCGTGGGGCCCACGAAGACAACTCTTTTTCCGTCCCTTTTTACTGCGTGGCGCACGTGATACGGTTCTTCCATGCGGATACGTATTCCGTACAATCGTTTCCGCACAATTCAGCTATTCCTATTCGCTCAGCTTCATAATTCGTAACCACGTGGAATTTTTTGTTCTTGCACAGTCTCGCTTCGTTTAAACTTCATGAATTTATCGTAACTGTTCTTCGTTTTAGTATTCTTTTGTTCGTTTTTGTTTGGTATAGTTTTCATACGTGATGGTATGAAAACAACACAGGAAATACGATATTGGAGAACAGACTATAATATTTTTAATTACAAACAGTGAAGTACGATTTATTTAATGTAAATAATGAAAAATACTTGAAAGGATCTTTCTTTTCGACTAATTCCTGCAAAATACCACGATTTATAGAAAGAGCTACCTCAACGCTTTCACATATTCATCATAAAAGATGTACATAAAAAGAGTGTAGATAAATATCAATGAAATCCTTAATTTAGTTAATATAATATATTTTTTCATTTTCTTGGGATTTGGAAAGCTATATATCATATATATCTGCGATTCCTTTATCTGTTTTATATTTTTTTTTCTTTATCTCTTATTTCCAAACCCATGTTATTGTTTATTCGTTTTTCGGTGTGTTATAGTGCATTACCTAGGTTCAAGTCCCAGTTGTACCGCTATTTTCGTTCCTTTTTTTACCTTGAGAGATTATCCTTTGACGCTCCAAAAAATTCAGTTATAACTCGTTGATTAAATGCTATTTCCGTATCCCCTGAGGCTCTCTAATCAATCATTTCCAAAATTCGCGGCGTTTTTTGCAAAAGTTCAGGAAGAGAAATGGGGAAAGTGGTATGGGAGGCGTGCAGAAAAACATTCGCGTACCACCTTCGGCGAAATCTTGAATGAAAGGCCCACAGTCATGAAATGCCTTTGATTGCCAACGTGAAAAAACACCGCTCATTAATCTGCAGTCGACCGAGCACATTTCCGTTCCCTTTACGTAAACAAACGGTGTTCTCTCCCCCGCGATACATCTTTCCGATTTTTGTTCCGCGATCGTTTGATTGACGTTGATGTAACGGCCGATGCCTGGGCGCAAATGCAAGAACCGGGTATTTAAGACACATAATTGACGCATTTGTTCCAAGAAAGTTCCGGTATAAATAGAATGAATAACCGTATTCAACACAGGATGTACTCTATTCATGCTTTAATACTCTGGTGGTGTATCTTTAACGTACGTTAATACAGTCTTTATCTTACCTTCTCTTGACCGCAGTGCTTTTAGAAATCCCCTAGGTCGTTCTAAGAGAAACTATTAACGAAATTACTTATACTTTAAACAAGTCGGGTTTTTGCGGACTTCCTAATCTCAATGGAACCTTCTAAAACTTAAGTTGGTGATATTTATAGCTTTTTGTTCGTGGTCAATAGAATCCGATGGAATCGAAAGAAACCTTACCGTGTTAAGGAAGTGTGAATGAACGTTACGAGATTAGTTCGCACGACAGGAATGCCAGGTTTTAATGGAAGTGGAAAATTGCGATATAACTGGGACTCGAACCCAGGTCTTTACTAGCACAAAGGACCGCAGAGTGGGAGATCAGGGTTCGTTTCTCAGTCAAATCGCTATGTTTTATACGTCTTCCTATTTCCGTTTAACTTCAAAACACGCTGAGTTGAAAAACGCGCTGGACAGCTTGTTATTTTGGACATACGAGAGGCTTCAGTGGAAAAGCGCCAAATATTTATTCGTCTTCGGCTGGTTTGCGTTTTTCCCATCCTGTTTACTTAGAGGACCGAGTCCCTCATTGGTAGTAATGTTGTTGGTGGAGTCCTTCAACCCTTTACCTGTCCCCAGAGATAGCGAATTCCCGTTTTCGGTAGTCCTACCTCGATTGTGCAATTCCGTCATCAAGTGAAAGCTTCGAGTTCCCACTTGGCCTATTTTCCTCTTCCGAGTATTTTGCTTTGGCCATTAGTTTCGCTAGTGCCAGGATTTTCAGCGAAATGGATCTATTTCCTTCTTATTCCTTTTTCGTGCCAATAAACACGTGAGTTGGGTGTTCAATGTGAATGCTAAACGCTCTTCATGGATCGAATTTGCTTACAACCGAAAACATTTCAATCGATTTTCTTCTTTGATTCCTTGATTTTATTCACAAGTTTCTAATTGTTATTAATCTGTTATATTTAAAATTTAAAAATTTTATCCTAAACAAATTTTTGTGGTATCTTACGATATCTTTACTGGAAATAATCAATGATTACTCAATTTATATATTCATCAGTTGCTATTGTGTAAAAACGCTGTGTTTATGTTAGAATTCGCGGTCAAGAAGTCAGTTTACGTCTTTTATTGACAACTGCTTCGTGGAACTTGGGATACTTCGAAAGAGAAAGTATTCATTCAAACAAGAATTATTGGGGTTATAATTGCTAGGTTTTCACCAGAGTGTTTTTCAATGAGCTTCACAGAGTTCGCAAACTAATATGATGATAAATTGCGTTAAGGAGCGAAGTGAAAAAACACTCGTATTCTATATGTTTCGCCACGATGCAACAGTTCCCGGAAGTCTTTGACAATCCCGGAGCGCTGGACTGAAACTCATCTGTTTTTCCGACAATTAACTTTCGAGAAAGCAACATCAGTCCGTTTTTGCAGTCATTGTTTTCCTTTCTTTCGCTGGAAGTCTTGTGTTTTGCACATCTGTATCTTGTTTGTGGGATACCTTTCAAACAGCTGCGTTTAACATATTTCGTGGTTGTCGAAGTTGCCGACGAGGAGAGTGCATGTCTTTCGATTGCGAAAATGCGTCTTTTGAGTAGTTATTGCATTGGCCATCTGAGCGCTTCATCGCGCGGATGTATTGACGCGGGAAATTTGAAGGTTGAGACTTTGTTATGTAAACACGTGAGAGCAGTTTTGTTTACTTTTTTCTGTTGGATTTCGAATTTCGAAACTATTTTCTAAATCGGGACAGTGTAAAATTATCTGGAAGCGGAAAAATAATACAATTTGTTTTGTTTTTATATTTCCAGATTCGTTTATTTTCTCAATAGATATTTGTTTTATTAATATTACGATCGTTCTCTTTACTCTGAGGAATAATACTGAATGACATTAATAAGTATTTTGTTCTGTTAAGTATTGTATTCATAATTATTTTCTATCAGATTTTTCTTTCGTGAAACTTTAGTTTGATTTGATGAACGAATTTTGATTTCTCCAGCACCTAGTATTAATAATCGATTCTCACTACACAATTGAAAATTTTTGGTTTGATCATATCGAGATTTTGTGTCTCTGGTAGTATGTATTTGCGTTGCGAATAAATGTTGATTTGCCATTTTTCACATAAATAATGTGTCATGCTTGAGAACAATAATATTGTTCCTTTATCGTAAACTTCAAAATTACAAAAAAAGATATTAAAAGTAATTTTGGTCAATTAAAATTCTTATAGAAAATTGTAGATATACATTTCTAAAAATGTTATCGTACGAACAAATTTCATTATTTTAAAAATCTATAAAATTTCATAACGAATATGAGGAATAGTTCGAGCCTGTTCTACTATAAAAGCACTCGTATAGGTTCAATATTTTTCCTAGCTTCACCGTTTGAAACGTTTATAATATTAATTCACGCATTTTCATTTTTTAATCTGGGGAAATACGTACCATTCCCTTCATTAAATTACTTAAATCACATATATATTCTTATCTATATTGTATCTAATTTTATGTATGAAATTCTCGCACCCGAAGTGTATGAGTTTTCTCCTCCATAATTACTAATGTCGTCGGTTGTGTAACTCTGTGTCGTTCTGTAACCTGAGATAATTTAGAGGGCCTTTTCTCACAAAAAAGACGATTTTTATTTTTTAATGGATGCAATTAAGGTTCCCAATTAGTAGGCTTGCGAATCAGATGTCCTGAATCAAAGAAAGAGCTTCCGGCAGTTCTTAATCATAGTTTATATCTCTCGTTCGCATCGATTCTCAATAGATACGACGTTATCAGATCCTTTTGTGATTGTGTGCTTACAATCCTTTCGAAGAGATTTATTTATATTATTATTATTAAGTTGTTATCGATATAATTAAATATTTCTGGAGTTATAATCTGGAGTGATATTCTTTTTACGCTCGAAATATTCCTCAGTTCTGGTTACATCTCTCGATTTCATTTCGAGTGGTAGCTCATTAGGGAGCCATTTTCCAGTCTCTGAATATCTCTCCATTTCTAAATTTTTCAGATCGAGGATAAGAGAATGTCTTACGAAATATCAGCAGCCAATATGAAATCAAGGAAATGATTTGGAGAAAGGCTTTGAGGCTAATTGAAACGTAACTTAATGTGATGCGCTTCCATGATTCTACGTCGGGGAAATATTCGAAAGTTGCCGATCATTTTGGTTTGCGTAGTTTTATCGTTGCGTCATTTTTTCCATTCTACGCGTTCCATTTTTTAGGCATTTTAATTGGTGGACGGAGCTTACGTAATTATTAATTAATAATAATAAACTTAGAATCCATAATGAACTGAGTTTATGAAGTGTTTACAATATATTTCGCTCGTGTTAAATGTATAAATTATTGTGAAGATGTATTTATGATAAATAATTAAAATATGGAAATTAGCGACATGACTGGGACTTGAACCCTGGTCTCTGCTTCTTTCAAACCACGTTCGCTGGACCTGGGTTCGAGTCCTAGTTACCTCGTTATTTTTCACTTTAAATTTTTGAAACTTTTTATGTTCAAAATCACACACACAAAATATACTCATCGTATCAAGTCAGTATCTTCCTTCATTCCTAAGCATCCTAATCCTAATCTAAGTTAATTATTTCAGAATAAGATATTTAGCATCTAACGTAATATATATGTTACTTATCTAACCCTACCATGAAAGTTGTGTGGCTTATATTAAACAACCTAAGCACAGTAGAAATATTCCATAAAAGATCGATTTATATGTTATGAATGGACTGGATGCAGTTAATATTCTTCGATAGCGGTTTTGAATCGCACAGGAAAAAAGAATGTTTTCTTAAATTGTGGTAGCTTATATGATTTCGCTGGTAACTTTTGGATATCCCTTGAATCTTGAAGAGTGATCGCTAAATTTTATCTTTCATATTTGGGTTAATAAAGTAAAGTCTTAAAAAATAAAATATAGGACGTTTATGGTAGGTGCTCGCCATTGCAAATCTCTCAAATCGAAACGAAGATCCTTAAAAGGAAGACATGGTATGAAGGCCTTCAAAAAAAAACACTTCGCTAATTTCTCTCATGCTTCGTTAAGGACCTTAATTTTCCACCTAAAACTGGCGAAGGTCACCCGAGCCGGATATCGCTGTTTTATCGCGAAAGTTTCCTTTTCTGCAAAGGCCAAGAAAGAAATCTTCGGCATTGATCTTGGTGTCATCCGGGTTATATTTTTGCCTTCCGCTCCTCAAAGAAAAGCAAAAGATAGAGCAGATAAACGTGGGGCAGTAAAGTGTTTCCAGTCACGCTCTTACCTGTTGCTGTTTAACTGCTTGATTTAAATGCATAGTAACTCAGGGAAACGATTGTTAACTAGAGCTTTGAACAGAGATCAAATTAGTGTTCGCCTATAATAATTATATAATATATCACAACGTATACAATTGAGGATCGTGATAGAGAAAGATTTTTATGTCTTGCGTCCCATGTTCACTAGATCAAGAGTAAAGCGTCTATGAAAAGAATAGACGTAAAAGTTTGAATCATTCTGTACGTATGTAATATTTATCTTTCTGTAAAGTCACATTTGTTGACGTCATATTCTTACGTCACCAGTGATATAACTATGGCCGAAAGACCCTACTACTGTCATTACTGACGTTCATAAAAAATGCGTATCTTTTATGAACGTCAGTAATGACGTCAAAACATCAAACAACGAATTTTATCAATGTTGAATGCACTCTGAATTAGATGATAAAATAAAGATGATTCGTTTATAGATCGGATGTATTATGCTTTTTCGAGCATTATTATTGTGCTTGAGTGGCTGTTGAAGATAAGAAAAGTTAATTCTTTTAAGCTAAGCATCTCTCTTCCTGTAATTTCACGGTTAGTAATAATCCTAGTACGCTCAATTGAAGACAAGTTTTATCATACATTGTTTCTTTGCGGAAGTAGTGGATTTTCGGAGAATTTTTCTCGAAGGCGCCCGTATTAATTTTTGCATTTAAAAAATTCCGTTTATTAATCTTAAAAATGTTATCACGTATAGAATATTTTCCAAGACCTCACAGGCAAGATGTTCCTTAGGAAACATCTATGAAATCGTACTTTTAAATAATTGCTTCAATTTTCTTTCGCTTCACTTGTGCATCCTTTTTTAACAAAACTAGTTCTAACTCTACTCTTATTAAATGCTATTCAAATATGAAGTATACTACTATAATAAATTTGTGTCATTCTTAATTCGATTACTATACGGACTGATGAAAATTGAGGATGTTAATGATGCTCGGACGTCTTTGGAACTAAGCATATTTTAGGAGTGGGATTGTTCCCATAGAAATGTACGAAACTAACCACCGTTTAGTACTGGGCCAAGTTCAAGGCTTGGACTTGGATCTGATAAGAAATTGGGAGATTCGGGTTCGACTCCTGGTCCTGTGAGAATCTTCTCTCTAATTTGACTCTTAGATTTAATCGGAGCTTTGTGAATTATTATGCACAGTTACCTTTACCCCTTATCCTTATTCTCTACTGTACATATCTAAAGCACTTGAATTTGAAACCAATTTCTCGTGAAGCTCTCGAAAAATTTACTTCGAGACACACAAGGTTCGCTCTTAGCATCCTATTCACTTCATGCTTATCGAATATGATTTGATTAATTAAAGATAAGTTAAATGTTCGGTGTAACATGTCGACAGCAGTACGATAGATTCCGAAATTTTTTCGTCAAGCGTGTTTGAATGAGAGATATCAACTATCCTGTTCGTAATATAATTTGGACTCCCCATTGCGTTTTAAACGGGTATTTCCTCCCATTCACTAGGGCACTGGCGGTCTATAAAGGAGAAGGGTTTGTTGACATCTCTAGTAGCCTTGATGTTTCTTGATTTGTAGAAATCATATCACTCGTTGTGTACGGCGCTGTCCATCTGGAGAATTCTTTCTTACTTCCATTTGCTGAATATATTCCATGCGCATCTGCGATTCGTGTCTATTTCGTAATTACTTTTTCAGATGTTATCAGTACGTTTTACGTATGTTTATAGATATCGAAAGAATTTTCGTCGTCGCGTAACATCTTTCAACTGTTGGAATTGGACAAAAGCCCTGCGGAATTTGTTTATATCGCTTTGGAAATGAAAGCATGCCATGTATGTCTAGGAAAAAGGGTGCGTCTGGATTCATTGTATCATCTGGTTGTCTTATGATTCCAATGTCTCGAGTGCGTCACTTCTCACGCATTGTGGAGACAAAAACTCGTCTTCCCCTATGGCTGCAGATGACACTGGGCGGATGAAAGCTTAACTGACAACTAATAAAACAAGGAACATTCTCATGCTTGCACATGCTTCTTGGAAAGTTATTTATGGAATCATAGCTCTCCGAATATTTATTTGAATTAATCATGAGCTATGACACCTAAAAAAGGGATCTACGTCATCCTTAAGTTCTGATGAAAAATAAACAGGTGTCGGAAACTACTTCGTGGGATGTTCAAATCGGAATTTCATCTTCTTAATTTTATTTTTATTGATATCGTCTTAAGGGTTATTTATTTTTGAACGATACAAATAATTATCACTAAGAATTGTCTAAGCGTAAAACATATCGTTATCAAAAAACCAAATATTTTGAAATAGATGTGAGGAATCCTTTTTTAAATTTTTTCCATCCGTTTATGCATCATTCATCTTAAATATCTTTTCTTTTTTTTTCTTAAATATTTATGGTTACGTAGGCAGTCTAATAAGGTTTGATTTTTCCTTTAGTTGAACATCTTATGTATTATTTATTTAAAGTTGTGATTTTGCTTAAATAATGATTATCTTATCTTAAAGAGTTAATTAAGCTTTAAATTTACTTTTACTGGAAGAAACATGTGGTGTTTTATTATAAAGAATTCATAAAACTAATCTAATTTATCAGAGTGTGATGAAATGATTTCTGTTCTTGTACCCGGTATCCAAACTTTTTCTCCATCTTTTAAATAAAATACTTACTTTTCCCATTTACAGGTATGCTTATCAGCTGATCTTGTCATACAAATACCTGGGAACATCAGTGGGGGAGGGGGCAGTAGAGGAGGGAGTTTCTACCGCCTAGACTATACACCACCTCATGGTTACCCTCACCCTAACACAACATTTGCTGCCAGTGATATTGGTGACGTGATTCAATTCTCAAATGGACTACCTGGGACCAATTATGATTTTTGGCTCTACCATACAAACTCAAGTGTGAAAAATCTTCTTACATGGACTGCATCTATAATTACAAGTGAGTGTTGTAATTTCAATTGATTCTTGTTTAATTTTCATGGCTAATAATATAAATGAAAAGCTTTTGGTATCTTTTATATAATAATCTTACACTCTGTGTAAGATTATTATATAAAAGATGTAATCATTATGTAATCATATTTCATTTTTCATTATGTAATCATAATTCTAAAATATATATTATAATTATTTTGTCTTGTTGATTATTACAGCTTTTTTACACTGAATTGAGCAGTTGCTCATCAAAAGTAAAATGGCATTGCTAGCAAGTTGTTTGCGAGAATTTCCCCTATACAAAAATTTATTAATACCAAGGCACAACTAATTTGATATGAATGTGATTTAGAAAAAGAAAGAATTGTTCTTGTAATTTTTCAGTATGAAAGTTGAAAAAATGCTGTCTTACTAAACTCGGGAAAGCCAGTATATTGTTAATTTATGTACATTATTTTAAATTGTATGTATGCCAGAAAAGAAACCAAGGATTATTTAATATTTTTTGGATAATATTCTCTTATAAGAGTAAGGATTTAATTTTTGAGCTAGATCAGTTTTAATTTATTTCAAAATTTTTATTTTCAGCTCCGGATCCACCATCAAATCTCTCTGTTCATGTGGAAAGTGAGAAAGTAGCAAGGGTAACATGGAGCCCTCCAGCTTTAGGGGGTTTCTCTAGTTTTCGTCTAAAGGTGAGATGGCTGAAGTGTAACTTCCAAACAATTTTTCTTCGTCAACAATCAAACAATATCTTTCAATAGAATTCAATGAAAAACTGGAAAGAACAAATTCATCACTGAACTCGATCTTTCTGATAATTGTATTAAAACTTTTTCTCTAGGTGATAGTCTTTTATTTTTGGACTTTGATATCTTGATGAGTTTCATGTGATAGTATTTTTTAAAAATATTAACATGAATAATTATTTCTATGATTCACAAAATGCTAAAACTTGTTTATTAATAAGACATTGAATTGCCAACTTTAGTATAAATTTGAAAAAATATTTCCTTTGATAAAATTTAGGTTAAATGAAGCAAATAAATAATATTTGATATCACCCCACCTCCCATATACCTCTTTTTATAGCTGAGGTGAATTTAAAAACATAGAAGTGTAATGTATTTGAAATGTGGTACATTTTTATGAATTAAATATACTTAGCAAGCCATTTATGTAATCTATTCTACTAGCTAGAGTGATATTTTTTGTCATTAGTTGTCCATTCCTCAAACTCTAGATTGATTAAACTGTAAAATGTAATTTCTAGAATATATTCAGTTCTTAAATTCAAAATCAATTTTCAGTTCAGCTGAACTGCTGTGTATTAATGTATGAACATTTTGTAATAAGATTAATATTGTCAGCCTGATAAGACAGACTCAATATAAAAAACTATATTGGAAAAGAACTATTTTTTTGGTATGCACAGATCTCTCATGTTTGAAAATATTTTCCAATTACAGTTTAATTCAACCATTTGTGAAATGTAGATTTAGATCATCATAGAATTTTATTTTTCTTACTAATGAATGTTTTATCTTTTAGGTTGTACCTTTGTCTGAAGGTGTTGGCAAAGGTATGAGCATACAAGTTGAAGCCAATGGCTCCCCTTACACTTTGAAAGACCTTACTCCTGGAGCATCTTATCAAATCCAACTGTTCACTGTTTATGAAAGTAAAGAGAGTGTGGCTTACATTTCTCGCAATTTTACCACAAGTAAGTAAATGTGACCAGAAAATGTTCAGGCTTATTATTCAGTTTATTGCAAATTAATATAAAAGCTTAGGCTTATGTGTAATATTTATTGCATTTGATTTAATCCATACATTTATTTCAGAGCCAAATACCCCAGGAAAGTTCATTGTTTGGTTCCGAAATGAAACAACTTTACTTGTTCTTTGGCAACCTCCATATCCATTTGGAATATTTACACATTATAGGGTATGTAAATATCTTGTGCTGTAATTTTTATACTCTGATTTAGAAAAAAATCCCATTTGTCACAGAAAATGCATGATACACTAGATCAAAATGGAATAATTTAGTTAGAAATTATGAGATATAAGACCTTATTTTATGACATAGATTTTTAGAAATTCAATGTGTTATTTAATTTATTTTTTAGACTATCATGAAAAACTGTTACGATTCTGAACAAAATCCTCATCTGGTCCTATCTGACTTGTTCTAACATTTTTCTCATTTTAGGTTTCCATTGATCCACCAGATGCTTTAGAAAGTGATCTGTATGTTGAAAAAGAAGGAGAACCACCTGGTCCAGCTCAAGCTGCATTCAAAGGACTTGTGCCAGGTAATAATTTTTAAAAAATATTTAATTATTTCTATAAAATATAAACATTGAAGACTGAGAGATTGTTGGTTTTATTTAAACCTTTCTTAAAGAGGTAAAATGCCTGGAGAATGGCAAAGTAATTTATTCATACATTTCTGATCAGATGGTGATAAATGAAAAAGCTTTTACAGTATACCTTTTAGAACCAACTTAATGTTACCATTTTACTATTTATGTTTATTATTATCAAATCGCTGTACTGGAAAATTTTCTAAACATAGAATTTATTATTTTCAGGTAGAGCATACAACATATCAGTCCAAACTGTTAGTGAGGATGAAACTTCAACTCCTACTACAGCTCAGTATAGAACTGTACCACTTCGACCAGTAAATGTTACTTTTGATCCTGCATATATAACCTCCAACTCATTCCAGGTGGAATGGGAAGCACCTAAGGGAGTGAGGTATGTATATGAAGTTTGGATAAAAGACTTTTGTTACAGTTTTTGAATCAGTATAATGTGTATGATAACTGTTTCTTTCTGATACTTTATCCATAGTGAGTTTGACAAGTATCAAGTTTCATTAACAATAACGGGTAACAGGAGGCAAGCCCCTGTTACCCGTAATAGAGAAGATCCAAATGTTTGGGAGTTCAAAGAAAATCTGGAGCCAGGAAGAACTTATCAAGTCATTGTGAAAACGGTGTCAGGAAAAGTTGCCAGCTGGCCTGCAACAGGGAATGTTACTCTTAGTAAGCTATCATATGCATATTTAAAGCAATAGTTTTTTACTGTAAATTCAAAATGTGATGTTTTCACAAGGGATAATGTAAAATATGTCATTTTATTCTGATCTACATTGACTATATTTAGAAATTGTGAACAATATAAGGGAGGTATGAAGTTCAGAAAAGATTATTTGCTTGTTCTGGACAAATTTATTGAAGGTCTTAAATTTGATAAATTACTTGTAATACAAGCTGATTTTTACCGGAAAGATAAGTCATACATTTTGTTGATTGAAAGAAAATTTTTTACTGAAGAGAATCATTCATTAATACTGTTATGAAAAACTCCAATCTACTTACTTAATTCAAAATTATTTCCTCATAGAACCCCTGCCAGTTCAGGACTTGACATCAGAAATTGTTGACAGTGGAGCTATTAAAATATCATGGATGCCAGATGTTGCAAGTTTTCAAGAACGATACAAGGTAAAACTTAGCTTTAAAGCCATTATTCTTAATTATTACCATAATAATTCTGTTTTTTATTATCTGTATCATTTAAAGTGACTCTTTTCTCTTCATATGTATCATATTTGCAATACAAATCAATGAAACAAAATTCTCAGGATCATATCTAAATATTATGGCTAATTTTATTCATTCAAAAGTAGTAATAATAGAAAGTAACATCTTTAACAGATATGAAGGAAATTTAGAATACCTGGCTGAATATCAGCTATTCATGAATAATAAGTATGATTTTTATTTTTTTAACATAAATGGATATTTCCCACAGATAAGTTACTATGAAGTAGAAACATTTAATGGAGATAGCAACAGCATCTACTCTAATGGGCCTCCAGCTTACTTGGAATCTCTATTACCTGGCCGCAACTATTCCATTACTGTTCAAGCTGTTAGCAACAAAGTAGAAAGTAATGAAACATCAATTTTCCAAGCAACAAGTGAGTAATTTGTTCAATTTTTCCCTTTGATCATTGTAACTTCAGTAAAGGATGATTTTTGCTGCATGCACTTTGAAATTATAGAATGATCTTTATCATTAACTCTTAACTATTTTTCTACAGGGCCATCTTCTCCCATTATTGAAGATTTGAGGCCAATGCTTGGTGGGTTAAACATATCATGGAAATCTGATGTAAATTCTCGGCAGGAAAAGTTTGAAGTTATTTATGAAAGAAATGATACAGGTAAAGAGTAGATGATACTTGTTATAATCACCAATACTGTATTAGTTGTATGTCCTTTCTTTTGTAATATTTGTACTGGCATGTAATTAATTTTTTGTTGTCACTGATTTTAGTATGTAGAACTTAAATTATCACTAAAACAATCAATACAAGTAACACTTCATTCACTCATTACATAATTTATAATACATTTTACAATGGAGAAAATCATTAATGCATACTATAAAAGATGCTACTGAGGCTTCTGTTGGAAACTTCTGTAACTTGGTGAAGATTTCTACCAAGGATAATATTTTTCTGTGTATTGCTCTTTAGGGATGAACTAATTATTTTCATCAAATTTTAGGAGAAGCAGTTACAAGTGTCACTAAAGATTCCAAACTCATACTTGAAGGCCTTTATCCAGGAGGAGGTTATAATGTGAAAGTTTTTGCTATAAGCCATGGTTTACGAAGTGAACCACATGATTATTTCCAAGCTGTGTGTATGTATCAATCTGAACTTTTCATCTTAATTTTCTTGTATGAAAAAAAAATCATCCATATTGTGCATTATTTGAAAGGGTACATTTTTGAATCAAATTTAAGTTCGAAAATCATTTATAATTTTGATTAAAACTGTATCTAATTTTATTATTATGTGAAAATATATTATTGATATTAAACATACTTTAAAAGGTTTGAAATGTTAGTTTTCAGTTTAAACTGAATCTAAGAAACTAGTTTATTCTTCATTAACATTAAAAATTATACTTACTTAAAAACAGAAGTAACAAAGCTTACTTTCTAAACACTCCATATATTTCACTCTGTAAAATTTTAGACATCTGTTCCTTTGTCTACTAAGTGCATCATGGATCATTTAGTTTCCCTCTTTAAAATTCCTATTAAAATTAGATGGTTAAATATCTGTGATGTTAGATTATAAATGTATTAAATAAGAAATAATTTAAATATTCTGTTGATATTTTGTTCTTTGTACAAATTAGTAGTAGGAAAACTCCCTGTGATCAGATTAGAATACTACCTAATTATTTCCCTATAAGCATGATTTCAATTACATCATTCAGTTCAATAAGTATTTAATTTTATAGTAAGAAAGCACATTCACCATTATGCACACAATTTCTTTAAGGAGAATTGATGAAAACAGTATGCAACATTCTATTAAGGTTTAATATTATAATTGGAAACTTTCTTTAATGTTTAATTTAAATACATTTACATAATTCCTCTTATTTTAAAAATAGCCAATAGCCAGAAAAATAAGTTACTTATTTCTCTCTTTCATCTAACAATAAGATAAAAGATATTCTTGCAAGTTTTCTGCTATAATACTCTAGATAGTTATCATCATTAGATCTCCAATTATATCTAATTAAAATATGAATATTACCTTTCTTTTACAGATCCAAATCCTCCAAGGAATCTCACCATTGAGAAAGTAACCAGTAATTCTGTATTGGTTCGATGGGAACCCCCACTTAATTCTCTCTTCTCAGAGTATGCTATAAGGTAATTATCTTCTTATTATCTCACATTATATTATAACAATTGAAACATCTCGATGATTTACTTGATATTATCATCTTGGCATATTGAACCTGTTTTTATCAAATATAGCTCTGGAATTTAAATGAAATTATTTTGGTACTCATTGTTGCATCTTATTATAAGGTACCGTACGGAAGAGGATGAAAGATGGGTAAGATTACCTCCAGTACGACAAAATGAAGCTGAAGTAACTGATATGACACCTGGAGAGAAATATGTTGTACAAGTGAACACTGTGAGTTATGGGGTGGATAGTAATGAACCACAACAAGTCACTCAGATAATCCGTAAGTTTGTGTTTTAGAAATGGAATATATATATATAATAAAAAAGAAAAAATATATTCTGAATTTCCATTCATAGCTTTTTGCTTTGTGGCTAGCAATTAATACCTAACAATAACTAATACCTCAAGCTCATTGAATCAATAACAATGAGCAAGATTATTAATTTAATATTAATAATTAATGTTAATAATATTTTTTCCATAAAGAATTCATTGCTGGTCAATCACAAGCTTAGTATATGTGTGTATTTAATTATTTTATATTTATTTAAAAAGAGTATATCATATTTTTGTTTTCCTTATCTATGAATGTTTTTTTCTATAAATTTAATTTTTTGAATTCATATAATGTTATTAGAATCTTTGAATTTTGATTAATGGTTACTCATTAATTATTTTTTCTAATCAAACAATTATGGTCAATTGATTGCTTCAGATCCAAATCCTGTGAGTGATATCATCCCTTATATTGACTCTGCCAATGTGACTTTGGAGTGGCTCCGCCCAGAAGGCCGCATAGACTATTACAGCTTATCTTGGGAACCATTAGAGCCTCTAATAAGGGAAGAAAGGGATCATGAAGGAGAGGATGGAACAGTTGGCCACATTACAAAAGTAGCCATTGGTGCTGGTGGAACTAGGAATATAAGTGGAAGTGCAGGTTCAACAGATGGCACACACACAAAAGTTAGAGCAGTTGTTGGGGACCTAATGCCTGGAGTAAAATACTCTTTTAGGATTTATACATCTTCATATGATCTGAAGAGTGATGTCACCACTCTTGAAGCTAGGACATGTGAGTAAATTTGAGGCTGAAATAGATAATGATAATCTAGCATTAGTTTTTGAATTTAGAAAGTTTCTCAGGTCTCCAATTGCATTAATTATTCTCTCTCACTTATTATTTTTAAAATACACTATATAAAAGACATATATTCAGAAAGTTTGCATATTATTACATTTATAATCAAGATGATCAGACATAACTTAACAGAATACCACTTTTTGGAAAATTTCTTGTTCACCACAGATATTTATTTGATTTAGAACCAGCTTCATTAACGTATATATTTATTGAAGATGTTATTTTCCCCTTTAATTTATTTTTACATACATTTTTTTTCTTTCATGCTTTAGTGCCACTTATACAGTCTGAAGTTGTTGTAGTAAATAACCAAGGAGCAACAGATACGGTGACTCTGAGATACACCCCAACCCCGCAGTCTTCATCACACTTTGATCTATATCGATTCTCGTTGTCGGACCCTAGTGTTCCCATCAAAGAGAAGTCAGCAAGTGATTCTGATGCTAAAGTGACTTTCACTGGCCTCATTCCAGGAAGGCTTTATAACATCACTGTGTGGACCGTTTCTGATGGAGTTGAGAGTTTACCTCTTCTTAGACAAGATAGGCTGTGTAAGTTCAATCTAGTAAAATCATGGGTTGCATTCATGTAAGAGAATTTTAAACTTATTTACTTGATTTTCATGTATAAATGGTTTATTGAGTTGACAGAAACTACCAATAGGAATATAAATTAAATTTAAATTATAATTAAAGTATATTAGCAATATATATTAAAATAATGTTGATAAATTCTTTTACTACTCAGGAAATGATATATCATTTTAATCATAATGGAAATTAATTTATCAGAATTTCCAATGCTAAGTTAAGCAGTGTATGGCTAATATTTTCCTCATTCCTTTTTTAAGTAAATGGAGTTTTACAGTGAAAGCAATAACTTTGTTCTTTTTGACACTAAAATTTATTTTGCTAAGACTGGTTTTGTAAGATTGCTCACATCTTCTGATTACATATACTTATTTACATATTCTTATTTCTAGATCCAGAGCCAATCACTGCAATAAACGCTACAAGAATAACTGACACTGAAATCACATTAGCATGGGATACTCCAAGGGGAGAATATAATGCATTTGAGGTATGACAAATTTTGCTAATGAATACATAAGAATAAGAAGTGATCGCACTTTTCCACAATTTTTATTACAATACTACCGGTTTCAGCGAGTGATCTCCATCATCAGGTACATGTTACTTACCTGATGATGGCGATCACTCACTGAAACCGGTAGTATTGTAATAAAAATTGTGGAAAAGTACGATCACTTCTTATTTTTTGTATTCTTAAGATGGAATTCCACAAAACTACGCCTTCCTCTGTGAAATTTAATTTTGCTAATATCTGTTATCAATATGAATATAAATCAATCATGACTATAAATTTGTCATAATTTATATATTTTAATTCATAATGACCTTGCATAACAGTTTACTATTGTAGAGTAATAGATCTACACTATCTTTACTATAATTAATTAGAAAGTTAAAATAAAGTTAGTTTAAAAGTTAAAAGTAACTAGAATTAATTGATTCTCCTATCCAAATCTGTAACTCAATAAGTGTCAAGAGAGTATTTCATTAAAAAATTTTAATAATAATTCTTATTTATCTGATTATTGTGCAGTAATATTGAATTTCAATCTTCTTCACTTATTACTTTATGCCAATTTGTTTCATTTCTAATGACCAAAATTTGACCACATCTTCCAATAGGTGCAGTATCTCAATACAGAAGGAATGCTCATTCAGAACTTAACTTTGCATGCCTCTGTTACAATTAGTGGTTTAAAACCTCACAGGAATTATACATTTACTGTGGTGGTCAGATCTGGTACAGAATCCTCAGTTTTACGAAGGTCACTACCTGTCTCAGCAATATTTGCTACAAGAGAATCTGTTCCAGGGAAAGTGAGTTGACATTTTTTGTTTTTCTTTGGAGTAAAATATCTGTTTGAATTTAAATAGTTTATATCTTAATTTAAATTTTAAACTTTAGTAATAATTTATTGGAAATTTTTCTTTGCAGGTTGAAAAATTTAATCCTGTTGATATACAGCCAAGTGATATTACTTTTGAATGGTCCCTTCCAAGTAACGAACAAAATGGTGTCATCCGAAAATTCAGTATAACCTATGGATTAGAGGTAAGCTTTCAATTTGGGATGTCTTATGTTAATTTATATTATTTTGTGGAAATTTAATAAACTATAAGTTATATACAGTCATTAGTTCTTAATGGCAGTAAATTCCATCTCTTTCTAATTTACTTTAGATTCCTTAATTGTTTGCTAATATTTATTGATAGTTCTCTTTTTAATATTGTTTTACTGATTTTATCATATTAAAGGGCTCCACTCATACTCAAGTTCGAGACTTTAATGCTACTGAGTTTCAAGGACAAATAAAGACCTTGATTCCTGGAAAAACCTATATTTTTAGAATTCAAGCAGAAACTCGTATTGGCTATGGTCCTGAAGCTGTTTGGAAGCAGAAGATGCCTATAAGAGGTAAAATAAACCTATGATTCAGTACTTTTTCAGTCGATGAAGTAATTGTAAGCATTATTATACATTAACTGTTGTTGAAGGGTTATTAATTTAATTAAATGTTATTGGACAACTGCATAAATTTTGGGGTAGGCATCATAGCAGAAATAAAAGCATCAATTAGGAAGAGGGAACCCTGCTGCCAGATCATTGTGTAGGGCTGAAGTTTGTTTTTTGATGCAATTGCAACAAGAATATTCCTATAATGCTAAATAACTTGGTATCAAATACTATTTCATTTGAGGGCGTGAGTTTTCCAGTCATAAGAAAATAAATTTTGAATTTTGCCTTTGAGACGCTCTTCTCAGTCTTAGTTGTAGAGGTTACCCATTGGTCTGAGTATTTGGGTCGCTTATTTCAGCTGTAAAATATCTACTTAAAATCATACTAATGGAAGTATTATATATGATATAACCCAATGAACCCCTCCTCAATAAATTGTTTTCATAATTATTTTTATGTTCAGCATTAAAGGAAAAATCATTTTTTTCCTTAAAAATCTCATTCATACATATATATTTGTTGTTTTTCATGTTTTGATGATTTTTTTCCATATTATTATTATTATTTCACTTATTTATAGTCATTTTATGCTATAAATAAAATCTCAACAAATTAATTTAATGGAATTTATACAAAATAATATATTTAACTTATGTAAATGCAAATTAATTTTAGCTCCACCTAAGCCTAACAGCCAAGTTGTTCCAACTGAAGTTTTTAGAACTTCATCAACAATTCAAATAAGGTTCCGAAAGAATTACTTCTCTGAGCAGAATGGTGCAGTAAGTACAGAACATTATTAGTTATTGCTCATAAATTATTTTTTATAAATTTAAAGAATATAAATACTCTATTGAAAAAATACAGCATTTTGCATAATAATATTGCATTTGTAATTATTTTGTCACCATTATTTTTCAACTCTTATTATACATATTTTATATTTATTTTTTATTTCTTATTTATAAAGATTTTTCCTACTCAAAGACTAGCATTTGTTTTAATTTCATTCATTCTACTTTATAGATAATAGCATATGCAATCATAGTTGCTGAAGATGATAGTAAAAATGCTTCTGGCCTGGAAATGCCCAGTTGGAGAGATGTGCAGGCATATAGTATTTGGCCTCCATATCAGGTAACTTCAGTAAGAGCTTTTATTCGCACAAAATATTTCATTGTCTGCAACACAATAAGTATTGATATTTTCTGAGTTTCATTATCTATATTACTGATTTTTTAAATCTCATTTTAACTTTTATAACAGGTTATTGAACCATATTACCCCTTCAAAAATTCTACTCTAGAGGATTTCACAATTGGCTCTGAAAATTGTAACACTGAGGTAGGATATTGCAATGGACCTCTGAAAGCTGGTACTACTTACAGAGTCAAAATTCGTGCCTTCACAGCTCCTGACAAATTTACTGACACAGATTTCAGCTTTCCAATTCAGACAGGTGAGAGTGATGTTATTTTAAGCTTGTTGTTAAACAATTTTGTGTATTAAACCTTAAAATTGAATCCAATAGCTCTTAAGAAACATTTTTAAAGTTAATACAACATAAAGATTTTACTATTTATTTGCTATATATTTATGATATGCAAAATATAATTGCCCAACCTCATTTTTTTACAGATCCAGACAATAAGAAAATAATCTTAGGAGTTACTATTCCAATTATTTTAATAATAGTAATTTCCATAGTTGTGATAATGATGAGAAGAAAAAGGAAGGTAAATCGCAGAAAGAGAGGAGCAGGGACCTCAATTGCGAGAAAAGCTGCTGAAGCTCATAGGGGAAGTGGTAACGATAATCTATCCATCCCTGATAGTGTTATAGAAACCAGGTAAGTTACGTTTAATTTAATAGCCAAAAAAGTATATTAAATAAATTGATTTCAAATTTTATGGTTTTGGAGTTTTCCTTTAGAATTTTCAGAATGAATCTCTGATTTATTTAATTTCAGTCGTCCAATAAAACTAAAGGATTTTGGTGAGCACTATAGAATCATGTCAGCGGATTCTGATTTCCGTTTCTCAGAGGAGTTTGAAGAACTGAAACATGTTGGCAGAGAGCAAGCATGTACTGCTGCAGATCTTCCTGTAAATAGGCCCAAGAATAGGTTTACAAATATCTTACCATATGATCACTCTCGATTTAAGCTGCAGCCTGTTGATGATGAGGAAGGCTCTGACTATATCAATGCTAACTATGTTCCTGTAAGTAGTTTTTATACTAAAATATTTAAGTTGCATTAGATATTTCAGAAATAATTATTCAGTAATGACAATTACTAATTCAATAATCCTTCTCTTAGGGTTTCAATTCTCCCCGTGAATTTGTGGTCACTCAAGGACCTCTCCATTCAACAC
Source organism: Pantala flavescens (assembly GCA_020796165.1). Lineage (NCBI taxonomy): Eukaryota > Metazoa > Arthropoda > Insecta > Odonata > Libellulidae > Pantala > Pantala flavescens. Next base: position 11,816,913 of record CM036886.1, on the reverse strand, counting down.
GTGATGATTTCTGGAGGGCTTGTTGGGAGTCTAACTCCAGAGCTGTTGTTATGTTGACACGTTGTATTGAAAAAGGAAGAGAAAAATGTGATAGATACTGGCCTTATGATACTCAACCTGTTTTCTATGGAGATATTCAATTGACTCTTCTAAATGAGTCATTTTACCCTGACTGGAACATCTCTGAATTTAGAATGTGTAGGGTAAGTAATTCTAGCTGAAATTTATCATTTTACTGATGATCCAAGCTTAATTTTAAGTAATAGCAGTCCCTACACTTTGATAATTCATATTTTGCTTCTTATTTCAAATGATTTATGAATTAATTCATTATTATAAATAAAATAAGAAGTCAGTGAAGTTTCCTTAAAGTAGGTATCTTTGGAGGAAGGAATCAGAAATTCTCTAATCAAAATCAAAAGTTTTATCAAAGTTTACAATTTTTTTAAAACTGTTTAAACCCCAGTTACTTGATTAGCTATAATAATTCAAAGGATATTGTAAATTTTCTTTTAATCGGTATAACTGTTGTTAGATAAATAATATGACAATAATATGCTTTACTACATTAATAACCTTTATATTTGAAGGACATCAATTTTTTTATATAATTTTTATGAATTTATTTAAGATATTTAGGCTAGTTGTTATATTAAAAGTGTGGAACTGAAGAGATTGGACTGGGATGAATTGTGTTCCTGATTAAAAATCTTTAGTTAATAAAATCATGGGGATCATAAGCTTAACTATATAAACTAGGAACAAGAAGAAAAAACTGATGAGCCAAAACTTAAGTTAACCTGTTCTCCTAAAACACTGCTACCTGGTCATAAGGCTAAATTGCAGTGGTATATATTTAAATAAAACAAAAACACATGAAAATAAAAGTTTTAAATTATGTATTAAAATATATATTTTTGAAATGTACACAAAATTATTGCCCATCCCCTAGATTTTAACAAAGTGATTGCTTCTAATTTTTCTCTATTATATTATAATCATATAATTAAAGTATCTTATTCATGTATATTTAAGATGTTATATTAAAAACTATCTTCTGCATAGTGAAAAAAATTATCTTAAGGATAGTTCTATGCTTAATGCTTTTCTTTGACATCAATAGGGAGACCAGTCAAGAATCATTCGCCACTTCCACTTCACAACATGGCCAGACTTTGGGGTACCAGATCCACCCCAAACTCTTGTTAGGTTTGTCAGAGCATTTAGAGAAAGAGTGCCACCTGACCAGAGGCCAATAGTGGTGCACTGCAGGTAAATTATTTGACATTGAAATTTATTGAGAAAATATGGGATTGTCTTTGTAGTTGATGTTTATAGAATTAAATTAATAAGTCTTTCATTGTTTAAAAAAAACTATTAAATACTTAAATATATATAATATAAATCTTGTTCGCATTCCCGAGTGAGTGATTACCTTTTCGAGAAATTTTGATCATTATCTGGTTTTGAAGACAAGTATGGAAATATGAGGAATATCTTTAATCCTACAAATGAACAGAAAATTTTTCTGAAATAAATGTTCTTAGTTCTTCTGCTTAAATAAGGCTTTCATTCTTCACAACAGTTATGTGGATCAGTAAAGTTTTTTATATCAATTAATGTCTTATTTTACTAGATTTATGTGACATCTTCCTCCCTATTTTCAGTGCTGGAGTTGGCAGATCTGGTACTTTCATTGCTCTAGATAGGTTGTTGCAACAAGTGAAGAGGGGTGACCAAGTCGTAGATATATTTGGCATGGTTCATGCAATGCGAAAAGAGAGAGTATGGATGGTGCAGACTGAGCAGCAGTATATTTGCATCCACCAATGCCTTTTAGCTGTGTTAGAAGGAAAGGAGAATGAGATTCCTCCTCCCCAGCAACTCATTGCTAGAGAAATGCATGACAATGAAGCTTTTGAAGGTAAGCATAGATTATAGTCTTGAGGGTAATGTTCCAGACCATTTCAATGCTTTTCATATTGCTATCACTTAAATCATTGTACTTAAAATGAAAAATGAATGTGCCATTGGCGATGTTAGTTCATTTTTGCCTAGAAAGAATTGTAAAGATATTATGAGAGTCAATTTTTTCTATGTAATACAGAGGACTAATCATTCTAATTTTAATTTGCATACATTCTACAATGCCATTTTGTGATGAGACTGAATAAAAAATACTTGTACCACCTGATACATATGTAGTGGCTCAAATAACATAATATCATTTAGAATTAGTCATAATTTAAAGGATTTAATCATGAGAAGCTAACATTTTTAACTTTATAGAGTTCTTTTTTTTGTAAATAAAGCTTATTAAGAAGTCAAAATATTCATTCTTATAAATTTTAACATTAATTATGTTGTGTGAATTGCTCACATTATTCAGAAATCTATACCAATAAATGCTATTATTGATCCTTAAATCCTTATGGATATCTCAAAGAGCAGTTAAGCTGGATAGATGATATTATTATTGATATATCCTTTGATGAGATAGTAACATATGGCCAGTCTCAAGAAAATTCTACTCAAGTTAGTTTTATTTATAATAATAGCTTTGATATAATATATGGCTTTTATTTTTTATATTTTTTGAATGGTGATGAACATATCAATGCTATTGCCATATTTCTTGTAATATATTCCCTATTACTAGGAATAATTCCAAATTTGGCACAAAATATTTAATTTGTGATATAGCTCATCAGTTTCCTCATGCATTTTCCCTGACATTGTAAAATATCATTAATTTTAATCATATCAAATCACTGAGCCAATTAATGCAAATCATTCACATTAGCAAAGGTATTTCCTTATTGGTGATGGTGGCAAACCAACATAACTCTTGGCTTTTGGTGATAGAGAGTGCAAAGGGTTTTTGTGAGAGGCACAACATTAAAATGCATGATTTTCTATCATAGATAGTAAAAATATATTATTTTGAAGAGTTACTATTTTTTGGCTTAATATGAGACTTTATTTAAATACTGATATTCTTTAAAAAATACTGAACAAAATCATAGTGGAAATGTTAATGATATTTTAAACTATCCGTACTATATGAAAATATTGCAAAAAGTGCATCATACTGAAAACTGATTTTATGAAAAGAGATATTTATATACCTCAGAAAACTTTTTGTGGTCTATAAATGCAAAAGATTATTTCCCTAGATGTTATTTGAAACAATAATATAGAGTAAGATTCATAAATTCAAATAAAATTTACTTTCTTGCTAATCATAAAATTCGTCTTCTAACTAAATTAAATTACATTTTATTTTAAAATTCCTCTCAATATCCTTTATAAAGACCATTAGGTTGCAATTACTATTGTATTGTAGAGTTATTGATTTAAACTTAATAAACACAGATTGGAGTAATTATGATTTCTGGAAATGAAATTTCTTGTTTTATGAAAGAAAAATTTCCATAATGCTAGGATCAATTATTTTCTAGAATCCTATTTCATCAGTTTATTTCATAATTACAATTACTATGATGTTTAAGATGGAGAACAAAGCCTCTTTTCTTATCATAAACTGTTTTCATAAAATCCCAGTTTACGTTATGAAGAAAAGGTTAAACTTGCTGTAAACTAAATTATTTGTTGCAAGTAGAGGTTGGTGAGCTAGGTTATCATTGAAATAAAGTTCTTTTATTTATTAGCAATCTTCCTCATAGAGCCTATAGTTTATTACATTGTTCATATTTCAATCTGCTCATATTCATTGAATTAATATTTCTGTGATTATTAAAAAGCTATAAGTTTAGTTATTCAAAGTTCTCAGTTGCAAATAATTTAGAATAATCTGATTTAAAAATAATTCTTCAGAATATAGATATTTTTTCTTAAGATCAGAATTATATTCTGATAAAGTTCTGCTCCATTTTTGCACAGATTATCATATTGTTATATGTATTTTCTACTAATAATGATAACATCTTGAACAAGGAAAGATAAGTATCTTTAATCTTAGTGTTCCAGAGTTTGAGAGTTTCCACTATAATTGAAGCATGAAATGGCCAATTAAAGAAAGGATGAACCATCAGATAAAACCTATGGTGCTGGATATTTTTCTGTTTTTAGATTCCAAAATTCTCTAATATGATTCTTTTAATATGTATACTGAAATTGATCGAATTGCACTGCTAAGAATTTTACTAAGAGGTTTTCTGTCAATGAAAATTAAATTTATATAGTTTTAATTTATTCCTCGTAAATATCTGTTTGTTATGCCGATATTTCATCACTAGTAAGTCCCTTTCCATTTTCCTTGCTGGCAATTAACAACCTGTAGGGAAGAACTCAAGTGTGGACACATCCATAGACTCTGCTCTTGGGGAGAAGGAGAGATGAAGGGAGTGATAAGGGATATTGTTCCTCACCCGCTCACTAGCTCTTTAACTGGTAAACTATGGGTGTTTCATATGATTGCTGCATTTGGACCTTATATCACTGCATGCAACTTAACCAAATATTTGTTTGCTTTGCTACATATTCCATAAACAACTGATGACATTAAAAATATTTACAAGGTAGAAGGACAGGAACTTAATTTGAGTTCTACTTATCATTAATTTTAACAAAATGTTTCAAATTCTAGCTTTACTATCTGTTCCTGAGTGTAATGGATGTCACGAAGAACAAACATTACATGGAACTTCTTTTAAGTTATTGTCCTTTAATTCTTGTGATGGAGATCTGACACTGTATCATCTCTTGAACTCAAGAAATTATAATCAACATCAGATATTTGGTGTAATGTGTATTAGTAGCTTTACGTGTTTGAATGCTAAACCTATTAGTATTTATTTAACCTTATTTAAAACCGTGAAGAGATTTAAGGATCTGAAACAAGATTATTTAAGATCTTTTGTATCTTCATGCTCAGGTCATATATTGTAGGATAATATTTTCATTCTATACTTTTAAATAGTTGCTAAATTTCCTTACTGATAGGAAATTAAGCAGTATCATCTTGAACCAGAGTGAGACGTCAATTTGATTACCTGCTATCACTATGTTAAAGTGCATGTGAATCTCTCTAGGATTTTTATGAGAAATTTTTGGTTAAAAAAGCTTTATATATAAATATATGGTAACAGTTAATCTTCTGTAATTTTACGGGTTAATGTGATGGAACTATGCGTAGTTATGCTTATCTTTAACTTTTCCTCATACCATCTTTAGTAAATTATTAACCCTTTTTCAGTTTGCATGAGCCAGCAAGGCTTTATGGTTATCACTAACTCTCTGAAATTATTTTTATTTGTAAATGCCGCTGTTAATATTAATTTGCTTAGTAGATTTATTGTATGTATTAGTAATTATTATAGTTATATTTTTCTAAGTAATAAAAGTAGGGTTTCTAGTTTATTAGAATAATTTTTAGTTTATAAGTAATATTTTTCATATTAATCATTTTTATTTTTTCTTAATAATAGTTTTTATTATTATCAAACAATTTTCTCTTGGAATTAAAAAGATATCAATTTACTGTATATATAAATTTTAAAGGGTCTAGTTAATTTAACTGGAAGTTTTAGAAAATTTTCTAAATTAATATTATTTTCAAGAAAAGTATTTTAATTTCAGGAAAGATATGTAATAGCCTGCAAAGTAAAATTTTATTTCTCATTTGCTTTCAGATGATGAAGGAATAGCTGAATCTGGGATGTGAAAACTTGTGTGTCTGATCAGCTGGATTGTGATTTGTGAGAATTTTATTTGCATTGTATGAAAGTGAAAAATTGCAGATGGACTATCACACAAGAAAAAACGTCTTCTTTTTAGGCTATTTTTGCCATTAAAAATCAGGAGACATGTTATCCGTCCAATGTTTGAATTTTATTTTTTTATCTATGAGAGATATTTTTAAAATGTTGGGAATTGAGTTGATTTGGATCGCCAGGTTGAGCTGAAAGACTCCTGGCCTTCTGAAATGTATGTAAAGGTCTACGTATAATATTTTTCTATTCTCAGAAAAAGTGCCTTAAAAATATTGCTTCAGCATTTTAAAAAAGAACTTGACCTTTTTTCTAGAAAAATATTATGGTTAAGTCATGTGTATCTGTGAACATACTGGAAAATCCAAAACTTGCTCAGAAGTTTGTTTCAATGGAGGAACTATGAAAGATCAAATTTTGACCTAAACAACTCCTTGAATAAGTGCAAAGTTTTTGTTGGATCTCAATGGCTATCCATTGGCATGACTTCATAGATAAGTGAGAAAAATTCCAAGTTTGTCATTTATTTATCTTGGGTGATGCGTGTTTGTACATAAGTTTTTAGTTTAACTAATAAGGGTTTCAAAATGCTATAAATTACTGTCAAGTATCTTATTTCTAAATATTTTTATCTCTCTTTTACAATCTCATTGCTAGAAGACTGATTATTTCAACTACTGTGTATTTTGTATGGTTGAACTTGTCATGGGACTACTTAACTTTGGTACTTAGGTTTGATATTTATCTTTTATCAATCCCTATCATATGTGAACAGTCTCCAAGTAACATACTTTTGAAGTGTTAGTTAAACAGATTTTTCATTTTCCAATTGTACATATTTGTATTGTATTGCATATTTTATCCTAGATTGACTTACAAATTATGAGTACACCTGTGAAATCCATTTCTTCTCAAAATGTTGTTCATGAAGAATGTGATTCTTTCACTAATCCCCTCATATTTTCATGTTTTATTCAATGAAGCCCATTTTGCATAATTCTGATTTAGTGTAACTTGCAATACATATCATTCACCTGTTAGTGTTATATCATTCAGAATATTGATTGTTTTTCAAAATTGTTCAGAAAATCTAAAGTGACATCCAGTCCTGTTTATTGAATCAGAATTGGTTTATTTTCTCCATAATACATATGGATAGAAAATAAAAAAATACTATATGCTATTCTCATGTGTCATTTACCCATAGTAATGATACTTTAATAGTATCTGCAAAAGAAGTTGCTTTCTTTCTACCTTCCTAAACTGCCCGAAATTTATATTTAGCATCACAATTGGTTGTTTCAGTGTCCACAGGACATAGAATCTACATCTACAAATATATATATATATATATAAAGAATCCTTCAGAATAGGTTCTAAATGTGGGTATAAGATACTTAACCAAAAGTCAACTCAACAGAACAAAATTTAAGGTTTGATGTAAGATTATTTAATATTATGATGGGAGGTGATATTTGAGTGTTACTATCTCTAGCACACCACAGGTTATAAGTAACTTTGAAAATTAAGAACATTGCTATATAGTGATGATATTGTCCCGATTTTGTTTTGGCGAGTATTTATTAATTCTGTTAACATATGATATGATGGCAGCTAATTTTAAAATTACATTCAGTTGTATATTAATAGAAGTCAAAACAGTCAAGAATGTCTTCCATATAATCACTTTATCATTGCTAAAGTTACAAGATATCATTCGCATAGCCCTCCATGTACAAATGTATTTATGAACATGTATGCTGATAAAATAATTTATAAGTTTTGAAAATTGCTTGAACTTCTTCACTGTGAAATTAATTATGGCAACCTTAGCCAAGTGGAAAGATGAAAGAATAGATAATAAAGAAACATAAATCATACATTTTTTCTTAGATTTATCAAATTTAATGGGTTTCAGCACAGATCAACAAATTCTATTTTGAGAAATTATAATTCTCATTATAAAATTTATACTCTAATATTACATCTGATATAATAAAAGATTCTTCAATCTACTTTGAAAACTATTTACCATGAAGGTCAATTTAATATACCTGAGAACAACAGTATGAAGATACTGAAGTACTACTAACATTCTGAGGTAAAAAATATCTTTAATCCAATCTTCTAAGAGATTACATCAGGTTTTTCCTCTATTAACAAACAGATATAATTTGATAACTTTAATAAAAGGAATAATATAGAAATATAAACTCATAATCAGAATTTTCAGGGTCAAGTGTGATGAAAGATACCGATATCTGTGATCTCTTTATTTTATTATTGCTACAGAGAATATAATTTTGAGTTATGCATCATAAAATCATCAACATCAAGGGTCCATAAGATAATCTTGGAATTCTCATTTAACCATTAATAAAACTTACAGTTACAGCTAAACTTAATGTAAATTCTTAAGAAAGAAAATTAATTCACAGTTAAAAAATAATAATAATCCAAGTTATTTTAATCTAAGTTAAAACATTAGGGGGATTTTGAAGATTGATGCGAACACTATTTAGAGCTGTTCGGATTTGAAAACGTTGATTTTCTTCAAAGGTCTGAGATGATATCAAAGTACAAGGACGTAGTAAGTATAATTAGAGTTAGGTACATCGATTATTCTATTCTCTATATTCACCTGCCCGTATCTACATATGAAGCATCTATCTAATCGAACACTCGCTCAACAATGCACAGCTGAGATTGAAGACGATTTTCATCACTTATAATCGTGAGTATAAATGAGTTTATTAATCGGTCAATTAATGATGGTTATTAGCGAAATCAATCTATTTGACGAAGTATGCCAAGTATTTAACAAAATAAAATATAAGAAAATGATGTTGGAAATAGAAAGCGTTCAAATTTATGAGTTGGCATATTAGATTACTTATGAAGTGTTATTAGAATTTATACTTACCCATAAAAATTGGAAAAAGTGCTATTACCTAGATGAATTTCCATTACATAATGTTTGTAATAAAAAGGATGGAAGTATATTTATTTAAAAATTAGTATATTCCTCAAATTTAGTTTTCAAAAGTTTCAAAAAGTAATTTATCGTTCAAAACCTAATTTGCGATCGTAATTTGATTAATTTAGTGTCCACCATCAGATAATTTGATACGTAGAGTCCATGTTTAGCCAAATTTGCTGTTGAACCTACGTCCTACTTTTTTCCTACTTGCAATGCGTTGGAAGTGAACGCGCAATAATTTTAAATATCGTAGTTGCTCATAATGGTCGATGTATATCGAGTGTTAATTATTAACTTTTCATATTTGTTTATTCGTTTGATTCATTTGTTAATTTGAAATCGTGACAAGTAAACAGGAATGTTGATAAATGGACTTTCAAAAAAGATTTTCTGCAAATTAGCTTCAAACATTTAGCCTTGTGAGTTCCATTTCTGCTATTAGAGTATGTATACCGAATTTATATTCTCAAAAGTTAATTTTAGAGAAGTATTTAAATAATAAATTATGTTATTACAGCTAAAATAATATATTAGCATAGCCATTTTCGACTCCCGGTCCTCTATGTTATTATAGATAGAATAAAAACTTCTGCATGGTTCGAAAATTAAAATTATCTAACTTAAAGTAATAGAAAAGGCCAGTTTTTGTCCAATATTTAAAGATTAGTCGGAGAAATTTTAAGTTTAGAGTAGAGTTTTCCTGTTTAAATGATAATAGATCAACATATAATATTGCTACTATATGCTACAAAAGAGATTCTTTGAACAAAGAGTTCTAAATTTAAGTTTATGAAAGCGGTTTAATAACATTTTAATCACCTATGGTGTTACTTCCCATAGTTCAACCCTTCTTTAGTTTTACCTGCCCCTTTTACATATTTAGTTCAGTCTTGAATTTAATTCTTTGCAATTCACTATATTTTTAGGTTTAAAAATCCCTATTAAAATATGAGTATATAATATATATTAAAGTATAATTATATTTATTTATTGAGTATAAAATTTCTTATTATTATTGTGTAGTAATCAAGTATTATGGTATGATATTAGTGACCACTTGTTTCGAATCTCAATTCTGAATAATAATAATTATTATTCTTGCTTATGGTTGCAATTGGACTCTTATTTGGTAAGTTTATACCTGAGTAGGGCTCCCTTACAGATGTCCTGTTGATCTGCATTTAATTTTTTTAAAGCAAGGAAATGATACAAAAATTTATAAAACTATTTTGGAAATATATTAGAGTGAATATAAGTGAATAAAGAATGAAGTGTTTGGCTAAAGGCTTTCAGAGTATAACTCACACTGTAAGAAAAGATCACCAAGAAAGGATTATAGATATCCTCAGCAGGTGATGTCATATTTCTGAGAAAGAAAAAGAGAGAAGAGTACTCTGAAAAAGGGAAATAGTTTATGTTAAGAGGACTTGCTTATGCTGTGTAGGTGTAATATAAAGCATAATAAAAGCAGTGAAAACTGAGATGTGGTAGTTTGGTATTGAAATGGAATATTAGTAAAAACTTGTGAGGGTCATTTAAGAACAAATCCAGTTATTTATAAGCTATGATGAATAATACAAATTACAAACAAATCATACCATTACAGTAGTTAAAATCTACTAAGAATAAATAACTGAAGAGGAAAAGAAAAGGTAAAAATATCAGCTCAAATGAACATAGACAATCAGTATGATATTCTTTTAATATCACATGAATGGAATACATTTTAAAATAGATCAATGAAACCTTATGAATATAAAACAAGAAAATGTGACAAGGGTTACAAAAATATTTTTATTTGATATATATATAGTACTCACCTAGCCACATTAACATTTTACTTTCTTTAGACATTAGTTTGCTAAAAATATTTTTATATTCTTGTAAATATTATATAATGTGAGTTTAATATTGAAGATTATACAGCTACATACATCTATTGCAAATCACCAACTAACTAAACTTATTCATATTGGTTTTTATATTTTTCATATTGCTCATACTAGTTCATGTTAAAGTTCATATTTTTCCTTATTTAAACAATTTTATAATTGTGAAGTGCATTTTCTAATTCCCTAAACATATTAGTCAACATTCCTTTTAATTATTTTTTTCATATTAATATTTTTTGCAATATTCAACATATTCATTACTATGAAATAGGCTGAAGTATACCAAACAATAATTTTTGTGATTTTGTCATTCGTTAAAAAGTAAATGATATTTATTGTCAATTTTAATTTATTATGAATTGTAATGGTAGTTTAGACAATTTATATCGAGATTTTAATAAAATATAATTTTGTAATGAAATAGATTGACTGTTACAAACAGGAAATTGTTTTTATTTATAGGCCTCTGTTATTAATATTTAATTGAAAAAATATGAATGGTAATAACATAGATTTATTTATTTTTTGATATTTTACATTCAAGGCCTTGCTGCAAATCTTGGCTTGATGAACCAGTATATCATGGGACTTAGTTTCTGTGCTCCTCTCCATTAGAAGCAATGCTAAAGACTACCAAACTATATATTCTGAAGATGGATTTTGTATTTGAGGACTGAGGCTATCAGTAACCATGGCATTTCATTTAACCTAGTGGATTTGATAATACTCACATCAGCTGCTGCATGTTTTTTGTGCTGAGTTAATGTTATGGACTTAATAACTGTTCATATAAGATGCAGAGATGAATAGTTATCAGCAACACTTGCTTTACCAAATTAAATTAGCAAATGTGAGTATTGCTGTAGGCAATCAAGAATCTTGATGGAAACCTAAAGATCACTAAGAATTTAAAATCAACAGAATTGTTGTGAGGAAAAAGTGCATAAATATTACTCTGTAACTTTTGGTGAATTAGTGAGTGTTGTCAAATGGAATTTCAGTGCACCAACGTAATGCAGAGCACAGCTGCCACTAGAAGTATACCTCTACTCAAGGTAGGGAATCTACGTCTTTCAGGTAAAAGGATGGTATATTCTCAAGAAATTTAGCTGACAAAGGGCATTAGGCATCAAGTGTTTTTAATGGGGAAAACTGAAACCAGGAAGTGTTGAACACTTTACTACTGACCTACATGTTAGCCATGAGCTAATAAGTACATACTGTCAAAAGTTGTCTCTATCTTTACTGTGACAGTGGTCTTTATGTCACTATCATTCCAAGTTCCCATTTTGCTTGTCAATTACAGTTTCATTATGTAAGAAATGAGTTTTAGTTCTCTTGCAACAACGTTTCATTTACAAACAGGAGAAATAGGCCTATCATAGTACATCTATGTGTGGTTAGGTAACCTGAGCATAATCTCTAGAGTATAGAGGAATTAATTTTAATTTTGAAAAATTTGGTTGTACTTTAATCTTCACACTGATATCATAGGACTTCTGCAACTTTAATTCCCTTAATTATTGGTAAATCATGGAACAGAAATGTGGTAACTCTAATCCTTTAAGCATGATTTTAATTATTGCATTATCTAAGTCAAGACATTAACTTTTTTTGGAGCTTATCCCTTTCTTAAATTCTGATCCTTCTACTAGATTCTCTTACAATTGAATGTTATAAGTAATAATACATGGAGTTCTCTAATTTTTACTTTTCTGGTATAATGAACGGTTCCATTTGCAATGTCCAATCTATTTTATACAGTTGTGAACAGGCTTAATTTAATTTTACTGCAAAAGGACTCTCAAATATGAAGCCCACACATGATTATCAGAGACCAAGTCAATGAAATTCTCATGCAATTTTTATTCTTCTGCTGATCTATCTCTTTTCAAGAATTCCTGAATGAAATATCCTAGCTAGTAGCTACTAGCTGTCCCAAGTTTATTCTGTACATAAAACCACATATATATCTGGAAGTGTTTCATAATGATTCACTGATTCTTGAGTGGGCAAACAATGAATTATATCTGTACCTTTGTTTACATTAAACTCATTCTCAGTTCTTCCTTATGTATCTATGTATGCGGATCGACTGAACGACATAGAAACTGAACCGACAACCCGCTCGCATAAAGTTATTTATGAGTTTAATGAATAGGCGTCGTTGCAAAAAATATTTAAAATCGTTGGTTTAAAGAATCAATAGGCAGGCTTCCCGTGAAATTATAAATCGGTAGTTGAAATCAATTTTTGTGATTTACGGATACTAATGTAAGTTATTTATTCACGAAATTCTGAGTTGTATGGAATCTACCAAATCACTTCCTAAATCATTTCATATTCTCTTGGATGAACTGAAGTTAAAGTTCTCTTCCATTCAGTGAAAACTCACACGACAATTTTATACTCTACTAAAGATCTACTTGATGAACTATGGCTTTTTCTATCTTCTCATTTGTTCCTCTAAATTCTATGGCTACTTTTATTCTTTCCAAAGAGCTAACAATAAGCTATCAAAAAGTAGCCTATTTTGAATCTTTGGAGAATAAGCGACGTTGGCATGAAATATATTCGTTGATAGTTCCTTTCCAACGTATGTTTTTCACGTCTCATCTCGACTGTTTACTTATTTTTGTGTTGGTTAAATCGTAAGGTTTATTGTCTTCTTGTAAAAAAGTGCGGAAAAATATTTATTTCATTCCATACTCGTTATTTCTTATCGTTGAATATAAATTTCAATTGAATAGTATTTAAAATATAGATAATAAATAACCATTAGGGAAAAAATGAAAAATCAACAATAGTTATACGGAGCTTCGTCGATGAAATATTACAAAGAGTAAAAGCAGTTTGAAGATTGGTAATCTTGGAGGTAAACAATAGTAGTGTTACATGACGACAAAGGAGATGGTTTTGATAAATCTTCATTTACAGCTGTTGAAATCAGTTTTAAAAATTCGTCTGATTTGGAAAAACTCTCAAAATTTTCGAAAATTTATATGATTACACCGCTTTAAGATCGTTTGCTGAAATTCTGAATACCACAATCAAGAGAAAACGTTTTCAATGGAGATTATGTTTTTCAAACCCGCAGATGAAAAAATTACAAGCTCGATGTATTTGTAAACCGTGAAAGATGAATTTAGTTTCACTACCTTGCGATGTGTGATGATGTCGCACTTGTCGCTGCATACATGTAATGTCGATTATCATAACATCGAAAAAAACGATTTTTCCATTTGATCTCTAATTTAGTTAGCGTTCTTGTAAACGCTGGACCGAAAAGACCTTTCAAAGAAGAGTTGAAAATTTCATATGACCTTCAGATGCCAACTGTTTAAATTTCAGTTTTTGCTATATTTTCGTCTCCAAGGGAAGGCAATTACTTCCCAAAGTGGATAAAAAATTTCTTGAAACGTGACCTCTAAACTATTTCGCAGATACGGAGCATATTCTCTTGAATAGTTTCACGTGAGGAGCAAAATATTCGGTAAAATGCACCTCGATTTTCATTAAGGATGCTAAGATTTTTCAAGAACATTTCGAATCCGAAATGCCAATGGCTCTCCAGTTATCATATTATCATTAATCCACACCTTTTTTCTACGGTAAGTCCTTTAGCATTATGCCGCTAATTACTTTATGGCTTTTTCCTCTTCAATAACTACTGAATACGTATCCTTGAAGAATCACTTATTATCGTTTGCGGCCATGAAAATAGCTTGCGAAATAACAGAAAGTCATATTCTCCTCTGCTTGGAAGTTTAGGTCAAAAATAATCCAAATCATACAATAAATGTGTATGAAGGTTAGAAATTTTTAAAGTTCTCAGGGACAAGGCCAAATATAAAACCAAGAAAATAATTTTTTTCGTGATTTACAAATTTATATTTCGATTGCAATTTTGTACCGAATTTTTTAGACTTGCGAAACAAAAGGTTTATTAGGAGCGTTGCTTTTGAAGTAACTTAGGCTTAAGGAGTTGATCCATGCAATAGTCAAGTTATCTCTAAGGCACACATGTGAAAAGGCGATTATAGCTTTTAAACTCACAAATGTGTACATCACTATAAATTTACGGAATTTTTACATCATTTGTACAATGAATCAGTTTGCATATTTTGATAGATGTTACAAATAGGATTGTTGAGCTTTTCATTCATACAACAATCAAATCATACAGTATTATCTGCGATCAGAAAAAAACAGTTCGAGTGTTTCTGATCAATGATCAAATACTTCTCAAATCGGGACTTGATGTTCAGTTGCAGCTGAGTGTTTTTGTTTGATAAATTCACTCTTATGCGATAAATTTGCAAAAAGCATGGCTCGTAAGTGTTTTGTAGCTCTTAATAGGGAGCTATACTAAATGAAAAGCAGTTTTATAATGGTTTATACAATTCTCTTGATGGTTTATTTCCAACGTAATTAGTTGTTATTACATTAGTTTTATGTTACGTTGTGTTGATAATGGGATTTTTGTAGTTTATCAGGAGCTTGGTTGAAAATTGTTATCTAACATGTCATTGTTATAGTGGCAATATAAATGAAATAAATATGACGTATATAATTGATACGTACATACTTTACATGCATTTTATTAATCAATGTATAATATGAATGATACCATCGTGTTTTTATCAGTTCCTTTCATTCTGTGATCTCCTTTGTATTTAACTGCCATAAGAGATCGTTTAGTGTCCTTTTCATTCCGTATTTGTCTCGTGAATATATGAAGAGTTTGAACTCTCTGATGGAGTACACATGTCCGATAAAAGTGACCTTTCCCACAGCCAGCACATTTTTATCTTGACAATTTCAGAGTTGAACGACTCCACTTCTTCTTGTGTTTCTTTTAGGAATGTTGCGACATAAACAGGCGAGGGAATAGAGATTCAATGCCCCTTCCAGGTTCTGAAGTTGTTCTTTGCCGATGAATTCCTCTCTCTTACTCATGGAAGAGTTTCTGTCTATCATATGTAATTCAAATATGATTCTGTTAGACATTTTAGCTGAGACGACAGTCGCTTCCTTGTTTCAGAATATATATAGAGGAGAAATCCGAATTTTATATGATACTAGCTTCTGAAACTAGCGAAACGAATCGTATATCCTCCATATAAAGATTTGTTTTCTGATAAAGTATAACATTTTTATCGAAAGTTTTAAAAAATGTCCAATACGATGTAATTTTATTAATCGTCAAGTTTTTAGTTCTCGTGAAAATACCTCGATATTGCTATTTAGTTCAAGGGAGAAGGGAAAGTATAGAAATAGATGTGAAAAAAATTATCTAAAAAATGATGGATATAAAATTTGTTATAATTTAAAATTATTTCGTAGGAATTTAAATTTTGATCAAACTTTATGATTGAGCAGTTTTAAGCACATTATATTACGTGTAAATAAAATATTACTAACCAAGCCAAAGGTTTATTCGACTTGAAACCGATTCTCCGTTAACTTAATCTTTTGTTGATAGAATATGATAGTGATAAGTACGATGAGTGAAGTACATGACCTTCGATGTACTCACGCAGTTAGAATGTTATGGGTTGAACTAAGTTCTCGGGAATTACTCAAATACAGTTTGCATTATTCTGATTATAAGTCATCGTAAGAGTGGAATAGTTATGAAGGTCCTTATTCAATAGGACTTGTAACTACGATACTTTCAGAAAGGCTTTTGTCATTAATGAAGAAAAATAAATTACTGATTCGTTCGGTTAGAATCGGTTTTGTATTTATACTGATAGTATCGGTTAATAGATTATCAATACTGGACTAAGAAAACTACTTATTCTTTCATGAAAATTAGATCGAATTTTCAATTTTTACAATTCATGGTATCAGTAGAAGAAATTATAATTGTAAACTAGAGATATTTGCGGAATAATTCGTCGAGTTACCCGAGCAAGTTCACATTGCGATTCCTTTCGGAATTCCGGGTTGCACTCGCCTTCAACTTTCTCTCTCTCTACGATTGATATTCAGGATCTCAGACGTTTGGTGTCGGTCATCGAACCCTCTGACCTTAGATAATCGACCATTTAATCGGGAAGGTCAGTTCTCTGATTCATATGACTCTAGAAAACATGCGGAAGAAGTTCATTCTAATTCATGCATGTTTCTTTCTCCAATGAAACGAGCAATTGCTGCAAGTTATAGCTCCTATGAGAGATTTAAGTTTAGCTTGATTTTGGATGATGGATAGAACTATTTTAAACTAACCCTTGGATGAGCTACATCAGGAACTTGCGCATCCCAAAGTCATCTTGAATTAATTAAATCTAAACAGTTTTAAAAACAATATCAATTAGAAATATATTTAAATACGTATGAATTAGAGCTTATAGAACTTTAATCTATGATTAAATAATCATCTCACTATTCATTGGATGAAGATCGTATTTATTTGTCATGTTCGAACAATGAAGTACAAAAGAAATTGATTTACTTTTCTATCTGCAATGAATACGATACTAAAGATGTAATCAATTTTGAAAATACTCTGTTTTTCAACAGTTTTTTTAGTTTCTTGGGTTACGTTGATTTATTTGTTTTAACTCGGTGTCTTGTAGTAAACTCACTTTAATGTATGCTTTTTAACTACCATGTTTCTACGAGACCAATTCGAAGCAATAAGGTATTCTCTGTTGCTCATCCCAATTAAAATTAAAATATTATCAAACTATATGGAGGATATTTAGAAATGATAGTGAAATTTTAAGGAGAATGATCCGAAAAACATCAAAATATAAAGCTCTAAAAAACTATTTTCATGTAAAAGATAGATCGAATATGAATATACGAAATATACTAATTTTTGATTCGTAATCGATATTGATTTTTATTAATTACACGACCTGTACTGTAAACTGATTATATTCGTTTTTGTATCGGTTTTTATTGCCATGAACTGGCTATTTTTCTGGAGTATCCTTTAACTTTTGAAGCTCATATGATTGATTTTTACTGATAGCTCAGGACTCTAATTAATTTTACCGGATTAGATTTATGCCCAATATCTATGATAAGACGCATTTTTTCTGCATTCTAACGTTTCGGAGTCACTGTATTTTTATCGATCTCAGAAGCTTTTAACTTCTGAACGAAAATAAAACCGATACACTCTACCCTCAACGCATATCATCGGTAGTATGAGATCCGTTAAGAGTTCGTACGTGGTCGTTGTACCTCGATCCGTACCATTTTCATCACAAAAAGGATGGGACATTGATCGGTTTGGTAAGGGAGTGTAAGAAGACGATCTTCGAAGTAGCGTGAGAACAGCAGATAGCGTACATTCTCAAAAATTCGCGTTGAGTAAGGCTCGACCTATTGTCTGTCTCTCTCTCGAATCTGTCACTAGGGTTACCTATCACGAGTTCTCACGGGTGAGAGTCCAATACCCTTATAACGGATGCCACATTTCAATCGCAGAACACGTCTTACGACCTTCGATTTCAGAGAGGCACGAGAAGAGAGTACGTCGTATGGCATCATACGCTCACCAAACTATTATAAAGCGCCTTATATGCTTTGAAATTCCTCGTATTTAACTGAAACGATGCCTTGATTATTATTTTATTGAAACTAATAGCGAAAGGATGATTTTAAATCTTAGCAATAGTCTTTGATAGATATTATTGTTATATAATTATATTGTACATTTAAGGTTTCTGTTTTGGTATAAATTCTTTTGAAAATTAATATATTTTGAATACAAAGGTTCTTTGAGGAACTGAAGTAGGGTTGGACTTCAACATAGGTGATTGGTTTTGATGTTTTAATCTCAACTCGCTCTAACGAAATACTCATAAGGAAAACTGGGAAATTTATCCTAAAATCCTAACCATTATAAATGAAAATTTACCTCATACTTTAATCCTTATAAAACATTTAACAATTCTTATGAACCAAGTATTATCAGTAGCGACTTAATATTTTATGATTTATATTTGATAAACTCTCTTACAGAGGTTCATTAATTGTAGTGCCAAACGATTACGTAAAAATTTATGGGGTTCACACGAGTGTAGTAATTACTAATGAATTTATGAGGATTAAATCGCGGTTTTAAAAAATCCTCCAAGGGATAATTACACAGATGAAGAATACGTTTCTCGTATATGTTCATGAGCGGTTAATTCGGCAATTACAAGTGAGAGAAACTTCGGCAAAAGTAACGTAATTTTAAGTTATTGCACGTGATGCAGTGCGTGAATATGAGAATATTTTTTTAAGTTGACTCGAATGAATCGAAAATGATGGAATAATGGGTTTAGGGTGTATTTTGGAGAGGTTCCTCAGATGATGAAATTGCTGTTCGTAGTGAATAATTAATCTCTTTTTACTTTCTCCTCTGAGTATATTCATAAAGCCCTTTGCTGAAACTCAATTCATCTGCTTAAGGACCTTTTTAATCATGCATAATGAATGCAGTATAAATCACGGAATCTCCACTCGCCAAATACTGAATAAGGTTCTCCGAAATGCTGTGCAGATTTCTATATGAGGTTAAGTTCCTCCGTAGAAGTCTATTTATCTAAATACAGTAGACTCTCGATAATTCGAATTTATAGGGACCAAACAAAAAATTCGAATTATCGAGTTTTTCGAAATAGCGAGAGTTCGAATTAAAGAGGGGCTGAAAGTAAAAATTCGAATTGAAGAAATTTACATTTTATTTGTCATTGTATAAGATTGTGAATGCTGGTAGAAACAAAAATACATATTATAATAATATATGTGGATCAATTTATTTATTATAAAAAAGTTGTATCATTTCTTCATAAAAAATCGGTTATTTTCGGTTGGGTCGCTGCAATCTGGTCCACAACATTTATCCAAAGTGCTCACTGCTTTAAACACACAACCAGATTGGATGTTATCCATTTCGGACTGTTCGAAAAAACGACGCAACCCTCTTAAAAAAAGATTGCTTCCTTAGAAGACACCATCGGAATATCGTCGTCTTCATCTTCACTGTCAGAAATCTGTTGACCTACCACAATTGACTGTTTCATAATGTCTTCATCAGACAATGTACCCGCTGTGACAACATCATTAATTAATCAACATATTAACATAATCTTTAAAAGTTATGGGAACTTCTGGAAGTCTGTTCCAAGCACTCTTCAGCTTCAGGATAGTTGATAACGTAGATGCCGGAATATTAAAACGAAGAGCTATATCCTTCTTTTTTCTCCTTCTTCAACAGCCGCGATGACTTGTTTCTTTTTGGAGAGCGACAAAGACTTATAACGTACAGGGTCCATTTTAAGGCTGAAACTGCACTAAAGCATTTCAGAGGTGGTGTAGCATGAATGATAGACATTGGAGGGAGGCAAGTTCTTGGAAAAATTGCCTCGACAACCATGAAATGAATAATTTTTCGAATTGTGGAGTGGGCCGGTCTAGCTTCACTTCGAATTATCGAGGGGACCAAAATACATTGATTTTCTTCGAATTATAGAGGTTCTCTCGGGGGACCGAGGGTTTTCTTCGAATTATAGAGGTTTTCGAATTACCGAGGTTCGAATTATCGAGAGTCTACTGTATATCACATTCTGAATTAAAGATTTTGTTTCGAATTTATTCTGCTATGAATTTTTCTTCTCTCTTTCTCTTTACCAATACATTTTTAGTTGTTATATTTGATTTTTACGCAAGCATACGATTTAATAACTGTTTCTATTTACATCAGCATTTTCCAGCGATATATTTGAGCATAATAAATTATAAATATATTTCTAATTTACACATAAAGTATAAATGCATACGTTTATAAAGTGAACGTTAATTTACTTTTCTATTACAGTAATTGTTAATCAATTTTCGTACATATATGATGGATTCTTCCATAAATAATTACGTTTCTGATCATTATATGTTTACAGAAGAGATTACTTTGTGGAAATATGAAAGAATTAGAATACTGAGTATATGGTCGAGAAGTATTATACACATGAATTATAATACTTGGTATTTTCGAGTGTTACTGTGGTATTTATATTCTTTTCATTCACAGATTCCTAATTAATTACATTAAGAAAAGTGATGATGCACAGGCTAAACTCTTGCATTAAATATGATCTATTTAATTGCTCTTGAACATCTGTTATGACGTAAAAGAATGTTGAATTCTCGTTTAAATTTGTTGAAAGGATCTTGGCTGAGTCTTTCAAAAGTCTGAATCACTGCAACTACAAATTACATAGCGTTCTCGGTAGTGCTATCTATTATATATCGAATAAACTTTTCATTACTGTTTCGAGAGGTTGTTAGTTCGATAGTTGCAATAGGTTCGTAGAATGCACCTCTTCACTCGGTGTATCCTTTCCCACACTTTTGAAGCCATTCACTCATTTCCCACTCACCCGGATGATGATGGTTATTTGTTAATTCACGCTCGTGAATGGAAGCACGCCGATGATCAACCCTAATGCCAAGGATACGGGCGTTTTCATCCTAAACTCGTGGAATGCAGTCTTGCAGCCACTGGCTGGAGCGTCCCCCTTTCCATGGGCTAGTCGTGAGGGAAAGCGTTCCCACATGCAAAAAGTGTAGGAGTGATTTAATGGCTCATCTTTTGAAATGGATGAGATATGCCGGCCGAGGAAGGATTCGTGATCTTGAGGAATTCGAGGCCTATTTTGCAAACCTTTCGAGCACCTGTTACATCCGAAGGAACAAATGAAGATCAGATTATTAAGAAGTCGTCTCGAGTTGATCCATGAAGATTTTCGTAATCATAACTTTTGAGAGTCAGTTAGTACATAATGAAAACGTAAATAGAAAAATAAATTAAGATAGAAATAAGAGCAAGGTTCTAAAAGAAAGAATGATATTTGTTTTACTTGGTTAGTCCTGTATAAAAAATAATATTCGTGTTATTTTTTCTTTCTCGTTAATATCTTTCCATATAATAAGTTTGAACCATGAAACAAGAGTTATTCAGTATATATTTTTTCCTTTTTTATGCATGCTAATAGAGGAGCCCATAAGCAACTTTGGAAAGGCTATCTATGTATGATTTTCGATTAAATTAAAAATTCGAGAGCTGAAAGCCATTAATCAATAGTCTTTGGTTCGATTTTGAATTAGTAAAGGTTTTATATGCATAGTGAATTTGATCAATTTATGGAAACCATGAGATTAAGTTGACTATCAAAGTTCTGAGACAATAAAATCAGTACAGGAATGTAAGCTATCTTAATTTTTATCCACAAGTTATATGCAAAATACAGCGATAAAATTCAGCAGTGCGATTACCTATTTTAATTTAGAATATAGACGTATTTTGCTTTTATTTTTACAGTAATATGTACATTTTACTCGATATCGACAGATATAATTGAATATAGATATCAATTTTGTGTCATCCACACCCTAAATCGTGACAATACTGATAACATAATAATACGAATTATGATCCCTCTGGTACCTCGGAGGCAAATATCTTTAAATTAGAGGGATTGAAAAACGTTCTAGTTTCTGCATTATAACTTTACGTCATTTTGTGCGTTCCGAATCAAATCTCAGCTTGTATAATTGGGTTAAGGTTCGCAAATTCGAGTGGAATTTTCGCGATATTCCCTAAGCCTTGGTCACAAAAGCGTGGGAAATCTGGGAAGAGGTTATGAAGCCGTGACCCCGATCTTAAATCCGATGCGTTACGCTCCTTCCGTCACGTGACGAAAACAGTACGCACAGTTTTACGCAACGTTCACCAAGAACCGTCGCTTGGGTAACAAGGTTATATGGAAAATATCGTAAAGTTCGTTTTTATGGCGAGTAAATATGTGTTTCGAGAGATTTAAATTGGGCTTCGATTTAAATCCTTTATTGCGATTTGTCAAGGACTTCAAAAGCACTTTTTCTTGGAGAATGGTAAACAACGGTGTCAAACAAGCATAAAATTCAGAAAATGTAATCTAATTGTGGTGGTGCTGTATTACGCCGAAAAGTGGTATAGACATAATTCCACCCCATAAACTTCAAGGATGAAACTCATTTGGGGCAGGGTTGATGGAAATCAGGAAGGGAATCATTACGTTTGAGAATGGATAGATTACCTTACAGCCCTCACTGTATGTGTATTTTTCTTTGTTATATATACACTTTTCTGTAATTTCGTAGACATTCCTAACTGTTTAATGATATAAGCTCATCTAGATAATGTATCAGGGGAAAGAAAAATGTCAGTTATGAGTTTCTTTAATAGCAAAGCAATAATTATGCAAATATGTAAACAGTTAACTTTGAAATAGAATGATGAAGGGCATTAGCCAACCTTGAAAATTATTTCTCGCATTCCTTGAAACCATAGACTTTATTGGAGAATATATTACTTTTCAGGAAATGCATTTATCTTAATAGGTAAAATAATTAGAATAATTCGGAATTATTTGTAAATGATTAGGGATAAAAAAGTTTAACAGAAGTTAAAAATATGTGGAGAAGAAAGAAAGTGGAGGACCTGGGTTCGAGTCCCAGTCGTTCGATATAGTTATTTACATTTTAGTTTAACATTTGTATTCAAGTCACTCATCGTGTGTAGTTTATTGTTTCCTTATTTCTACGATAAGAGATGAATATCCTTTAGATTCTCTTCTCGTAACCTTGATTATTCTTCATTGCAAATAGTGTACTATTTTACATCACCGTACACCAACATGTTGCGAGTTAATGATATTTCAATCTTTTTCTTTTGAAATAAACTTTCAGAATCTTCTTCTGTGGATCAGTAAGAACTCCCTGATGCTGCCCGATAAAAAATCACGATTTCTTAGGAAAGAGTTACTGAAAAAGGTTCACCTTGGAAAGTCTATCAAGTTGGATTCAGACAAGGATATGATCTCATGAGGGGCATACCCATTTTACATGGGCAATCCATTTGGTTTGAGGAGATAATGACCCCTAACAAAGTTCAAGGTTAGACAGGATTTATACCAGCGCTGAGGATTTATTTCATGCCTCCTTGATTCTATGAGGAAAATTAGCACAGAAATAGCCAAATGGCCTTTGTTGAGAAGGAAAACTAATCTGAAAAAGCCTTGATGAAATGGTTGTGTTGATATTGGAAATCCTTGAAATCAGCCTATTAGATTCTCCTTCGGAAGATTTATGTGCTGGTTCAGCAGACAGGATGGGATCTCATCCTTCCCACAAAATGAACTTTTGGAAGAGACCGAACAGACTGGATGGGAACTCATACTAATATCGATAGCTCATACCCTGAATTTTATTCTTTTGAGAGGTTTGTTAGTGAATCAGGGCTGGATGAGTACTGCAGGAAGAACGATTCAGTTACTTTTTTAGTATCTAATCAAATGTTGGCTGGATGAATTTAGTCTAGGAAGTTGTTGATACTGTTAGAGGAAAAAATCGTTGGCCCTTATACACCGTATATATATTTATATGTATTGTATAAATTACTTTGTGCTAAATCATTAGAACCAAATAATATCGGAATGAAATGGTGCTAAATTAGATAGAAGCATGGTGTAGAATATGAGGGAGTGACTCATATTATTCAGTTGAACGACATTTTTTAGTCAAACGGGAAAGAGGGATGATTTTACAATCTTATTATATATAAATAATATGAAACTATATTCCATAGAATTAAACGAAGTAATTACGTCATTTAAGCCGAACTAGAGTAGTAAAAATAGTGCTAAAAATTAGCCTTCCCATTCAAGGAAGACACAGTAAATTGTATGAAATTTGTGTGTTATGAATATGTTATTATCTACATTTACTTTTAAAAATAGGCCAACTTGTTTCATATGTAAATATTTTATTAACTTACATAGCCTTGGTTATATTTTTTTCTTAATTTCTACGATTTCCAGTTGGATGATTCATTCTTCTTTCCTTATATCATTTACATCATTCGGTTATTTTAATCCTCAAGCGAGCGATCCACACATCCATCTCAATAACCAAGATCATAAAACTCGCCTCTATGGACTAAAACACTCAAACTTTCCAACCGAATTTTTCTGTTTTTATTCCCATAACTGTTAACTCTCTGAAAATATTGCTACCTTTCACCGAATCAAGCCTTTTTATGACTGTTGGTTCGAAGCCAAAAGAATTTGGTCTGGGAACTTTTTTTAATCTAAATATGTGAAGGTAAGCAAAGATTGCCATTCCAATTTTAGTAATTTTTGGTTTTTTAGGCGAGGATTTGGTAAAAATACTAATGGTATATCTAATCGTCGTTATTAGGAAAGAACTTAATATAATATATATTCTCGATAAAAATTATTTGAATGTTTTCACTTTAAAGAAAATTCGTAGAAGTTTTTCCACTACTGTCAACGCATTCTACTTTTATCATTTGAAATGTGTGTTTTATATTTTAGTTTTATCGAACGAATTTCATGCGATTTATCGAATTTATTAATGAACATCTGAATAGAGAGATAAGCCGAGCTCACCATCGTTGAGTATGGATTCGATTTATCCATTCCTTTACATTTCAAATTGATTGAAATAGATCATCGAATAGGAATGAAAAATATAGAAGTTACTGGGACTCGAACCCAGGTACCCACCCCATTTACCTGCCAGATAAACCACCACAACTCTATGCCGTGTCATTTCCACGCTCTAAACTTAACCCTTCTCTTATGGTGAAGTTTCCTCGGAAAGTTTGGTACTTGTGTTTGAGTCCCCGTCGTGTCCCTGTGTTTGATTTCTATAAACCTTACATTCAAGTCGCATGAACGTATAGTGTTATATGAATTCGCCTTCCTTATCATATCCTGTTATGCTGAACTTTTTCTCAAGTAGTGTTATTCTTGACGTTTAGATTAGAAGTTTCATCATAAGATATCGCTTATGAGTGTCAAAGTTTGATTTATAAGAAACACTTCGTACGCTTAATTGCACCTTAATGATTAAGAGAGCGTTTTCAATAATCTTTCTTCATTGAATAATGCTAATCAGTACTGAAAATTTAAGTCAATAGTATTTAAATTTAGATCGATAAACTTCGCGGCTCACAGTTGGAAGAAATATCACTGCCGCTCAAGAGTTCAGTTCAAAGCCTGTTCATTTTCTCTTTTCCGTCTGTTGCTAAAATAATGAATATTTCATGAAGGATCATATTCATCACTTAATTTATACGGTGCGTGTGCTTCGGGAATCCATTTTTCTCTTTTGAAAGTCTGCGACAAGAAACGAGTGGAGGTGATGAAGAGCGGTAAAATCAGTTGGTAGCATTCGAGCATTTATCTTTGGGACTTTGGTGTCTGTTGGATCCAAGCCAAAAGAACCGGTTGCTGACTTCTGTTTGACAATCAGTAATGTTTATTTACCCCAAATAATAATATTTAAATAAACCCGGATTTTGATTCATGCTTTAATGTAGTCATAACCTAAAGTTCGCGACTAAAAATTTCACATGCGTTTAAGTTTATGTATATAATGACGAGATGTATGATCGCTTCTTAATATTTCTCTATATTTTATTTCAAAGCATAAAAGTGACAATTTCGGATTATTTCTAAAGGCTTGGCATTTAATTCATAATAATGAGTACATGATCAATCGAAACATCATCCCGTACTGAAGTAGAGATACTGTTTCTCTTCTCTTGGTAGAACTTTACGGAAGTGTCCTTTGATTCCACATAATCTTCTTTCCAAACTCATCAGTTAGAAGTGAGAAACGAATGAATCCCTCTTAAGCTTCTGCGGAAGATTTTCGAAAGGCAGGAGCAAAAAAGTAGGGAAAGGATGAACTCTTTTCAAATGCTAAGGTCAACTGTGAAGAGCAAAGGTTTCTTTTTTGTGAATCTGCCGGTGTTGTCATTTCTATCGAGAGAGAATCTCGAAGGAAAGGCTGCGTCGGGAGGTGGTCGTGGATTCCTTATCGCGTTGCGAAAAAGGAGTGTACACTTTAGTGCAATTTTGGGAATGCAGTTTCTCCGTAAAAGAACATGACAGAAATGTTTTCCTCGATGTTTTTTTCTTATAAATCCCTTCTCACAATTGGGAGTTGTTGAAATTTTATTCGGTATCACGTTTCATCAATGTTAATGAAGGAAACTTTTCCTATTAACATATAAAATATCATTCATCTATTTTTATCTTTTTTGGGTAAAGTAGCTTAGTAATTAATTTATTATTGAATGATTCCTAGAAATGTTGTTATTATAGGCATGTGCAGTTAATAGATTTACCCTAAAAGAAACCTCATTCCCTTTTATGTATTTTGGGAATAAACTTAAGCTGAAAGTCTGGGAATCAATGGATATGAAATATCTGATAGGACCCGGAACTCGAACCCAGATCTTCCAATTTTGAATCAGTTGGTCTAAGCATTGACCTCTATTTTCAATAAATTTAGACAAGTTGTTACGAGTTACTTTGTAGTAATTGGTATCGCAATAGAGTACCCTGAATAAAGAAAGACTTTTATTACGTTCGTTGACAACTGGTTTTAATCAAAGCAGCGTGAAGTTTAATCAAAATAGTAGGAATAGTTATTTGTTTAAAAATTAATCTATTAAAAAATTGTTACCTTTCATATAAAATTTTTGAAGGCCTCTCTCTAGAAAAGAGATTGAAAGATGTAGTCAGATGTTGTATTTTCATACGAAAGTGTAAGAAATTGATTTTGCTTGCTATTTAAGGGAAGCGAATTTATACAAGAACGCCTATCTCCAACCAGATGTGGAATTTTCAATGTACTGGATAGGCTGCGTGTTTGAAAATAAAAATACGACGAACTTTTAATGGTAGGTTGAAGGGCATTTATAAATTCAGCAGTCTCACCGTCGGAATCCGCAGAGTTAAATGCAAGGACAAAAACGTGCCTTCTTCAGCAATTCCCTACCCCATCGGGAGTGAAAATCTCTTCTTGCATTCCATCCTCCAGTTCGTGAGTCCCTTAGGAATCCGTCCTTTCACTTTTCGTATGACCTTAACCACCCCTTAAGCGAGATGCGTAACGCAAGATTGGCCCACGTGAGGGCGCCAAAAATATATATATGCCGCTCCAGTGATGGGTGAATAACGCCTTTTTTTCCTTTCTGTGCGAGTAAACTTTTACTTTCACTTTTTCACGTCCCACTTCGATGAGTAATGGTCGTGTACGAGTAGTAATTGAAGCTCACTGCGTACTCTTACGTTGTGATTACGCTATTACTCACTGAGGCGAGCATGTGGTTTCGTATAGTGATCCTACTACGTGTACGCTTTCAGTTGTTTATTATTTAAACGTTTGTTTGTCGTGGTGACAATTAGGGCGTTATGAAATAGTTTTTTTCGTGAGTATTCTCTTTATCTATTTCTCCGAATATAATCCAAATATTTTCGTAATTTAATATATTCTTTTCGTTAATACAATTTAAATATTTTAAGCAAGCTAGGAGTGTAAAATTCCTCAAATTTCGTACAAATGAAATGCTATTGGCGTAATTCGTATCCTCTTCTACTCAAGAGAATATTTCCCTTTCCATAAACACCTCGCTTTGTTTTAGTTTAGTTAAAATGTTTCATCATTTGTGACATAAAATCTAAACAGGTTATCGCGTTTGAAGATTTTATTTTTATGAGGGATTCAATCATCTGAAGCTACAGATCGTTTAATGGGGTATTTATTCTCAGAAGAGATTGTGAAATTTACTTTCTTACACCAACATTAAAGCTATTGTATTTCAATTAGCCTTTCGCTTGATATAAGTACCCTATCAATACCACCTGTTAGGAGATATAAAATTAACATATTTTGAAATTAGTCCAATATTTTTCTATTTTTTCTTTCAATCTAACCTTTCAGAAACGTTTACTCAGGGATTAAGACATCTTTTTATTTTCTCAAATAAAGTTTTTACTTTTTCAATTAACCATTCTTATCTATTAAATTAATAAAATAAAGGATATTTGTCGGCGGTTTATAATTAGTTTTAACTAATTTTCAAAAACTTTTTTAACTTCTATAATTATGAATTAGAAACATTCAAAAGAATATCCTAAAACTGACGAATTTCAATTTTTTTATTATCAAATATAGAAATATTTTTTCATTTCAATTTACTTTTTAGTTACCTGCAAGCAAAGTTTTCATTCGTTATAAGTGTTCAGAAAGGAAAATGACCATCTAATATCTACTTTTGCTCTGTAAGATTATGGCTGACATACAGTCTGATTACAATTTAAGTTCATTTAAAGATTTATCTGGGTACAATTTAAGTTAATTTCATGTTTAATTTACCGTAAAATCTTTCTAGTAATTATACGTTCATTATTACTATAAATGATGTTGAATCTTCCTTGATAATCGTGTTTGTAAAGAACAAGGAATAGGTAACCTTGAATATGTCTGGTATTCTTTCCCGCTGAGCTAATTGATTCAATATTTGCCATGATCTTGACCTGTTACTTTGGTTGCGATTTCAATACATAACGCCGTATATTATATAAACATAATGATGATTACCTCTCTCATAGCAATCAGGTTCCGGAGGGAAGAAGCTCGAATGACCAGGCGTAGGAATTCATTTTTATAACGCTCTGACCTTGTTCCACTTTTAACCAACGGAGGTCACTGATATTCGTTTTACAAGGTCATCGGATTTCGATATGGGACACTTGGACCTCGGTCATCCTTCAGTCGATGTAAATAACCAATCAGAAATCATTGCCTGGTCCATAATATGTCACTTTGCCTTAATTCGGAGAATTTATCACACATATATGTTGCAATTTTTCTTACCTGCGCATTCTAGTACGAAGGTTGTTGTAGTACTGTAAAAGGTTATAATTTTCTTTCCTTAATCGATGCAATCACAGGGAATCAACATCTCCATAGCTACATTCAGTTGAAACACGTATGCTTTACCTCACTATCATAAGTTATTCACGTACATGTATTTAGATTAGTTTAAAAGCTGTGAATTTTTATAAATATTATATAATGGAATACAATTTCTTCATTATTAAGTGACGCAATTTTACGAAAACTTTTCGATAAGTTTAAGAATCGTTGAATCAAAATTAAGCTCCGTTTATTTTTAAATAATCTTCTGTGACGTATATATAATATTTAGAATCTATATCTCGTCGTAAATCTTTCATGAGATAGGTTTAGGTAAATCCTTCATGAGATAGGTTTTCTTATACAACTTTTAATTCTAAGCTTATTCCTTTATTTATATCTATATCCATCCATTCTTTACGTCATGTAAATATATATATATATTTTCTACACATTCATCTTTTATTTCTTTCAGTTATATATTTTTAGATTTTTAAGACGTTTAGCACAGTTAGATATTCCAGAATTCTAGATTTTTTTTCCTTATTTTCTAAATATTGGCTTTTCCTGCTTTTAATATTATCTTAACTCTTTGGTGATGAGGAATCCCGATTCCAAAAATATCTCAATGAATAATTTTCTGATATCTTAATTTTCTAAAAACATTCGACGTAAATATGAAACGTCAAATTAAAAATTCTCTACGCTCTGATTTAATTATGCACATCTGTAAGAGATGCTAAAGAAAAATTATTTGTATCATGCGTAGTTTACAGTATTGCCTAATAATAGTAATTCTGAATTCAAACACTGTATGTATGAATTATGAATTCAAACACTTTATATATAATATTCAGAGGATCATGAAGACATATCTTTGTTTGAATTAAAAGAAAATCACGCTGTAATAATGGTTGTGTAATTATCGCTGAGGCGGAACAAGTATCCTCAATCTTATGCAACCCGTGCGCATCATTTAAGATTCTACGATTTGTAGAAATGTCTAGCAAGACATTTAGCACTTCCTTTGTTACTATGGAAGATTATACTTAATGTATGCATGGGAAAATTAAAATATGTAAATTTTGATTAACTTGATGACCCGTGAAGTCATCTCATCCATGCCGAGGAGAAGAAATGGAATATTAAGGAAATTTTTCCAGAATTAGAGGAAGTAATTCACAGAAAATGTCCCTGTAAACGATCATCACACATTCATCGTTTTGATTGTAAATGTTATAGCAATTTGAGCAATTTTTCGTAGTAGTGAATTGTATTTTAAAAACGAAATTATCGATGTTACGACCAATTAAGAGTTAATAACTTCTATTATCATCGTCATCTTCAGCTATGTAGGCCTAGCGAAGCTCTTTCTAGTTTTTTTATATTAAGCATCCCTTTGTCAAGTTACAACTAAATACTTGATTATATCTTCATTCCATATATCTATCGGTGTTTTCTATTTTCTCTTTACATCTATTGGTGTTTAGTTCAGTGCTATTGATGCTCAACAGTTGTCATTTCTTATCACCACTCCGCATGATTTTCGGTTGTGTCATCTTTTTAATGATATATGTAATTTTTGTCACCACTTTCACTCACGTTTTGCCTTTTTTTCTCTCCATGTAATGCCTAGCATATAGTGCTCCATATATCTTTGTGTTTCTAGCAGTTTTTGTATTATTTTTCTATTGAACACCAAAGTTGCACTTCCATAGATCAGAACTGGTGGCATATATTAGTTATATTCGATAATACTACTATTTTTATAATATCTTAAAAGTTCTTTTGTGTAATTGAAAATTAAGAATTAAGTTTTTACTTCTGTTTAACCTTTGTTTTCGATTCTCATGAACTCGCGTAATTAATTTTACCGATCCTCAATCATGAATAATAATATAACATAGGTTTAATGTTTTCGATTCTCATGAACTCGCGTAATTAATTTTACCGATCCTCAATCATGAATAATAATATAACATAGGTTTAATGCGTAATATTGATCCTCGATTCCCGATTGTTTTCGTACTGTTCCAATTATTTCATCGAGAAGTTTCCAAATTAAATAAACAAACGTAAAAGTCGTAGGTGGCGTCCTAAATTCCCATCACGTGTAGGCCCGAGTTTGTCAATGGGATTTAGTGATTAAGGGAGTGCTGAATCGACGCAATAGGATCCCAATGTGACAAGACATCGAAAAGGCGTTGGAATTCCAGAGGTCGATACGGATTACGCGTCATTTCGTTATCACGTGGAAAACAAACCCTTTTCATCATCCTTAGCCTGTTGATCTCGTTTTGTGTACCCTATCACTCACGTTTTCCCAAATTTTAAGCTGGTTATATTTTTTGGGTTCTGTAAATTACCATTTATAATTGTGAAATAAATTTACTCTTTTTAACTTTAGACGAAGTTTATCATTCAAACAGTGAGATAGGATATTATGTTCATAATTATTGCGTTTGAAACATCTGGCTTGGAACCTAATTACATTTATAAACGTTGATTTTTTTACAATCTTTATGTAATTTAATATTACCGCTTAAATCATTGATTATTATGAGTAATATATAGTCAATAATACAGTAATATTCCTCTTAATTTTAATTATCCTAAATAACTCTTCAAATATATCATAAATACTCTAAAATCTAAATATAAGGCCATCTGATTATCTAATTGAAGTTGTTTTATCACGTAAATGATCCTAAAAGATATAATACATTCATAGCAAAATTAACGTGCCTGTTTTTTTATACGATTCTCTTAAATTTCTTTCTATGGGAATTAAGCAGTTAGGAATTATAGAGACTAATTTTCATAACAACTTTATACGTTTCGCAACAGTAAGTAGTAATTTTTTTATACATTTAGCGGAAAAAACCATATTTATCATATAATTCATCTCACGTTAAATTAAAAAGGTTTTCTGCATTCTACTGATCAAAGTTAAGGCTTCTGTCATATCAATATTTGAGAGTAGAGTAATCGATTTACTTAAGCGTAATTTAGTGAATTATAGAATGTTTAGAGCAGTGATACACAATTATATTTATTTTATAGAAGTTAACCAAACTCTAAGAGGATATATTTTTATATGTTGATCCTTTATTGTGTAAGCTAGAGCTGCATAGTTGGACCTCTTTTTCACCCAATTTCTACTTCGGTTCTTATGTAACGAAAAAATAGGTATGAGTAGGATCTCGGTGAAAAAATACCTTTGAGACTTAAATTTGAACGGAAAACCACGTTCGCGAGAAAAAACCCACGGAAAAATACAAAACAATAAAATACATTACAAAACGATACAAAAAAGCTAGTGAGGTAAAAAACTTCCAGGTCATTTTTTATGGTTAATCATCATAGCAATTTAATATTGCGAAATTCAAGGCTAATCGATTAATTATATAATTTGCGCCGCTTCTAATGAGCAACTCATGGCTCTTCACCCTTGAAGGCGTTTCATAATTCACACAGATCGGGTTTACTATCGTTTAAATCGAGATCTTTGGAGGCAGATCGTTTTTCTCATTCATCCCTCCGACCGTCAGCCTTGAGTTGCACTCTTCGGTGAGAAAAACTATCGTCACAGCTCTTGAGGTCGGCTCAATGACAATAAAAGAGAATAGAAACAGGCGGATCAAGGACGTATTTGATCCTTACGGAGCGTTCAAATGGTCGTAAAAAGGATTACATCAGGACGATAGCTTCCTCGAGATGGATGCTTAGCAGTGAAACGTAGAAGGGTTGTGTCTTTATGTATACCGGTCTAAGATCTGTGTCGTACCGAAAATGCATTTGTGACGGTTCTGTTTGTCAATCTGCAATTCACGCAAAAACGCTGATGTCTACGTAAATAGAAGTTTTTCCCATTCAATGTGGCGCGACGAGGTATCGAACCATGAAATGTCCTGATTCAATGTGTTGAAAACTGAGGCCATTAGGATACGGAGTACTAAATACTGGAGTTCAATGCTCTGTTTTCCTCGTCGTTAAAAATGCAGCTATTTATGTGTTAGCGACCCAATCGATGTTTGAAATATTGATGTACGTTAAGCATACGTTATTATAGGTTAGCTGAAATTTCTGTGTCCATGAAACTTCTATCCATTTGTTTATGGTTATTCACCTATGACATTGAGGGTAACTTTGATTGAAAAGGTTTTTTTTATTGATATTGTGATGGAATCCAATTAAAATGTGTTATACATGCGTGATAAAATTGAATGAAAATATTATAAATTTTTATACATAATGTATAATAAGGTATTCATCTAAGACATTGAGGGTAACTTTGATTGAAAAGGTTTTTTACTAATAGCGTGATGGAATATGATGAAAATATGTTATGTATGCGCGATAAAAGTTCATTTAAGATATTGTTATGATAATTCTTATACATAATATGTAATAGAATAAATAAATAATTAGTGGTTACTTTTAGAATCACTTCTTATTGAGGGATAGAATATTCCGTAAAGCTCTTTGAATGAGCTTTTAAAGATAATAGGAAATCTAAAAAATGTCAAATCAAGTAGCCTTAAGTAACCTTTGGGGAGATTTAGGGTTGTTATTTTATCATAAGTAAAACTATATTGCGTAATACTTACCTCTTTAGAGGAATTTGTGATGAATTAAGTTTTGAAGTCTTACCAGTTGTTTCACTGATGAAATATAATGATTTTGAGACATCCAATCTTGAAAAATTTGAGAGATAGATTTTGGATATCATTTTAATATTCTCACTTTTTATTTAAAATTGTATGGCATCGTTTCATATCTATATCGCACAATATAATTTTTTCTTTAAACTTTAATTTTTTATAAAGTTCTGTTATTTAGAAGTTTTATTGATACACGATTTCCATTAATATTTGCAAGTATTTAATGGAACGCTTGTGGAGTTGCATATATAAAATGAAATTTTTAGCAGAGTTCCTGAATCGGTCCATTAATAACGAACCTGCAGAATCCATGTATCCATGGATACGATGATATGGTAAAGTAAAACTTTCGAACTCTCAATTCAGGTCTGGTCTTTCTTATAGGACATAAGTAAGTTCATAAGTGATTCAGTTTTTGTAAAGTATTGATTTATGTTTTTATGTATTGCTTTCAAATTTGGTAACCAAGAAAATGAAAGAACGTATATTTATAGTACCCACCAGTACACTTGTTTTCGTTTCAAACTTTCGCTCTCATATCCAGGAGAAACTCTATTCTCCGTTGTTTTACGCATCTAAAAGTTACTGGACGTATAGATTAGTGATTAATGGCGTTAGAATATGTGTAGTGTTGAAATTTTAACGGTAAATTCTTAAGACACGCAAGATATAGATATTCTACAGCGTACATAAAAGCATAACAAAAGTGAATCTTAGAAAACGTTCATTCTCTTCGAATAGTGACCTTGACCCAATTATCGAATTTGAAAACGCTTTCGTTCTTGTTCACGGATAAGGTATCAAAGGCAGGAATGTCTTTGAGAAAACATAGTTCGCATGCGTTCATAGCAAAGGCGGCAGTCACTCGCATCGCCTCCGTCGGGAGTTGTGAATGGAATATACTGCGCACCAACGTAAGAAAAGAGAGGAACGAGGGAAAGGCGTGTTATTGTGGGTGTTTGCTTTCGGAAACCGCGAGAGTTCGGTTTTGAAAGTTGTTTCATCATCGAACAAAAAGCTCCCGAAATGTATGCGCGTGTTTTGGAAAGGTGTCAAGGGCGATGATTAAGAAGATTCTCTTTGATCCCAAAGAAGACAATCGACGAACGAAATCAGCTTTTCGAACTCTTCCCTTTCACTATCACGAAATGAATTTATTGATCCATAAATATTACGAAATTTGAGACGATACGAGCCAAAGAAGGAAAGTTGTCGGATTGAATGTTTTAACATTGTTTTACAGTTAATTTAAGAATAAATTGCTCAGTTAACTTATAAAAAATTGTGGAACTATTACGATAATCTTTATTGTTTGTTTTTTGACATTCGTTTCTTTTATAGCATTTTATTTTTCTGATTTCTAAAATTCGAATCATTGTAAAATTTTTAATGTCGTAGGTTTGAACATGAATGGACATCTGAGGGATTAATCAATGATAAATTAAGGATCGTAACATTAAATGTATAGTGGAAGATAAAGATTTACAAAAATGAAAATGTTTTGATTTAGGAAGCATGGTTACTGTGCAAACTAACCATGTTTCATAGAATTTGCAAAGTTATTTACCATGTTTTCTGATGTAGAAGTTTACAAAGTTAAGGTTTCTGCTATTGATTTAGTTTTGATTTCATTAGCTCTTTAGTTAAGTTCCAGGAAATATTCGTAATGTTAAGAAGTTAATGGAAGCCAAACAAATTCAATGTTATTAAAAAAACATCGCTAATTCAGTTCCGTGTACCGGAATTATTACCATTAATTTTATTATTTCTCAAGGTTTTCCTACATCCCTTTTCGACTTCCATGTGCAATCTCCGTCGTCCAAGAACATAAGAATAAAAACTCGTAATGACGGTCGTTACTTTCCCCTAAGAAAGAAGGTAATTTAGAATGGGAAGAAACTGATGGGAAAAAGCGGCTGAAAATGAAATCGGTTTACGCTTTAAACTCCAAAACGACGGTGACATAATTCCGTCCACTTTGTATTACTTTCACTTTCACAGAATCTCCCGTGAGTTCTCATTACGACACGTCTTAGCAGTGATGCAACTCAGGGTCACGCTTTTCGATATTAGACGATTCGACACGCCCGAGAGATGCCTCGAGAAATAGGATGCTATTCGGAGATGTTCTATGGGAGAGACTATTGTGGTGAGGGTACGGATTTCTCACAATTGGACACGTTTCGTTCGTATTTGTATGGTGATTGGAGCTAAAAGATATTTCCGATTTTTTACGACGTAATATGGAACTTAATAGAGAAAATGGCCAAAAACGTAGAAATGTTTTCTTCTGCCGACTACGAAATTATATTTTACGATGTACGAATAATGTCTTTATATAGCTGTGCTAACATTTACCAACATTTTGCGCATTAAAATTATCTAGGGAATTAATTTTTAATGTAGAGTTAACTCACTGTGTACACAGTACAGTATAGTATTTCACCCTTTCATTTCATCTTTACGTATAATTTTTTTATGCGGAAATATATTTCGCTGTGCTCAAATGAATGCCCTCAGGACTATGTGCACAATCACTACAGCCATTTATCAAACTCAGATCGTGAAGTGCCTAAATTTTAGAGGCCACAGGGATTTTTCCTCCCAAAGGTCCTTCTCCTGACGATGAATGAAGTCCTTGACTTTTCACAAGGGAAAGATTATCTCCTTCCTACTGAAATGCGAAATCTAGTCCTCGTGGGCTATGAGATGGCCTTATGACGTTCACGAATTTGTCACTCACGAAAAGCTGTTTCATAGGTGGGTTGTGATGCTCAAGGAAAAGGCCCCAGAATATAGGAAAGAGGAAATAGAACTTTTCAGTAGGAATTTTTTTCGACTTATTTTTGTATAAAAGGAATATATTTTGACTATCTTTTTAGCGTACACTTAGATTGAATTACTGAAGTATTCATAGTGTACTATTTATAAATTAAAATATCTACCAGTGAATATTTACATGGATATGAGAGATATGCGAGGACTATTAAAAAATAATATATCCCTAATCGGAATTGGTGATCGATTAATTTAGTTCGAGGTTAAATTTGATAGGTTGAGGTTATTGAATTATTCAACATAGATTGAAGGTACGTCTTCCCTACAGAGCTTTGATTTGTTAGAGTTAGTTTAATGGTTATCTAAAAGGATCCTAGTAACCACCGAGAAGGTTCATTTTTAGTAGAGAAGCATCTCGTTACTTGCTTTAGACAATATAGAAGGCCTTATTATTTTCTCTACCCTACCGTAAGGAAAGCCGTTAAACTTATGAAAAGTTAGAATGGAAGTATAAGTTTTATGATTTTAATGAATGTTTTAAATAGATCATTTAATGTTCAAAAACTTTTTAATGTTTCGTCTTCCTTAAATTAAATGGGAAATTTAATTTAAATGGTGGATGATCTCAATATTTTTGGTATCAATTAAAGGACGATATTAAGAATCTTATATGGGTTAGATGTAAGATGGGACTTCATAGAAGCAATATCCTTACGATTAACATCATTATTGTACTGTATTATGCATTCTCAATAAGGAGGGAAGTAATATGATATAGAAAATGAATTTTCTAATCAATAAAAGTGAAAATTCCAGATATTTAAAAGACCCTAAATAATTCTATAATTTTATAGTATGGGAAAATAATCGTTCTATAATTTACTGATATTTCTTCACATTTCTATTTATGTCTGGATATCTCTCGACGTAGTTTAATGTCACAGATCTTTTACGTAAAAATATTTCTAATATTCGCTGAAAATGTGAAACTCTCTAGCACCTCATATTTTTTCCTATGGAATTATAGATTTCCTTTCAAATTGCTTCTCATACCTTTATTAGCGATTCCAAATTTTTTGTTAGCATTCTCAGTCAGTAAAAGAAATACGC
The DNA here is from genome assembly GCA_020796165.1 of Pantala flavescens. Lineage (NCBI taxonomy): Eukaryota > Metazoa > Arthropoda > Insecta > Odonata > Libellulidae > Pantala > Pantala flavescens. The sequence goes on along the minus strand of CM036886.1, from coordinate 11,778,974 downwards.
TGTGAGAAATTCCTTCTTTTTACGAGTGTTAAGGATTTCTCATTTATGAAAGATTTCTCATTTGTGCGATAAAAAATAAATTCTCTTGAGATTCTTGTGGGCTGATCAAGTTCGACGGCATTTATATTTCTTTGAATTTATTGAGTAACTCATAATTCAACCGAAATCATCGGTAATTAAGCAGAATAGGAAAGTTCTTTTTACGATATATTTAGTCTATATGAGATCAATATTTTTTTCGTCGTCATGGAAAAATTACTACTATTTGAAAAGGTCAAATTTATTATGAGCAAAAGTTTGTAGCTCTGATATGGAAAAATATGATATAGTTATTTATGTTTTAGATTTATGTGCGGTAGCGTACGATGTACGTCAACACTGAAGGCTGTATCTATCCTACTCTCTTCTCTAACATTTTCGGAGAGAACGACAAATATTTACTAGTATCTATCAATATAATTCGTTGCTATAGTTACGTAGATATTTAACGTTAATTCGTACCCGGAACAACAATTTCACCTGTATCCTGTATCAGGTCATAGCCTTGTGAATGAATACGTGTTTTTCGTGTACACGTAATTCAGAATTTCAGTATCAACAAAAAAGCGAAATCATCGTGATTCCCTTTCTCCTTTCGTGAAGGCGTTTTCCCGCTGAGTGGCGATTCGCCAGCGAAGGAGTGTGTGATTGAGGCGTTCACGAGCGATGATTCACGTGGGCTTACCCAACAGAGCGGACTCATTACGGGCACGGATATAGAATATGTGTACGCGTAGGAGGTGGACTCGTATGGGGTGTAATGCCTCCATCCGGGTTATGAGGAGTTATTATTTTTTTTGATTAAGAGTTACAAGAGTTTCTTGACTTCAGAAAGTAGATGATAAAAAGTTTGTAATATAATGGAAAGGTGTACAGAATGAGTAATATACTAATTGCTTAGTTTAGAATTTAACTATTTAAGGAATTGCGTTTCGATTTATTTTTTACGAATTTAGCTTCTACTTTTTGAAGACTCCATTAGTTAATCCAGATATTTCGGTGAGTGAAACGTTATTTAGGGTTTATCCGAATTGAGTGTGTGGTAGTTCATTAGATATCAGTAAAAGATAAAGCAAATTTATCGTTGTTTTTCCGAAATAGGTTTTATTTTAAACTTCCTACGCTGAACTAGCAAAAATGTTGCTAGTTGTCTACTGCTCGATAGAAATACTGAGTGAAGTTTTTGAATGAAATTGTGTTGATTAAAAAAAGTACATAGGGTATGCATTATAAAAGTTTTCGATTATAAGTACGTAAGTCGATGAGTTTTAACTGCTTAAATATTCGGAACGAAAACATTTACATATAATAAAACAATTTTAAGAATATAAGCTTTAATAAAAAGGCTTTATTAAGGTTATAGAAAATGACTAATAGGAATTATTTAGGCGTTTATATTAACGATGAATCACTTTAATATGGGTAGCATTTCTCAAAAGTTAAAAAGAATCTTTTACAATTTGAAAAGAATCATCGAATCGAAAATATATTTTCTTTGTCGTTTTACAGTGCTTATGAGTACAACAAGGGAATATGGTATCAATAATAGACTCCATACAGTTTGCTGTTCAAATAGTACTCGTATATTTTAAAATTTTTAAAGGACACAAGGAAAATATTTCAGTTTAAATTTTTAGGTTCCTTAAAAATAGTATATAAGTTAAGTATATAGTATTTAAATTTGCAGAATTTGACAGAATTTAGATTCACAATAATCGGCATGCGCCATAATAAATTGCCTAAACTTTTTTACTGCTGAATGTGTCTTATTATAAATCCTATACGTACCTTTCAATATGTACACTAATTGATGGGTGAAATTTCTTCTGCTTTTAATAATAAATTCCTAGTTCAATGAATTTTAGATTTAAAATAGGATTTTTTGATTGTTCCTAGAATTTTTTTGCCGTAGGGAAATATTGAGGAATAGAGGCAGTGGGTTTATCAAACAGTAGTTAGAGAATTACCATCAGTTACGAGTGATTCCAAATAATCTGAGGATCTGTTATGAAACTACCACTTCAGCTGGAATACTCGGATTCGCAGTTTCGAAAGCTTATCATCCCACTTTATCATAATTAAACTCAAATCGTGTGCAATTTTGTTGAAAACTCAATGTGGTTACGTAGCCTACTCTTGCGAAAAAGCAGTAAGCCAAGGACCTTGTTGCCGACTAGTAATCAGACGATTATTTCTTACTAAGATCAGAATCGCGTGTGCCTGAATTTGCAGCGATCATTTCGTAATTCTACGGAGAAAACTAATTAGAGAGTCACCTTTCATCTTTCATGATTATTCTTTTATTATTTTTATACATTCTCTGAGTATCATGTGTCCAATAATTATAGAAAAGTGCATTCATTTCAATAGGTTATTTGAATCATCCTATCATGAAGATGGATGTGTTTAGTTTTATAGTTATTATATGCCTAATCTAATGGCAGTTAAAGAACAATTTCTAAATTTTATCACAGAAAGTTAAATACTAGTCATTAAGTTATAGGGTACGCTGTAGTCTTGCAAATAATTGTGGTTTAAACAGTCATAAATGCGAATGCATATGGACTCATAAGTTCATATTCCATAGGAGAGAATAAATAATGTTCCATTTATAATAATTACGTTTCTAAGGTATTAGAAATCCTACGTCTATAAAATCATTTCATTAGGTTTAATTTTTCTGATCTTATATCAAGAATAAATGCAGAAGAATGCAATTGTATTGCTCGAAAGAGTCTGTACACTCATATGCAAAATTCTTGACTTGATCAGTCTTTAAAGCAATTTAAAATTATTATGCAATACCTTTACATTTTTTTCCATGGAATTTACATTCAAAGTATGTTATGGAGGTCTTCATTTCACCATTAAGAATTCATTTAAACTTTACGTGAGCTTAAAGGTTAAGACAATTTTAGCGATTATTATAGTGATGATGTGGAGATGATTCAAAGACATTTCATTTTCGTGATTGATATATCGTGACCAACACTCAATACTTACTTCTCGCTTCACAGGAATGTTGTTTTACAGTTTCTGGAAACTAGTTTTTCAAGAGAATTTAGATTATCCGCAAGTATCGATAGTTTTTTAAAGTTTTCCTTCTCCTTTTTCCTTAACTGTACGCAATATTACTGCTTAAAGGAACTATAGCTGAAATAGCTTACCTTTCCCACTTTCGTAATATAAATACGTGCAATTTAAGTCGTATCACAACTTATATAAATGTGATATGTGTACTTTCGTTTCTATCTAGATAAAAGATGGGAAATTTTTGCATACATTTACTATGCCATACACTATAATGTAAATGGCTCAATATAGAAACATGATATTAGAATTAATTCTTTAAATTAATTAAATACGTCCACTCATAACAAATTGAAATGGAAGTGGTTAAATTTTACTTTTGTTGACCATAATTTAAGCAGAGTTTAAGATCCCAAACTCCTTCAGAAACACACGGAAATATATATGTCATCCCCAAACTGCTTTGCAAAGTAGCTAAGAGACGTAATTGCATTAAATAAATGGTAGCACTTTCTGAGCAGTATTCACAGAGCGAGGGCGACTTCACAAGGAAGTCGAGACTCATGCATTCCTGCGGCTTCAGCGGGGAAAGTGAACGTGGAAGCCAGCTTTTCCGCTCTTCCCCACAGGAATAACTGGATCGGTGCTATTTCTCGGACACTAACCTACCTCAACCGTCCCCACTCCAAGTATTGCCCCTCTCCCGTATTCCCTCCTGTGGAGTCCTGAAGATATGTTAACCAGATAAAGATGTTTGGGAAGACAGACTAACAAATTCATACTGGTACTCTACTTCGGTGGAGCAACGAATTTGCTTGAAATATCCATATACGTACTCGTATGTCGTACTTCAACTTTGTCTTTCGTCACAATGGTTATTCTATCTTTTATTATGAAAGCTATCAATGGAAAGTTTGTTACGTAGAGTTCAATTATGATGTGTGCAATTGCGCGGGTAATGATTGTTGCCAACGTGCTAAAATGGGTTATTAAAGTTATGAAATCCTCGTAGACAAACGAGTCTTAGTACTCTGGTTGCTTTTAGTTACTTTTATTATTGTTTCTAAGACGTATCGATTATGAGGGTAACTATTGATTAAGATTCCGGATAGGATAATAATACTTTTATATTATGGTATATACTGTATGTATGTATGCAAACGCGTGTTCTGTGTGGACGTGAAAAATTGACCGGGACTCGAACCCAGATCTGTTGGATTTCTGCATTGTTTTCTACGAAATCCGTTTAAAGCTAAATATCATTACGAAACCTATTCTAAAAGTCCTATGAATTACAGATTCTTCGATATATTATTATATATATTCACCAATATTTTCTCCATAACGGAATGAAACATGAACAATATGAAATAATGTAACGCTTTAAAAGGAAAAAATGTTTAATGTGTTTCATTTAGATTTCCAAAAGAGTAAGCTTTTGACTAAAAGAGAATTTCATGTTTCTCACTTGTAATTTCTTTAAATTTGTTTCTATGGCAACTTTTTTCATCTACGAATTCACTTTTCTCAAGATCCAAACCTTTGCATTAATTCCTGAATGAATGTAAATTTTCTTTGTAATAAAAAGGAATGAGAAAGAATATACAAGGAAAAAGTTAACTGTACATTCTGCGGTGGAACCTTCAAACAAAGGAGGTTATATATATGATGATGGTTTTTATGCTATATCCATAAAAATTTAAAATATCACGACAAACAGAATTCCAAATAGATTTCACCTATTGCAATTTCTCTTCAAATCGTGTATCACAGAAGCGATTATTGAATTTACAAGATAGATCTAGGTCACTTCATATTTTATGTAAAATGCGCGAAAGCACTGGAAACCTTTATGAATGGGTTGAAGAGCAAACTTTGTCACCTGCAGAGATGCTTATGATCGTTGAGTATCTAACGAATAAGTGAATGGGAGATGTTTTCCCTCTTTATTCCATCGTAACAAGCATCTCCATCCTCGATATACGCTCTTCACTTTCTCTCCATTGAACCAGATCTACTTTAAAGTTATCTCTCTCTTTTAATAATGTATTGCTATGTACGCTGAGGAAAACGAGAGTAGTATTTTGCTCGTCTACATAATGGAATAGTTAGTTTCTTGGAAAATATTCCCATACATAAAGTAAAAGAGAAATTACAGTGAAACGTTTTGTTTCTCTAGAATGCAGATGTTGAAAAATACACGTTTTTTAAAGGATTTTTACATCTTGAATCAATCCGTTTAAGTAATTGAAAAATAATATATTATAGGCTGACTAACAGTTTTTTATGAATTTGTAAAACATCCAAGATATGTGTGGATACGTTGAAAACGAGGTAAAAAAGAATAATTTTCGAATATAATTGGTTTTTAATTTAATACAAATCGAATTCGATTTTTTGCATTCAATTGTAGGCTTGGTTAAAACCGATAAATGTCGTGAATTAATAGAAATAATAATTTCGGTAAAACAAAATTTGATATGTATTTTTGATGGATGAGAAGAGTAAAGTGGTATATTGTTAGATGTATTTACGTTAGTGAATGAGGTAGCTATAAATTATTAAAGTTTTACATCGTTAATAAAATTATAAATGAAATTTAAAGTATTACCCGAGAATATTTTCAGAAGATCTGTTTAAGTCAATTACTTTTGCACGTACACATGCCTATAGTCACTGTCTTATCCACCATATAGATATTTTTATTTAAGTTATTTAAGGAATTATTCCAGTTATTTTATAAAATATTATGTTTGACAAACACTGAATATCGTCATTACCTTACAGTACATTGCATTATTTACTCGTCAAATTCACAAAATCACTTTACGCAATAGAAAAATCTCAGAATTCTAATTAATTTTTTAATATATTTAATAGCTAACAAGTATTTTTATTATTATTAAAATTTTAGAAAATAGTACTGATTAACCAACACTATGATATCCCATATCAACCAGCATTATGATACAGTACTATTTTCTTTAAATACGATTAAGTGACAATCAATAGGCATTAACTGCCACGGGCACATTTATTGGAATATATCTCAAAAATAAACTTTATTTATAAACAGAGAAGTAAAAATCTAACGGAAAGTATAAAAGAGTAAAGTAAACACAAAGTAAAGGAATCGAAAAAATTGGCGGTGTGTTTGATATACTTTCTAAAATAGAAAGTCAAAGGTTTTTCATTCCTGAAAGATTAATGTACGCAAACGTTCTTAAGATAATTTATAGAATCGGAAACTTTCACTATTTAGAAATTCCTCATGTTACTAACTGCCAGGCAATTAAGAATCGGAGTGAATTGGTGATAGGTTTCTAAGGGAAACAAATCTAAGAAATGTTGTTTAGCGGAAGAACTTCCGGTGTAAACAAACGGAAGAAAATTAAATCAAAGGCATTTTGTATTTATTTTAAGAATTTATTCATCCCTATGAGTATCTAAAAGATTTATTTTGTTCATCAAAGATATTCTAAGCCCAATATTAAATTACTACAGACTAACTAAACTTCCACTTGAGCATTACGTAATCATTGATATGTGAGTTCAATTTGTTTTGAATTGTTATAACGTAAAGGTATTCTTTGGATGCACAAGATATAACTGTCGAAGTCAGGGCTTTAGGTTGCATTTTTTATCGATTTATATCGTTAAATTTTGATGTGAATGTCCATCAATCTAATTCTGGGATTTCGTAAGTCCTTAGAACATCGTTTCAGTGTAAGTTACTACTTACTATCTTAATTATTACTCTTAACTTTTTCTTCATATAATTGTCTGTGAATGCTTTATAAAAAGCGCGGGTCATGCCCCAAGGGATGCTAGATATGTTTTAGGTGATAATCAAGTGCAGAAATATTTATCGCTCATGTTCGAGGTCATTTCTAGCAGAGTGTAACAGATGAGCTTCGCTTTCTGCACCTCTAAGTGATTGATCATTAAATTCAGAAATTTCTAATTTGAATAATCGCATCAAACATGCTCTGTCGTAGAATATTATACAGTCGTTTTTCTCTTTCTTCACGGTAATAAAACCAAATTCTTGGTCGATTGCGAATGTGTGAAAGGTAAACCTAAAAGGCGAATGGTATTCGTAATGAATAAGACACTTAATCCTTAAAATTTGATCAGGAAAGTAATATTATTAAGCGTTAATCCGAGTTATAAAATGACGATTATTAGTTATGAGAGTTGGAGTTTTTCTCTCCCGCCTGTTTCTTATCTATTACTCTGATTTTAAGTGAAAACTATTTCCTCATAATAATCCTTATCAGAACTTAATTTTAATTGATGTATTTTTAGCTCTGTTAAAACGATATTTATTATCTGAACTAGTATTTTATTCTACCGAGTATCTATAAAAACCCTTAATTCAATCCTTTTCAAATTATAAATATGAATAGAAGTGAAAAATACCTATAAATCCTGGGACTCGAACCAAGGTCTCCCGCTACAACGTGTAGCACAATCATGAGAATTGTTTTCCACTGATGTTGAATCTTGTATTCATGTTGTACTAATACATCGTGCGAAATAAAATCACTTTTTTCAATCCTTCATTATCTTATTACTAAAACACTATCGTCAGCAAATAAATGGGAATTCTAAAAATATAACTTACGAATAATTATAAACATTTTTCATCAGAATCTAATCACGATTGTATTCTATGAAATCACTCTAGTGCATTGATCGTCGTATCTATCCATTCCGAAGATATTTTTACCCCATGGAGACGCGTCTTTCCGCTTATCAAGGCGTAGCGATTTCCGGTTGATCGATCAAGTTGATTCTTGCGTAGAGTTACGAGACAAGTCTTTACACGCATCGTGCGTTTTTTTGCTTTCGATCCATCCGTCGACTATTTCGCATCGCATTCTTGAATCCTCGCCATCCGAACTTTCTCTGCATCGATTTTAAAGTCAAGCGCCACGTTTTCAATTCGGTGAACTGCATTTTACGTTTTCTTTTAAATTCGATACTCTTTACGAGAAGATTTACGATGTCAGGAAGCCTCCATCCATTTTTAAATTGCTTTCACTCGTCCATGAATGAAATTAAAGGGAAATTAAATGAAAATTTTTTAGCCTGGTTTTACTATGAAATGTGACACTTATATGTGTATCACAAAAATGATTCACTGCACAATATATTTACCAATGATAGTAATCATGTGAAACATTAATGTTTAATATTATTTTATCACTATCGTTATTCAATAGCGAAATTTAAGCAGAATGATTTAATATTTAATGATGCCTTTCATTTATATTGCATTGCTAACTTTTACAGCTGTTTATTATTTCTTTATGTCTACAAGACCAACTTTATTTATCGTATTCTGCTTCTTATTATTGCCTTTCTCGGCCTATTTTTTCGTTGGATTTAATTATTTCAGGTTATTTTTATCAAGTAACAACCAACGACATGTTCTTTGTTATTAGACTGAAGTATGTTCATCTCTGTAATACAGAATAGAGTTTATATCATAAATATTATGGTCCGATTATAATTATTATGGTGATGATTTGAATATTATTATTTATTGATTATATATTAGACAAATGATATAGACATATAGGCAGTTAGATTAAGTGAGGCATTCTATTTTACTTATTTTAAATAATTATATATTTAAATTTATCTTTCTTATCTTACAAACTTCTCTTATTCTTTCCTCGTGAATTATTTTCGCTCTTCCATCCACTTTTCCCCTAGTTTGTTTGTATTCTCCCACTGATATCCACTTGTGTATCTTATTTATCAATGTGTTCCTATCTTCGGAGTCTATTGAGCATGTTCCCGCCTTTCCTAAAACGAATTTTACTCTTGCTACCCATTATATTATAGATTTCACACCTTAAATGTATTTAACGATCTTAATGCTTAAGATTTTGCGTCCTTCTTTTATTATTATTTACATTTTATGAGTGGTTTTGAATGCCTCGCATGCCCTCATTTGCATAGTACCTCGGGAAATAAATAGCGTTATTATATAAGAAGAGAATTCCAGTCCAGTTCCATCTTAACGTCCTCGAACCTTTTCTATTTATTCGGAATCCAACCACTTCTCGGTATCTACCCTCCCACTTAACACTTCTTCCTCGAATTTCCAGCGGCGCCTTTACATAATGCAGTTCGAGCAAAGAAAGTTTTTGCAGCGTTTCTCGGCACGTGCCAGCTTCTTCTTTCGATATCCATCCAAGTGAGATTTGAATCTCGGAGCCCGTCAAAGAGATCCGTGCTTCGGAATTCATACCAATCGCTTTGTCGTCCGCAATTGTTTTCGGCGCGTGCAAATATGCGTATGGAACGCGTGTGCGAAATTTCGGCTCTGGACCCCGCGAAAGTTTCTCCTACGCGACTAAAATGCGAGCCAGAGCTCTTAAAACATGTCGCCTCTTGCAAAACTGGTGGTGGTAGAGGTTCCGGAATGCGTCTCAAATACAATTCGCGATTTTTTCAATGTAATTTAAAGTGTAAACAATATTTGAATCGATGACATAGACATCGCAGTCGTTCTTATACAGTTATTTAAGCGGTAATTATAGTTTATGAGTGAGTATTACTATGATGTTGATATACAATCATGCCTTTCATGGATTGATCTTTCTATTTATATCGTTTGAGAGTTCTTTACATCTATTGAAGGTGTTATCTCAATTAAATGACCTTCTAGCAAGCATTTCCTTGCCCTAACTAAAAGAATTCTTGAATAATTTAAGTCGAACAGTCCTAAAAAACTATTCTAAAGAATCTTCTCTAGAACTTACAAACTTTCGTAGTCAGTTATCGCTCTTCATTGATAGTAAATTTTTCAATTTACTTTGTTGTATAATCAAAGTACTATCCTTTTCTAATTAATAGTTTTTCGAAATCTAAATTTCTACATAACGGTATGAATATTGATAGAATTACTTAATTAGTGTATGTTTCTGTTTACGAAGCTCTTCCAATGCATTTAAGTAAAGGATGAACTTAGGCAAGTGAGATATCCTTCAAGTGCGCCTACTTAAGGATTCATGTTTGACGTAAATTTATACTAAGGTTAAGGACGAGATTAAACCTTAGCCTGTGTTACGTATATATCGCTTACGGAATCCTGAGAAGGTTAGAATATCACCATCATTACCGTCCGAGAAGATGGTTTTTAGGAAAATAAAAGATTTTAAGAAGTTTGTTGGTAGTTTGATGGTAGAAATTTAGCTATTGATAGTATAGAAAGGTAGCAAAGTTTAGGAATTGGATTACGAAAATACACCCCTTTTTCAGTCATATGATTTTAATAAACGATAATCTATCTGTAAACTTTATGTAGGAAAGTTCATATGCATGTTTAGGACGAGAAATGTCACGATTTTAGTATATTTATTAAAAAATATTTTTATTAACTCTTGGAATAGGCTGCAATTCTATATTGATGGTAAATAATTATGGATGTATGTTTAATAAGCTCATCTCGAAAAAGTATATAATTAAAGAACAATTAGTAGCTTCCAGGGAAATTTATTTCATTTATTATTTTATATTTTTTCTATTCTTTTTTCTTACTTATTTATTTGTATCATATTTTACGTATATTTTTATGTCTTTATATTTTTGTAAATTTATACATATTTTCTAATCAATCATATTCATTTACATACGTTGATGAATAGACGTCGTCGCATCAAGATGATAAAATTCTGCGGAAGTTATTAAGTCTTCTTTGTATGTTTAGAAAAGCTTTCATCCGCAAAGTCGAGCTTGGCCATACGAGATTCATTCGGACACGTTTAAGATCAGAACACATAGACCATAGAGTTCCAATAATCGGCATTTTCATCAGCAGATTCTTTCATAACACTCTGCTCTTTACATCTTTCTCGTTTAGGGACAACGAACCCGAACGATCTACATAAAGAATAAAGTTCCTTTGCCATGACGTCATCCGCGCTGCGTAAAAATGTTATGGACCTTTTCTCGGTTGAGAAACACGTTTTACTGTGTAGCGATACGCATCTCCCACGTGTGCACACCACCCACTAAATCCCTCATTTTTCTCCTGCTCTACTGACCTCCCTCCTCGCTTGCCAATGAGATTCCGATTTTTTCCTTTTCGATGCTTTTGTGTTTTCTCCTGTGTTTATACGAGTCATAGTACGTTTTACCGCGGTTTTGGCTATATGAGAATGAAATCTGCAAGAGAAGACCACGCGAGAATATATACATAGTTTTTACGATTTAGAATTCATTAAAACCAAATGAAAAATATATTTATACGAGAATGAGCTGAATTGATGATGTTGATGCGTTCATTTTACTCTAAATTTTAGGTAAACCTTAATCGATGCTTACACTTTGTACTCCATTTGGTCTTTTGTCTCGGGGTGTTTCACTTTTGGCCTTTTGAAGAATCCCGCACACGATATCTATAGCCTATTTTATTATATCTCGAATTAATTTTTGGATTTTGTGGAACTATCATATGAGTATAAGCAGTATTGCTACTGAAGGTAGTTCGAACTGATTTTTAACAATATAATGAGTAAGAAGATGAGGTGGTTTGAAATTAATTGTGAACGATAAGGCGAAGAGTTGATATAACCTTTTATCATGCTGGGTAAGATTATGTTTAAAGTATAATTTACAACGTTTATAACCAAAATATCTTTGAAATATCTCTATGTATACCTGAATATGTATCTTAATCTAATCCAGCGCTATAAGATGTATAAAGTATGGTATAAACATACAGTAGATATTGTTTTATTCATCTTCAGGCCTTAAATTATTCCTTAAGGTACTTCGTAAATCGAGCTACTTCACTATTCATTGTTGCTTCAATTCGTAAAATTTTAATTATTCGTATTCACTAACCAACGCTTCAATCTTTAATTTTATGAATTCTCTAAAATTAAAATAATGTAAGATTATAAGTCGTTATGGCGATGTTAATTGAAGTAATGTAATTTATTTAATGGGTAAGAAAATACCTCCTTTAGCCGATCGACCTTGCATGATCATGCGATGCTCATGGTTAATTAGGCATCGTTATTTCGTATTCATAATCATTAATGGCTGTTTATGACCAAAGGAAGCGTATCAAATTGACTTTAATATTTAATATCCCATGATTCGCAAGTCCTTGGACGTGTCTTCCTCGTCCATTCGTCTTAATGGCTGTGGGTGTTGATAGTCTGCGTTCAGTGTCGACAGTAAAGATCGTCTGTGAGATTCACCGCCGCTTTGAAATTCGTCTTTTGAATGCATCATTATTCGCGTCTCATAAAATTTGATCTCTTCTATTCAATCTGCAATATGATTTCTATCTCCAAAATGGCTTACGTGAATTGGCTGAAAGAGGAGCGGTGGTTAAATCAAATATGAGAATATCAAGTAGTATGAGTCCTCATGATGTACAGTCGAAGTTCAATGGAAAGCAATTTTGTTTGAATTTATGACGAATGTATTTTGGCTAATCGTTTACTTGAATCTTTTACACTTATGAGTGTTGATGTGTAAGTTTGTTCTTTGTCAACCTTAAATTGGATCGTAAATTACTGTAGGAGTGTAAAATAAAAGTTTTGAAGGGAAACAATTACTGTTTTAGGATTCTGCTCGAAATAAAAAGGAAATAAAAAATTGAAGAAATATGGGTTAAAATAGAAATAATACTATCATATCAATAGCATTTTTCTTCTTTGGGTAATTCCTACAAAATATTTTGTTTTCGCCGATTAACTTTAATTTTAACGAGCTTTTTGATTTCTCATAGCATTTGGATACAGGAAAATATCGTCTTATTTATATAGATTATCTTTAGAGGGCATTTTTGAATATAATTTAACTGACAGTTTGTTAGTTTAAAGTACACATAAGCGTGGTTTAATATGCAGTAAAATATTGCTTTTGAAACATAGTGCTATTTACGGAGCTTAATGAATGCGTGTGTAATTTTAATACATAGATAACGAATTGTTTTTTCCACTAAAGCAATATAATATAAATTGTTATAAAATCCCTCACGATGATTATTTTGTTTTTTATTTAAAAATGTAGAAAAACTTTACTTGCACATCAATACACGCTATTGTAAAAGATTCAATTCACATTTACGTTTGGTGGAGACATTTTATACTTAAATCATCAACGCATTTCAACGGATAAAAAATTTATTTGTGAAAAGAACAATAGGTTAAAGTTGAAGAATGAAATTCCTTTCTAAAATAGTCTATTTATAAATTTTCAGGGTGATCAACTTGTATTTAATATTAAACAGGTTTACTGTTGACTTCACATTACTAAAAGAACAGTGAAACCGCATTCCAAAGCCATGAGTTGCTTCTCGTCACTTTTACGAAAAATCCAAGTTATTGGCGGGTTGTCAACTGAATCCAAACAGTTTCTACTGGAACCATGTTTAAAAACATCGGACTAAATCGTATTTATTATTTGAATGAGCGAATGGATATATTATATTTGTATAAGTAGTAATTTGGCTTTTCTTTATCTTTATTTTTTATTATTTTCTTCACTCTATGCGGCAAATATACTGGAATGGGTGTCCACCATGCGATATAGTGAACGGACTAATATAGTTTACATTAATTTTCAAGGCTGAAGAAATTCCAAGCTCTCCACCCCTTTAAAGATTATTTTTTTTCCTTTTTAGTCGATGTTTTTAAATTTTAGTCCATCACGCAATTGTTGAAAAACACCCGAACTTATATTAACTCTTAAATTTCACGGAATTGTAAACGTATGAAGATTAAACATGAGTTTATGTTGTAAAATGGGAATAGATTTCGTATGATTTACGTAGATTTTTTTTAATGTAAAGCAAAGAGAAGTTTACCGAGTAAACAAAGTTAGCGTGTGTTGAAAATACCTGGAATTCACGTAAATTTTTATCAGATAACGTAAGAGTTTAACATCTCCTTATGTTCTAAACGATGTTATTAACCTGGTCATTTACGTCAAGCGTGTAAATTGAGTGAAAATGTAAGCAGTGCACTTTTAAAGGATCTTATTTGTTGATTGATTCTATATTTAGCGGCAGCTCGTGAGGATGGGTTTAAACTCTGCAAATAGAAGTAAATCCTCACTTCAAGAGGCGTGAATTACATGTGGACCGTGTTTGCTGATATATGACGCAAGTCGTAAAGTTCAAGCAGGATCGCTGCAATGCCGAATTCTTGTCGAGCGTAATTTGTTTGAGAAGAAAATCTTTGAGTAAAATTTTTGAAAGGAATGCATACTTACGTAACTAGAACTCACTTAATGCTGAATTGAATAGTGGAATAAATAAAACATATTTTTTGATAGTATTTTTGTAGTTAAGTTGGATAATAAACATTAACTAACCCAAAATCATCTTTAAGACTCTTGAAAAAAATCTTCACATCATTATATTGTTATATTATATCATTAATCATTTATAAATTATTATTGAAGTGGCATGTCTTGAAATATCCAAGTTATATTTACAATTCAACTATTTAAATATGAGAAACGTATTGTAAATTAGAATACGCCATAAAAAATAATGTAACAGAGTTCAATGAACAAGTCGAAAATTTGGAAATAACACGTCATATTTATGGACTGGAAATATTGATAAGTAACTTCTTTGCTGTCGAAAAAGTAATTATCATTGATAATATAGGAAAAATATATCTGGCCTTATCATAAAAAGGTGCTGTAATTAAAGTTTACTTTATAATTTACGCCTGGTCATTCACGTATTATCACATCTTCTGCGAATTATTTTTATGTTCTTAAATCTTCGCATAATTATTCATTCACTATAAACGCATCGATAGTGAAAAATACGTCCGCGATAGAATAGAAACACCCGCGCTTATAAAACAAAAGAAATGCGCACGACGCATTGAATTTCAAAAGCCGCACGGATCGTAAGCCAAGGCGGAGAAGAGCTATAAATTCAGAGAGTGAATTTGAAAGCGACTGTCCGAGTCGTAAAACAAATTTTGCTTTCCGATGTTTCGATATGTGAGGAAATCGAGGGTTTTTATCGATTCCGCATTTCTGAGCCGTGTTCCGTCTCCATCTGGCTCTGTAATACACTTCGCTGAAATGTCGTATTCGTGAAATATTTCTTTTAAATCGACATTCGCTCTGTTGCTTTCTATCCCGTCGTCCCCCGCGCCTTTAAATCACTTTTCTGGCATATGTAAACCGACGAGATGTTTCGTCACGTTGCCTTTTGTCTCACACTTGCCTTAGGGGAAGCTTTCTTTGTGTATTACCAATACATAAGACTATGGATTCGTAAGTGTACGATCACTTTATCGGAAGTTTTTAATGTGTATTAGCGTTCCTTATTGTGAGGCCATCAAGATTATTTAATATCCCCTGTGGTGTTACTATATAGACTGCAGCTTTCTAAATATAGCATCGTAGATTAATTGCATTGCCGATGGTATATATGACTCTATATTGAGAATTGATGGATTTAAATATGCTAAAATTTTATTTCGTCTCGTATTTGAGTTTTCAGAGATTCAATATCGAATGATACACAAAAAGAGAAAATTTATTTTATTAATTATGGAAGGCTCTTTCAATCTATCTCGCACTGAATCATTATGATTTGGAAGCACGACAAATCACATTTACATTAGAAATATTAGTAATATCTACACAAATCATGTGCTTTCCTGTCAATATCTAAAGAAGATATATTAATTATTGCTTAGGAGATGATGGAAGAATTCTGAATCCAATTATCGATTTAGAAAGAATCTTACTTATAGAAGTTCTGTAGTACATATCAGAGATCTGGATGACGGAGTTTTTTGTCGTAGGCTAGGATTTTCTGTACATCATAGTTCGGTTGAATCAATTCGAGTCCTGGTCCAGGTGTTTTTAAAATCTCTTAATAGGAACTATCAGGAGTAAATAATTTCTCCGCTTGCAATGTTAATTCGTCGTCGAAGTGTTCTAATTTCTTCTTCTAATCAAAAAATATCTGAAATCGGTACATATATTAAGTTTATATTAATTGGAACCTTTGATTTGGAACATGTGTCATATGTAAACCTTTCGTTTTTAATATATTGTGTATTCCCGATTTATAACTCCATATTTGGAAAAACCAATCATTATTGCATCTTGCTTTTTTGCTTGACTTGGTACAAGTTGTACAGTTCCATACTTCATCATTCTGGTCGATCGAGTAACTGTCATCTACTTCCTTTTCTTTCAATTAGTCTGACTGCCATTCAGATGGAATCTTGTGAACGTAGTAAATGATATATCACACCAACGGTACCAAGTGAACGCCCGCAGGTTCAATATCGTGAGGTTACGCTTTTCTTATCTGTCAAACGGTGCTTTGAACGAGGAAAAAACGAAGTTTCGTACTATTCCGTGAAGTTACTGAAGCTGAAATGTACAGTTCGGACCAAAAGCTCTCTTTCATTTCCGGGGTGTCCAAACATGGTCGGATATTGTGTTACGGTAACAGTTATGACCCTTCAGTTACGCTTCATTCCTAAGCTTGAATACACGTAAGAGGATTATTCCCGTTTTTATTATTTCAATGATACGTGTTCAGGAAAGCCGTTGGTGACACAGACGAGCGACTCTCTCTCCACGCTTCGGGAAACTAATTCATTGACGCTCTGAGTCACTCATGCGCGAGGACGCTTTTAAACCAAAACTTTTACGGGGATTTCACTTAATTGGTTGTAAGAGGTAAACATATTGTGAGTGGGACTGAGTAATAAGCTGGGGACTGAAGTAAGCGTAGTAGTTAACTTTAGACATAAGCTATCTCTGATAAACGCGAACTAGTTAAAAGAAACTAAATTATTAAAGGAACGGAATTACTAAATATACACGAGAATGGTTAAAAAGCCTGTGACATTTATGGTTTTTATTTCGTACTATAGTAATTTCAAAGTCTAAATCTTTGAATGAAGATTTGTATTTAAAAATTGATTATCACAATTCTTTTTGCGATTTGAATAAGGCATTGACCAAAAAGACACTTATATTAGGCATCAGCGTCATGATTTTATCCTTTACTGTTTCTTCTAATTCTTTACTTTGATGAATATCCATATTGTTCTAATATTTCGCTGATAACAAACATAAAAGTATTTGAATGATTTAGAATAAGCCTCATCAATCTCCAATGTTTATCTCATTATTAGGTTGAATAGGGGAGTTGTAGATTCCTGAAAAGAACTAGCTCCTGTTTTGAAACCAATGCTGATAAATCGACGAATAGTTGTGGTTAAAATCTTTATTAGCAGGGTGCAGATTTACGTTTCTTTTCATTAAAATTTATGGGCAATTGTTATTTCTTTTACTTTGTTTCTCATGTGCACAAAGGACATAAAATATAACTTACATGGTTGCATGACTGTCCCTTTCCATATGTATTTTAAAGGAGGAATCGGTGTCCAATCTTAGCACTAAAATATAAAATACGACCCTTGTCTTGTGATGTTATCGATTTTCCGAGGAGATTCATTGACAATTTGAATACACTTTATCCAGAGAACAAGGTAATAAATGCTAAAAGGAAACACTTTAAAAGGAGAGAGTTCGCATTGCAGCATCTGGAAACCTTCTGTTTATTTATTCCTCGTACGACACCTTGTCTCGTTATTCACACGCGGCTGTCTACTTGCATTAATCCGGTCTAGTAACGATAGCTTAACTACGCAGCTCAGCTAACCTTTACGAGTGTAGAGAAAAGTGGAAGATGCCCTCATGAACTAACCATAACGTACCCCCGCTACTTATCTCCACTGAAAAGAAATGCATTCTCTATTTGTTATCTGCAAAGCGGTCAAGGAGTTGAATCAAGCAAAGAAATCCATCTAAGATGATGGAGTATTTATCATGGCGATGAATCGAGAATCCCTACAGGTTCGCTTGTGCAATAGGTGGGTTTTATTTCGGTGTATTTATTCGCGGAGAAAATTCAGCTATTTTTGGTAGGTCCCAGTTGTTAACGCATGACATTCCACTCCCTGTTCTTTATACCACTTAAATGCCATCAAAACCAGTCCCGCCTTTTAGCGCATCCAAGTGCCTCGAGCTCTCATGAGACACGTACATGATCTCACGTAAGTAGCCATGACTTGCAAATTATATTTTATGAGCCTTATGACGCCCCTGGCTCTTGATTTCCTCTCAAGGATCGCCTCTTGGAAAGGTGGTGAATGAAATATTTGTGTTCTTTAACGTAATTACACGTTTGCTCGCGTTTCTCTTCTTTTATGAGAAATGAATCTCTTGTCGTAAAAAAATTTCCATTGTTTTAATCCGAGCTGGGATTCAGTAGTATTAGATCAAATTGAAGGGATAGTTTCAGGGACAAATGATGAGGATATACATGGGGAAGATGGATAAACTTATTGAATGAATGTAAAAGAAAAACTAGATGTTTTAAGCATAAAAATTTAGTGATGGGATAAAGAAACTAAAAGGTAATCATAGATGAATTTTTTCCAGGTCTAAAGAATTTTCTTCGTTTCCAAGATGAATTAATTAATGGCAACAAATTGGAATGGAATTCATCTCCCGTATCGTCAAAAAAAAAATTAATTGAAAGTTATTTAGAAATAAGGCATTAGCTCTGAATTTTGCAAATATATGCAAATTACTTGGTGAAATATGAAAATCTGCGTTGTGGAACAGTACAAATTGGATGTCGAAAGCTCGTATCTTCTATTATTATCTTTAAAAGCATCGCTAATTATGGGAGCTTTCTGAAAAGTCAATCTTTTTATCAAGTATTTTTTCTTTTCTCGATTTAAAGAATATATTATATACTTTCATCATTTGATGTTTTAATATTCTCTTTTATCTCATGAAGTGGTTGAGTAGATATGACGATAGATTTATAAATCTATTAAAATTTTACTTAACGTTTAATATTTTCATGAAGAACTTTATATTGTAATAATTTGATAATTAATATAAAATCATTTGAAATTATTCTTATGGCTTTCCATAAAGGAGAGCCTGATCATATTTGTTTATTATTTTTGATTTATTTCTCGTGCAATTACTTCCTCTTTGTAGAAGAACCATTTTTCAGTTGATAGTCGAGGCAATCAAATTGATTGTAGAGATATAGTATAAAAGACATACACAAACTAAATTTAAGCAGATTTTTTGAGATTATATAGCAAATAATGTTTCAAATAATCCGTAAGATTTTACAGGAGAAGAGCCTTGAATAAAACCTTATAAGATTTGTACGTCTGATATTCAAGACTGTAATGATTTGTGAAATTTTTGACCTATTATTACGTAGTTAACAGCAGATGGTTTCATTAATTTGATTTTTCTCTTTTGATATTATTTATCATCCAAAACACTGGATAAAGATGGGAAATAACATCTTAAATCTCATTCATTATAATTCGCTGAATTTTAGGGCGTGACATCATTCAAACACCACCAAAGAAAAGCAGTTTCAAAGTTGCTCAGATACTCAATATCTTATACTGTATTTCTCCATGAATGGATATTTGGTCGATTTATAGGTATTGCAAATTTTAGCTGTACCACTTCACAGGTTTTCCTTTTAGTGTTTCAGTTTCGTGTCCAGTTGACCTTCGCAGAGGAGCCCATTGGCAGACACGAAGGCCGTCGAATTCATTTTTTACGCCTCTTATTGACCGAGAAATATTATCGAATCATTTAGTAGCCGACGGGGATATTAAACTCGAAAGAAATTGATGAAAGCCCGTTTCTAAAACCACCCTTTCGGAGACTTGATCATGAGTACGTGAATAAGGCAATTTATACTATAAAAAATCGCATTAACCCGCTGCTATGGCAATCATCAGATTTATGAAAAATGCATCTCATCAGAAGCTGCACTGATTAATCATGCCCTCCTTCTTTGGTACTGCGTAGGAGTGTTTCCAGTGGTTGCTGAGCTTCCTTTCACTTTCATTTTCGATAGTACGATACTTGACAGTTCAAGGATGGAATTTGATGATTTATATCCTGCAATTCTTAGGTTCGAATGCATTAAACATTAACCCTATACATGGCATTTCCTGTGTAGTTTTTGTAAGAGCCGTTAGCAAAGTTTAAAGTCATTCCTCCAAGGAGGCAACTACCTCATACCATTGCCTCTCAACAGTTTCACTTCATAAGAGACGACAATAGATGCTTTAATTTAGGAAATCCCCGCCAAGACTAGAATATAATTGACTGTATACATTTTAATTGTTAAATATTTAGTTATTGATGAGTAACGTTAATATATATTACATATTCTTGTGGTAATTTCCTCGTATTTATATTGTGAAAAGGAACCATAGAATTAAATTATGTTGTCTATGTATTAGTGGGTGATATGAGAAGATATGATCTTAAGCTAGGCTAGTGTCATCAGAAGTAGTTTTTTCGGTATCATATTAAAAGCATACGGCCACCTAATTTATCGGAACATGTCCATATAAATTCGTACGATTTTCGGTTCAATTCATATCCATACGTGTCTTAAAAGTGAGCCTGTAAGCATAATTTTGGGAATCAAAAGTGTTTGGCAATATAAATGTAAACAAAACTGCCTTGGAAGGTGTATTCTGCAAGAGACATTCCGGAGTGTGACCCAAGGGACTGACCTTGGTCCACATGGTTCGTAGTAGCGAGACGATAATTGACCCAGTAGCCCAAATGAGATGAAAAAGTGAATGGAGAGGGAGGAAAACAAAAAAGACACAGTGTTAGATTTTCGTATCGGACTCCTCCTATTGGATGTGAACTATGAAGGTGTACCGGTTGCGTGTGGGCGTGTCAGGAATCCCGAGAATCCGCAGCGAAAATATGTCGGCTGATGGGAACAGTCTCGTGTTACGTGCCCTTTCTCGTGCATATCGCACGTGATGAACTTAAGAACTTACTTTCGGCCATACGTACCACCGCAGATACTTCTATATCTCACGTCACTAGCTGTTATTCATGCTAAAAACATTCAAAATATTTATTGGTTGAACAGAAGCGAAAAGTTTTAATTATTTATTATATAATTCATTCATTTCCTACGTACGTATTAGTTTTGAATCTTTGATTACGTAGTAAAAATACGTACGTAGTAAAGTAAAAAACGTACAAATTTGATAACGAAAAAGAACGCAATACGTATATCTTTCTTCGATAATGGAACGACATAATACTTGTACATACCTAGAACGGTATATCCTTAGAGTATAAAGTTAAGTGATTCTGAAGTGATTAGAATAATGCTGGATCTAATGATATAATACAGTTATCTTACCATCCATCTACATATTTCCGCATATCTTCTTTCCAAGAAAATATCTGGTTCGCTGCCCATATGATAATCTGTAGCATAAGAGAGTGAGAAAAATTAAATATAGTATAAGTGGTACGATTGCACAATATTTGCTAAACCAGATAGAGAGTTTATACAATTTTGTAGCCATAAATGTCATTTATGAACCCCTTATGTGCAGATTATTTTGGCTTATTGCAGTTCTGACAGTTTAGTATCAACTCGATACTTCATTTCAATGGACTCATAGCTTGTAAACATATCTATATATTTATTTATTTACATATTAGATTTAGATCTTGAGTAAACGATCTATTTAGCATGTTTCTACGTGTTAGTCTCGCATTCCTATGCAACAAAAATGTCGTTACCCTGGTTTCGCGAATTGTTTTGATTTTCCCTCGGGGATATCCAAGGTGAACTCCTTGATTAATCAGCGGTATGATTCGGTGGCGTAGCTACAGAGCGTGCCAGAGAAAATTCTTGGTTACAGTAAATGTGAAATATAGAAAGTTTATCAAGTTAAGTTTGAATCAAGGGCATGTTCGACAGGAATTGATCAAGTTTCATTTCAAAGAGGGATTCCAAAACGAAAATGATTGCAATTAATTTTTGGCTTATAATTGTAACTTAAATATTATACGAAAATTAAATTTACCCTGATTTCTTCTAATTAAATAAACCAATGAAAGAATTTAATGTTGTTATTTGACGTTGAATGTTTATTAAAACATTTGTCTTTCGAATTACGTTGCACATATTTAATTCAGTGCAGGATGTTATTCTATTAGGTCTGAGAAGGTAGAAAAAAATCCATGAACATTGCGAATAATAATTAAAAAATTCCTCTCCTAATGATGCATTCCTTTTCATTCAAACCCATCTAAAACAATAAACTTTAATGAAAAATATCAATGACATACAATAGCCCAGTAAAGATAATGAGTCCTTTTATTATTTTTAGAATTTTAAGTTAAAGAAATCATATATTTAATTTTTGGTTTTTTTATGCTATGGCAAAAAATTTGCGATTTTTAAATTTATTGAAGACCGAATGTCAATATTGCGTCTCAAGCTTAGGGTGTGGAAACGATGTCGTGTGAAATGAGGTGGTATTCTACCGATACATTTTAAGTCAAAAAGTAATTCACTTGTCAACTGAATTTCGCCTTTACATTTTAAGATTCCAAGGCTCCGCATAAAAATCAGTGAGGAACACCCTTTGGGTGGAGGTGATGTAAATATATAAAAAGTCAATACATTTTATAGAGGTGGATAAAAAATAGATATCGAACTTAGATTTTTGACGAAATTAGAAAAATCCTTTAGTTTGAAGGATTTTAAAGTATGATTTTGACGTTCGCTCTAATAAGTCAAGATGAAGAGATTGGGGATATAAAAAGACCAGACATCAATTTTTAGAAAAGTACGAATTAAATGAGACTCTTTTCTCATCAAATTCAATTATTCATTTATTCTGGAACAACCACTTTTTTTAAAGGCTCATCAATACCCTTATCCTGCTTCCTGATAATGAAATCCTGCTAACATATGCTAAGTTTTCATCGTATTAGTGTAGCAAGTGAAACATATCTATTTAATGCTATATAAAACGAAGATATCGCTTTAGGTAAATGCTAAAATTCTATTTGTGCTTCGAATATTTTATAACTTTACAAGACATAATTTATCTTGAAGTGAATTTTTCTAATAGTTTATCATTTTGACGTTGCATTCTTATATCGCATTAAACTTGTTCATGAAATAACTATAAAATTCATTGGTGAATTAGTTAAGATGTTAAGCTACTGGTAATAACAGTAAAGTAAGAATGAAGACGCATCTGATGCTATACTAGCAGAGAGAATGTAATAATAAAGATATAATTGAATCTATTTCCCTTTGATAATTCAGATTGCAAGGCCTTTTGACTACAATGCATCGAAATCTGACTAAATATGTGCATATTTCATTTTACTATGGAATCTTACTATAAAGCCATTCATTCTATACACGTACACGCTTTGGAAGTAAATAATCGCTTGTCCATCCACAAGTTTCCCCTTCAGCGTTGCATAATCAGATAATCCACGTGAGGATAGTGCGTTATATTCCCACTTTAATATCTCAGTTTAAATTAATCTGCATCGTTGATTTATGAAATGCATATTAAACCAGTCGACCAATAGGCGATGAGTATATCCAATGCAACAGTTAATGTTCACAGTTTAAAATTAAAAATGCGAATAATAAACTGAAGCGATCGTTTATGCAAAAACGGTTTACAGTTATAATTCCTGGGAAACATCTGCAATCGTTTGTAAGCGAATCATTTCCACTCGGAATAATTACTTCGCAGAAGCGTATTTCGAAAGATGCTGGGGTCGGATGAGATAGGAATGGGAAGAAATAGATCGGTGGATGAACTCTTAACATTGAAGGAAATGTTGGCACTCACGCATTCCCTTCACGACAATTCCACGCACGTGGGAGAAGAAAAGAGGTTTCCTCTGCCAAGTTATTTCTCGAACCATTCCAAATCGCAGAAGGAAGCATACCGTTGTCACGGGATGATACGTGGCGAATCCGGTTTCTCGTATGACGAAGAAACTGGAGTCATAGTCACACATGATAGGATCGCTTTTATTTATAACTTATAGCCGTTGCGTTGGTTCTTCTAAATTTTCGTATTTTGCAAGCTGGTCCTCTTTATCTATATTCATTGATACCAGCGTGATTTTTTTACATCAAAGACATCGCTTTTAGCTAAAATATATATTTTTCTAATTTCTCTGCAGATATTCTTTCTAGTCCTTTATAAGTTGAGAAGAATCCTAAGATATTATAATTATCAATTTAGAAGTTTTAGGGCGATAATAATCTTAATGGTCCCATGATTATGCGAAATATATATCCATTTCTTTACTTTGAATGGTGATTATAAAAGTTAGATGTATTTTTACAGACGGAAAGATGCTAATGAGTTATTGAGATAAAAAATTAATTAGTCACTTTATTTGAATTATTACTAATATACAATGTTTATGGATTTAACTTAAATTATAAGGTAAGCGCGAATAGAATCTTTTTTAATAGGAATTATTTTCAGCCAGTTTTGAAAGGCGGGTTCACGGACTTGTGGCTCTTTTCTTTTTACAGTTTAAAATCCCGAAATATTTATTTTTTGGTAGAAGTGATTTTGATTAATTTATTTTCTAAAATTATTCAATCAAATAATGAATCTATTTTATTTAATTATTGTATTTAATTAGCCAGCTATAGCCCATTTTCAATTACATAATTTTAAATAAACATTACATGTCTATAACATAATGTATTATAATCATGTAGCTTAGCCATGGCAGATAAAGCTTCAAAATACACTTTTCTTAAGTAAACGATAGAATTTTTACGTACTTGTTTCCATTAATGAGAGATGTATACAATACAACCAATATCCTTAAGATGTAATTTATCTTATGTACTTAAAAAAAATTTGACCTCTAAGAATATATCCCAATATTCTGAAGGATTTAACCTTAAGATGTATTTCTCGACTCAATAACAATTTTGGCCTCCAAGAATATATTCCATTTGCTTAAGAATTTTTCATTTTACGGAACCTTCAAGTGAACGAGCGACAATTCAATCTCATGTCATTCGGCGCGTGCCATGCTTTTCGACTTCATTTGTTTCGCGTCGCAATGGCGTCCGTTGGATTGTTTCCATCCGGGAGAAAGGAGATCTTATCCAACGGAGCGGAAACGAAGTACGCTTCAGACTATTTCCAGAGACATTCACCAACGATACACTTGCGCTCAATCCGCGGATACTTTCTCTCCATAATTAGTTCGGGAGGCGAAGTCTGCAAAAGGGAATGGATGGACCATTTGGCGGCTGATTGATTCTTTGAGAGGACCTTTCGTAACCTGAGAATTGCTATATTATTGCATCAAAGGCACAATTTGCGACAGCGATGACTCAATTTAGGTTAAACGAAATCCTATTCGTATGATAAATTAATTTTATGATTGGGTTAGATGAAATATGCTGAAAAAGTTATTAAGAAATATGAATCGGTAATCGTGAAACATCTTAGGTCGATATATTTTTAATGATAAAAAAACTCAAAGGTCTAATTAGAAGATAAATTAACTAAAATGTTTTGTTAATTTGGGAATAATCTATTTTTAAAATTATGAATGTCTTTTGTTACGTAAATATTATTAAGTAACATATTTATTACATAGGTATAATTTGATCGAATGATGTATCGCAATATTTTTTACGTGTAACTATATACTACGTTTATATAGAATGATTTAGATGAATTCATCAATAACTGAAAAAAATATTTTGTTCATAATAAATCGCTCAAGAATTTGATTTTATATTTAGAGTTTTTATTACCTACAGCTATCAACCATTAAAACAGAATCGGAAGTAAATAATGCCCTTTTCATTTTCTTATGTTTTTTTATTCCTTTATTAAGCTTAAATTGATTTAGTATTATCAACTTTGGTTATTGCACGATCAGTAGCCACTCTTTTAGGTATTACATACTCGTGATATTGAGTAAATTATTTTAGATCTGACTTCAGTAATTGAAAGCTCAAATCACTCGGAAGCATTTAAGATAAGAACAATCTATCTGGAATTTCAAGCGGTGATTTCTAATGTTTTTTATCTTGGGGATTGCGTTTGAAATTTTGTCATTACAAATTATATATGTTTTTATGTTCCCACTAACGGTTTCTTTTAAAAATGAATAACTAATAATCACTTTCTGCGCAGAAATACACAAAAGATTGCAAATTTTCATCAGTTTCGATTTAATACCTACTAATATTTATTTAGCGTTGTTTTAAATAAACAGCTTCTTTATTTTCAAGGCAAATCTAATTCATCTTTAGGAATGTGAAGAGTATTCAAACAAATGTTTTAACTCAATATTTACTGAATTTGATAAATTTTTTCTCATAATTCATAAAATGTATGCCAAAATAATATTTATTCATTTGTTAGTACATTGATGTAATTTTATTTACATTAACCCTTTACGGAAATCGATTTACTGAGTTAACGATATATCTTTTACTCAGGTACGTATTTAAGTTTAATTTAATTAGAAAATTCTCGAGAAATTGAAGCCGATAGAATTACCTACTTAGAATTTCCGGTGATTTCATTGTTGATTGATTGGCGTTACTAAAAGGAAGAGAATCTTCCGTCATTGCCCATTAGTAAGAAAGCCTTCTGACCTTTGGAGATGGAATAACGATTTCCTTTCCCGCAAACCGATTTTCCTTCATTTCAAATTCAAGGGATCCTCAATCTTTTTCTAATGAGCGACTCATCAATAAGAGGATACTGTTTGGAGCGTTGCTAATCACGGCATTGCTTACCCTTTCAAAGAAGAGAGAAGCTATTATCCCTTTGGCCGATACTTAATTGTTGGGGATCCCTGAGTGGTCCCTAAGCGGTGGAGGAAGGTCCGAATTTCAATGTCTATGAGAGTGTAACTGTATCCTCCTAAATTCCAGATGAATTTTGTAACAAGGATATAACGATCATTATGTTCATTATGCTTTACACTTCACTGTTTATTTTGTAAAAATGCTTATTTTCTTTGAATTGACTACCGTATCCATTATATTTCCTTTGTTACCCTAGGTGGCACGCCACAGCGCATAGTTAACTTCATCATTATTACCATCCTCTTCATGCAATGAGCCAAAGGTTATATTTGAATTGAACTTAAATATTCGTGGCATGCAATTCTTCTGTATAATTGTTTAATTTTCCAAAAACTTACTCAATTTTTCCTAATAATAGACTAATTCTATATCAATTTTTTGTTGTTATTATAAGCTACTATTTAGTTTAGCGAAGATATGTCAATTCCTTATTGCTCATTAAATGTTATCAAAAGTAAGGTAATTCAAACTAAAGAAAAAATTCATGCCCAAATTCTAAGTGATTGTTTGAAGTAAATGTTCAAGTGTAAATGAATATCCATTGTTTTACTTAAAAATTGTTATTTGGAAATGAAACAAGAAGTAAAACTTTAATCGATAAAAATCAATGTATATGCAGTTTATTTGATTTGGCTGAATCAAGGCATTTCTTTCATTCGATTGTTTTTTTTTTATCGTGAAAAATAGTTTAAGAATATCATACAGCTGTACCCTTTAGTTTGATACTATAAATGGCAATTTTATTGATTTTTGATGAAAAATTATGAAAGAGTGCAATTTTTGTAGATATCAATTTCCTTCTGTTACTACACTATGTCTTGCGGAACTAGTATTGTATAGAATTAAGCATTTATTATTGTTCATAAAAACCTCGGTTACATCTTTTTCGTTTTCCATAATGTTAAAATGATTTTTTAATAAGGACATAACAAATAACTCGTTATCAGTTCCATTATCCTCTTCGATAACTCTCTTATTTTTTGAAGAAAGAGTATCGTAAGGAGCAAGGAAACTGCGTGAAGTAATTTAATAAATTAAATTTTTTTAAATATATGAGTTCATTTTTTCATCATCAGAAGCTACCGCTGAAACAGTAAAATTATTCCGTTCTAAGTAGTATTGCAATTAACAAAAGCAATAACGGACGAGAAAAAATACGTCCCGTCTGACGGGACCGGTAACTGAACCCGGATCACCGTATTTCCGCTACCTTACTAAATGTATTACGTAGACCAGACTTGTTCAACCCGGAGACCCTTCTAAACCAATTCAGGCCGACTGTGATGCGTAAACTGAAAATAAATGAACGTTGCAACTGAAATAGTATCCAAAATCAAAATAGTATCAAAAAATCCTGTTCCAAAATACTAAGGCAGTATTGTCTCACGGAATAATAGGCGACACTTGTGCGTAGGTCCGTTTTTCTAAAAATTATTCCGTTTTTAGCGGATAAAATAAGATTTTTAGCTTATTTGGGCCATCTAAAATCGCGGTGAATTTACGATAGAAATGATTATTAAACATATCAATGAGTTTTTTTAAGTTTTATAACAAGATAAACAAGGTGTACAGCGATATAAAATAAAGGCACAATATTCTAATATTCTCAGGTTGATATCGCATTAATATTCATAACATAACCCATTAATCTCATAATATCTGGCTTAAAAGGCTATTATTTATTATTTCTTAGAATATTCTTCGTTCATGTAATATTTTCCGCAGTGCTTATCGGAAAAAGTCGACTATAAGAAACAGTATTTCTACTAAAAATTTTAACAATTATATAGCTTTATATATTATATAGCTAATATTCGCATTATACATAAAAAGGTGGGTAATAATGAGGTGCTAACTTCTGCCATTGATCTATTTTTCGAGCAGTAGAGACGAATCGGTTTAA
The DNA here is from genome assembly GCA_020796165.1 of Pantala flavescens. Classification (NCBI taxonomy): domain Eukaryota; kingdom Metazoa; phylum Arthropoda; class Insecta; order Odonata; family Libellulidae; genus Pantala; species Pantala flavescens. The sequence goes on along the minus strand of CM036886.1, from coordinate 11,750,238 downwards.
GGTCTAAAGTTACTCATTTTGATTTTATCACTTAATATTGGGTAATAAGACACAAATGTAAAGTCCTTGGATGATAACTTTTATTAAAACTAAACCATAATTTACATCACAAGTACAACATTTTAAACTTATTCGTACATTGTATTTGGGTATTTATTTCCCCTTATAGGCTGTATGTCTTATTCATTATCTATCCACACGTTGAATAAAACACCATCTTCTGCTATCGTTCCTTAAATACAATCCTCTCCGGATACAGGTTAAAGAAGTACCTGAAATTCAATTAAAACAGAAATCAAAAATTGTACTTATTCCTTGGTTTATACCGGCTTCATTCAAGGGCCCATTAGCATCAGCAATATGGACTTGCAGAGTTGATGCGCCTTCTAAAAAGAGCTGGAAATGGGAATTGTAAAATGATGATTTCAGTATTTGGACATCAGCCTTGGATCTTATTAATTTGTGTTAGTTATAGAATTTGGAGGGATTAACCCTTAATAACATGCATGTGTATGAAAAAATTACGAAATGAATACCTTGCGGCAACAACTCCAGGATTTATGCAGCCTTATCCAACACCATGTATTGCAGAACCTTGTACATTGGATTAAGAAGAATCTAATGGCAGAATTGCATTGTAAGTGGCACCGAAGCGATCCATGAAATAATGAAGGAGGTTAACCATTAAAACTGACCATGAATTTTAAGGTGGTAAAACTATTGTCCATGGCAACCAAAGAATTTGAATAAACAACAATAAGTACAGCCACTTTATGAGGGTGATGGTGAAATCATTACATTTTGTAAAGTGCCACTGAGGAAATACGGAAGGCATTGAAACTTTTTTGTTGAAGAAGAGTATTGGAATCGATGAAATGTCAGCAACTCTGACTAATGGTTCACGAGAAATCAACATGAATACCTGTGCAGGAAAGAAGATGATACAAACTTTTACTGATTAAATGATTATTAATGAGCAATTATGGCAAAACCAGTGAATCGACTATCATGAGCAACCTGATCAGAAAAAGGATCAAAACTAAAAGACAACGTATATGGTCCATGCAATTATGCTCGAAAAAAATTAAAAAATCAAACCTTAGGTACAGCCTGAGAAAGTTTCCTTGCTGGTGAGGCAAGCTGCAAAACGTTTTTGAGGATCAATGAAAAGAAATCGAAGGAAAATCTCAATCCTTTTGTAACACGATGGTTCAGGGGAACGCTGGAGATAAAATAGAAATGCATAGTAACACAAATAAGTAGTACTTAGTGGATCCAAATGTAAGATGCATCAATCAGAAAAAAAGATTGAGTCTATTCATAGGCAAAATAAAATACTTGATACAGTTATACTTGAAGATTAATTGCTGTGAAGATACCCAGAAGATCATAAGGAATAATATAGTTAACAAATAAGGATAGTAAATAAATCTAGTAAGATAGAGAATTATGACAAATATACTGAAAGATGATTTTCATCTTTCTAATTACCCATAACATTGTTTCCAAGGTAAACAATATGTGTTATTTTTCTATAGCACCAACCCGTCACCACTATATATGTTGACTATCAATCCATCCTTTGATTTCAGCAGCATAAATGGTGAAATCTTAAGTGTTGGAGGTTAGACTGTATTCTGTAAAATACTAGTTAAAACTATAATAAACAGAAATTTTAAAGCGTTGAGAAGATATTCATACTCACAAAATTAATATGCATTATGAATTAAATCCAAAACCAAGGCAAGGCTGCAATCCATTCGGTATTTTCGTTATAAACTCTTCAGAAGATATTGAAAGTACAGTGTTAACTAGAGCTAGCGATGTCATATATAAGTACGGTAGAACTACTTTAAATCGTTATCAATACTAAATTGCAATCTATCGCGAGCCCTACCGTATTATCATTGACTTAGTAACGTTTATAATTACCAAGGAAAATTTCATTCATTCTTTGTCAAGTTAAATGTTTAAAAAATAAGATTTCATTAAATTTGGTTTCCCGCATAAACATTTTGCTTGGATCTGATTGGCTGATAGAAATACCACCGCTGTCAGTGCAGGCGCTGTATTCTTAAATTGTTATAAATTTTGTTCCTTGACGGATCGCCGATTGAATACCTTTGAAATTCCTCTCCTCTTTTACGTCGACCGCGCACAATGGCGGTTTTCTCGATTTCGGAAATATAAGCAGACGATACGTTATGAAAATGGTTTTTTTGTTCGGTAAGACTCACGTAGTAGAGAAAAAGTCATAATAAATACTAATCTTCATGTAATTTTAATCGTTAACGATGGACATCTTGTTCATTTTAAAAAAACTAATTTCAATTTTAGAATCCCAGCGGTAACAGTCTCGCGTCCCAACTCCATTACGCATATATCACTTTTCCATGCAACCTCGCCGTGATCACATCGCTCGCGTCAACAATTGTTAAAAATAGCTAAAATAAAGGTTTAAATGCATAGCAGAGGCTATCAGCATCCCAACTCGAATTATGAATCCACCACGGAGTGTTCCGTTACCAGAAACCGCTTCGGAATCTTTAATATGAAGAGCAATGCAACAATATTTCAAGAGTCCATATGCTTGGTGCAACGTTAGCATTGGCTCAGTATGATCCGGGCTTGATATTGAAACTTAACATACGTCCCGAGGTAATGGAATGTAGTTTTTCGTTCATCGTCTCGTTTGGAAGCTATGAGTTGTCGAAAAATTCTAAGCAAATTTTGTAAACACGGTCGGAGAGCGTTCGAAAAATTTCCAATGCGACTTACCTCAATGTTTTTCTTGAACCGGCTTTCCTCACTTAAACTACACTCCAAAGACGAATCCACAATCCTTTGTAACTGCCGAATGGTAGAAAAGCCTGCATGAGCTCCAGTAACTTAGCACTTAACACAGTAATTCGTTCACAGTCTACGAGAATTTTTAGCCACCAAGTTGATAGGGAACGGCGACGCACTACGCAACTGGATATCAGAGCCTCGTGAACGGAATAAGGACGGGATTGATTTCAATACATTGCAAGTGAAATTTTCTCACTTCTGTTTAACATCGCGGACGAACTTTGCTCGAAATGCATGCGTGCCGACTGACGCCGGAAAGGGAGCACTTCTTCTCCCTCTATTGGCATTCCGTTTACTCATGTCAAAAAAAGACGATCTACTTTCTATTCTAAACCCTCTGTTTTAAGATGAAGACCAAGGCTGTTTCGTTTTTCCGAGAAAACGTATCGCTCAGAATGTTCGTCATTTGCGAACAGGAATGAAGGGAAAAGGGGCGACGGCTTCGGGTAGTATATGAAAATAAGGAATAGTTTCCCAAGTAGATGAATGAAGGGTAAAAAATGTGAATAAAAAGTAATTTGCAGATGAATTTTATTGAAGCAATAGCGTCAGATACAACATAAACGTTACATTTCATTCTAACAATTGCATTAAAGCTAAGGTGCTATTTCCCATTTCTAGAAGTCTGTCTGTCGTGCCGTCTGTCCGCATCCGGGAAGAAACCGTCCTGCCTGCGTTATCCTTATGCCTCTGAAATCGTTCGTTCTTCAAGTACTCTTCAGGGGAATAACTCCTCGCATCTTGAAAGAAAGTAAAAAAAGGAACGCAATATAAACTCACCGTGACATCGTCTAGCTATACTCATCATGAGAATAAAAAAAAGCTTTAGCATTATACAGACAGAGTGTAGAATATCCGTCGCCATTTCAGAGCCAGTTGCTCCTGGCGAGGGCGCTTCTTCACTCTGAATTGGAAGATTTGCTGATCCTCGGTTCTTCCTGAGAAAGAATGGAACCTCCGATGCATTTTGCAACTTCCAATATATACTGACATTTCAAATAAATATCATCCCTTCCTTCATTCGTCCGACAGCTATCGGTGAGATTCAGTTAAACTTGGAGGTTGTATGGATCATTGAATTGTTAAAGGGACACAGTGATCGCTCTCTGGATCAGCTTTGAAATAATATTGACTGGAGGTTACAGAGAACGTATGAAATCCATACATCTTTATGAAAGAAAAGGAACGGCGTGGAAGGATGTTGATACAAAACATTTTAGTTTTTCAGAATGGGTCTCTCTCTCAAGTCTTGATAAGATGACATTGTTGCAAGAAGTTAGTAAATTGGACAACTATGGGTTCCTGTCAGGCTTTGTGTCTTAGATGCTGTGAAAGAGGAGAAAGGCTTACAGTGGTTTTGTCACTGTAACTCACCCTTGAAATGTCCTTAATTATTGAAATTTGATTGAATGTTTCACGTCACGCAATTAAACGTTGGCTCCTTTCCTGCCTTTGGATATAGAATTGAAATTTTGCTGTTCTAGGATGTTGAATAATGCACAGTCCCCTAAGGAAATCAATTATTACATTATCTTAAATTTACTGGAATTCAAACAGATATATTGCATCGTTATTCAAAGAATATTGCCTATAGATTATTTATACCTATGCTCATTACATAGCTGGTAAATAGTGATAGTGTTCGAGCAAGGACTGCATGACAAACACTTAATTGCCTTCATTCTGAGGAAATTGTCAATCATATTTCAAACGCTAAAACTGCCTTGTTTTTCTGCAGAAACATTGTGCATATGCTCCCTGTCCATCTTCCTGGAAGACCTCAACTCTCCTCTTCTAAGAGTGAGTGTCTCCTAATCAGGAGTTTTGTAAAATTTGTCTTATTTTCTTTTTAAAAGATGCTCACAATTTTTATATATTGTCATGCAGAACGTTGTAACCTGAGCGCAAGATGCAATTAGTATAAAAGAAATAGTATTGCACCGGTTTATAGGGAAACTACTAAATAATGCTTCATTTTTTTCCTACACCTTGCAAAGCCTCAGTCAATCCAAAAATGTACTGCATTGTAAACCGATGGACGAGGAAACGAGTGGTAGAGAGACGAAAAAATGGTTAACCCAGCAGGGAAAGAACAAAAACTGTAAAAAGAACTGAGACTTATACCAGTGAAGGCCGCTTCATTCTTTCCATGTGAACTGATGACAGTTTAGCAAAGCGAGAAACTATTTTCTCTATAGTCAAACGTGAAACCGTCCACTGATGATCCATCGTCGTTTATTTATCATTAACTCGTTCGATTTGTGATGGTAATTTCTAGGAATGAATGGCCAGTTTGAGGCTCACACTATTTATAAACAAATGTTAGCAAGTAATATCATAAGCCCATTTCCCAGGCTTCTCCTTAACGATAATATTAAACAAATACTCACGAAACGCAAACGTCACTCTAATGCTTTCACTGCAAAGGAAAGGAAGTAGAAGATCCATTCGGTGTAGACAATCACTCCACTCTCCCCTGGCCCGTATCTTTTCTCGATGAAAACCGCATCCTAAAATTGAAAGAAATCGAATTAATTAAAGAGGAACATGATTCATAGTTTAAGGATAAACCGTATATGATCCGTGGCTCGAACTCTTCAAAAGTTCGGCATAAACCAAAGCAAGTGGTGGCCTATAAACAAGGTTCAATGTGGCGCACAAGAGTTGCAAATCGTTATGAATGCGAAAAAAATATCCATCGGGTATGAACTGGATATGAAATACCTTGGTAAAGCTTCAAATGAGAAAGAATAACTCAAAGAAACTGTTCATCCACTTTAAAGTTGAAACATTAAGAATTAACAATATTTGATCTCCCGCTTAACAATTATCTCGATCCTGATTGGCTGATAGAAATACCACCGCTGTCAGTGCAGGCGCTGTATTCTTAAATTGTTATAAATTTTGTTCCTTGACGGATCGCCGATTGAAATTCCTCTCCTCTTTTACGTCGACCGCGCACAATTTTTTGTGCGCGGTCGACGTAAAAGGTCGCGGCGGTTTTCTCGATTTCGGAAATATAAGCAGGCGATACGTTATGAAAATGGTTTTTTTGTTCGGTAAGACTCACGTAGTAGAGAAAAAGTCATAATAAATACTAATCTTCATGTAATTTTAATCGTTAACGATGGACATCTTGTTCATTTTAAAAAAACTAATTTCAATTTTAGAATCCCAGCGGTAACAGTCTCGCGTCCCAACTCCATTACGCATATATCACTTTTCCATGCAACCTCGCCGTGATCACATCGCTCCCGTGGACAGATGTTTAACTGTAATTAATTTCAAATAAAGAACCTAGAACGTGAGTTACAATCAACCGAAATCGGACAATTGTGTCTTGACGCGATGATCCAACAGTAGAAACCGCTGCCGATATTCGTAAAATAAGTGCATTCCAAAATAGTTTCCGATCTCATATGCATGATAGAACGCAGGAGAGGTAGCGTTCGCTCGACATCAATCCCATTCAAGCTCATTGCTAATAATTAAGACGAATCTAAGGTGACGACGATCTCCGTGTACGTTCAACGACGGTTCGGAACAATGTGAAGGTAAAACTCTCGAAGCAAAGTTTTGTAAACACGGGCTAAGGTCGTTGAAAATATTTTCTGATGGGACCCCTTTTCTTACCTGCATGGTTCCATCGTTCCTCACACGAAGACTTTCTGCTTCTCACCCTCGCGTGACGTATTCAAAACGCTTTACCCACTTCACAACTACCAAAACTTTTGTGTGTTGCGATAACCACAGAACACAACTTTATGGTCACGATCACTTTATCCACTTGTAATCGAGTAGATTTCTATGCAGCAATATCCATAGGAAGATACGAATTAAATCGGAAGAAGTCACTCGATCTACAGAATCCAAAAACGTACCCTGCTCACAGGAAATCCCGCAAACTAATGCCAGTACATAGAGAGACGAAAGATTGCTTTGCCCTCTACCGGAATTCAGTGTAGAGTAATTTTTTTGTGACAACGAAACGATGAACGTCGATGGCCTCTTACTCTTTCTTAAGTCGCCGAGGTTTATGGAGCAAATAAATGCGTATGCAATCCGTACATTCTAAACTCTGTTTACTATCGAATTAACGGAGTAACTTTAGGGAAACAGACGGATCAGGTGTCCTTATTATCTATTATTGAGAATACTTGGGATGAGAATGATATAAAATCGGGATGATTTCAAGGAGTAGAGGAAAGCGAGAAATAGTTACCGCGGCATATGGGTAAAGAATTGTACGATTGAATTTAAGACAATGTAGTTGGCACTCTAAGCAATTAGTAGTGATTGGAAATTTTTTTTGTATCGTTTTCAAAGCAGAAGGTTGGATCTAAATATTTTGAGACAGGCTCGGTTGCTAGAGGACATTTCTCGCTTAAAATAAAGAAAATTGTCCTGAGATAGATTCTACAATCGTACTTTTCGTATAAGTTGGAATAAACGTAGCAATATTTTTACTTTAAATATCAAAATTTATTTCCTACAGCTTATAATAGCCAAGTACCAAAATGGGGGTTAGGTGATTAGGTGGATAATTCTACCCTTGATTGTGTAGTCGAGCATAAGAGTCGACTCGGGTTAAAGAACTGAAACACTTTTAAACTTAAAGCTTAAAAACACACCTTGAATAGTGGGTAATATAAAGTAAATCCAATAAGAATACATTTTATTGAAACTGTTTCATGATTAACATAGCAAGTTCTAAATGTCATCCTTCTTAGTTCTTCTTATGTGGGTTGTCTTTCCTCCTTGTGGTAGTTTTTCTTGTGGTGACGAATTATCTATCCTCTTGTTGAATAGACACCATCCTGAGCCATCGTTCCTTCAGTGCATTACTGTCCTCAATAGGCGTAAGAAGTACCTGAAACTAAAGTTGAAGGTGCATGAGACGTTGCAGTATTTCCTTGGTTTTCGCCGACTGATTGATAGCCACTTGATATTGTGGATTTAAACGTAGAGTTAACGTTCATTTTCCAAAAAGTTACAAAATGGGATTGGTAAAAACTTGGTATCGGTATATGGACATTGGCAACAAGGCTTAGAGAGAGTAACGAAACCAAATTAAGTTTTGATATCTGTAGAATTAGCAGGGAGTAAGTTACACGTGCAGCCGTGTAACACCGAATACGAAAACTCTGTTACCAGCAGTAAAACATTATGATACACAATTTTCTGCGAGGTAGAAGCATGTCCAGGAGTGAAGAAGCCTTCTCCCCCACAATGAACTGCAGAACCTGCTAAAGTAAAATATAATGAACTGTAACATGTCCTGTGAGCAATCCATGTGAATCACTGTGCGGAGATGAGGATGGGCAGAGTTTCCTCCGATAATCTATGGAGATTATTTGAATTTGCATTAAGTTGAATTGAGTAAAATTAATAAACATGATAATGAAAAGAGACCTAACAAAATCTTGCCATAATTAATGTACAAACGTCGTTTCCTTAGATGGATTTCAAAGTTGGAGGAGGGTTATTATATATGTATAAAGCTGCTTTCCTAAAATTTGTGTCTTGAAGAGTTGATGTTATAGCGAAAATTAAAAGTCACTTAAAGATAACATATAATGCAACTCGACCATAAGGGATTATACCGCTGCAAAGGAACGTATGCTCTACGATTCATATTCATCCACAACAATTAGATGAGGAGAATTTTCCAGAGATGCTCCAGAGTAATATTAAGACCAACAAAATGAATTGTTAGATGCCAATGCAGGTAAAGAAGAGCTGCAGCGCTGATATAATTCTGTTCATGAAATTAAGCGTGCTAGAGAAAGAAAGGAGGATTAGAAGGAAACACAGGAATGAAACAATGCATATCCTGCACATGCTAGCAGGGGATCAGTTATCATGTTCTTTATGGAACGCAACGTGGTCAATTAGGGTTCCAAAGTAAGAAGTTACCTCTAAACTCCGTGAAATTATGCTCGAAGAAAATCAACCTACCAAGCCTTATATGCAGCCTGAGGTACATTCGTTGCTGGTGTGGCACGTTTGAATGGTGCAGTTGAAAGGAGAACTCCATCCTTTTGGAGCACGGTTGTCAGGCGAACGCTGGAGATGAAAAAGAAATGCATGGCGAGACACACGGATTAAAGTTAGAGTAAACAACAGCATGAGAAATGATCTAGAAAATAAGAACAGTCCCTACAGAGATAGAATGAATGTAGAAGTATCATATTCGAATGTACATTGCTTGGAAAATCTAGAAGGAATATTAAACTAAGCCAAAGAGGGGAGGGTGTTTATGTCGATAACATAGAGAAAGATAGTAAATGTAGTGAATAATCGTTGTCCTTCTCGTGTTTCTTAATGCTCTTTCCTTATTAGTTAGGTAAAAGTAAAACTTGCTAGAATTTCTTCAACATTTTCCTTGACAAAATCTTCCTTTGCAAGACTATATTTGTTGTTTATAAAGGCATCCCTTCTCTCCATTACTTCAAATAAAGTATATTTAGAGTTGCAGGTTCATCTTTATTCTGAGAAAATACTGTGTAATTCCAATGTTTGAAACAGTTAAAACCTTGAGAAGGTATCGATACTCACATATTCCAGTGTATTCTTAAGATCTTCCTATACCAAAGGAAGGTGTAAAGGGTCGAAATCGATTCGGCACAGTCTTCTCACGGATAGGCAGCTGCACATTCTTCAAATAGAAGGCATCCTAAAATAAAAATGATATCATCATTGAAGTGAGAGGCAAAAAATCAGGAGATGGCATTGTCCTCCTACTGACACACTGTCAAACCTACTCGATTGTTTACTAATCGTGTAATTGAGTAATTTTGACCCAAACTGTTCCTAAGTTGTTGAAAGTAAAACTAAATTATAGCAAGCGATGTCCCATATAAGTATCGTAGAACTGCTTTAAATCGTAATCAATACTAAATTGCAATCTATTGCGAGCTATATTGTATTATCATTGACTTAGTAACGTTCGTAATTACCAAGGAAAACTTTATCCATTCCTTGTCAAGTTGAAAGTTTAAAAAAGAAGATTTCGTTAAATTTGGTTTCCCGCATAAACATTTTGCTTGGATCTGATTGGCTGAGGGAAATACCACCGCTGTCAGTGCAGACGCTGTATTATTGAATTTTAAGCAAACTATTTCTTTATACAATCGCCGACTGATTACCTGCAAATTTCTCTCTTCTTTTACCAGGACCGCTGGTAATGACGGTTTTCTCGATTTCGGAAGAATTAGCGGACGATACATTATGAAAATAGTAAATGTTGCCGGTAAGACTCACGTAGTAGGAAAAAAGTCATAATAAAATCTAGTCTTCATGTAATTTTTATCGTTTACGACACACCTTACCTTTAGTTCTAAAAATCTAATTTCAATTTTAGAATCCCGGCGGTAACAGTCGCACTTCCCAACAACGTTACGCATATCTCACTTCCCTCCTGCACCTTGCCGTGTTCACGTCGTTCCCATCACCAGTTTTTAATTTAGCTATATTTAATGTTTAGAGCACATAAATGATGTTGCAAATATTCCATATCAAAACTTAATGCGACGACGCAGTGGTCTGTTAATGTACGCCACTATTGATTTGCGATAATCACTACATTTCCACAATATATTACCAGTAGTTTTGTATGGTACAATGGTGGTAAGCTGACGTACACTCGATATCACTTCGATTTAAGTTCAATACTTATTCTCAGGACAGTTAAGGTGAGGGCGATAGGAAATCTTGGTGGTCGTTCACCGTCGGTTCGAAACAATGAGCGGGTAAAATTCCCGAGGTGAATTTTCGTAAACACGGGCGTTGGAAATATTTTTGGATGGGTCTTCCTACCTTAATGTTTCATTTAATCCTCGTTCTTCACTGGAAGCTCTTCTGCTCACCATCACATGACAATGCTTCACTCGGCCAAAAAGCCAAATCTCTTAAGTCTTATATGGGCACCGATAACTGCTTAACACAAATATTCGGTCTCAATCACTTTTCCTATGAAGATGTTTTTACGCCGCAATATCGATACGAAATAAGGGGACACAACGGAAAAGCCAACTCGAATCACAAAATCCTAGGCGCACACAGCTTGCACGGAGGTCCCGCCAACTTTGACAGGAACAGCGAAACGTGAAGATCGCTTTGCCCTCTACTGGAATTTGGTTTAGAACATTTTCTCAACGACAACGAAACGACGAAAGTCGAAGTATTTTCGCTTCTTTTCTTGTTTATGCTTACGAGGTACGTGCAATAAATCAGGCCAGTATATACGTAGACAAGTAATACCTTATATTTCTCGCTATATTGCTTTAACACAGCAATAAGGTTATAATAACTTTATCCAGAAGGGAACTTTAAGATTACTCGCGAAGAAGTTTACATGTAAAGGCGTATCCCAGCTTTGGGGGCATCTGGATGTGCAAGTTATAAGAAGGAACCATTCCCACAGTGACAATCCTACTTATGCAGTCACTACGTCGCTTGTAGAGTTTTTTCCCCCTCTTTTGGAACGAATTGTATAATATAACAAAAGGAAATTTAGGTAATGAATGTCGATTTATTTCTACAGCTCCTCGTTTTAGATTTAGTGGTAGGAAATTAATGTTTGTAGAATCTATTTTTTTCATACTGTTTACAACATCTCATTCTTGGAGTAACTATTAGATCAAAGATGAACAAGTTTCCTTCTTCTATAGTAGTTATTTTGGAGATGTTTCTTTACTTTAGGAAAGAATGAAATGAAAAATGAAAAGAAAAAATAAATTTCAATGACTTGTAAGAGTGGGTTCATAGAAGTATTTATTTCAGCCGTAGTTGTATAAAGAATAGAATATGGAGATCGTGTGAATTAAATAAAAAGTAACTGGCGCTTTCTGGAAGACCAATTATGATTATGGTTATGTGTACATTAAATAAATTCTATCGCCGTACTTTATTGCCGAATGCCGTAATTTCAGCTTAGAATCAATATGATGAGCAGAACAATGAAGCATCGAAGAACCTTTTTTTAGCAATTTACTTGTAATGGAACTTATAATATAAAACGAAAGTATGTGAAAAGTATATATATAGAATCATAACCTACAGGAAAGCATATCGAATGGCCAAATATCGTCGCTGTGTCTGCAATATCTGCCGTATTTTGCATCACATTTATTTTACTTTCACGGAAGTGATCTACAATGAGCAAACATAAATCCTCTGAATCCTGTTGAGAAATACAGGTGTAGAAACATCGCCATATATCTTCAGGGTGATGATGTGGGAGCTTATTCAATGGAATAAGGAAATGAAAAAGTCCAATTAACGATGAGCATTGCTGTTTCCACACAGCGATGAGTAAAATATTGTATGAAATATCGTTACGCAACTTTCGTTGATAAAAAACGTCGCCGATCATGAGTGCAAGCGGTGAGCATCTCCGACAAGTCATCAATCAACTCGGTTGTGTTTTTTCCGACTGTAACAGGACTATAATGTATCAAAGTCATCAAGGGAGTTGATTGAACTTGTGAAGCGATGAGGTGTGGGCTTTCCCATAAAAGTAGAGGTAACGTTGGAGGAATAAGTAATATCATATGATTGATGCTGATAATTAATTGGAGATTTTCCGGTACTTATTTTCGGTACTGTTTTTTTATTACGTATTTCGCTTTCCAATCCACGTATTTTTTCTCTATCTACTCCATACAATTGTTTTTAGCTTTTCTACATTCGTAAACTTCTTTCAAGATTCATACGATCAAAGGTGTGATAATTAAAACATTCAATCACTTCCATTAAAACTATTTGAATTCATATAAATTGAAAACTTAAACGAATTGAAAATAGATTTAATTTTAAATTTAAAAATATAGGGAATAAATTAAAATTAGTCTTAAATTTAAATAAGACATGTAAAAAACGGGTAAATAAACGGGTAACGGTAAAAAAATACCTCCCTTTTTCTAAGAAAATGTTACACTCATTTCATCAAATATCCAAAATATTTCTCATCGTGTGATTCGTTTTAAAATTCATATATTTCCTAAAGTACTTATTCCTTATCTTAATTGAATGATCAATCTACGTATTCTGGCTTAAATTACTACTGAACAAATGTCTCTGGAAATTAAAATAAGCAATATATATCTTAATATAATATTATCATTTGGATACAGTATTTTTAAACTCTTTCTTTAGTTATAATTAGATTTCGTCGTGATAGGTATAGCCTCTGCAACTCAAAGCATGATTCCTTCGTATCTGACCAGTCCATCTCCTGCTAGAACGGTAGTAGTAACTCTACGGTTTGCGTGTTCATGCATTTAGGTCAAGATCTGGGAAACAGTGGAATACATCGATTACAAAGAAAAACAGTAATCTACTGATTGGACTAAAGCCAAACATACTCCTTATGGGAAATTGTACGATGAGGAAAATGACCTTGGTGTCGCATAATCGATAACTGTTACTTTGGAACGATCTATGTGCATGCATTTTCGTTGCATTGATAGTAAGGAGGTCAAATCATACTGTCGCCTGTGCGAGGAGCTTTATTGTCAGTTATTTTTACCCCTCAATAGTTTACTTTGAAGCGAAAGTAAATTCCACAGAATCAAGTGCTTCCAAAAGGAGTAGATAATGAAGGATGCAATAGGTGGTTCGGGGTACCTCAAAGTTTATCATATGCTGCTATCTGACTCTCAAAGTCGTATTTATAGTCGATTCCCAGAATGTTCCCAACACCTGGGAGTCCCCTTAGACAGGTTATAGAAGGCTACTGGACATTTCCATGAGTTTCAAAACAATCGTTTAGAATAAGAAACGAATTACAAAGAGAATGCTCATACCGACACCAACAATTAACCTGATAGACATAACATTGAGAAATGATAGGTTTAAACGTTTAAAATCATAAAGAATCGTACCAAAATTTAATATCGTCACTTATAACCTGATGAAATTAATGACCATCGTAAAATACATCGTAATCAATCTAGAGAAAACAGCGTTTTCTGACATTTATCTATGAACTTAAAGATGGTTCTTTGAACCTCTATTTTCTATAAATTCCGATGTATAACTGCTGAAAATAGCCTTTTCAATATTGGATCAAGCCGTGGACGGTTTAGCAAGAAAAAGTACCTTTTTACAGGTACAGGATCGAGATAATCTACTTAACATCGTGCATTACTCTGAGATTTTTAAATTATGATTACTAATATAAACATTCATAAGAACTTAATTTTTTGTAGGTGCCGGTATAAAGCTACGTAATAATTAGAGATTTTCTAAACGTTTATGTTTCTTATCATGCATACATAGTTTCCTCAGCCTAAAACCTAATTATTCTTTAATAAATCAATTTCAATTGACGATTTAGCACGCAAGGGACATAAACTTTACCTTGTGTCCGATAAGCATCGTAGTATCCCTGAAATAAGAATCAGGGTATCAATGTAAAAATCGTCGCTATCAAGTCTATCTAAGACAAGGTAACCTCGCACCCATTTTTTAAGAATTGAGAACCACCAGATTTCTTACTTTAATCCTTGGAGATCCGAAACATACGCCTGTGAACACGCAATCACGCTCACATAATTCACAATGAAATGTTCCTATGTTTCGAAACACGTCCTTCCTTAATGTTTGATAGCCTTCGTATTGAGTTTCGTAAATCATTTGAAGGCAGTAGATTTTAGAAATAAGGAATTTTTTTGGTAACTTAGAAAATGTAAGATCGAAGGTTTCTGTGGCGATCAAAATATTTTCGTTCATCTAGATACCTTAAATTGCAATAATTACTCTTTCTTAACTTGCCGCTTACTATTTCTGCTATTATATTGTTTTTAAGTATTGTAAAATTCAAGTAGGAAGGGTGCTTTTTTAAAATACTACAGAATGAATACTATCTGTATAATGCATTCTATTACATCATTATAACTCTTTCTTGGCAGATGAAGAACTTATTCTTATAACATTTGGGGAAAAGCTTTAGATTATCTATTGGTAAAATAATAAATTTAATTTAACATCCTTGGATACTCTTTTATCTCTATTAGTATACGAGGCACTGTATCGTAGTTACTGTACGTACTATGTTCATTATTTTTTACACCATCATATTCTCATGCGTCAGAGTGGTAGGATGACAGGCGATGTTTCTTTACTTTAATCCGAAGTCATTGTTTTCAAGAAATCGTCGTTACTACAGCACAATAGAGCAAAATGCTGTGGCCCATATGAATTAATCAGTATTACTCAGCGACACTTTCACAGGTTTTTAACTCGAACTTTAAGTGCAACAGATGATGAAACACATCTTTCCCTCTATAATTCACGTAAGGACAAAGAGATATTCATGTGTCAGAACGGGATGAGGGGACCTATTTCGAGGAAATACTCGTGGTATATAATCATCAGTTATACGAGCACTTAATAAATTTTGTACAATAATTCTCAGTAGAGTTTTGTAACAATTGGCAACGTAAAAAAGAGAGTTCGTTGTGTCTAGGCCACTTTCTCTCGCCAATGCATCACCGAGCATCGGTTTGGACGACATCCAAACCAATGTCTCCTTTCTTCACATTTTCCTGAGACCGATGCCGCAATTCAACGACAATGCAAATGGAATTTTTGGAGCGACGAAAATTGTTTTCTTTTTCTTCGCATTCGAGCTGTCACGATTCACGTCACTACTTCATTCATTCGGTCCTTAATCGCCATTAATCACACAGCACGTAACCAGAAAAGGTTAAGCAACGATAAGCTTTGGGGTAATTTCAAGCTCAGTTTATGTAAATGTCGAATTATTAACACCTATGGATGATTGAATGGATTATTTGAAGTGATGGTTGTTGTTTTGTTATTCTTAGCTGTTTAGACAGTCTTCACTCGTTTTAATCTTAACATCTGTTCATTTAAGGTTTCATCATTCAGAGTGATCTAATGGATGCAAAGTACTTTCTCTTTCATAGTTACTAGGTTTATTCATATTACTCTTTTGTAATACTTTGTATTGTCTGTGATTGTCCGGGGGAGCAGGCGATGCTATGGAGTAAAACGAAAGTATAATGCCCTCGCCTAAAAGGTATAAAAAGTATGTAGAACAACAATAGGGAAATGGAAGATTCAAATGGGTTTAATAGAAGTGAAAAATAATTTTTATCTAAAATAATATTTTAACATTTAATATAAAAGCACTTAGCTTTATTAAATGTTTAGGAATAAAATGCACTCTAATCCAAATCAACAAATTCTAATAGAGAATAAACGAGCGTAAAGCTGGTATCTTCAAGAATAATTTTATCCTCTCCAACACTAAGGTTGACACGTTAGAATATTTCTCATATAGTGATGTCAAAAGTAGTTCATAAGTTTATATTAGCATGGAAAACAAAATTCATAACATGATAATTTCTTTGAAAAAATTTTTAATATCGCCAAGTAACCACCAATGAGGATAGATTTGAGAGGAGTTCCCTATTCAAAAACGTTAGAAAAGAACAATAATGAGCAGTTAGAAATATTAATAATGATAAAGCTGCGATCATCATAAAGCAAGAAGTCACGATCCATTTACAAATTCTGTCTTTCGAAAACAATCAAAGAAATGTTTCTTACAGAACTACCTCCAGTTTTTCGAAATCTCTCTAAAGTGATCTATAAAGGAAATTCACTCGTTCGATGGAAATTTAAGAAAATATCTAGGCTGCATATAATAACGAGTGTGGGAAACCGCGAAGGTCGTTTGAAAAAAAAATTTGGGGAGTGGAGTTAATTGCGAGAAGATTGCGTTTGAAAATATTACTCATGAACCGATAATAAAAAAGAGTTTGTTGAGACATACAATGTTGTAAGAATTCCTTGAAATTTTATACATTTACACAATATTCCTTATAACTTTATGCCATATACATAATATAGCCTTATTCCTAATTGATGTGTACTATGTCGGATGTCATATTTGCTCATCGAATCTGTTTTGTTTTCTTTTGTGGGAAAGCTATGATTCTAATCTGAAATAAGAAACAGAATAGAATGATGTACGTGTAGATAGTTGGCTTTCTTAACGTGATGTTTATTCAATCCATGTTTAAAGAGAAAGAATAGCTTAACTTTAACTTGTTATCTTTAGATATCATTTCATGCCTATAAATTCACATTTTTAGACAGGTATGATAAAATTTAATGCTCATTCAAATAAAATAATTATAGAAAATTTATTTATGCTTTCGTAAAATATAATTTAGATTTTTAAAGAAAGTTGCACCAGGAAATTTATGTCAAATACGATATATCGTTTTCAGAGGAGTGCTTATCCTTGAATACTTTAGATAGAAAATTTTTAAAGCTATTACATCCCGAAGAAGTTACAATAACTTTTTTGGATGTTATACTCCATCAAGGTTTTAAGTACCAAAGTTCTGAATACAGAATTATTCCCTTTCTCCGAAAAAAAACCCTATCAGAACCAGAGAGTTTAAAAATATAGCAGAATGAACCCGGAAGCACTGAACATCCTTCCCGAAAATCAATTCGTAAGAAATAAAGGAAGTAAAAGATTCGAGTACATTTTCGTGCCAAGAGAAGGGTATTCTGGAGATATTTCGGAATCCGCCTCACACGTCCTGGTTTCCGGTTGAAAACGGCACGAAAATACGGAGAAGGCCTTCGTGAAAGACCTTGCTCACTGTTTCCACTTCAGGTGCTCTTGGGTCGTCAAATTTATTGGCCTCTTCTTCGGAGAGGACGGTCCAGATAAATACTTAATGCGTTGGGTCTTTTCACTCGATATTCTTCCCAGTTTACGCAAAAAAAAGAAGTGCCCCTTCTTGTGCCATCATCCTCCGATAACGGAAACCGTCTCCGTGAGAAACAAATCGGTAAAGATTTTCAAAGGTTCACGGAAAGGTCGCGAAGAGTTCAACCGCTTCTCACATTAATCCATTTCACATTGTTATCCTTTCCCGATTGAAAAAGTCAACCCTGTTTCGTAAATTTCGTAAAAATAAAATTCCAAAAATTTAGATAACGGAGAATTGTATCCAAATACGTAAATCACGTACGTAATCTTACGATTCATTATTGGCAAGAACCTGGTTTAAAAATAAGTTCACGAAAGGATTTTCCTCGAATTCGCACAGAGCTCTAAATAAAATTCGCACGTAACTTTGAAAGTTATGAGGGAACTGTTTGCCAAAGTCCGTTCCCCTAAGCGAAGCATCCGAGTACAAACACCTGCATCGAATGTATAAAGACGTACTCTGAAAGCAAAGGGAGTCTCTCAACAGTATAATGAGATCATTGAATTGCTGAGAAGGTCATTTATGCGAATGCACTGCCGATGAGGCGCTTACCTTTCTCCGCAATATGTGACTTCATTTATAAGCAAGAGAAATACGCTGCAAGGGACTGAACTGGGTTTTAAAACGTAGCTTGACATGTCGCATCTCCATTCTTTAACTTATTCACGTGTCAAACATTATATGGGGTTATTATTTTGATCGGTGTCAAAGTATATAAAATCGTATATATTTCATGTTCGCTTCTTATCGGCTCTCTCACTTCATACTCAATCATTGTTTCTAGATAAACGAGTTGGATTTCTATAAATTATCATTTTCTTGTGTAAGGAGCTGTTTTCATGTATCTATATATCGATGATATATGTATATATTATATGACTGTTACTCCTAAATATTAGATTATGTCTCTTCCTTTTATCCTTCGGTCTTCGCCTATGTATTTCTACTTTTCTTGGTGTCCATTTCACTATTGAAGTCTCACAGTTGTCTTTTCTTATATGATGTTCATCATGACGTTTTTAAATCCATTCCAGATTACATATGTTTATTTATTAATTCATTCATTTTTATATTTATATTTTCAAGCTATTGATATGTTACGTACCTAATAAAATAAATCTATAATAATTTATGAAAATTATTTCATCATTATAGTTCCAGTGAACTATCATCTATGTTCTGACTTAAGTATTTTGAACAAATATGGTTTTTAAAAATTTAAAATGAAAGTAGGATTACTCTTATAGGAACTTATTCTTGGTTAGTAAATATATAACGAAAATAAAAAATATATATTTTATAGTTCACATGCTTAGGAAAAAGCAATATTAAGCCAGTGGGACTTGCATATAAGGTATTTTTTAAGTATTGATTATTAACTAATTTTCACGCCCTATTAAGACGCTGTTAAATAACGGTTATGAATATTCTCATTTCTCTATTCTATACCCAATTATCCTTCACCGTCTCCATAGGGTGCGTAAGGTAAAGAGGGTAAAGAATGAGTGGGAATACTCCCACCATTATCTGTCTTAGACATCCTTTGTTCAGAGCCAGTTACATCTGAGAACAATTCCCTCCCAGTAAACAATCTTTACCCTTTGTCTGCAGAATAGAAATGTTTCAGAATGAACCCATTTTCAGTCGGTTCGCTCCACTCACGCATTGCGACAGAAATGACACGTCCTCGATACCTTGACGGTGTTCGTTTTGCGGGATTTCTCCCTTTTTACACCAGGTGGCACGTAATTAGAAAACAAAGAAGTTGTCTTTTTCTTGGCGGTACTGAGAGAGGTTAATTTTTTACTATGTCTAGCAGTACCGTGAGAAATGTTTTTTACAGCATCCAACTCACTAGCTAACAGTATCCACTACACTACATTTTATGCACTAATTGCTCTGAATACTACCTCGTAACTGTTGCGTGTATTTTAACACCGACATTTTTTAGCCATGAATACATTTCCTCGCTTGTATCTGGAACGAATCTCGGATGTCTTGCATCACTTGCGGATATTCAGTGTTGATGTTGACCCTTTTGATTCCATAAAAAATGTGCGTTGATTCATAAGTGTAAAGATTGAGATCAGGTGGTTGGTGGAATGATATGATCTTATGTTGGAGGTCCGAGAACATGTTTCATAGCTAGGAATGGTTTCAGACGTGTGAATGTATCCTCAATGTTGTTCTACCGCCTACTTATTGTGTACATATCTCAAAGGAAGATGGTGAATAATTACTCGCAAGTTACATGTTGAGTAACTCGCAGATGTTGAGTGAACTTTTATCGTCTGAAATATCTGGTTCGTTTTTTTTATTTGAAATATTTACAAACAATTGAAAAGATTATCTGCTTAGTACATCAGCGTCATGAATAAATATTTCATATTTAAGTAGAACTGCCGGAAATAAAAAGACCATTTCCTCCGGTTAATTCTTGAATAAAATGTCAATATTTTGAGAGAGAATTCATTAAGCATTGTTAATGTTTCCGAACATCTTACTATAATGGAATCATTCTCATAATTTGACGCTTTTAATCCGTGATTTATTAAGCAATCTCAATGAAATTGTGCAAATACGCCTAAAGACTCGATATTCGTACAAAATGTTATTTCTCAATTGCATTTAATATTTTTGTACTCATTTGTTTTCGGTATTTTCATTTTTTTAATTTCCAACATTTTGATTAATTGACAATCTTTGATATTGGTGAATTGTTGATTCTTTACATAAGCAAAAATATGAATTTTTGGCATATTTTCACTCTTATTTCGTCAGCCATTAATTGATAGTTATTAAGGTAAATTTATTCTTAAAATATAGGATAATCTTCAATCGTTTTATACTGAGAGAGAGGGAATTAAATACTTATGAATCCTTCGTTATTTCAGCTCGAAATAGACCTGAAGTTCCGCATAGTAAAGAATAGAAAAATTGCAAGCCTTCGTATTTAGTGAATACGAAATATTTTTTGTATCCCATTACGAAACGATTCCCTTTT
This sequence comes from Pantala flavescens, assembly GCA_020796165.1. Classification (NCBI taxonomy): domain Eukaryota; kingdom Metazoa; phylum Arthropoda; class Insecta; order Odonata; family Libellulidae; genus Pantala; species Pantala flavescens. The sequence continues at coordinate 11,729,619 of CM036886.1, read as the reverse complement.
ATTTAGCAATATTTTCAGATTATTTCATCACCATATAATTCTCTTTCCAAATAATGTGTCGCCTTTTTCCTCTTCTGTGAATCAACGTGAGTCACACCATGGTTACCCTTCCGCATTTCCATCTCATTCATTCCCTAGATCATTGGTGCGCAATTCCTACCCCATTTGACTCCACCGCCCTCCTTTACGAGGAAACCATCCCATAAAGGATTTCTACATGTATAACAAGCGCGGCTTTGGCGGCTGACTAACACATTCTCCCAATATCTTTCGAGTTCTTTAATACCGGAACGAATGTTTGTCACATGGCTTCCGGAAGTGACGGAAGTTTGATTTATGTATTGGCCGCTTGAGGGCGTTGCATGTCGATTAATGCTCGTTAGCGAGCAAGAAGTGGAACGGTTGCTCCGTTTCATTAAACTTCGCTTTTTTGCCTTAAGAAGGAGTGAGAACGACGTTAAGTATTGAGGGTCATGACACCTGAAACGCCTTAATTCCAATTTTAGTTAATGTTTGTTAATTCGTGAAATTATTGCTTTAACATCGAATCAATCGCTTAAACATAGTTGAGTTATTGATAAAAATCGAACCTCTCGAAATATGACTATGTATTTGATTATCGAGTGAGCGTAATCAAAGTATTAACCTAACGAATATAATTAGTGCATGTTATAAAATATCAATGGTACTCCCAAATCATTCTTTCCAGCGAAATGGATAATTACTGGTAATTTTACAGGGGCGAGATGATTATTATGGAAAGAATAATCTGGATGTATAGGTTTACGTAAATATACTGATATTAAGTGTTGCAAATAAACTTCGATTAATAAAAATAATGACCAAAATGAATTAGTAAACTTTTTATATATTTTTTATTTACACGTATCATCTTAAATTTCCCAACACTTGACAAAAATGTTACATCAACCTTAGTAATAATTAATTTGAAAATCTGAATGAGTTAATCTTACCTCTTTCCTAACACAAAAAAACTATCAATCAACAGAATTAAACTCGTAATGCTGAAAGGATGGATAAGGATACTTAATTGGATAAATAATCATACAAGATAGATTAGGTTAAAGATATAATTTAGGTTAGATCAACAAGGTAATAAGGTTTCGGGAACATATGTATAATGATTTATTGTAGATCGTGTAAGAACTAATCATACAACACGGAACATCAATTCACCATCGATTATATCAGATAGGACTCGTTAATTCTCAAAGAAAAACTCGTAGAGGTAATCGCTCTTTTTACAGTAACCCTATTGCAGTTGGACTTGCTATAGCGGTGAAAGAAAAGCAGGTAAATAGCCCTGAATCGTACTTAACGAGTCTCAGAGAGCGATCGGAAACTGGGTCCCCTACACATGATCTTGCGAAAATTTTAGTCTTGACCTCGCAGACTCTTACTCCAGTGAGGTAAAACTGGAGTGCGTCATCAATCGAGAGCAAAACATGTCATCTCCCTACGCAGAAGTGGCCTCCATTACATTTGACCACGAATTCAAATGCTTTAATTCGTATATTCCGAAATTTATTCGAGAAATATCGCGGATTTGAGCTGAGCAGCTGTATTACGTCACGTTAAAATGGGATATACTTGTTTAGAGACTCGATATGCATATTTCTCCTCCAGGATGTACGTATTCGTCATGCTTAAAAGATTGATGTATTCCAGTGACTTTCTTTATAAAATAATACTATAAATTTATTGTTCTTGATATCTTAATTATTTCAATTTCACCTAAAATAGTTATTCAAAGAATTGTGAAGAATAGTTCCAAATTTCTCATTTCTAAAGCTGTAGCTCTAGCGTCCATTAGGACTTAACTTACGTAAATATATCTTCGGTAAATACATTAGCTTCTTTCAAAGAAAATCTTTTGCTAGTAAAACTTGATTAGTTCTCGGAAAGAAAAACCGAAGTATTGGTTGAATCAGTTAATATCTTTGAGTAACCCTCATTCGTAGCTTATCATATTGCTCCCACATTGGCTATATATGCGGGAAGGCATACAAGGATACTCGGCTTCGTTAATATAATGGAGGGTGGAAGCGACGTATAGATCCGAGAGCGATGTTACTTTAGGCTAGTTCAGCTCTAGCACGCATGTGGTGTATAGCGTAGTGAAAGAAAGTTGCGTTCGTGAATTGGATTAAGTGTAGCGAATTAAGGTTCCGGTAAAAATTATTCTCGAAATACTCGTAAACAATTTATTAGGCTGATTCATTGTGTTACGAACCTCTTCCATAACGATCCAACACGATTGAGGACATAAATTTTGATGAAACATTATTTGAATGACCCGCCCTAAACCGTGTCAAACTTTTCATTTTAATGATGAATTGCATATGATCACGTAAAGACATTCATTTATAACGCAATGCTAAAAATCCCATGTTTATAATATAATACAAAGAAAGTTTTTAAGGATATGTTATTATACATAATTCAATTCTAAATATGTTCGTTATTAATTGTTGAATTTTGGCAGATAACGTCAAAATAACATTGACTAATGACATTTAATTTTGTTGGCCAAAATCTCTGATTTTCCTTTCATTTAGTGAATTCGAGTCCATATGAAAGTGTTCCACAATGCGTAAACAATTTTCGGTCTATTGATATTCATTGCGTTCTAACAAATAAAAAAGGTATAGTCAGACTTCTACCACTTGCCATTAATGAGTATTAGAACATGAAGTTGTATTTCGAAAACTATTTAGCGTACTTCTATTTAAAAATTGGGGATAAGTACTGTAAAAGTTTAGCTTCGTATCATCAATTGCTATCGATAACATTATTCTAACCATACCGTATTTCTTAATAGATGTGTGGAAGCTTGAAATCAGCTTCATTCAATAAACAACGCGTACATCAATCTGATTGTTTCCCATCATTAATGAACTACCGAGTAGTCAATAGGTTTCGGACGCATTGTACGAATGCAATTGATGAAGGGATTTGTAATGTAGGACGATCTCAGAACGTATTATGTAGGACTTTCGCAGGCCGCGGTCCAAGGACGACCGCAGATGTTGATCTTGCGTATCTATGAGTCGCTATGACACGACGAACACCGTGACACTGCAAGTCGTTCGTAGGTTTCTACATGAAAGCGCGTCTATGCCATTACCATCCCTAGAGACACCGATCGATTAATTTCCATGAATAAACCCCTTTAACTCTCATTACGTGCTGTTTTGTCTCTATCCATACTTTCATTTGTGCTCATTCGTTAATTGAGACGTGTCACAGCCAATCAAAGGATTGGTACGATATGGAAATTGAGGTTTTTCATTACTGAGAACGATTTTGCCTCAGATGAATGGGTGCTTATTTTTATAATTTTTTTGGGATAAGGATTACTTTTTATAGTAAGTCCCTTGGCCCACAATGAAGCCAAGAAATAAGAGTGGTTAAAATAGTTTCAAAGGACTAGAAATTCTTATAAGTTTTTATTCATTATATTGAAAGTATTACATCAATTTGCTTCAGACGGTAAAAGTTTGTGAAAGTGAAAATTATAATACGTAAAACGGGAAATAAGAAAAAAACTCATTGGTACCTTAGTTCAGAATACTTGTACGGAAAAATAGAACAAATTTTTGTGGTAAACACTAAGTAATTATTAGTATTCTCTTTATAACAGTCTTATTGAAACTACCAAAAGCTTCGAATAATAAAATATAAATGCAATAATGCCGTAAATGAAGATTTTATGTAAGCAAAATTAACGATATCTGAATCTGCAAGATGAATGGAACAAAAAATTGTTTGTTTAGGCAAAAATGATAAGAATATTGAAGACACCGGGGGGAAGTAAAATGTTTAGTTGAATATTCATCGTAGTCTAAGTGAAATCAATTAGGCACTTTTTTATAACTTCCATTGTAAATTGGAATTTATTAGACATTTGCTATTCTCTGCGTGTAAATTTTCTTAATTTTATAAGAGGTAAACATTTATCTATAAGAAAGATAACCTTAACTCTTAAGGGGATAATTATCAAAAAATATGACAACCGGGTTATTTTATATCGATCAATACTAATGATGAACACACTCCACGTATCTTTCTTCAGCCTTGAAGAAGAAGTGGAAGTACTCATTTTGTTTTGTCACCAATCACCTATTTAAAGAATTAAAGAACCAGAAATCCATGACCTTTCCCAACGTGGAAAATATAAAAAGTTATCTAATCCAAGTTTCGTCATAACCCATTTATAAGAAGGTTTTCACTCCGTCTGCTAAAATCGGATTGTACTGAATGCTGTTTGTGAATACCTTTTATTCATGGCTAATTAAATTAATTTTTTTAATGCAAGAGTCTGTTTTAATTAACACTGTAGTTTCTGATCCCGATAAATTTTGTCGATTAATTATAAATTTTTATTTGCGAACACAAAAAACGTCCTAAAAATTTTCATTCAACATTCGCGATTTGAAAATTATTTATCAGTCAGCTACTTGTTAAATTCCATTCCATTTGCAGATTTTTTAAAAAAATTCCTTGCTACGGAACGTTAGCTAGAATTTCTGCTTATAACAGGGAATCTTTCTTTAGAACCGCACTGCAAAGTTAGCCTTACAGTGAGATATCTTACGTTTGACTTTCGTTTTTGATGCAACTATTTTGAGTTTGGTTGACTGGCATTTTTTCTATATATCATCAAGTGGTATTATAATGTAATACTTAATAACGAGTTCTTACATTAATTTTCTTAACCCACAATGGTCTTAAATCTATGAAAGACGTAAGAGAAATAAATGCAGTATTTTAGTATGTGTGAAATATCTCATCATTAATTATTCTATAAGTTAAAAATGATGGAAATCAATGTCGAATTGATAAAAAGCGTAAAAAAAATTTATTACAAGGATAAAAATGGGGGATAAAAAGAAATTTTATGAATCTCAGGATGTATGAAATTCCGTTATTCAAATAAGCAATGCGTTTTTATTTATATCGATATGCAATTCCTAGAAATTGTCTAGAGATAGTTTGTAATGCTTTCACAACATTTCTAGAATGGAAGACAATAGTGCAAATAGCATGAGATACAACAATCAACTGTTAATGATATTGTTTACTGAATTACGTTACCCTTACGTTACGCTACCCACCATCAAATAATTTTATGACAAAATACATAGCTGAGTCAAACCTTCATCGCTGATTTGAGCAACTATAATTCATTTCGGACATAGATACATTAAATTAAATTAAAATTCACTTAATATCACCCTTGTCCTACCCCATTCACATTTCGTAATTCGTTTTTCCCTTAGATCGTGTTTTTCGGAAACGAACGCTTTTTTGCTGAAATAACTGATCTGTTGCAAAATTTTTCCGTGGAGTTTGTCTCCGAAATTCCTCAATCGTATGATTTAATGTCGTAACAAAACCATGCTTTGTCGAAAGAATTTTTTTTCTGATTTGACCTTTCGCAACTTCAGCTTCATTTCGTATGTAAATAATATTGTCAGCAATAAACTCAAATTACAAAATTTCCTGGTTCATCGACTCATTTGATTACACAACAAAAAGTTTTTTGAGGTATTTCCGCTGTATGATGAGGCGTGCTCAGCGATATTGTCGCGTGCCACACGCATTGCGCGTGTGTGCTGAGATGAGTAACGGAAAAAGGGGGAGAATTGCAACGCTGACTAAGCTCAGCATTTCTAAAAATACGGCGAAACCATATTTTGATACCTCGACTGTTTGCAAAATAAAAAGAGTTCTCTGATATAGCAGAGAAAGAAAATATGAAATTAGTTACGGAATTTTGCATAGCACGAGTAAAATTCAATCCATGATACGTGGTGTCACGGTGACCCAATGACACACATCTTTTTGTTTACCCTATCCCTTACATTCATATTATGTGAGATAAGGCAGTTGAACAATAGAAATTATCCTTGCCCGAGTTAATGGCTGAATAATAATATGTTAGTCGGAAAGAATTTAGAGTTGTAACGAGGTAAGAATATCTTTTTTCGTTGCCCCCTTACAATTAATACTATTTGAGGCTATAATTCAATGATTACAATCACAAAAAATATACGTAGTGGCAAAGTTTTCTTTTCTGCAAGCCAGATTATCATATTTTGATAATAAATAGACCACCCTGCCACACGCCGAAAGGCGGCTTGCAGGGTACTTATGTAGATGTGGATAGTTTACCAATGACGATTTTGAATGAATTAAAATCGAAAATTTCGTAATCAAATTATGAAAGTTTTTTTCTTAATTGGAATGATACTCTCTTGGATATGATTTTCTCTTCTTTGCTTAAGTAATATGACATCATGTAATAAGAGTGTCTATATAACCATTCAATATAGCATTTTCTTTTGATATTTTCCTTCTATTTTACCATACTTAAGCAAATTAATTTCATTATAAAATCCAAAGTCTTTAATCCATGGATACCATAAAATATAGATACGATAAATATTAATAAGAAAAATACGATATTGCAAATAACCACGCAAAAGAATCCTAGAAATACTAATTATGAGAACACTTATTTATGGAGGTAATGTTCCAAATATTTATTATCTTATTTTATCTAATAATAAATCGCTGTATATCGTTTTCTTCTAACATTCTACCATTGGACTTGCGAAATGAGTTATTTGGTCGATAGAAATATTTCCCAACTGAATAATTATATTTCATCGTTTGCCGAGTTAACTTTTACGCTAATAAAGCAGGGAAAAGCGAGCCAATTAAAACCGCCCGCTGTAGCAACTGGATTAGGTACGCAATAGAACGGTTCCACTACCCCACTTATTGTCTCGCGTTAATCTAGAGAAATCGCTTCCCTTCCCTCGTCCATCCCGTTTTTCACGGAAAAGTACTCAAAACATCAGATAAACAGAACCATGAACGGTGCATATCCATGCCAAATCTACTGTTTTGGTGAATTGCCTGTCATGCGAACGCCTAACCACAACCGACGTTTCAAAATGCGCGCAGTTTGGGTTGCACAGTCGCTGCAGCTCCGAAATCCAGTTCAGATTTCCTCACGGCGAAGATTTCTCTTTGCAGATCACACCCACGCACCCCCCTTCATAATCTCACAGTCGTCCCATTTACGATCCAAATCGCCATAGCATCTGTCGTTCATAGGACGCGCTCCAGTTCTTTGTTTTCATTCCAACAATGCATCGAGAGCAGGTGTTTGGGTGGAATTCCCGGATGGTTAGCGGTATCCCTTTGATCTTCCCATGGGGACACATTCATTCAAATCCGGTTTTATATAGATCTTACGCAGGCATCGTACACCGAAGACTAATCTTGTTATTCCTCCGTGGTCAATGCTGGTGGCCATCTGCAGACAGGAAGGCCTTTGCAATATTTCGTAGAGGAAATTAAAAAACAACAAAGGGATACCTTCTGGTACCGCTTTCTGCATCAGGGTAACATCTGCAGTACCTGCAGCAGTGCATTGTCACGGTTTTGTCGGTATCCTGGATGAGATAGCAATATCGGTTTGCCATCATCTGGGACCTCGAGGCTTTGTGGAAGTGGAACATTTTGCATGGTTCAGAAAATGCAGAATAGATCGTCTGCAAGGGATAAAATGAATGCATGCTGTTGGAAGTGAAAAGCTTTAACGCTGTACTAAAAACAGGGTCACACAAATTCTAGTTGAGAAAGGTGCTTTACCGTTTTTTGTCGGCATTGAGAGCTTAATAAATTTAATTTGATTCCAATGGTAGAAATAGCTGAGTGTCTACTTCCCGGTGGATTTCAGTTCAAGGAGTATTCAAGCTCTTTGATCTAAAACTGTCTCAAGGAATGGGTCTATTTAGGAAGGAATTTCCGTGGAGTATGCGGAAGGATTCAAAACAGTGGATTTAGGGTTGTGGAGATGCGTTCCGCAATCGATTAGCGAGACGGCCGCGTCCCGAATGCAAAATATTTGCAAGGCGCGCGAAGAATCGTGTCATTTCGAATTCGTCGAAAAATTCGAATGTCCGAAATGTTTCGAAAGAATGAGATGTCTATATTTCAAGTGGAGACGTTCAACGTAAGGACCCAATTTTGTTTTTTTTTCTATTTTACTCTTATCCAAACCTTTCATCTTCATTATACGAAAGTCATACCCATCTTACGTGGTAATATTTTATGTGTCGTAATGACGAAGCGGTACGTCTTGAAAATAAATGCTGACTTACGGATCACTGATGGTGCAATAATTTGTAAAGTTTAAGGTCGTTTTTCTTGGAGTAATATTAACGAACGAATTAAATCAATTCAACCAGTAAATAGTAAAATAATTGTAATTTATACAAGTTTGCAAGTACGACTACTTTTTTCTCTCACAAAAATTTTCATAAATCAATTTTCTATCAAAATTTTTCCTATAAATCATTGTATTGTCTTCAACTTAGAGTTAGTCCTTCACTTTTTATTTAATTAGACACGAAACATCTTCACACCGCGAATTAAAGAAATGCATCATCACGAATTCGATTTATTATTCTTGTTAAGAGAGCTTTGAAAAGTGTTGGGTTTACAACGAATTCAATATATTATTTTTTTATATTACTTCAACTAAAGAAGCAAAAAATCTCAAATTCTCAAAATCTCTATTCTTTATTGAATTTTATTAATATACGAAGAATTATTATGCTTTAATCCTATTATTCGTACGTATCTGGATAGCTCACTGAAAGTAAATTTTGACTTCCATTTAAAAAGGCCTAAACTTGCTAAATAAGAAATTATTTTCGATTGAGAATTAATAAATTAAATGCCTAAAAATAATATTGATTGAGAAACAACGATGGGTATACATTTCAAGTATTTATTTGTGTACAGCATCTGATAAATTGATTAAGCTCGAATATTTTGGGAACCTTGAAATGGAAATATCACAAGAATATCTTAATTTTGCGTAAGAATATCCCTAAGAAAATCTAAGAAGATAATTAACTTTCAAATATTAAACTGAAGATTATTAGAATTATTTCAAATTTGTTCTTTAAATTGATTTTTTTCATGTAAAAGAAAAGGACTTCTTTTCGTTACGTTTATTCGTATCCTTGGATACCGCCGACGGAAAAAATAGCTCGATTTGATAAGAGGTATCAAAGCGGCATTCCCCAGCACCCGATTGCAACTTTCTCGTAATACGACGGGTGCATTATAATGAGCGCTCTATTTTAGAGGTATAATTCTAACGAAAGCGTGTTCGGATTAGTAAAAGGTGAACGTTTATAGAGTCACGCGCCTTCGGACGTTTTGAGCGTTCGTAAAACTGAAAGGGATAATGCTTTAACGAGCTGAAATCGAAGCAACGTGGACTGGTACGGAGTTTCTTACCGTCGATTCGTATGAAATGTCGATTATATTGGATCATAAAAACGCGAATATGGTCCAGATAGAGGTTTCTAGGGGGTTGGAAAATAGATATCTAAAATGGCAGAGATTACTGGACGTTCTATCTACATGTGGGCCGATTGCTTAATATGGCAATGTGTAATGCTACGTGCTTATACTAGAGTCTCCTAAATAACGTTCGAATCAATATATCCCAATAGAAGACACTGATCTCTTTCTCATTGAACCACGATTATATCACGTAATGTGTTTCTTTTGCATGAATTTTTGATGATAGTTGATTGAAATAAAAGTATCAAAGAACATTAAAAGATTATGGAAAGGAATAACTCTAGGAAAAGTAAAATGAATTTAAATTCAAATGTATAATGGTAAAGTTACGATAAAGTTTTAGTGAAGATGATTTCATACGTTAAAGACACATCGAACCATGTAAAACATATTCTATTAATCTTAATATTCGATTTCATCTAGAATTTTTCTATAAATTATTTAAATTGCATGGACCATGACTGATTCAACGTGGAATCCTATCTTGTGGAAGTAGGATGAACGATATACACTCGTATACCGATAGCAAAAAATATCGAAATGGTAAAAGTTTAAACAATTACCTTATTGTCTTGATAAAATCACATGATTTTTTTCAATCCTCATTGCATCATCTTAGGGATAATTATCGTCTTTAACTTTTAACATTTTCAGTATTTAAGGATATGCTTTAAAAGTTCAATTGAGTAATCAGAAGCCGATGCTGCATCTAAAGACGAAAAAAATCGAAGTTGTCGGTCTATTTTTATTGATATCACCTCAGTCACGCGGAAATTCTACCTTCTAATCTTGCTGTTCGAAATTTACAGGTATCGGCTGGAATTGAACTGGATTAGAAAGTTTCAGTTTGAAATCGTATTTAAATCTCGCCACCTACAATTGGTCTACATACATTCTTCTTTTAAAAAAATAGGTTAATAATAAAACTATCCCTGTTATTCATATTTGTGCATTAAGATTTATTCTCTAATGCACCGCTTTCATTTCAAGAACTTTCTGTTAAATACTGAAGAATGAAAAATCTCTATTGAATTAAGATAGTATTAAAATAAATATTAATATAGAAATTATTATTAAGTGCCTACTGTTATCCCTATACCTAGGTAGATACTCCGCGAGCCCCCTTCCTACGTTTATCAGGTTGTATGAGGTCTATGAATCTCTTTACCCAATTCATTACTATCACCTATAATTCGTAGAAAGAAACGATTTTCAATATGTTTCTTTAAATATCTACTTCCCATATTTTACTCAATGTATTCCGAATTGCCTATATTACGCGGATGGGCGTATTATATAAATTATGTCTTCTGAGAGCTTTCTCTTATTTACTCAACAAGATTATCCTTTGCGTTGGTATTTTATATTCCGCATCCTTAAGCATTTGATTAACGCTCGCTGATTCATCAAAGTATTTCTTTAAGAAAGTAAGATGTGCCTTTTCTTATTCACTAATGCTACATCAATCAATCCTTACATTATGTACAAACTCAAGGTGTGGCATGAAGAGCGCTAAGTAACATCGTTAACGTACTTCTCATTCGTTATTTCCGTATGTTTCGAATGACGAAAGCCTGTTTTTTCGCAGATTCTCTTACATATATTACGAATGTGAAACATTAGTTTAGCCAGCTAGTGAAATATACGATAAAATTAAAAAGCATTGCTTAAAAATGTAATCATAGTTCTTACGCATTTCAAGAGCACACAGAAAGTGAGAAAACTTTTGAGGAATCGTGCAATGCACGTTTGATTTATATAATTATTGTTAGTTTAATAGAAGTCATGATTATTTGTTGCTTGCTGCGGGATTGTGAATGCTAATTCATCCGACATTCATATCCCAAACTTATCATCATCATTGGTAATACAATTCGGAGATTGGTTGACTGCGACTCTTCACCCTTTTCTATCTAATTCTAACTCTACTTTATCATAATATCTCCTATTTTCTACATTCCTCTTTATTTGATGTAAACATTCATCCCTTATTCTTCCTCTTTTTTTCAAGATATTTCGCCTCCCAGTACAATCCCGATAAATTTATTATGCATCAGGTGATGTCCAATCTATTTGGTTCTTTTATTTTCCGCATAATGCTCCATATTATTGATGCGTCTTCTATTATTAGCCCAAACTATGCAGGCGTATAATATCAATCCAATAAAATTATGTCATTAATGCAATTGTTGCTATAGGACATCAGTTCGGTGGCAACAATATACGTACAACAAATAAAATACAAGAAACTAAACATCTAACAAATGAAAACCAAAACCATTAACTTATATAAGTGTATAATTTAATTTAAAGCATTCTCACTCATTAGCTAACTATAACGCTCATTGTCACTAGAACTTTATATACGAATTTAGACAGATTTTAGTATAGCATCCTCCTTATAAGAGATGTGTATAAGATGAAATATATATTCTTTAGTGTAAAATATTTTTTAAAAATCTTATTCATTTCGCATTTTGCCTATACAATGGATTTTCCGAAACTTTCAATGCGCATTTTATGAGTCATTACTCCGAAATTGAATATGAGCGGGATTTTCCGATGGATAACGTCATCTCATCCTCCGCGCTTATCGGAGAGGTCAAATGGGGAAAAGTCGCCACAAACGACAGGAACTTTGCCAAAGCCCCCTGAGATCAATCAATAGTCAACCTCCAATAAAAGAGGCATCCGACTTCAATCACGAGCGATCACAGTCGTCTGTGATCCGGTGACATCACCGATCTCGTCTAAACCGATCCGGATTTCAGCTGTTGTACGTTGCGTAGATGTTGCAGGAATTTCAGGTCACGATTAGGGGGAACGGCTGCCATTGGATACCCGTGATGGATGGAGAGGAAATGTACGTCTGTCGAAGATCAATGGTACGTAAGTAGGTTGGAATCGGTTTCCAAATTGGTCCATCGAAGGATATCCAATGTCACCCCGCGGCGAAGATGATCGTAGATGCGGAGTTTCTGTCATCATCCCTCGAAACGACCACTACGCACTCGAGATTAGGTGTACGTGTGTGCGGAAGTGTTAGATTAAATACGTAGTAAATACGTGGAAATGATCCCGTATCGATAATTTTATCGGTGTTTCGATAAAGGTGTGTGTTCGTGCGTAAAATTGCCATTTACGAGAACTCACGCGCGCTTCTGGGTAGCAATAATTTAGAAAACTATCCCTCCTTATCCGTGGTGTCTTATCCTTCCGTCATCTGTAATATAAGTCTCATAAGTCATCCGACCGGATGATTCGTATCTCGGCTGGGATTTCCAGAACCGACCAAACGTAATTCGAGAGGCAATTTATGTTTTATTCAGTTTCAACTTTTGCGTATTTTAGTTATGCATTCACGAAAGTTAAGTGCAGCATATGGATGCATGAGGGATGTGCTAAATTATATAAGTGATTCGTTGCGAGTTTAAAGAAGTGAGAATTATTTGCATCAAGCAGCTTATTTTTGAAAACAACCTTTTTAAAGGAGGCTCAATATATTTTTTTCTTGCAGCCTTTAAAAAAGAAATGATTTCATGCTGAAAATGGAAATAAACATTTTATATTATCATTTGAATAAAAAGGTTTTTCTCAACCAGAATAGTAACAAGATGCACTTTCTTATTAACATAACAAAAGGTATTAATTTTAAAACTTTTTATAGTATTCAGGCCTTCAAGACTCATATTTGACTTCAATTTAAAGTTTCACTCTATTGAAAACATTCTTTCAGTGCTAAATCTTCTAATATAACATCATTTTAAGCATGCTTTTAGATTTTGCCGGCAGTCACTATTTATATTCTCTCCGTGAAATTGTATATCACGAGTTTTTAAAAGAATATTATTCATCCACTATTTGACAATGACACCATAACGCGTTACTTCAAATTACATTTATTCACATGACGTTTTTCGTCATAATTATTAACGCCACCCGTTTCTGCTGTACAAATATTTTCCCCATGCATGATGAACCGCTTAAAGTAGATATCTCGCAAGTATTTCGCATATGCGAAAGGAAACTAAGATATTTTGCGGAGAATGCGATAAGAGACAGTTCCGCATGTTTTCGTAAGCAACAGATTTGTTTGTATAAATGTGCGATACGGTCGCTTTTTCATCGAGTTTGAAATGAGATAAAATACGTAAGCTCGAGAGTTCATTAACCACACTTTGGACCCGGTGAAGAATAACTTAATATCGTCGCGCTAACGAGATCGCAGATTCCTTCGGTAAATATTTGCGCCGCAATTTGGTACGCCTTCCCGAGAGGATTGAAAGCATCAATTCTTGGCAGCGTAAGGAAGCGTAGGATTTGTGTCATTATCACGTTATCAACGCCTCCCCGAGGGACACTTGGTCTGAACGACGATAGACAGTTCGTCGTATGAGAAGGTACGCTGCGGTTATCAATGCTTCCCTGTCCTGCTTCCGGGAAACATGGACGCTTGCGGGGCAACTGCGTTGGTACTTGTCCTATTCCTCACCTTCGCTCAATCCTCGTTGCATCACTCACACGAGGATATCAGACTCGGGGAGTCGGTGAACGTGTTTGAAAACTACGGGACGTTGCTGTCGACGATGAAGGTACTGCCACTCGAAGTCCCGGGCTCGTGGATATTCACCCAGTCTACGGAGAAGATCTTTTCCAGAAGGAAGTACACGGTTCACAGCCGTAACGTCACCGAATGGAGGTTGAGCGTTTACTTCTGCGACGACTTCGAGGAGCTACTGAACCATTTCTTCAGGAATTATTCGATAGAAGGTGTGCATAATACGTGGAAGGCGTTCGCCGGAAACTTCCAGAAGGAAGACATCGCTTGGCCGCTGGGGATCGAGGCGAAGTACGCTGGTCATGGGTATCGGTACATCTTCTGGGAGCTATCCAGGTACAGGACGGAGGGCAACTGGTCCAGGAAGTGGTATCGAGGGCAAAAGTGGCCCCAGAAGAGCGGATCTATGTTGAGGGAACATCTGTGGGACGTTGTGAGCAAGTTTTCCTCAGAGGACATGGAGGAAATCAACAATTTTATCAATGTGTATGGTACGCATTTCATCTCCTCGTACGCTACTGGTGATTCCCTATACCGGACGTACGTGTACAACCTCACTTCCGATTTCCACCAAAAGAAGGTTCTCAAAAAGAGGAAGTTCCACCTAACGGACAAACTTCCAGATCTGCTACCAGTGAAGTATTTGGTGCACTCAGGCAACTTCCAGGTAAGGAGTGGGAACAAGAGTTTGAGCCGTTTGTTGTCTGAGCTTTTGGATGGCAAATCCCAGCTGACGCTGCTGAAAATGTTCAGGAGTAGTGAATTCAGAGGGAAGCTCGACGAACACTTGGCTGAAAGTGCGTTGTTGAGTATAAGACTCAGGTCTATCAGCCATTTTCTCCCAGATAAATACAAGGAGTATTTTGAGAGAGTTGTGAACAACAGGATGTTACTCTGGGATATTAACTTGTGAAGTGTTTGACGTTGTTCTTGGAAAAAAGATCTTTGCTTGTTAATACAGCGTATATGTGTGTTGAAAACTAGATTGGCATAAAAATTCACATCTATGTTAAGGACAAGTGAAAAACTACTGGACTAATACTATCAATATTGACATGCTTTTAGCGCTGATATATCATATTTAAACTATCGATACTGCAATATTATACAGACACGAGAGTTTGAAATGTGTGTTACATGCTTCTTAAGTGTAAACCTCATTTATACTAATCATTATATTGTCGTAACTTTAATTATTTTTCTACTTAAATATCTCTATTTCTAGTTATTACGCAGTAAGTTGTTTTATACATTTTTTCCGATTTTAACATTGTTGACAATCATTAAATACATTTATAGAAAATTAAGAAATAAAAAACATGACTTATTTATACATAACTGCATTTTCTTACTTGTTTCCTTAGTTTCACGAAAGAAATTATTCTTTTAACTCATCGTATATTATATATTTATTTGATGTCTGTAAGTTATTTATATAAATTACATTATATATACAATTAATTTAATATAATGAGAAATGATTTCTGTTCCGTACGATAAACGGTATATCCATTACCGAAATCTCATGCAAGGTCACTCACTTCTCAATCATTAGCAAATATTTTCTCAAACCGGATTGTTGCAAAAGAAAACGAGAACGGTGTTCAGTTTGATAATCGGATTAAAAATGTGATATTATCAATCTTAAATATCATACGAGCAATTAAATCAAAACTTTTATCATTTCGAAATACTAGAATTGAAAGAGTTTGTAAGTTATTTGCAGAAGGAAAAGTTAAATAGTTTTCAAAGTATGTAATATAAATTTATTTTTCTAGGGAAAAAATTAGTACCGGAAACTCAAAGTTATAAATATATAAAGGAAGAATTGTTTTTAGGACATTAATCTAAGACTGTGGTTTTATATTTTACGAACTACTTTACTTTCAATCATTTACCATGGTTACCAAAAAATTCAGGTTTACGACTTAATTGTTGATTCATGTTCTCATTATCAAGGAAGGCCAAATAGCTTTCAATAAAACACTTAACTCAAAAATAGAATCCAATAGAGGAACGTTTGTGGTAGTCTTAAAGAGACCAATAATTAAAGCTTTGTGAACACAATGATAAAGGCACAAATGGGTTCAGAGTAAAAGGTGATATCTTCTTTTGGGTTTGGAAATTAAGCCAAATAGAGACCTACAAAGATTATATAACATCAGACTAGACCTTATTATTTATCAAGTATTTTTTTAGATTGAAGACTGAGGAGGTTCAGATATTATTGATGGAATACTATAATTGTTTGTTTTAGAAATTACTTACGATTCTAATGGTATACCTTTGGAGGATGGAAAAAGATTTTATCTCACTTGGAGAAACATCGTGCCATGTTTAAATTAGATTCCTCTTGCTTTCGGATATCGACCAAAGGGTTTGACTCAATGTCTTAGTCATAGGTGAAGCTGGAGATTAGATTTCAAGGCCCTACTCTAATGGAAAACAACCATAGGCAAACAGTATAACAAACTCAGACTAAGGCATCACTTCTAAGTAATGCAAGCTGTTGCACAATTTTTTTAAGATGCCACGTGCAAGATATTGTTCAAAAAATTAAAAAAGAGGGATTTTGAAATTCTAGATTTGATTTCATACGTTAACAAGTCATAGATAATGTTCATTACATATTAGAACAACAATATTTTACTAGAAATTATTTCTCACCGGTGAGCATCCTTCTTTTATCGTAATGAAATAATTCTTTCGGAAAGACTGAAATAGTCTTCGATAAGTAAGATACATTAGCGCCAATCACATAAAATAATCATGGAAATATTAAGTAAAATTTTCAGCAATTTTAACTACTATGAGATGGTATATTAGATTTTATAAATTTTTCCCTTGAATTGAATAAGGATATATCGATATGACATTGATTACGAAAAGGTTTAAAATATTACGGATAATTTAAAGGAAAAAAATATATGTGCCAGTGTTATTTTGATTGCAAATTTATCCTATATAATAACCCAGAAGAATTTAATTATGAATGATAACGGCCCTGAATATTTGTTAATAATGTAGATATATGTATATATATATACTATACAAACTTTTATAGACAACAACTTAAACTAAGTGACTTAGTAACGAAACTAGAAGCTATAATGTTTCATAATTTTACAAAACCTTACTAACGTTATGCTGCTCATGAATCATTATAAATTATAGCATACCAGGAATCCTTATTTTCTGATTCATTAAGTCAAGGCATTGGAGTAAACTGTAAGGATAGTTTGGATATTTAATTCATACTAAAACTTTACGTGCCTCAGAAATACATTTTGATGCTCCATAGGTCTTTACAGTATTTCTGTTTTTAATTTTAATCAATTTGATGGGGTCTATCAAAAAGAAAATAAATAAACTAACTTTGAATCTTCCTATATTATCCGCTTCACATGCAATTTTCATTCCCAAAGTAAACGTACATTTCAAAGGGAACATAAGCATCAAGTCCTTGAGTAATCGTGGTATCAGCTAACCATACTGTCATATAAATATGCAGCGTTGAAATATCGAGGAGGTGAGAGTCACACTTAGGCGATTAAGCTCACGAATCTGTTACAGCGTGCGATATTAATGCAAAAATCAGTCACGGTTGTTGATCGCCTCATTCCTGTTCTCCACATTCTACGTAATCCCTCTTGCGTTTAACCAGAATAGTTTTATTCCTTACGTTTTGTTTCACTGCATTCTTCACACTTTTTACTCGAGTTTGATAACGAGCTAAAAAGTTTCACTCATCATTTTATTCTATGTACGATTTCTATCAAATTAAGGATGAGAAAGTATCTCTGTATAGAATAATAGAGAGAGCTACTTTAAATCATATAAACACACACATGTACGTATCTAATAATAAATCGTATTTCTCTCATTCTTCATTGCATCTGTTACATTTACTGTGACTCAATATTTATCTAATGGATCGCCTAGCTCTTCGTCCATAGACTTTAAGAGATCGTGAAGGATGTCATCTTAATATATTTACCGTGATTTCATATTGATTTTAATTTACATTAAACGACGTATTTGTTTGAATCCAAAAGGAAATTTGATGATCTCAAATGCAGTAAAACCATAAGATTTTTCTTCAATGCTCCATTGAATTGTATTATACAGCAATTTAAGGATATAAATTGATTAGTTTCGTGTATTATGTCCCATTATCTAATCAGCAATATTTCTATTTTAATCGTTTTCCAGTTTCGTTCCTCCGCTTATTTGAGCATGATCCATTGAACTAAGTAAACAAAGAACTTCGATGTTAAGACTTTCAGTAATTATATTCAGCTTAATTAAGAGTAATGAATGCTAGGTATTGAATAAATTAAAACAATATTATTGCGTTAATAATAAATTTGCAAAATTTTACTCTATAGTGGTTCATTATGTATCTTTAGGAAGTCTTTTACATAGCTGCCATATACTTGATAGCTTTAGGTCTATAAAAGTAAACTAGATGCTTTTTCACTCCCAAAATTTTTCTGCTAAAATTAGAGGCTTTAATAAATCCTCAACTCCTACTTAAAATGACTTCGTGAGTGCCAAAGCTGTTTGTTTACCATAGCACATCGGAATGAAGAGTTCATCGACCCAGAAATCAATTTCTTTCTTATCTCAGAGTCCTTGTCGATAGTATCTATCGGAGTACGTTTATCGCCAAATATTGACAGTCATTTGTCGAATGAAATTGTTTCCGCATCTTCAGATTCGCGCGGCCCAAAGTCGTACAACTTTTCCGAAATTTCTGTAGATAAGACGCGATATCAATGCGTCATCTGCGGGAAATTTTTGAGGGATTTTATCTCGTACTATATCTCTCGATAAATGCAGTGGAACACCAGGAAGTTTGGGGAAGGGGTTAAGGAAATACGTGACCAAGATCACTCCATCAAATTCTTTCAGAGTTTGCTACAAGTAGATAATTTTTAGTAGAAAATCGCACGATAGATTCTCTAAGAAAAATATACGGACTTCTTATTTCATTCGTGAAATTTCGTCAATATTTTTCAAATGAATACTGTAAATACGTAAAAACGTAATAAAGTATGACAAGACAGGTAGTCGAACTAATGAACCATTTCTGTTGCTATAAATCCGGGTTCGAGTCCCGATACGAATGAAATTTTCTCTCTAACTTACCTTTACCCCTTTATGTTATGCAGTCTAGTCCTTAAGTTTATCTAATTAGGTTCTACGAGCAAAATCGCTACATAATTTAGAAGACTTAAAGAAGAAATATTTTGACGTGGTATTAAAAGTATGAATTGAAAAAGTTCTAATGGACGTTTGAGATGTATCATAAGAAATCATATGGTTAAACGTTAGAAGGAAAAGCAGTACTTATTAGTACATCTCGCCCGTTTCTAGTCCGAATAAGGTCGGTATCAACAGGTGGTTTGGTATTATGTAAACGTAGAGGAAACCAGAACTGGAAATAAACGTGCTCTATAATACGAAATAATGTTTTTCTATCAGTTTTTCCCCTCCTGAACTTTTGTAGATGCATGATCGGAATACGTTGAAAAATTTAATGCTATGTACATGGATGAGACAAGTTGAATGGACGAAAAAACAAAAGAAAACTTTTTCAAAGCAGATGCCGTGTTTTGATTAAAGTGATATAAAAACGATTTCCAGACGTACTGGCTAATGTGTTGAGAGGAGGAATTCACAAATATAAAAATAAAGTCTATACTATTCTCTTCGTTCTATTGTTTTGTTACCATAGGAACACGAATACGTATACGGAGATGGGAACCAATGAAAAACTTGCTATAAAAACTGTTAATGAATCGGATATGGAAATAGTAGTTATGGTCAGTTTAAGCATTAGGATTGG
The DNA here is from genome assembly GCA_020796165.1 of Pantala flavescens. NCBI lineage: Eukaryota > Metazoa > Arthropoda > Insecta > Odonata > Libellulidae > Pantala > Pantala flavescens. The sequence continues at coordinate 11,709,790 of CM036886.1, read as the reverse complement.
TTAGCATTAGGAAAAGTCATCGGTTAAGATACTGGAAGTAAGGTAGATCATTAGACGAAATGTAATTGACTCAATTAATAGACAGATGCTTGCAATGTATGTAGCCACCGAGAGAGTAATATTTGGTACATTAGAGGTAGAATCACTCGTATAGATTTTTGAACATTGCGCATCTGACAATGTCCCCTCACAGTTAAATTTAAGAGCCGCAGAATTGTCAATTTTACTTTCCAGTCCTCGTCATTATATTCTCGATTCCTGTTTAAAATTAGAATCAGAGGAAGGCAGGCACTCCCGTGGGCATCCAGTCGTGCAACTGCACACACAATAGGGAATATATAACGGTGCCAAACGGAGCATGTCCATTGTCTCCACGCGATGCATATCCAATCGCTGAACGCTACGGAGTTCAAGGACAACGTGATTAAAAGACAGAACGAGTGAATCTATGCGTCGGGTCGTAAACCTTTCCGTCGATCATATTCATGGGATTCAGTCGCTTCTCATTCGATACGGAGCAGTTCGTACTTGTCGACGCAAATTAATTTCACCCGTGACTGGAATAATCTCCGATGGAACGCCTCCCGTGCACCGTACCCTGCAATTTACTACGCAGGAAGGTTCAGAAACCGTGAACGGAGGTCGTTGTCTGATACGAGCAGTAGTTTCCGAACTTGTCCGTCATTTATCGTGATTTGAGAGGATGCCGTGTTACCTTGATGCATATCATTAGCCGCGAGCGAAGGAAATGAAAGTGGTCGATGTAGTTTGATGCGGGGATGTTTCCCGGATGCATTCCATTGCAGCCTTACCCTTCTTTACGATTAGTTAAACATGCAGTACGATGAGTGTATCAGTGTTCTTTTATTTACGGTGATACAGTTAAGGTCCAAAATGGTATGGTTTATTATTGAGAGGTTCGACCGAGCGGCAATTGTCGGTAATTTTCCTCAATTACAATTCTTCAAAAGGAGAGCTTTCGATGTGTACACGTTCGTCGAATTTGAGAGCAGAGGTTCAGTTTAACGTAACACGTTCAAGTTAATCGTCTTCGGCCATGTGATTATTGAGTAACATGTTATGCGTGTATTAATCCAATTCAAAATTGAATACATGAAGTGCATGATTACCAAATTTCCGAATTTTGAGAAGAATGAAGAGCATAATTGCAACTGCATAAGATGATGGCGATAAATCAAAGCTGTGGATGATTAAATTATGAATAAAATCTCGTTTGATTAAGTTGAAAAAGATCGAACTTTTGTCTTTTTTAAATAAAAACATTATCGTAACCTCATTCGAAATTCATCTTAGAGGGAAATGCAGTTTTTATATGTATCCTTACCATTATCAATCCGTCATTGGATGCAGGCACCCCAACCTCTCTAAAATTTTGTTGATTCCATACCTTCCTTTGCAAAGTTACCTCAAAGTATTTGATGATATTTCCTTTTTTCTATCTTTCTTTTCCTTGGTATCTTCACATTTCCCGTTATTCTTGATCCACAATTGTTGACGCCCAAAGTTTATCCTTTTCTTCTCCCACTTGACCTGCCCACATCCATTTTAGAGATATACAGATATATCATACATCCAAATTCCAACTGAGGATTTCCTTCAGCATGACTTCCAAGGTAATGTGGTACAGGAAACTGTCAGTTAAATTCCCATTAACCTTGGACAACGCGCAGTATAAAAGTAAACAAAATCCTAACGACGTGATGTGTCCGAACCGAAAACAGCCTTTTTGGTCGGAGTGCATTCAGCATTTCACTACACCTGATCAGAGAAGATAAGGTAGACCCAAGGACGTCCAATTAAAATGCCTCGCTTGTTTATCCATCCGAATTATATGCGAATGTTATTGTAATGACCAACTCCATGAGTATTTTGAGGTTGAAATACCATAATTTAATTAATTATATAGTTCAATTGGCAAATAAATCAATTACAGTATAAATGAAGTGTAAATGCCATGCTATGAAAATCAATTTTCTTCCGAAAATATGTTTCGTAAGATAAATTTTCGATTCACTGAATCGAGCTCAATTTTCTGATTTTCAATTTCGTAATTTTAGCTCGGTCTCCAAAGTTCCGATGGTTGAATCGGCAATCCAATGCTTGATCGATTCCAAAGCAGAAAATGTTTCGTATTTCAATGAACATTGTCACTTCCTTGTTTCTATACTTCCGATTTTGTTTGTAAGCTTATTTATTACAAAGTAGCCTAATTAGCTTACTACTTGTAAGTTTGCAAAGTTAATTATTTAGTGAAATAGAATTAGTAAAACAATAAAATCACTAAATCAGTCTTATTATTATCATTAATGCAATTACGTGCGTTACCTGGTGTTATTGTGTTTGTATATCTTGTATGAATTCGTTACAGTTCGTATTCACGAAGTATTTTATATTTTCGGCTGTAATGTTTTATCTTCGTTATCATATTTAGTCTCGTCATTCTGAATGATTAGGTTAAGAATGTATTTGAGTATATTCCTATTTCTCTCATCACTTCAACGTTACAACAGCATTAAGAGTCTGGCAGATTATATTGTCAACGAACCTTCGGCAGGTGGCAAACAAATTGCTCACATAATCAGATTTTCCATTAAAATATTAGACTCGTTAATCGCTCGGACAGATAAAGATTAAGATAAATCATTGAAAAACAATTCTCACGAAGAACCACCGCTACTGGCAATCTTTCTTATTGCCGCTCGTGCAGATAGCACACTCTGACACATGTGATACAAGAGGATCGATTCCATTAACCTCCTAACTAATCCTCAATTATCGGAACCTTCTAAAGAGATCGTTCTTAATTAGTCTCTATCGCCGCCAATTGAAGGCGACCTACTTCAACCGCTTCTGGATGTATCTCCATCATCAATCGTGACCGATAGCTCTGATTTTTTTCTCCTTCCATAATAGACGGTTCCCCCTTTCTTATTCCATTACGGTCCTGCTCAACATACAATTGATACGCTCTGCCCAAGGGATAAACGCGAAAAAATGAAACAGAATTCCTGACATTATGTTTTCATCCCAATTCGTGTTCATTGATTCACGTAAAGGCTTGTTTGAGTACTTGTTACGTACTAAAGTCCCTTATGTGTGCGTGTTTATTTCTTTTGATAAGTGTATTACATTAAATTATATTATAAATATAGTAAGAGTTATTTTTATTATGAGTAAAACTAGATATGTAATCACTATTTTCTCTACGTACTATAGCTATTTCTTTTCCTTGAGAGAACATATTCCCCTATCGCACATGTATATATAAAGGGGTCTATTAGTAGCCTATGCAATGCACAGAACAACGAGATTATGATAGTAATAATTGTAAAAATCATCCTAATAATTATTTACAGATATTATCAATAAACTCATCCACGTGCTGTCAGATTTTTCCATAAATATTGGTGTGACTGGGGTTTTAATCATGAAACTTAAAATACGTTTTTCTTCATCATGCATTTCATAATGTCGTACTGGTATCTTTTCTCGGAACACAATAAAAAATATTCATAGTTAAAGTGCGTTTTAATATTCCAAATCAATGGAATAGAAGGCAGGGAATAAATTGTTGTCTAATCGACTAGATTTAGTTGAAATTACTTAACACGACGTTCCTTGAAGATTCCTCTTCACTACTCAATAGAAGCGAGTCTATCACAAAATCACTTATTTACTTCACGTTACGAAAAGATGAATATGCAAAATTTACATTTCAAATTATCTGGACCAATCTTTCGTACATCTTATGACTTATCTTTTTTGACCGGAAGTACAGTATTGTTTTGATTCGCGGAAAATCAAACAATTTAAGCAAGATGCGAGTGCGCTCACCGTGAGTTGGATCACGAATGGTGCATTTCGTGAGGTTTTATTTTCTCATGGGACAAAGGGAAAGTACGATCTTTTTTTGCGATTAGGCAGTGAAAACACCTTTCTGAATCTAAATCACGCACATTTGCAGTACATGCGCAATACGGAGAGGAGACAGACATCAGTCAACCGAAATATAAATGGGAAATGAAAAAAGTATAGATGCGTCAGCACGTTCACACTTGATCCAAAAAAGCAGAAGCGTTTACGTGAATGCTGTCCAATGGTATTCTTTTCTTCTGTCAATCATTGGGCAGGTGCTTCGGAGTGATTTGCCAAAAGAAAGAGGGCGTGATGGACGTATTCGAAATAAATGGGGGAGTGGTGTTCTTAGGCTATAAAAAAACTGCGAGAAACGGTCATATATTCCAAAGGACAACCCAAAGCGGACATAGAAGTATTCTTAGCTTTTCCTCCGCATTATAAGAAGTGCTACTCGATATTCTATTGTCATTTTTCTTTACGCACTGTCAAAATGTTAGATTTAATCTCTTACACGTCAATTTTGGTGAAGAAATCCCGAGTTCGATTCCCGGTAAGAGCTGATTACTAAGTACTGATTTCAGCTTTTGACGCATTAACGAACCGAATTCGTCTACCTTTATTCGTACATTTACCTTTATTTTCATATCCTATAAAATTTCAATGGCACGGTACGAATTAAAGCGTGATAAATTTTCGGTCACGCCGTATAAAACCGATTAGTATGGATTTCGAGACACAGAGACGCCTTCTGATCTTCTTTTTTGACAAAATGCGTGGGCACTCGAAGGACACCTGCAGACATCCACGCCCTGTTTTTATTCCACGTGAATCACACACCCTCCCAAAGTGCTTTCGATCGAATTTTCACCTCAACCAAGGACAGACTGGACGGGAAATACGTCCCATGAAGGCTGACATTCCTCAAGTTTCTCTTATTCTTTGGTTTTTGTTACTCGTTGTATGGAGAGGACATTATATTTTCATTAACTCCCATTTTAATATACTGAGAGAGCATTATAAACTCGTTCATCTTTAATCGGCCAGTGATCACGTGGTTTTTTATGATAAAAGTGGATTTTTTGGTAAATAATTTTTTTTTCCTCCTTTTTATGAAGGAAAATGAACTTTATTATATATTAAATTCTATTTTAAATATAAGATTTCAACCTTTTTTGGCCGTCCGAGTTGGTCAGACGCGAAATTTTATTTTATTTTTTGGTGTTAAAAAATTTCATTAAATTCAGGAGCTGTTCAAAAATACTCTCCAAGCAATTGAATAACATACATCCTTTCGACATTCCCATACAAGTAAATAGATGATTTCCTTCAGTTTCAATTACTTTCTACCAAATACTCATATTCGCATAATCTATTTATCATAATCGTAATCCATTAGCGATTGACTTCTGAGACGGAATCTTAATTTGAGACTATTATGTTAATGTATCCATACACGTATATTAGTAAAGCGAATGCTTGGAAATATATTCATCCTTTTCATTTGAGCACATCTATATTTTTTACTTCGATTTTCTTCGTTTTAGGGAAGGAAAACCTCATAAATATTTCAATAAAATACTATCATATATCTAAGTAAAATATTATTTTAAACTTATTGGTACTAATGCTTTGGCATCTTATCATAAATTGAACGCAATATAAATTGACTATACTTTTAGGTGAAATGATCTGAAATTTAATTGCTCTTTCAATTTCAAATTAACTTCCATATCACCGATTCGCTCTAAACACTTCAATATAATATATTACAACAAATGTATACCTTTACGACAAACTTTTTATAATTTAGTCCATCAGCACACAACGTCAATATATAGTTCATACAACAATTGGAAAAAGCATCTTTAGCATTTTATATTCATATCCATACATCATATTCACAGGATAGCCTTTTACACTTCCCTATAAAGACCGTACTTGAGTTCGACAAGAAGTTGTATACCATTTAAGGGAACGTAATCCATTCTATCTCAATTATCAAACCATTGATCTTTTTAGAAACTCTATATCTACATTTAGAACCACTTTATATTTTCTCTCGCACCATTTCAATCATTCCTTATTTATTTCTTTTCGTACAGCTGGACCTCTACCTGTTACCAGTCGCACCCACGTTTACTCAATCCCTCCTTAAACAGACATCCGGATGAACATAATCGTGGGCAGAACACGAATAGTGTTGTTTTATCCACCTACATGCTTTCGTAATTCTCTTTTGTTTTTTGGGATTGAAGAGCCGAATATGGACGGAAACCAGCTTCGAAGGGATATAATAATGACTTTAGTGAAACAATTTTAGATTATAATGAGGTTAATTCCAGTTCATCTCCTCTAATTAGCAATAGTATACCATAATATGAAGGAAGTATAGGCTCAAACAAAATAAAAGTATCAGATATATAAGTTTATTAGTTAAAAAAACCCTGCGTCAAAACAAAGGAAAATCATTATCGTGATTGGTTACGTTTTAAAAAAATTATATAGCAAGTAAAGAAAATTGGAAGTCTTGGGTTCGAGTTCCAGTCATGTCGCTATATTTCATTTGGAATGGAATAGCATTGTTTCCGCCATTGGTGATTCTTACCCTTAACTGTTTGATGAAAATAAGAACGATCTTTATGTATGAAAAATATTCTTACGTGTTCTTTGCGCAATGTAGATTTTGTGGCTATGATTATTTGAGCAATTTTCATTCGATCTCATCTCATAACAGCTGTATCTGTCTTTTGCTACCAATTCTTCAGTTAGAACTCACGTTGCTATGGCATGAATACTAGATAGAACAGAAGGGAAAGATATTACCTTTAAAGGAGGAACAGGAATTACCTTAACTGTGATATTGACCCGGCATCATGGTGTGGGTACTGGATTAGATGCCCGGCAAGTGGAGACTTGGGTTCGAGTCCCTGTTATATCCTAATTTTTTACTTATATTAAATTATTATTTTATTTCTTACGAACAAAGTTCATTCAACTTACCTTAATCCTACAGCGTAAATTATCCGCTTAAAAAACTCGTTTAGAACAATTTGAAGCATTTATCTTTAATAAATATACAATCTGAATGTCTGGCCTTTATATATCGTAATGTTTTAAAAAATTACTATTTTGAAACTAAGAATATACGTATATACGTATATTATTCTTCTTATAAGCAGTTTACATCGATGGTTCAATACGTAAAGCGTGTTTCATTTGATGACATAGATAGTCATTTGTTTAGTTCGCAATTAGTTAATTAACCATTTAAATAAGCTAGATAATGCAAATGCGGGTGATTTGAATTTAAATATATTCCGCGGAACACTCATAGCCACCTGGCGGGAGAGATAAAAATGAGTGAATGACTCAACACACTTCTTTGCGTTAACATTCCTTATGAATACGGAATTAAGAATCTATGGAACGCCGCTTGAATTGAAGTATATAGAATGTACTTCGAGCGGAATAACGTCGTTTCATTTTAATAGAATACGCCTTAGAAAAGATTGCTTATTCTCAATGATGCTGTTGCCATGGGGAAAGCAACTAGTGGATTGTGATATACCCTAAAGTTTCTCTGCGTTATCGAGCGAGAAAAATCTTGAGTAAATTGAGTGAGAAATTCTGGAACAATGGGAAACTAAGGGAAACAATACGATGGCTCAACACCTGAGAAAATGTTGTGGAATTACACCAGGAGTAAGCGGTTACTGGATATATTATATTGAGTTTTCAGATATATATATTCTATTTAGAGTATAGCAAATCCATACGGAATGAATGAGTTTTTGGTATTATATTAGGAAAAGGAGAAATCGGTGGTTTATCATACGATCAATTTTAAATTTTATATAAATATAAGCTCTAATATAATATATCATGACTTGAGGCTGTCTGTTATAACAATCAAATAATAAGGGTAATTTACTTAAATCAAAGTTAAGGTTATGTTCCTAAATACCTAATATGTCTTGATCTGAACAATTACTTATGTATGCAGAAATTTAGTTGCTACTTTAGCATAAATAATGAGTCAGAAGCAGTAAGTTGTCGGTCCATTTGTATTTTATTCTTAGCGAGGAATGTACCTGGAAAGTTTCTAACGATTCCGTGTTCTACTCACCTGGTGTTCCCTTGTGAGTAATTCCTCTTTTAGTACGTAAAGAGTTGATGGCATGTCTATGTCTTTATACAGCGTTGATGCCGGTACCGTTTTTATCAAATGTATACTGCGAACTTGACCATCTGGAATCCCTAAGTTATGTCTTCGACTTATTCACTATTTCCTTTGATGATTCTGAAATAGACTAACCCAATATTTTCCCGTATTACCGGTGATTCGTTGAATTTTCCTCGTAACCGATACTGACTATCCAAATCATGCTAATGATATGGTAAAATTACAATCAGAACATTTTAATTTACAATGCTGAACGATTCCCCAGTCATTTTCATACTGAAGTAGCTCTCTTAATATTTTGCTTATGAATAATTTACGACATGAAACACTTCGAAAATAAATTTTTCCTAGTATTCATAACAATATAAGAAATTCTCATATTTCAAGGTGAAATTCAAGTAAAAATATGTAACATATATCAACAGTAAAAGTTGTTTCCCAGCAATTCCTTTTATGCGACAATATTTTTATTTTTACCTTTTCCCGCACCGTCTATAGCCATTCCTGATTTTCTCTTACATAACTATGCCGTTTTACCCATTAAGTGTCTCGTGATGGAATTTAAAACACATTTGAAACCAGTGTGGTGCTTAAAGACTCATATCTCATCACAACCAGCTGTCATCGTATTGAATTTAATTTTGATTAAATCCAAGACTATTTTAACGTTAAAATCAGGTCATAATTTTCTTGCTATCTTTAAAAAATCAGAAGTTTATTGATATAACTAAACTTAGTATAGATAAATAAATTTATTTTTTACAAGCACTTCTTTCATTTATCAATTCATCTCTTTTATGAAATGATTTCCTTTTAATTATTATTTTTAAAATTCAAATTCTAATGTCGTTCCAACAGAATCTAATGCTATATTCAACAATGCTGGTGATTTTCAATTTGCCATCTGCGATATTTCCTGTCATAAATCTCAATCTTCAAGATATTCAAATAATTTTACGAGATAATAAATCTTCATGATTGTCTTAAGTATCTAGAGGCACTTCCTACCAAGACCCATTATATTTTTCTCTTATTCTGCTGTCATTTGTCACGCTTCTTGTTTTAGTAATGAGTTTGTTCCTCGCATATCATTATGGACAGTTCCAACAGGGAAGCATTTTTGTTGTTTGCAGAAGTACGCAAAATTCTCGAAATTTTGGATTAATTGTTTTTTAATCTTTGATTGAGGTCCATTTTTTTAAATATTATATTTACTTTTTTTATGGTGTGTATTTCAATCTTAGAGGAGAAGTCGATTGTGAAAGTTCGTGCATGTTATATTTTGTTTATTTCAAAAATACCTTTCATATGTATCATACCTTCGAAATTGTATAAATAACTTCTATTATAAATGATATAAATTTATTAGTTCAAATCGAATAAAATAATTCTGTCTCCTTTTTATACAATTATTATATATTGATTTTTTTCTACACAATGTTAGCACAATATACATTTGCTATATGAATTTATATACGAAGAAATGTTTTTAACTTTTAACGGAGTAATTTGCTTCATCATATAATATTTAACGTCTATAATTTTAAGGAAATTAAGACAAAAATAAAAAAGTGTTTTATATGCCGCATTATATTCATCTCATCTTTATGCTCATAATTCCCTTAACATATCATCTTTTCATTATCTGAGAATCGAATAAAAAGAGCGTTGAATCAACCGTATCATTCTCGTGATCAAATGAAAAAATTAGCAGCTAAGTGGATGTACGTAATAGGATTTCAACACGTAAATATTACATTATTTTTCGTGGAGGCCTTCCCATATAATCTCTCCCATTGTCTACGAAAAGTTCCTTTCTTCTTTATTTATTTACACTATTCGGAACGAGTGTGATTGTGAATGTCAACGTAATATTTTACGGAAGCATTTTAATAGATGGATCGTCCCGTTTCAAAACGAATTCAATTTGATTCCATTTTTCCTTATTTAACGTTTCAACACCGATGTATGTTTGCTTTCCTTTCATACAACACACTTCGGAAATTCTTGTTTTATCCGTATTTTTCTCTCATTTCCTCAGACTCTAAATATTCCCCAACTCATATCGAACTATTATAAGGAGAAATGCAAACAATTACGTGAATTGAGGAAACAATGCCATAACTCGTCAGAGATACCGTACGTACTCTTAATGAATCAAAAAGTGGGTCATTTGAGATATTAAGACGAAGAATTATGCAATCCATGCTGTTACTATCATTAATTATTGCATTAGTTACTTAACGATGAGAAGTTACATACTATATTTGCTGCTTGAATGAGTCATATTTCATCAGAGTCTTTTTCGATCCGTATATCTCTCCTTTTTTCCCATTCTGAACCTCCCGTTGCCAAGTTATCCCTATATACTTGATTATACTTCTGTTTCATCTATCATTCTGTCTTATCCTCGATCTCTTTTCATTTATTGCTATCCAGTTCAGATCTATTGATGTTCAACTGTTGCCCTTACTTCTCACCACAGGCGCAGAGCATTGGCTCAACAAAAAGATAATTGCGATGGGTTTGGTTTGAATAGACGGTGTTAATTCGCCAATAGATCCATGTGTGGTCGGACTCATCAGAGTGAAGCTTCGACTCCCACTAATCGACACCAATAACCGCAGAGATGTGGTTTCTATTGAGGAAGTTTCAATGGAGTTGCCAATCCATGATGATAACTGGGAGAGTCATCTATTTAAAGCGTAGCGTATTCATTAGTGGTCTATCAGATGGGATGTACGCCTTCATGAGTTACTCCCTGGAATGAATTAGCATGTATCTTTATGTTGAACTCAACGAAGTTTTCTCAAGGGACATTTATTCAGATCTTTATCGGATTTCTTCATCCTTATGGTTAATCCGTCAGCGTTAACTATCTATGAACCAAAAATTAGCAATTCAAACACTTCTTGTTAACACTACACACACATCAACATTATACCAAATGATTATTCAGAGTATTAGTATGATTATATATCTTCTTCTTTTTAACTTGTTGATAGAAAAGTGTAGAATCCTTTAAGGATAATAGAGTAATGTGATAAACTCCTCTTAAAATTAGAGGGGATATATCTCAAAAAGCATTCGTCTGGAGTTGAATATGTTCTTTAATCTTTGTTGACTTGCATCTAACTCCCCTATTACCAAAGTTAGTTGTATGAATGAGAATAATTCATATAGAGGTGGATTATTGTTAACCATGAAATAGAATTAAGGTGTATCTAAATAATTCTAATTTCATGAAATAAATATCGACCATTTTTCAATAAACCTGTCATTAAATATTCCCCAAGAATTCTGTTGTTAATGGAAAAAATAATACTTTTAATATTCAGTTCTTCTACATCTACATAAACTAATCATTTTATACATCGATAATTTTAAGTGATTGTGAACCGACATAGGAATTAACGAGCGTAAAAAAAGTGTAACGGTTTCGGGACTCGAACTCGGAACCTCCGATTTCCAGCAACATTGAATGCGAACATTATAGGTTTTTCCGACATGAATCATTTGATTTTTTCCTGCAACTAAGCAAATAATAACACTGATCTGTTTCCTCTTAACATCGAACAAATATAAATAAATGGGATGTAAAACCGCAGATTCCAAAAACAAAGTTAGTGCAAATAACTTTCCGAAGCAAACAACGTGATTCAGAACCGAATAACACACTTCGGAACTTATGAGCTCATCTCTAAGAAATAAATAAGAACAAAATGAAACAAACAAGAATTTTGAAAAAGATAAACACATAATGTTAGATTATAACGGAGTACTTACCTTAAGGGCAGAATATGCTTACATCCATTTACGTCTTAAGGAAACTTTTGTCGCCAAATATATTGGAATGCTTTTATTCGCTAGGAATTAGTAAAATGTTACGTTTTCCATTTGAAGGAAAGGAATATTTATCTTGAAAATAAATATTTGTCGCTCGATGGAAAAGCCCAAAACTAGATTTAACGGTTTTGATTTTGTGAAAGAATGAATTGCTTGAAACCCACCTAAAATGTATTAATATCTTTAAAATTTGTTTTTACTTTCGCCTACGGATTCAACAGAATATTTTTTGAATGCGAGCCTAAATAGAAAAGGTGAATTTTATTGCACTTCCTTATCAAATAATTGTTCACAGTTAGTTTCCAATTCAGATCTTTTATCTTTTTTTTTCGATCAATGAGTCATCATTTCAATGCATGCAATGTAATTATAATGATATATTTTTAAATTATACACCTCGTCATTTACAGACACATTAATTTTAATTCTATATTTTGAATAATTTAACTAATGAGTCATAATTTAATTGTATATGTGATTTTAATCCTAATTTTTTAAATTATACACCTCGTCATTTAAATACAAAATAAATTATTCTTTATTCTATATTCTATATTTTAACCCAAAATTTTATCCCAGTTATTTTCCATTTACCTTTCTTCCTTCAACAAAACAAATCTGAACAACCTATTTAATTCTACCTTTCGTTATCTTTCAGAGGTATATCTCTTGTCACCTACTTTTTCTTACCAAATAACCAACTCATCTTTCCCTTGTGTTTGATCATCGTTCAGTATATAGTAATCTCTGATGTAATTCCTTTTTAAAATTTGTCGAAATTTATGCCAAGGTTCGCCATGTTTAAAAATGTATTCTTCTTCAATAGCAATGATTGAAAAGGAATTCGTTTGCTGTTCAACACCGGATTCCAAAGAGCTAAGCGGTAAATGTTAGGTAAGATTGGCCAATGCGTGTGGGCCAGAAGAAGGCTAAAACCGAGACGAATCAAATGAAAACAAAACAGAGGGCCTTCAAGTATCTTCGCCTAACCGCAGCTTTCAGTCTGAGTTATCTTTCGCAAGGTCTTTTCAAAAGGACATTATTTAATATCTCCTTCGGCGGTGTTTGTCCCAAAAGCACTCGCTAGATTACTGGAATGGGTAGCAGGTACAAAAACAGCCTCTTAAGATGGGTAGCATGTAACACTTACTACTGTTGTTCAGTGATATTCTTGCGTTTTAATAATATAAGCATTTTTTCCCAAAGGTTAGTCTGAACTTTTATCGAATGTACGAATAATGGTAACTATATTTAGTAGCTATGAATATCAACATAGATAATCTGAAAAATAGCTTAAAACCCGTAGGCAAATAACAATGACGAGTGCAAATAAGTTGAAAGCATCCCATGTGAATACCTAAAATAAAATTGGGGGGTAATTTATACCTTGAACGAAAGAAAATTAGCGCAAAAAGTTCATTTAGACCAAAAACTCATGAAAAGCTTTTTTCTTTATATTCAGTCAGAAGTATGAATTATAGAAATATTTTCACGCGTGGTCCTCCAATCTAAAATTGGCTCAAATTTTCAGCTTAGAATTATAAGTAAAAGAAGACTAGCTAGTCTAATTTCACGAGTTAATGAGTTTTTAATTAATGTTTAAATAATAATTCATGGTAATTGTGTATAAATGTATACAGGAAGTGAATCTATAACTCTTCACATCAATCTTTCCAAGAAATTTTACGAATGTTAGATGATGTTCATGATCTCTTTCGTAAATATTCGTAACTATTCATCTTCTCTTTCCACTTGGAAGCGAGGTTAGCGGTTCCTAAAATTTCTCAACATTCTCCCATTGGTTTAAGCGAAATTTCTGCGAAACAGTGATAAGGGAATATCAAGCATTATGCCATTTATTATTGCCGCTAATGAACAGTTAATTAACTCAATATATGACGGTTTATTAGGAACTCCGTGGCCATAAAAAAATCCCTAAAAAGCAGACACTCCAAGGTTTGGTAATTTCTGAAGGAAATACTACAGGACACCATTTTTTAAAATTGCCTAAAATGTTTTGGGCTTATAATTATTTATTAGGTCCACACTTTTTTCTAAGAAGAGAATTATACCGACGAGACGTATTCTTAGGAATAAATGAAAGTTATTGCTTCACGAGAAATTTCGCGTTTGAACAAACAGTCGTCGCCCGTCTGGCACTCAAGAAATTAAGTTCTTGTGCAAAGGAAATGAGATACAAACGAGACTATAAAATGATTTGCCGTGTCTCTTTTGAAGCAAGAGGCGGTGAATTTGGAAAGGGGCTTTCATAAGCATCGTAAAATCAGATTAGACTCTCGCTTAATAATTCCAACAGCGTCCTACTAGTTTTTAAAATGGAGTTTATACTTTAAATTTGGGTTGAAAATAGGATTGATAGTATAAAGTTGTTATGAACATGAAAATACAGTTGATAGCCGTTGATGGTTGTGATGAGAACTAGAGTTAGAGTAAGTAATCATTGTAAGTAGTCATAGGAAGCTTTAGAAGAATTCGTATTTATAAGTCATCTTACTAATCTTTGAATTTTTCAATGGACCGAATATTTTATTTGCTATCTATCATCATTCTTTTCTATTCAATGCCAGATGTGGAACTGTAAGTTTCCCTACAAGGTTAATGAATCTTCCTCAACCAAGTACTTGAATACACGATATCTAATAATGTATTAAAATAATTTAAATTTTATAATCAATTAAGCCAACATTTCTATGTTTGATTTAATCAGCTGAAATTTATAATAAGTAAGAAAAGTGTATCCCATTTTCATTTTATCTACTGAAAAGAAAGAGCTCTATATATTTTTTTGTAAAATTTATTTGTAAAAGTAACTATTCATACAAAAATTTATTTGGATTAAAGCATAACGTAATTTTTAAGAAATTTTGCTGAATGTACGAAATTTGACCTTCTCTTTTATTGAAGAGAGTTCCAAAAATATGCTTCAAAGGTAGAAGCTTCGAAAAATCATTCCTTTTCAAAGCGCTATTTTTAGATCTTTTGAAAAGCTGTTCGGATCTCGTCTTTGTCGTTGTACAGAAATAATTCATCGTTCCGACCTCCATATTAATTCACGATTTTGTTCGTTTTAATCAAAAACATCATCCTTTCCATGTTCGAGATGATTTCAAGATACATCGTCTGCGTTTTGATACCAAAATTTCCTCAAAAAAGAAAAGAGGAACTAACCCATCTTTTCCAATTTTTTAAAATTAACCGCGAATATGCCTCTCGGATACGAAACCGGTTTGTTTTCAAATTCGTTTCGTCTCGAAGGTTATGCTCTGCTTCTAAAATCTTTTTTTACGAGTTTCAGCCGACAAGTTCATTTGATAAGGCAGACGTGTTTTTATGAAGTTAAATAAACCGAGCCGAAGTTTCCGATCAGTGCCTCTGTTGAAAAATAAAATTCCATCGTGGCTTTGAAAAATAAGAAAGGAATTGAAGGCAGGTGCGATTATCATAATCTGGGAGGAGAGTAAGTTTGGTGTGATGGGAGACATGGAAACAATAAGAATACATTGTCTTGAATATTTAAGTAGTTCGATGAGAAAAATGTATGAACCCCGGACCGAGTTTGACCACAAATAGCAGTTTTATGCATCACAATAATTTATAGCATTTTCTATAGAACAGGTCTTTTCATGTTTTCTACTTACAGTAGGTATTACTTATAGCAATGCAAGGTTAAACGTATGTGGTCAATAGCGAAATTACTGGGGCTCGAAACCAGGTCTCCCACTTTCCAGGGGTATGTATACTGACCACTACACAACCATGCTGCATTAATTCCATTCTTTAAAAGAAATTATAGGAAGGTCGGAGACCTGGGTTCGAGTCCCGGTCATGTTGCTATTTTTCGTTTCTGGTTAACCTGGAAATCCAGTTGCACGCATTAATCGTGTTGATTCACCTTTAACCTATCATTTATTGCGTATCAAACGCGCCGAACTGATGATTTTAACCGATTCGTAGACATTTTATTAAATATGTATTGATTTTCATTCTATTTGGCAGAAATTTTAAGTAGATTCCTTTTACAGATCTGTCGCCAATTTTCGATTAACGATTAAAACGAAAAATAAAGATGTAATTAACATTTGATTCTTTGGATCAACAATGTTCTGCATTTTTGGTATTAACACAATATCTTTTTAACTGTCAAAATTAATTACCTTTCTAGAAGTGTTACATATACGTTGCTTCAAATATGCCAATTCATTCTACTATGAAACTATGTGTAAAAATGTAAAATAATAAATAAATGGAATTACCCATAATAAATTCAGTTAACAAAAAAGATTAAATTCTTTTCGACAATTTTATGTATCGATCTAGGAATACGAAGTGAAACTTTTCTATATATTGCAGAACTACTTTTTATGGCTCTTTCATATTAAATAATTCAGAGATGTGCCCCTTAAAATAGAAAAAAATCCTTTTTTTGCTGTAGATACCCTATTTCAAAATGTTTCTATAGATAACCATATTTCTTAAATTATTACAATACATGATTTCTTTTACGTTTTATTGGAAACAAACGTACTTTGATATTTTTATCAATGTATAATCTCGGGAAATCTCTACCGATATGTATGTAGATATATAATCGTACGTAATGCCGTAATATAATAATGAGTAAGTTTTAATGTAGATTTATAAGCATAAACGATTCCGTAAATATACTTTTAGTTTGAGTGTGAAAAAAGTTGCTCTTTCGCAACACTTTCTCTATATGAATCCCTATATAGTTACGTAAACTCTAAGAACAATAGTTATCTCGCGTTCCATTTAATATACTCTAAGTCTCATTCGCTTCATTTGCATCTGGCGTTTATTTACGATCGTTGATTGCGTGGGCGTTGATAGCGCTGCTATCTGGGAGTGACGTCCTCAGCTCACTTTCGTACAGATGCTAATCGCATGTCTTTTGTTCGGTAGTGGGCGGTCACAGAGGCCGTGTCTGCCCAAGGCCGCGCTATTAGAAGGTCGTCTAGAGGCGCACCAAAGAATTCTACATCCTCTCTACCTTTCTCTTGACAAAAGATCGAGACTTCTTGCGCCAGAGAAATTGAGATCTCGTGACAATATACTCGGTCGTACCCATTGAATATCCTTGTTTCGTTTCGATAAAATTTAAACGTGGATATTAAAGAAAATGCACATACATGAGTAACAAAGGTTTCAAGGTTCAAGAAAGGTAGATAAAATTCTGTTTCAATTCTAATAGAAGCACGAAATATAGTAAATTCCGAGTATTTTTAAAAGATTTTAGATCATTTTTCTTTACGCTAAATTTCATCGTATCAACCTCAAAATTCCGTCCATCGCGGGAAATTTAATTCAAGGAAAAAACAAAATGTATATTTCGGTTATTTCATCGTCCTTGATTTGTCTAATTTTTGCTCTTAATTGTGCCGTTTGAATGTAAATGAAGAGGCGTATAAAATAACCCTGTTTTTTGCAAATCATCCGTTGAATTTCCTTTTTAATGTCTCGAAATTACAGTAATACCATCCCAATGTAGGTCTTTAAGAGCACTACGAGCATATACAATGGAGCAAACTTGAACGAATTCATTTTGTAGGAGGAATAATAATTAGTCTGTTCTTGATCTGAAAGTTACTCATGTTTCATGCGTTTGAAGAGAAGGGTGGCAACTGTAATTGTGTTCCTTTCTAAACGTTACTCCATTTTCAACTTTGACACACTGTAACTATTCCGGGCTCTTAAGTACAACAAGATGATTTTCAAACTCCGTGTTTTCAAACAGTGAGTACTTGTGGCTGTAGAGATCCTGTTATGATGATTAATTTACCGTTCAATAATGCATTTTAATCCACTGAAAAGTACGTAATTACGTGCGTACGTTTTAAATTATAAGGTGTTCACGTTTCAGATTATTATCTTGTCCTACTACTGAGTTAGGTGTTGTACACACGAACAAGTACTTAAAGTAAACAATAGCAGTACACGAAATCAATCGTTCTTTAACGGAGTTTCCAAGAGCGGTCGTTAATGACTTATCTATCAATCAGCTGTTCATTCAGGTATTTACGTTCCAAACGCCGTTCCGTTCGTACTTTAGTAGGAAAAAGTAGGAAAATCTTTCCAAAATTCAAGGCTTTCCTTTCAAAAGAATCCTTCTTCTTGTTCGACTCCTGGGCTATGAGAGAAGCCTGAGGGATATGAGATAAGACAGTAACCTTTTTTAGAATTAAAATGGGATGTCACTTGCCAATAGAAAACGAGCTAAATTTATTTTATTCCTTAAATAGTGATTTAGGATAAATCAGTGACACTTCTTCCTGAAGTTAAAATTTTGTCAGCGTTCATTTCCTTCTTTAGAGTTAGAATTCCTTCTCTGTGTATTAAATAAATCTTTTCCTCTTTCATTGTTTTGTGGTTAATACAGTGTAAGAGTAATAGTTACCTAATAGAGTTTAGCAGTCGTAATTAAAGTACTCTATTTAGGAATAATTCATGCCAATGCTTATTGAAGCTGAAGTAAATCTACTTATTCATTGCCACCTTCGCTGGATCTAATAACGATTGATCACTCATGCTCACCACTTCATCACAGCTGAAAATTCCCGGAGTACCGCTGGGAATTCCTTCCACGCCCGTCCCTGAATAAGAAAAGGAAAAGATCCTAGACCAAAGAAAGACATTCTAAAATTACTCAACTTGCGTTGAATCCAATTTGTCCTAGTGCATTGTTCTAAATTACCTTGCTTTTACAATGCACGTTTTCCGACATGAGTGCATTTTCGTTGGATTGTTGAGTGTATATCCGTGAGTCGTCGTGACTACATGCAATACAATGTAAGACGAACGATTCCCTGTGACAAAATAATTCTTAAATCCCTTAAGGCTATGAGGAATGAAATACTAAATAGTAGAATCAGTTGAATATATAAAGCCAAAGTACAATTATTCAAATAGAATAGGACGATGAATATTTTCGTGTATTTAAAACGTAATTATGTCTTTTTCATACGTACTGTAAGTTCTAACTCCTAAGACATTTTCTATCTTGAATCCTACATGCATAATGTTATGGTTTAACTATGGTATAACTTTAAAATATAGAGCTCTAAATGTTTTTCACTGTCAGATTCGATTAAAGAACGTTACAATTTGTTCCGCGATGTAAAGAATCGAGAAAGAATAAAAATATGACGATTTTAGACCATTCTTCATAAGATGTAAAATCTGTCAATTATTTCATTAACTATAATAGATATTATATTCTTAATTATCAGCCTGCATTATATCCCTTGAATTGTATTACATTAATGATGATGATAACATATATTAATCCAATCTATTTAGCTCAAAGTTACTTGAAATTTGAATTTCGTTACGTCGGATACACTTGTGGTAACATTAATTGTTCATAATTCGAGCATTAGTATCACTTAACATCACCAGCAAAACTACGTAATTTAATTGCTCTTTCCACGGTATCTTAACTCGTGATGTCCGTCCGTTAAACTCTCCGGGTGGAGCAGACATGCTAACGACTTTAAAACGAGAGTGAACTGTTCACCTTGGTTTCATCCTCATACCAATAAACACCTTCGCGGACGCAAATAACTCACGAACAGAAGTTCCTTCACTCTGTCTAAAATCCCCTCCGGAAGTCCGTCCTTGAAGTGGGCAACCGGAACTCGCGAAAGCAATTGCCCGAGGCTTTGAATCGGGCGTGGCCTCGCACATATCGTGCGTAAGAAGATATTTTAAGGCTGCGAAGCAATTAAAACTCTGCGTATTGATTGGAGAGGGGGTATAGATATATTTTCCCTTATAATTTTACATATTTTTTGCTAAATCATTTTCGCAAGTTTTGAATGCCCTTGGGTAATGAAATAACTATTATTTTTCCTTAAATTTATTTGTTTTACTTTTAAAATCGTTCTAAATACGCAAATAGTTCACTTTTGCAGATATACATTAGATGGAATACTTGGTTATATTAAAGAATACATCACACGGAGAAATTACGTATGTTACGAGATGAATTCAACTAAACCGTTAGCTGAATTGTTCTCGAATGTAAATACGTTATAAATATAATTCTGGTCCTAAAAATAATCTGATAATTACGTCTCTTATTATTCATAGAGACAGTGGGATGTATATATAATTATCAAAGGGAAAAAATTACGATACTACATTAAAATGAATCTTAAAAAAATTTTAAACTAAAGATAATTTGAGCCTATATTGTCTTCAGAGAGGCTTTCCTGAATGATACTCTATATGTAGAAATATCGTTGAAACAACATGCCATTTTCGGCCTTCTTTTCATGCCCTAATAACGAGCAAACTTGTTTTCTGAAATCATCGAGGTTTGGATGCCTTTATAATTGACTCAACAACTTTTATTTACCTTTAAAGTAAAATGATGGACTTAATGTGCACTAATAATCTTAGAAATCGTGACTGAAGTACAAGCGAGATTTGTGGATATAAATTCCATCTGGCCGTGAGGTTTTCTATTTTTTAGCCTTCTGGTTTTGTACATCCTTTTGTTATTTTTACTCGAGGTATTTTCAGCACAGATTTCTCATCAAGAAACATTTATCATGACATTAATGATATTATAATATCATGGAGTTAAAATGCAGGAAAATAAATGCGGAATCGGTGAAAAATTTTAATGAAATATATAGGAAATTTGCATAATAAAATGCATTAAGACATGTACGTTTGGAAACGAATTTCAATAATAAGAGATCTATTATATGATGGATTTTGTGAAATACTGCTTCGGGAATGAAATATTATCTCGGGACATCGTACTCAATATAATCAATAATATATTATATTATAATTAAAAGTCTATATACCAGTATAAGCTAAAATTTAAGCTAATTATTTCTATCAAAGTAACATATGGGTTGACAACTAATGAATATTTGCTAAATCTTAGCGATTATTTATTAAGAAACTGTATTTATACGGCAGAAGTGAGACTATAAATAAATTGGTGGATATGGGATTTAAGTTCTAAAATCCGTTGCAAACAAAGTAACTCACACTCGCTTGACAATGGATTACTAACCGTACGTAAAATATTGATAATGAGATTGACAGATACACACCGTAATTGCAAATAAGTGTGGTTCAATTATACAATTGGCACTAATTATGGTTCTGGGAAAATCGTTCCGCTCATTTCTGTCTCTGGATTTCCAAGAACATTCCAACATCGATAACCAAGTTAGCCATGGTTCGTAGAATGAGATGCCTCTCAGAGATCTCACTGCACACTTGTTAATTCTTATCTATTAGCGATTGATTTATCTTATGATAGTTGCTAATGTAAAATGGATTACGATGAACTGATATTCTCGTTCTGATATACAGATTTTGATGTACTCGTGTCATAAGCCATCTAAATCATTGAATTTTCCAATTATTGCTTCCAATTCCTTTTCATCTAGGTACCTCTTGTTTGAGATATAAAAACGATAATAAATTTCGATGATGGAGTATTTGCTTATTATATCGAATCGTTCTTATCATATTAGTGTCGATCCTAGCAAACTTAGGAGTATAATATAATAACAAAAGCAACTGTCAGCTATTTTCATTGATTCGTTAATTTGTGGATTTCTAAACCTCATAGCGTTATTCTGTAGGTAATTTTACCAAAAATATGTAGTGAAATAAATCCTAATGTTAAAGCACGTTTGGTAGAATTCCCAATTGCTTGTATGCCTATTTGATCAGCAGAACACTAAATGGGTAGATAAGATTCGGAATCAGTGGGTCGGTAGAGATCGGTATAGCTAGTCACGGAGAATGGTCGCAAATAATTGGGTCAAAGAATGCAATGCCCGAGGCAGGAATCAAACCCGGCAGTGCAACACATGACTGTTAGATGGAAAGTCGAGCGTCAACTCCGATTGTGAAGAAGCGGATGGCACGTTTGCGAGGTGCAGTCAGATGGATCATCACGTGGAAAGTG
Organism: Pantala flavescens; assembly: GCA_020796165.1. NCBI lineage: Eukaryota > Metazoa > Arthropoda > Insecta > Odonata > Libellulidae > Pantala > Pantala flavescens. The sequence goes on along the minus strand of CM036886.1, from coordinate 11,687,903 downwards.
GTGGTCACAGCGTTTGAGGTTAAGTAACATCGTTGCCTTTCTTGCTCCTCTCTCTCTCCTGTTGAGAACGAAAGTGAAGGTCTATTTTAGTCTAGAGCGTAACAAAGTAGCGTGGGATATAGCTATACTCTCAGTCGCTTATTTTTGTTACTCAGAAATAAACGTAAGGACGGTGGACCTAGAACGATGCTCTATGGAACACATTATTTTATAAACTAAAGACAAGAATTGTTATCCTAAATTGTAAATTATTTGCAAAAATTAAGAATTAATAAATGTCTCTCAAAACAAGGATATCTTTGCATATGTTTGATTCGGCATATGTATAAAATATTTAGTCTTTAAACTTATATGATACATATATGTTATATTTAAAGATTTTTTCCTTTCTTATTGCGAATAGTTTAAAATAAAATCCATATATATCTATTGGGGTGCGTAGATCATAAAATTTGTGTCAAATTATGCTTTGAATATATACTACCCTAGTGTTCCAAATAGGTGAATTATTGCTATTATAAAGGCGCAACTGATTCTGAAGGAAAGAGGACAAAAAGTCAAGGACTGTGAAATTTACTTCGTTTTTTGAGGTCATCCGCGTATCTTCTCCCAACTCTTAGCTATTGAAATTTTTGGAGGATGTGATGTAGGAAAATTTCTAAAAGACATTAAAAAAGGAGGAAAGATAAACATATCATTCCCAAGGATGTGTCCTCAAAATATATATATATAGGAGACAGAAATATATAAGAGACGCAAAATGGAACAGATTTAAAATTTGTTATTAATTGAATCCATTTCCGATAGCATCTCGTTTAGAAATACGTTCCGAGGTTTTCTCGACCAACATCACTTTAAACTTGGATTCGGAGGTTGATCTATTGATGTGATGGCCAGCTAAATTCAGAAGGTTCTTATTATGAATATACTTGATGCTATTGATGAAATTTTAAATGACGTATGGAAGAATTATTGATTATATGGATTCCAACCATAATTTAACTGCATGACACTTGATTTAGAATACAGTGAAGCAATACTTCGTCAATCATTTATTCAGTCACTCCGTTCTTCTAAAAACGACCTAATGTTATTGAATCGACTCAGCTGTTAAACCTGATTTTCGTTTTATCATTCTCAGGTTTTACTTTAATGACTCGATATATCATAATGTTCATTTTTCTTAATTATCATTTTCTTTTGTTTCTTTTTTTAAATACTTAACCTTTTAATTTGAAATTCATATTTATCTCATTCTTTTTTTAAATAGTTTATATTTTAGGATTTAAACAGCAGAATTTGTTAGAATTCTATACGTTACTTCATATGTTATTTTATCTCAATTTCATCATTAATATACAAACCATAGGGCAAAATAAATTACACTTTATAACAGATTATAAAAGGAAACGAAATATATTTGACCTGGTCTCTTCCATTCATTTCATGTTTCAATTTCAAATCCGAGGGCTATATTATTGTTTTCCGTTAAGATTTATTGGTACGATAGATATATTTTCTCTCATCTGGAATACTAAATTAATTGTCAGCTTCTACAATAAATACAGGATAGTAGACCTTATGGAAATCTTCGATGATGTAATCTACACCACTGATGTGCGAAACTAATCAGTCGCAAAACTTTGAAAGTTATAAATCGTATCATTGTCTCATAAGTCGTGGATTGCAAATAATTACGAGATACAAGTTCATTCGCGCATACAGAAGCGAAAGCAATGGTCGTAAATGCTTTTCTTATGTAACTCTCTCAACTATTGAACCGTTTCAAAGTAAGAAATATTGATTTCCATCAAATACGACCTCGCGAAATTCATACCAATTCCTTGATGCATTGATTTCCAAACAAGTGCGATTTCCTGCTTCGTTTCTCTCTGCAAATAAAACGATTATGCAATTCACAGAATGGCGGTTTTATGATCCTATACATTACGCTTGAATTTTGACTCTCTTCCTTGATTCACGTCTGTGTCAAAGACTTGTACAAGGAAAGTGTCTTTAAAATATTCCTGAACTTACGTTTCGTATCTTATTCATATAATTTCAATTTTTGTGCTATTTTATGACTTTTCTTCTAGTCTGAATTCACTTTAAGTTATTTATCAATAGAGTACTAAAAGGTTTTAGCGGAAATGATTATTATTATTGGGCTGGGAGTCGAACTCAATACTATGGCATTCAGTTAATCCAGTAATTTTTCATGTATCTACTAAGGTATCATTTTAATTTGACATTAAGATTGAAATATTATCTAGAAATAATCCAAATAAACGTTTTGCATAAATCATGATAAGAGTGAAATCAATATCAGAAGGCTGTGACTTAGTAAGTATAGTACAATGAAATGAGTATGTAATGAAAAAATTGGAGATAATTAATGGATGCAAATTATTAAACTTCGATATCAATTCATAGATTTTATTAAAGCTTCAGTAGCAGCTGTTTCAATAATAGATTACAATTTTAAATCAGTTTTATTTAATAAAAAAACATATTGTAAGAGTTGGATAGTAGAGAGCCTTAGTCTTTCAAAAGGGTTGAATAATAACAAAAAAACAATAAAACATCACAGTGCGAAAGTATGAACTAACGAACAGGCAGTACAAGATCACTTTGTTTACAGTCTAACCATTGAGCAGGCCCGAAAACTTTTCCCATATTACCTCGCGTCTGGCCAAGTAAAAGTCGTTTGCTAACCTCCTAACCTACATTTCGTTTTTCAAGTTCTAACTTTCATCGAGTCTCCCATAAGACCAAAAGAACAGCTATAGTAAGCTTGTTTTGAATTATGCAATGACGAGATTTTTAAAATTGCACTCGATGCTTCATGGGGTTCTGTACGGTAATTGTGCTCCATATGCGTTCGGATATCCAGCCTATACTATCTTCTCCCAACAGTTATCTATACTTATTATAGATACTAGAAGAAGAAACTAGGTACCCATGTGAAGTAGTAAAACATGGTGCTTATATATACAAACAGTATACTTAATTCTGTATTGTAACGATAGAATTGAAGACTCAAATTATCGTCGAAATACTCATTTAATTTTAAAAAGTTTACTTGAATGCGCGCTTAATGTGTAACAGCAGATGTTTTAATAGATTAGTCTTCCACTTCTTATGGCATTTGAGGATTATTAGCTAAATAATTTGAGACTTTTTAAATTCCGTAATAAGATATAATCTTCTTAATTAAGAATACAAATTTATTGACGTAGTTTTTCTGTAATAGAAAAAAAATTACCCTAAGGAAAGATTCGATCACAGACACCACAGCTATGTGTAAATCATCATTGTTAAATTATTAAGAATTCTTAATGGAAAAAATGTTTTCAATCAAGGATTAAATATAGTGCATCACCTTTTAGTCTTTAATTATCGATATAATAATATTTTATTGCCTTGTTCATTCAACCTTTTACGCATGAATCATAAAGAAAGGCCACCTGACTCTGAGAAAATTTCTGTGGCAACGGGAGGCAACTAAATATGAAAATTCATCAAGACTAACCTTTTAAACGATCTGAAAAAGAAACGAGATTAATACGTCAGCCCATTTCTTTTTTTGATGAACGATTCGCCTTAAAAATGTTCTGAAACGTTCACTTCCATCCATTCTGAATAGAGGAATAAAATGAGTCCATCTCCTCTCAGCCATAAATTCTATCCTGCTGGGCCTTACTACGTGGAAGGACATTCCAAAGCAGGAACAAGGATAATAACATAAATTTATTGGGGTTTAAGTTTATTGAAAGACCATTTTAGACTCAGAGACCACTACGAGATGAAAGTATGTGGTAGTTTACTTCGTTCTTCTTTGTCCTACTTCCCTATTAATGAACCTTAACATTTTTAATCAATACCAACCAATTAGCAATGCAATCTGCAATCTAAAGATGCTGCTGACTTTATCTAGTCCTAATCTATCCCAATTCGTGAATCCAATCACGTTCCTGCGAGAAAAGCGACCGTTACAAAACATTTGCTCTCTTTTCCCTTAAGATACGTCCTTCCGGGTACTGCTTTCGGCGAAGGCAAAAACTCTTTTTATTGGCATTCCGTCGGCGACAAGTGTTACTGGCTGAATTTAAAGAGACAATCCCAAAGTTAGCATTGACACGACGGTGGAATTCTGTTCCTCGGTAAAGAAATCATGAAATGAATTTGGTTTTAAGGTAAGAAACTGGAGAAATGGACATTTTTCTAATCGTTGCTCTTTTCGTTCGGTCGCGTAAGAGAGTTTGCATTTTTTCATATTTTAACAATATGCTTTCGTTACACAACAATGAGTCAATTATTTTTTACATACTCATTAATATTACTTTGTCATTGTTCTAAGTTTTATAACTCTATTTGGAAACTTTACATAGGTTATTTACTGATTAACAATCAGGTAATTTGAAGTTGTCGTTTTTCCCTATGTGTACCCCAATTTCTACTAGACTCTCATTTTTTTAATTAGACAAATTATACTGAATAATGATGTTTTATTTCTTGGTGATATGGTAGCTATTACCTATTTACAATGGCAAAATATCGAAATGAATTGAAAAGTTTAAATTACTTAGAAGTGTGTTAATGAGAAACCACTTATTTTTCGATCGTAAGTGTGGTAACTTTTTAAGTACATTTTTAGCGAGGTCAGTCAGTACTGTCGGAATGTGTAGCGGATTATATATAGCTGTATTTTTTTCCTTGTCGACTTATTAAAACGACCTGTCACCGCTTTCGTAACTCTCGTTTTCTAAGAAGGATTATTGGGAGGGCTCGGATCGAAGAATGCGGTGACATTCCTTCTTTTAGATTCCGGAGTGTGAATTGTTTCTATCTCGCACTTCTCAACTTGAGATGTTAAACTTTTTATAGTAATTGAGAAATTTCAATTAAAGAATAGGAAAGGTATATAGTAGCACTGTTAGAGTAGTTGTTTGACAGAGTCATTGTATTAGAAATTCGATTCTGATTTTAAAATTTAATCTCGTATAATAGTTGAACGACCTATTAAACGTTCAGAATAATCTTACAGTATTGCATTTGTAAAGAATAGAAAAGTTTTTTTGGAAAATGTAAAGATTTATTCAACGTAGAACCTAGCGGGGGCGTACATTTCAGTGTGTTAATCCTAATATTCTATTTAATATTTCCTGTACTGTATTTTCCGCAAGTATTGCATGCTTAAAAAAGGGAACATAAAGCATTTTACTTTTACGAGTTACACGTAGGTTAAGTTTCACTGAAAATATGTATGACTCTTGTATTCAAAATACTATAGTATCTTGCACGTTTTGGTGGTAAGTTGTTGAATGCATGACTTTTGCCTATTAACTTTATTTAATTAAAAACGATGGTTATTCATATTACATTTACATACATAGAAAGTTTTAAACGTTTATTCTCATCGTATTATCGTTGAAGAAGATAAAAGAAGTCTTTAAATTATATTCGCATTAATATTCGTTTTTATAACATGTAATAAACTTTTATAATTAAAATTTATGCAAATTATCAGTATATAAACCGTTAACTGCATAAGTTACGTATTCACTATGTCAATTTCATCGAGGTGTATTCTTTGATCTCACATATTACATAACTATTCACTGCCACGTGAGCTAATCATCACAATAAAGACGGTGGGTTGGGAGCATTGTGTGCATACTCAGTTTACCAATCGAGCACGGTCGTATAAAAAGAATAAGCCACCTCATGCCCTGGAGTTCCGAATTCACCGCTCTCACTCTTTTGGGTGAAAGTGAATTGAGGGATGTATGTGAAAGGAGGGGTGGAAGTGAAAGAGGGGTAGAAGTGAAAGGAGGGAGTCCGCCGCGTAGGATTCGCATACGCGTGGGCTTTTCACACAAGAAGCTTTTGAGACTCACGCCGATCGTGGACTTGAAATGGGTGATTAATGGGTTCGACTTTTCTAAATAAATCCTCTCTCCAGTTCTTATCAGATTGAATTTAATGGGTGTTTATGAGACCGCGGCGTGAAAGAGACAATGACGTAAATCTTCCAAATATCGTTTTACCGTTTCTAATCATAATTACTCTGTAGAATTGAAGGAAAGGATGGGGTAAGCGCAAAACAAGAATTTCCCGTATCTACGCAGCCTAGTTTGATTTGCATTTGTTTTGAATGGTTCAGGAACTGAATGGAACATGTATAATAGAACCCAACTAATGGTAACAAACCCTAACTTACCCAATTCTATGCAAGTACATGAGAGAATCATCAAAAGTGAATTAGGTAATCAGACAAATCAAAGTAATGCATTGAGGCTTAACCATATACGGACCTTAAAGATGGAAACATAAGCCGCTTAACATTTAAGCCTTCTTTTTTTAAAAAATCATTTCAAGAAGATTATGTAAGGAATATCTGAATCTTGGTCCCAGTATCAGTTATGTGACATAACTAATACTGGGACCACTATTTCTTCTTCTGTTCTGACTGACTTAGACTTCTGTTCAATGTTGCAGTGAAGTTACACGAAATTAACATAATAAGTTATTTAATATTTCATTAATTCTATTTAAATTACCTTTTTAATATTCATGAATGGAATTTGAGTATGGCCTAGTGTTACGAAGATAGTTTGGGTAAAAAGTTAATTATGTGTTACTTGGTGGAATGGTAACATAATGAATTAATAACTCAGTACTTTCCACAGAGGTTTTAATAAAATGATCTGATAATAAAACACTAACACACCTGAAGATGTTAAATAATAGAATCGAATAGAAAACGAATCATATGTAATATTTTATCTCTGTAATATTTTATTTTTACAGTCTCACGAATCGGTTGAGATAATATATCTTAAAATGTTACACTGTTTTTACCGTCCGCAGTCAGATATCTCATGAATTTTTCTCCTCAAACTCGTTTTAAACTGATGTCTGTAGCGATCAAATTTATTTCCACCGGATGGATAGAGGCGCAAAATGCTGTGGAATGCTAACACAAATATTACCTAAGAGTTCGAGAGCCAAACCAACAAAATAAAAATGCGCGAGTACCACGATGTTTATCTTTTTGCCGAAGGATGAGGCAACGAAACCTGCGTCTCCTTCCCCCTTTACTCATAAGTTATGTTTTTGTTTCCTTAAAATCCTATGTGTCAGAATAGGTTTACAGTAAGATAAAGGAGATGAGAGTGTCGATTCTGGTAGACCCGTGTATAGAGCGCTTCTGGAACTAACGAGAAACTTCTGCGTTACATCTTCTTGTGTAATAGTAAAGTATCCTTTATCTTACCGAACTGAATCATTGGAGGGTTTACGTATAATTGTACGGAGCACGTGAGGTTTAACAACCAGAAAATCACTACCTTGGAATCCTGCAGAGAGACCGTTCAAATTTAATTTTGTACACGAAAAGGATCCAAAATGCTTTACCGTCAGGCGTTGAAGTCTCCATTAAGAAACAACAGCAATTCGAGTTTAAAAAGACGTATTATTAATCCGAAAATCGGATGAATCGGCCTGAATCGAAGTAGCTTTCACTGTCATCCGGCCAACATTAAAATCCAACAGCCTTAGGGATTCTTCTGATTGAAGCGTTGTAGTAGAATCTAAAAGAAATTTGCATACGTCGCTCAACGCGGGGCCGCTCATCCATATAAAAGGAGTTTAATTGGCCTGCCTCGCTACCGGTTGCCATTCCGCACAGTTCACACGTCCCACAACTTCATTAAGGCCGAATAAATTCGTAAAAATTTTATATCTTTAAGTTTGCGCTCATAAAAAGGTTTGGTGAAGGGTTGTGTACGGGTGGTATCGGTTCCAGAATTCTGCCACCCTTATTTGTCCCAGGTCTTGAGAGTGTCATTGTGTAAAACAACCCGAAGGAGCGGTTTCGAAAAAGCCAGTCTCATTTTTCCCCCACGAGGCCACGAGCGTGCACCGCCAGACAGGCCTCTTTTTTTAATGGACGCGGAAATGTTTTGGAAGATCGAGGTTTCTTTCGTTACTCCAGCGTCCTTCGTTACCCTCGGGTCGGGCGAAGAGAAATTATAAAAAGGTTGAGCTTGCGACACAAATGTATCACGCATTGGCATTTGCTGAAAAGGATCGATATTTCGGCCACGAAATGTCACCGAGCAAAAAACAAAAACGAAACGAAAAGAAATTTTTCGAAGAATTTTCCCTTCTCAGTCATACATCCAGTTATATTCCTATATGACTGATATTTTCCTATTCGTTTACTCGTGGTTATGTAAAGGTGCTTATTAAGGTTAAGTAAATAGTGGATGCTTTTTCTCTAAAGGTACAGATTACAAGAGATGAATAGGAAATGCAACAATGAAATGTGACTCTACTATACTCGTATAGTAGGTTTGTTTGATATTCAATCAGACTTCCTGTTCGTAATGATACAAAAATATTTCTTTAATCCAATTGACGCTTAAATTGATGCACGATTAGTTTTATTAGGAATCGACATTTTATAGGTGTCTATACATGCAATTTAAATAGAATTTATTCTTTTATATAATAGCCTAAAAAAGATTTCTCAAATAATGATAAATTCAAGTAGCATTCATTAATGGGCAATTTGATGTTGCCCTATTCCTTCTTGATAGGCTAATACTTATGGAGAGTAATATCAACATGAAGAAATTGATATGTTTAAAATGTAATATCATATTTATCAACTATTAAGTAATCATCATATAACGGTCAATTATTAAGTAACCACGATACACCTGCTATGTTTAAACGTAAGGAATACCTGTGTGTCGAAATACGAAAGAAAAATCAAAAGTAAGGGAGAAATCGTTATGCAAATGAAAGGGGAAATAGTAATGCAAATGTGATTCAAAATCTCGCATATTTAATTACGGTTTCCATAAGTGTCTTTCATTGCGAGCTGAATTAGCTGCACTTATTCCTAAGAAAGTTGCGTCGAGTGAAACGGGATAATGCATTGGTAAGAGATTGCTTCGGACACTCGCATGGGCCTACGGTAACGTTTTTATAAGGGAAACTGCTGTAGAGAGCGTGACCTAGTTCACTTTGTTTCCTAGGTTAGGCTTCTCTTTAATTTTAAAACTCGAATGATTATGATCGCTAATTATCCTAGACTATATGTTACTGTTGGAGCGTATTTGAAAAAAGCTTACATTATTTTCAATTGCTCATTGAAAAAGCTTCTTAAAATGGAGTTGAATTTTTACTAATTCTTTTAGGTTTTCTCATTTGATTCTCTACCTCATTTGATCTTGACCCAATTAAGAGAGTGGGTTTATCGAGTTTGAATTTCGAGTTAGTTGGGCCTCCTTCCTAGAAATGAAAGTCTTCCGTTTAGAAAAAGGAACACTATCACCTGAAGTATTATTTGAATATATTTCTGTCGCTTATGCGTATTTGCCAACATTTAACCACTCAGGATAAAGTAAGATAGGTCGCTAAAGAATAAATCTTGATTTTCTAAATACAGTTTAAATATTGAAAACAATATGAAAAGGCGTGACTTACAAGTTAGTTGTTAGTGGAATGCCATAGTAGTTACTAGAGTTTAAATAAGTGATGGCCATTCATGCATAATCTTTATAACTCTACAATACTAACCATAAGCGAGTTCAGGATATATATCCAGGGGAAAAGATGCTTGCAATGTACCTTTGGTAAACAAAAGAGCTACCCTCGTTAAAATCTACATAGAATAGTCATATGCTAATAAGTTGTCGTATCAGATGCTATTAGAAACCAATTCATTAGTATTCATAAAACTTAAAATGTATTTATGATTGAAAATATAAAATTGGAGGACCCGTTAACCGAATACTCAACTATATTACTATCGTTTCTTAAGTAAGGCACGATGTTAAGTTTTAATTGCGTAGATATTTTTAAAATGTTTAATTATTTATCTTATTGCTAAGGTAATAGAATATTTAATCATGTTAAATCTGAAAGAGCAGTGTAAGGTTGCCCCAATTCTATTGACTAAATTTCAATTAGTCGAAAAACAAGATGATTATTATTCGATTCAAATAAAAGTATATATCATACTCTTTGATACTGAAGCAATTAAAATTAATTTTAAAATCCCCTCTTTATATGTAAAAAAATTGTTTGTTTTCGTGATGAGATTTTTCGCACCCACTCGTTGATCAAAGTTTTAACAATCTCGCGTGAAGCAATTAATAATCCACTTGGAGTTCTTCGTTATTAAAGAAAAGAAGAAAGCTTCTTCATGAATATCATGAAGGCTCGTCTCATTAATAAACTTTTGGTGACTCGAATGCACTTTCCGGAGCCGGAAATAAATTTTCTCTCCGTACCTCAATAACCGGTTTTTGGATGGTGTGAGAGTTAAAAATTAAATGGATGGTTGTTTTTTAAGAAAGTAAACTGAAATCAATAAACCAAACCCGGTTAATTCTTAGTTTCTTTTGGTAATTAATGTGACATGAATGAATTTATTGGAACGATTTGAAGAATGAGGGAGATAAAAGGAATCTTTGGGGAAGAAATCTGTGAGGAAGGATTCTTTCCTGATACGTATGTACGTCTTTGATTTAGAATTTGATTTTCATTATAGATTTTCACTTTTCCGAATGCAGATCTCGCAGTACCATTAGCAGATTCTAGTATGTTGACTCTTCTTAATTTTGATCTATTTCACATGAAAGCAATAGAATATGTTGTAAATATATATAATATAAATAAATAATTTAGCAATGATAATAGTTAGTTGCTATAAAGGCAAAAAATATGAAGTTAGGTTGAACTTTATTCAATTATTTCAACCCGGGTTCGATTTCCAGTCATGTTTTTTTTTACTTCTCACCAACGCCGTAAAAGAGCAGAGTCACAGAGACTTGTATGACATCTGAAGCAGTATGAAGAGTAGTCGTTTATCCCAAGGTTGTTTAAAAATGACTGGCTTACGAATATGAATAAATTTCACAAAATCTTTTTCACCGTATTAACGTCGCAATAAAACACGATTTTCGAGGTGTTTTAAGCCAAATTCAATTTTCAGAGGTATATTTCATAAGTTATGTCAGAAAAATTTTATGGCTAGGTATTCATGTGAAGGCTGTTTGCATTCTTTCCGTATTAGTTTACGTCATATATCGATGCAGTTGGATGTTTAAATAAGCAGTTAGCACATAGTTAAGCTACGAGTGAATAACTTAATTTATAATGCAGAGAAGATGTCGTAAGATGCACTTCGATCGTGAATGGAAATGGGCCGAAATAATACCTTTGGGAGAGAAAGTAATTTCTCGTGCCGAAAATTATTGGAGAGCAATGCGCACTTTGGTGCAATAAATAAACCATTGGTTGGTATCGAGTTGGTATGTAAATTCAGTTCCCGATAAAAGATTCTGTGAGGTTTTACGAAGATTTGCTGGAAAAATCGTCTTTGGAAAATTTTATCCCTATAATCCGATTCTTTCTACTGAGTAACTACTTTCCTGTATCCTGAATGGAATGAGTTAAGTGATAGAGAAGAACATGCAATCGTATTTCGTCAGAATTAAGTATTAACGTGCTTTCCTTCTATAGTTATGCATCAGTTTAGGCCTACAATTATTATTTAAGACGATTCAATTCCTGTTTGTTTGTGTGGATCTTGGATGCTAATATTTTGTTGGCTTATTTTTATACTTTTCCCTCTGAAATTGTTTTGTTCTTCATTGTTGAATTGTTTTTTGTTATATATTGCTGTATGGATACACAAAATATTGAAGAAGGATATTGAAAGTGATTTTAGATTCTATTTCCAGATATTTTTACGTAATATCCATACGCAAGTAAATTAGAGTGAATTGATGACCAGGTGCGATTATTCCAGAATTTATATCAGAATAATCCTTTAAAACAGAATGTCAGTAATAACAGAAAGATAATTGAAGTATATAAAGCTGAATTGTTCATTCTTCTAAAATAAATTCTTTTCGCAATAGAGATAGAGTTAATTCTATCTAAATTAAATAGTTAATAGTGACTAGTTGATAATCACTTTATATATTTACAAAGTACTTAATTTTTCGATAGATAATGTATTTCATAGCTTACTAACTTTGCCAACATTATGTTTCATGGATAAATCACTTTTATGTATACTGAAAAACTAATGGTATAGTTAGGAGGTAGGAATATCTTCCAATATCAAATCACATGAATAATTTCTGGGACTAGAATAAGCGAATTTTTAAGTAATAATGAATGAATGAATTAACGTTCAAACATATTTTCATTTTTATAAATGATTTAACTCATGTCAACTTCCAGATTTTTGCACAAGATAAGGGTTGCGTTAACTACAGAAAAATTATGTAATTGTATTTACTTGACTTTCTGTAGCTCCCGATCGACCAAGTGGCATTTTGAGTGACATTTCTGCTTTCTGTCAGCTGCTTTTTCCAGGAAGCGATCTTCCTACGAACGAATTTTAATGCGTGAACTCGCAAAACTGGAATACACTCAGTAGCCCCGAGTAAGAGATTAAGCAGAAGGCTTTTAGAAGGATCCAAATCTCATCTTATGATCTTTAAAGATGTTTTTTCCAACCTCGCGTATAAGGTCATACACCAATTCGTGAGCATACTTTTCTAATAAAAGAATCGATGCTTATATACTAAGTGTGATCAGCTGTGCAGTCAAATTTTTTGCAGAAGTGAATGTGGAATTGAAATGGGAAAGTGATTCAGTGAAAGGATAACTCAATTGTCCAAAAGATTGACCAAAACAATTGAATTTCGAAATTTCACGTTCGTATTAACATCGGAAAAAGTTTAATGAAATTGGTTGGAAAAGTTTTAAGTTCCTTTTTCATAACCTTTAACCAAGAGTTTTATTTTTTAGAGAAATTTATGAACAAGAAGATAAATGAATGGACCGGTGATGGAACAGATTCATCGTCTTATATATTATATGAAGGTATCCGGAATTACGTCAAATCTATTTGTTATCGCATTTCTCTATTCAGATCTTAATTTATAAGATATAAATTTCAAGAACGTAACATGGAAATATAATAATAAAATTTCAAGTAGTAGTACATATATGGTAGAAGGTTTTTATTAAGGATGAAAGTATATTTAGAATACTCTTACGCAACGATGTCACGTATGAATTCGTATTCATAACGATTTCACGCCCTAACGATCCATTAGCTCTCTCCCATTGAATGTATGAATCATGCTCGCATTTCCCTTCCTTCTTTAAAGCATATTAGGCTGTCATACTTAACCCAATTTAAAATCATAATTAGTACATAAAAACCTTCTAGGATTAACGCATAAAAGTCTTCGTATAAATAAAAAAAATTGTGTCAAATATAGGTTCTGAAATTCTACATCTAACTATCAATCTTAAATGCTATTGTCTCCTTTCATATACGTGAATTTTCGTAAAATTTAAACTTGTTTAAATGAAAGGCTTTTATAGTAGTAGATATTAGTAAATGATTTAAATTTGTTTTAAAAAAATTAAAGAACGCGTTGTTCAATATATATTTACATTATTTTACGTTTTTCTTAATTTTTAAATATTTAATTTTATATATTTATAGATAAATTCCTGATAAATAAAAAACCAAGTAGTGTTTATTGTGTAATATTAACGTAAATAATGAAAAATTCATATATCGTTAATGAAGATTTTACTTTCAATTAAATACACTCCATTTTAAGCGGATTTAAAAGTAATTTGTTCGGCTGCAATAAATTTTCGGTGGTTTCCAATTCTCACGGCTATTAAACGAAAATCGAGCGTGCTTGCGAACAAAGAACAGAGACTATATTGCGTGAGAATATTTGCTTCAGGTGATAATTATGCATCAAAGATTTCTCGGGAGAGCCTCATTTGGAATACAATCGGCCCACAATCCTCTTCGGCAACGAACATATTGAAATTAAGAGAAAGTTTTGGGCAAGAGTGCGAATTGCTATTACATCATTTGAACTTGTAGTTATGTTTAATTTATTCAGTATTTCGTTTAACGCGTTTGAGGTCGTGATTCTTCGGTTGAATTAAGCAGCGTTTCTGGCGAATATGAAACGAGTTCCAGGATATACAATCTTGAGGTTTATAACTCTTATAATTTATGGCTCTTCGAGTAGAAACACTTAGAAGGATGTTTTGATTCTTCTAATTATAATTAGAACTTTTTACTGATTGAAATTAGATTTAAGTGGTTCAATTTTTAGTTGCTAACTTGCTGATCAAGGGAGATTATTTTTCAAGTTGTTTTCAAAACTGTTTCATGTTGCTGAATTTTATCTCATCTTTGCGTGCATATACTTTCTGAATTTTTTCTCCTTATTTTATATTTTTCCTTAATACAGCAATGCTAGATGTGTTTTTGTAATTGAATGAAGGATTAGACAGTTCATGAATCGACACTGAGGAAATAGAATGAATTTATCAGAATACGTCATGTTTTACCAACATTTATGTCATTAATTGATTTTTTATTGCTCTATATATTGACAAATTTGGTTTAAACATCAAAAGAATAAGATATCTTTTATTCAATAATGGAAATTTTCCATGATTTTATTAGATTTTTACTTATATTTCGCTCTAAAAATGGAAGGGTTATTTCATTACTGGAAATAATCGTATGCCTAAGTAAAAAAGAATAAATACGATTTATATCAATAATTATATTTTATGCGTTAGGATAATAACAAAAAAGTTATCGAACTATTTTTATTTGGTCTTTAATACAAAAAGTAGAGCATTATGCCTCGTTATCTTTTTAAACAATGCGTGAATGCTATTCCAATGTTTAGATTGAAAGGAAAGTACTGGAAGTAATAGTGTAATGAAATCTAATTGAGGATATGCATGTATTATTGTCTAGAGCAAAGTTAAAGAAAGAGAAATATTATATTAGTGAATCGTGTAAGGAATATACTGTATTTGTATACTATTCAAAGTAACATGAGGTCATAATGTTATCTTCTTAGTAAAAGTGCAACGTAAATAAATGTTAATTAAGAAGAAGAATATTTTTACTAAAGAAAAAAATGCATTAATTAGAATGTTACCACAAAGCTTATAATTTTTCATAACGATTAAACGAACCATGTATAAAAAGTATAAAGGTAATGATATAAAGAGGTATTTATAGATTTAATTGCAATCTCAATCAAAAAGATGCGCACAACAACGATTAGATTCCTTATAATCAGATCTTAAAGTTACTGCAAAATTTAGACAACAAGATACTCTCATCCGAACTGACGCACTTTTCTATAGGCATCATTTTGAACTGCTTTGCTGGCGTTTTTCCTCTTATCTATCAAACAACTTTAAAACAAACATCGTTCTATCTTTTTGATAATAGTTGAAGCTTATAAAAATCGTACGTTATACCTATTTCTTCTAATCTATGACCTCAATACCACTTCTCGCATCTTCCTATCCCATGACCTCGCCGCTAAAGACGGGAGTAACGAATTTACCGCGTACCTGATTCTTTAGTCATCACTCCCACTTAATGATAACAATAATTACCTCGAGGTCACTGCCACGGAAGAGCGAATACTCCAAACATGGTCTTAATGTCACGATCGTAGTACACTTCCTTTGGTTCCGTTTGTTCCCAACACTCTTACAACAGTTTGTGACAAAAAATTAAGTTAATGAAGAATCAATCACCTCCATCCCTTATTTATAATGGATTATATTTGCTTCGAAATAGAAAAAGTCCTTTAATGTTGTATGTGTGCCCATAGCTGATAATCAGAGATGCAAATCGTAAAATTATGTAGCAAGAATACAGTATTTTATTTGGATAGGAAATTAATGGGGAGATCAATTCATTATTTAGGCTGTTGCTTTTATAGATACTTTCCCTTCTTGTTAGCCAATCAGGAACTGTATGTCATCTTTTGTTAGAATCAGTTTGTCATATATTCTAGTCGTCTGAATTCGTAAATTCATTCAAAATTTCATTAAATATATTTAATATTTTGTATATTTCAAGAGTATGTAATTTTGGTATGTAGATGGATGCTGCTGGTGATCTTACTACAGGGTAACTAAGTACATTTGTATTTATACATAATCTATTTATCGTAGAAAGAAATATATCAGTTGTAAAGGAATTACACAGAAACATGTTAAATACTCAGTATTCAGATTTATCTTCATAGATTCATAACTATGCCCCAATTAGGCGTTAAGAACCCATCCATACGTAATCTAGATCTGCAGATACAGCTTAATTCTTTTTCTCCGAATAAATAGACTTTTATGATCATTAAGATTGTCCGGTATTTCGGAAGGAAAAGCTCAGACGTTCGATATTCACCAGCAGATTTCGTTGGGTCGAAGAGAAGAATAACAAGGCGCTTAATTTTCAATTCACTTGGCTGCGAGCACCCATCGCTGCCCCAACAGGTCCGTTGGCTTTTCAACAGCCCCACGGCAAGGTTAAACAGAGAGGACATGAAACTTCAGTTCCGCCTTCAAAAAGCTTCCGTTTTTTTAGGCTTCCGCCATCCGGACTACAGTGGACTGCATACCAATGCATGTGTACGGCCATCTTCCGTAAAGAACAATGGTTAGCTGGATATGATTGCCTTATTAAAATGTTTCAGTCCCATTATCCGGTATGAGAAGCTGATGTGATCCTAATGATAAGTTTTAATGGCGATGTTCTTCCGCTAATGACATTATTTTCTTAATTTGTGCAGTGATCACGGGTTAATTATGTTCTATCCTGTTGTAGTCTGTTAATTTTTGAGAAATGTTTCACGAACTTTCTTCATCCATTCTCATTTTTTCGCACGTTGTCAAGGATAGATGAATTTGAAAGATACTGTCAACATTTTCTTGATACTTCAACTGACGTTCACCTCACGCCTTCAGTATGTGGCTCAAAACGATTTAACCTTTAATAATAATGTATTTTGAAGATTATTTTTCGAGAGAGTAGAATAGATTTTCTTAACAAATGAAAATTCGTAACAAATAAAAATCTAAAGCTTTATTAAATGATAGACAATTATTATTTTAAACCTTTATATGGTAGGATTACATTTCAAGTTTGCTTTTCATTAATTGCATGACTTAAAAACTAAATACGATTCTATTCTAAGGATATATCACAATTAGAGAGGAAAGATTTTAAATTTAAGATTACACAATGAAGAACAGATGTAGCGAAGTATTTGTTTCTTCATACAGCTATCATAGAGTGGAATAAGTTGCCTAGTTCTTTCTTAAAGACCTTATCAGATAAAAAATAATTTTTTTAAATGTAATGAAACGCATTTTCAGAAAGTAGCCATATACGATAGTAAATCTTTTTTAATTGCTATAATAAGTATTGTGTATGTCCGAAGGTGCCACCTGGCTTATAGTCTATCTGCAGCCCGATCCTAATTTTAAAAATAATTAGAAATGTTAAATTAGATACGCTGATAAAAAATGTTACCTTTAATGAAGAATACATGTTTGTGTACACATTCTTGAGATGTGATCTCATTTCCAATTTCGTAACACATTATGCTATTCATCATTAAGTTCAGCCACAAATGAAAATGTTAATGATACAAATAAGGGGTCTTTAACGAAATTTATGTACCCAGACATTCTGTGCTTATTCTAAAAAATTAAAGAATGGTTTCCCATCACCAACTGCACCTCATATCACCAGAAATAGTTGGCAATACCTTAATTATATTCACACCAATAGGTTTAAATCTTTCAATTTGTTTATATACTTGATGTCACCGGTGATTGGTCATTCCTCTTGTATCGATATCCTTGTATAGAGAATTCCAATTACTCGTCGAAGCTCATTTCGTTAACTTCCCATAAGGATTCATTAAAGTTTCCATTTTGTTAACCATCGGAATTCTATTATGGTTTCGTAATGGCAAAAGTTCTCATCCTGAACCAACCCATAGATCACGATTATTTTGACATCATCGTTAAATAAATGCGGAACACTCCCATCGAGAGCAACTGCTGACAATACACAGGTAGGTGTTCACGGGAAGTTGCATGTTATTCCTCCCACCGGTGAATGCATCTTGTATAATTTCACCGCCCACTTCATCTCATCCTACACATTCTCGCCAAAAAACTTTCTCTTTCCTTTCCTGCCATGATACGAAATTTTCACTTTCATCCTGTTTTTCCATCATCGCTGATTCTGCCTACGCAATTTAGTATCCGTTTTTTTACCTAAATTGCGATGAGATAAATACTATTCAGTTACGTTTCTTTGCTTCAATTTTCGTCAAATACCATGATTGAGGATTTTTTTCTAAATTTTACGACCTATGGGAGATCGGCAATAATTAATTTTCCGAAATGGGTTGATTTACTTGATATTGAGGTTAAACGGAAGTGAAATATAGTAATATGACTGGGACTCGAACTCAGGTTCCTCACTTTGGCAGGTATGCTAGCCAGTGAGCAGTACCAGATTAGGTATAGTACCACGCATGCTTCGTAATTTTCAGTCAATTAATGTATAGCTTGTGGTACACCTTTCAATCAGTTGCGATTCAAGCAATTTCATCTCCTATAAGGAATCAGCAGGTTTCCAAATAATTATCCTAGCGACGTGTTTAAACCTCGTATGAAGAACATCTTAAGTACTCAGTGTTCTTCGGAAGTATATTACCTTACGAGCTCATAATTTCTATATCAATTATTAATAAAGTTTTATTTATACCTCCTCAGTAAAATGCAAAAGACTTCTCCCATTAATAAAATTCAGTTTAATCATATATTTTAATTCTAATTAAGATTTCCATAAATTCATTTCCCAACCTTTTATTCTCATAGAGGTGAATTAATTCTAACTTTCAGGGATAACATAGAGGCCAAGAAAATTATCATAAGCCAATTAATTAGGCTGTGGGAATCTGTATTTTATATATTCTTGTAATGATAATAATTCTTTATATTCATTAAACTTATATCGTCTTCAGTTGTGTTAGCTATACGTATATTTGAGATTTATCATTCATACCTGTTCTTATTAGGGTTACTTTTCCTAATCTTCTGCATCCCTTATATGTAAGTATTTTTACGAATTGATGGTAGATTTAATTACGTATAATCAATAACTCTATTCAATTAGCAGGAATTATACATTCAAAAATAGCTAATTATATGCTCATCAAACGTATTCTATTCAAAAATTTCCTACGATAATACGTGGAAAATTGAAAACTGTTTTATTTCGATTGTTAGTTTCATTTGGTGTATTTAGTTGGTTATGAAATGTGGTGAGGTTTGAAAATGCGATATTACTTTAATATAATTACAATATTTTTATTTCGCCCAGTATACATTTTTTCACGTTAGATCTCATGGTTTGGGTTTCTACGTTTTACTTATTTTCCTCTCGCATAACTCCACGGGAATCTCGTTACGGGAATGTGTTTCCTTCTTTATTGTTGATTGTTCCCATGAGACGGACGAAGAGTTGATTCGTGACTTGATTTTGGGTTCTGGTTTCTTAATAACTGCTGAAAGAAAAATCCTTTCCAAAGAACGTGATGGGTGTATATGGGTGGAGACAAACTATAAGCACACTTTTCCGAGAAGGTTCGCAGGGCCTTGAGAGTTGTTTTTACACTCGGAGGAAGGATGTGATGCTACAATCCTCAACTCACAGTCTCATTTAATCATCATGGTGTGTTCGCAAAAGCTATTTTTGAATCGATCTTTGTGTAGGGCTTATTCATTATGTTAGTATCAGAAAAGAGAAACAACCAGTGTATATAGTAAACAATATATTAAGCAATGAAAGTGATATCATAAAATACCAAGTAAGTCATAAAATTATTGAGAGGGATTTTAAGTAATAGTCGTTCAAGTACGACTTGAACAATTCATGAAATATGACAGGTTTTTTTTTACGTCCGTCTGTTAAGTTTATAATGGTTTTTAAATTTTATCGCAATTATCTTATATAGGGCCATAAATTATGTCGAATTCAAATGATTAATGAAACTGTACTGAAGAGAGAAAGATAAATTTATGGTGGTTAAATATTCTGGTGATTAATTTAACCGACTGTATTTTATCGTTAAATTGATATAAAATAGATTTGTCAACTATTTATTTAGCTATATTATTTTTAGCTTTATTTTTTCAACTATTTATTGAGTTTTAGATTTTAAAGCATAGAATTAAAAATGAGGTTAATATAATTAATCGATAATACTTCAAAATATATCAGTCAATCTAGAATGAATTTTACTTTACCCTGTTACAATTAATGTATCAATATCCTCTTTACGAAACTTACAAAACTAAAATATGTATCACCGATTATATAGTTGGAAATAAACCGCTGATTTAAAACATATACTTACTCAATACCAGTAATATCATATCCTCCAAGAAATTTTAATGTATACTTATATATTATATTAGTTCTCCCAACTGGCCTTTTACCAGCATACCCTTATACATTCTTCGGAGCTACGACATTTATACATCTGGCATAATAGATTAGGTTATCAACATCCATCAAGAAACATCAAAGGATGATATTCACGTGGAAGCCAATTTTTCCTCAAAGCAGAATTACAAATTGCACTGTCCGTATGAACGCTGGACCACCCACTGACGCATATCTCGCTTCGCATGCTAAGTTGCATCTCTTAGGCTTTGGGTTTGGCTGAGGTACAGCGACGGATTCCTGCAGACAGTCTTATGTTTGCATTCCGTCTTCTCCAACCAACGAACTCTTCACTAATCCGATGGACAGAGGCCACCCACTGGCGCCTTCACCAGAAGTACTCCCATACGAATACTGGAAAGAAATCGTCCGTGCGTTGCATTGTGGGTACGTCTCGTTTTCGTTACAAATGTTTTCTCATCCACAGCGTAATACCCTGAGATGTATAAAGAAGGGAATTCGTTTTGGTTGACGCCTGGCGCGTTGCTTTCTCCATCAGATAATGGTTTTAGTGGAAAAGGTCAGAAAAGATCGATTTTGGAAGGTTTTTCCGTTAACAGATTCGTATTCGTTTCCTGGAGTGAATAGTCTGCGTTTATCTGCATGCGATTCACCAGTTTACGAGCCAAGGACTATGTTGTCAAACATGATAAGTCTTTTCATGCCAACATACTCGCTCGTTTGCATTTCAGGATTCCCTATATTTATATATAAGCTATTTCAGTTTATACGTACGTTTATATTTGGTGCTATATGTTTTGATTAATCTTTAAACCAATAAAATGAACTATTTTAAACAGCTTTATAGTTTTTATATGTTTTAGCTATCTATTATGTTGTGTTTACATTCGGTTTAGTGCTATAAAAGAACCCAATCTAATTTATTTAAGTAATAAATATATCACCAATTCAACCGTATTTTATAAATCATACGATTCATTATATTTATATAAGTCAATGGAATGGATAGAGTATAGAAGTGTGTATGGCGTAATAGAAATAGTACGAGATACTTTTTATATCTACCCTATGGTATGGCATAATGGAATTCACTATTCAGTATTACATATCTATAACCGATCAAGTTTTATTGACGCGAAGAAATTTATAGAGTAAAAAAAGAAGAGCAGAAGTGTAACGTTATTGATTTGCATTTGTTTTCATCTTTCGGTGCTCAACCGAAAGCACTCAACACCCGCGAAGTTTAGTGAACGAGATGTCCTTTCTGATAGTCGAGTGTGCGTACGTGGGGCGTTCATAATATAACAGGAAAACGCTCGTTGTCTCTCGTAAAAACCTATCTTCTCGTTGTCGTGAGTATTTTCCAAGTGCCGACTCCGAACCGCTCGGTTTTTATTTTGGATCGGCGATGCGTGAACTCGATTCCGTTTTACTTGTGAATTTTGATTGAAAGGAATACCACAGTAATGGAATTGTATATTCATCTAGGTTTCCATTGAGTTTCACAGTTGAAGTTTTATTTTTAGAAAAGATATTTTACGAATTAAAATCTTCGAATCGGAATCTTAAATTGCGAAAATTGGGTGCGAATTGAATTAATACTTCGTTTTCAGCAGAAATTTTTTTTCGTATTTGCCACGTACTACTAGATGTATACTCTATCCTAGTCGTAAGTACGTACTTGAATCCAGAGGTATAATTTCGCAAGCTTCTCCTTTAAATCATTGCAGATTTCAAATAAACCAGGTCAGTAGTTACGCTATCATGCCAAATGGATGTACGTAACGCTCATGGAGAGCGAAAGGAAGCTAAGTAAACGGATAATTTCACTTTCTGGAGGTAATCTTTATGAATCACTTTCTAAAGACTTAATTTATCTCTACGAAAATGCAGTTTAGCCCATACCTACATTTTGCAATACCTAATTGGGAGTTAATATTTCATGCAAATTCAATTGGTGTACGAAAGAGATGCAGAATTGTTTTGGCAGGAAATGAAAGGGGTGGTGTAAGGAGAGCTAAACACTCAGTGCAGGTGTCAAGAGCCAACAATGAGTAACGGGTTCATTGGAGAGCATTCAGAACCCCCCCTTTCGTATTACATTGTATTGTGACTGTTTGAATAGCTCTTTAATGTTTGTTGCAAATAAGCACTTCGCATAAAGAGGACTTCTTCCCACGTATAGCAATCTCATCTCGTTAAGGGTATCGCATTTACAATGTACGAATTTTTGAAACCATACTGTTTCATATGGAATTAAAACAGGTGCTTTAATATTATCTTATCATCATCTCTTAGTAAGTATAAATGAAATATCGTATAAATTATTGGTACATTTTTAATGAGTTGAAATAGAATGTAAATGTACTCGTAATTATTAAAAAATGCTTGAGATATTTCGTACTTAAACATACAGAATAGCTATTTATGTAACAGTTTAGCAGTATCCTTCCTGGAATTTTTCCTGTTATTCATAATCATCATAAAGATTTTTATTGTTAGGTGATAGGTCACTTTCCTCGAAGATTACATACTAGCTTGAAAGTAATTGATTTTAAATTTTTATATAATCTTTTTGATTTTCTCAAAAATAGAATTCACATCTAGTAACCTAGAATTTCATGTAATAAACATATTATCATATCAAACATTTCAGGCCTATTTATATTTTTACTTGCAAGCAGTTAAGTAAATATAATATGGATTGGTACTGAAATTTTCATAATTTCGTAGTTTACAAATTAATTCAAAGTATTTTATTTATAAATATATATCTTTTATAACTCTTCATCGAAATGTACGATACAACAAAATTTGTCACCATAAGTGTACCAGAATTAAATGCGTCAGAATTCTAGTGGAATCACTACCAACAATAAAGCTTTTAGATATAGTAGTTTTTCTAATATTTCTAGTGATTTCTGACCCAAATTATTAATTCCAATAACAAATAATCAATCTCTTATCTATGAGAATGTTTATATGTATTCGAATCGTAAATCAAGTAAGATTGCTGAATACCAATGATCAACTACGTAAGACTACATACAGTTGACCGATTGTGTTTTCAAAACGCGCATTATTCTTGCAAAGTTCGAGACGGCACGCCAAACATTCGCTGACAAATTAAAAAACACGAGAGTCGATTTACGTCAATTTTCCCATTCCATTTACAAAGAGCACTCCTGGATATCACCGCTACAACTCCCATTTCGCAACAATACGTGATATTCTCACAACCTATAGACACCCGTGCGCAGAGAACGTATTCCAATCGGTTTAATTGCCCAATTTACCATACGAGGATTATCCTCCAAAGAGGAGCACATGTTCTTCACATTTCAATCCCTGCTTTAGGGGCCATTTATGAATTCAAATCACGACACACTTTCACTTTTTAAAAATTGATTCTCCCAAATTTCTCGTGCCTCCCTAACATCCACTTTTGTATAATATTTCACTTATCCATTCTTTCATCCTTGAAGCCAATGGCTTGGCTCTCGTAGTCATCTATTATGCATGCCCATACACGAACATCTTAAAGAAAATTATTGGTAAACTTCTGCCCAGTTATGTGTGAATTAAATTTGGCTATTAGAAGGTATAATAGCGTAGTTGATAGTGCAGACTGATTATGATCGTTCATAGCTCTTCTATTTCTTCACCTCTTCTTTTCACGTCTTGTTTTTATAGCTTCTAATTTCCCTTAGAGTTAATATTACTGTTATTATGTATATTGACCCAAAGGTGAGCTGTAAGCTTGGTGAGAACGTATCACATATACCGTACTTAAACCAGCAATTTAAAAAGAAATATACCTTAAAAGACTGCTTTAAAAAACACTTACAGAAAATATTTACATTAAATTTCATCTGAAATTTTTAATATTTTATGGTAAGGGCTTTAAAAGCGACCCATGAAACTTTTTACATTCTATGATAGCCCTATTAAGAAAACGTATACTTTGCTATATCCATACTTTATCTCCTATTTTTAATTTTAAAGTCGTTACTATCTTCCCCTATTAATTCCGGTTACTCAATCGAATTTTTAAATGGCTTCTCACTTTTTAATGCCTTCAATAATAAGTTTAAATGATGGCTCAGAAATATTCAGACTAAACGACAAATTATAACTACTTGGCTAAAATACACTCGTTAAAAAACGAAAGCTGAAAACAAGTGCCGTTGTCGGCAGTTGTAATCAGCGATCACCAAAGAATATATGTATAATCCACCGAACTCGTATTCGAATCAACGACAGTGTTTTTTGAATAATTCAATAAGTAAATTCAGTCTAAGTGACCGACAACGGTAGTGGTTAGGATCACTAAATTCTTTAGCAGTTTTATAGTAATTTTGCATTTTAAAGAGGCGAAGAATATCTTGCTTATTCTTCGATTTCGTCAATTCGATTCCTTCAGTTTTAATTATTAAAATTTAATATAAATGGATGTTGGGACCAGGTAATTAAAAAGAAAGAGATCTAGAAGCTTAGAGAGCTTATATTAACAAGTCAAAGAATTGAGTTACTATTTCAAAACGAAGTGATAGTTGTTATGACGCAACGAGTGTATAAATTCATCACAATGAGTAGTATTTTTTATTCAATAAGAAGCAAGCAAATGAAAATGATTATTCAGCAAAATTCAAACGTCAGGATCTTTCATCTCTAATAAGATTAAGATGCCTTTCACTGTTGTGGATGAGAGAAAACGGAATATCTTAACTCTGTATGTACCGTAGGACAACGGAGAAAAATTAGTCAAGGTACTGCGGTAGAATCTGAATGCAACCATGGTAATCCTCTTATAAAGGTAGGTCGTCACAGGTGTTGAAACAAACATTTCAATCAAGCAGTTCCATCGACATGTTAAGAGGCATTTCTTGTATAGAGTCTTCGTTCTTTCTAAGCTCTTCCAGAAAAAAAATCAGTATCCAACAAAATCAACTTCTTTGGATTCAACTTTGTATTGGCTATTCATAATGAAGTGAAAAATATTTATTGTATTGAAAAATTTATTGCAATATAATAATTTATTGACTAATTTTTATTTGATTAAGATGTTAGGTGTCATTGTCAGGTCAAATATATTTGTTGGTTTTTGCCGTTATATTTCAAAAATTCGTTCAAGCGATTTATTTACGCAAAAAATCTCCAAATAGCTTAGGAATTGAGCAAATAGATATATATCGAGTTCGGTTAACTATATAAACACCGATTACGTTGTGTTTTAATAAGATGAAGCGAACATGGCTGCGAAATTTTCGTAGCCATGCGATAACGATGCATATGATTCTACATATCATTTCGAAAACTTAGCCTTAATTTTTTGTTATTATTTTCACGCATTTTAATAATTTAACATTTTCCAAGATTTCCGGGACATATAGAGTAGAATTTTCTTTATTCTATATTTGTTCATAGCTGTAATATATATCAAATAACAAAGCTTAGGCTATATATGCATTTACATAGGTAATATCGAATATTATATACATAAAAGTCATAACATTGCGTACGTATTGTTATCAAAATGCATATACATAAGAAGATTTTGTTTAAAATAAATAATAGCGAACAATCTGAAGGTCCATATCCTTAACTGGTATCGCCATAGGAACTAGGAAAGGTGAATAAACTTAGCTCGATAAGTTCGCATCAGAAAACGAGGATAAACAGCCATGAAAGTTTTCGACATACCGGGACTCGAACCCAAGTCACAGTTCATCACCTTAAAGGAGTGCCATTAAGGTAGCATGTGGCGTTGTAGCGTTTAGCATACCTGCCCTGAAAGCGGAGGACCTCATGCCCTTCTGGAATAAGGCACAGCTCATCTTCTCATCCTGGTATTCACCTAATCAATTACTTTCGAAACCATACTCTCGATTCCTTTAACCCAAATCGATCCTCGTGGAGAGCATCGTTTAGATTCTCCCCGTATAAAGTGGAAGTGCAGCTCTCTCTTTCCATGGCCGCCGACCTAATAACCCAACAGTGCGCTCTTCTCCATATGGCTTCCATCCGAATGCTCCGTTTCCGATGTGAAAAGTAGACGCAATCGAAATTCTGGGATGCGATAGCACGCAACCATACCTTCTTTGGTTACTTACAGAAGGTATTTCCTGAGTAACTAAGTTGCTAAATGAAGAGGTTCTTAAGAGACCGAATGGATTAAAGTTACGTCAAAATGTGGGATGTACGAGTATGTTGCTTTGGAAATGAATCCCCGAAGATTAATCAGTTGTTAATCCGTTGAGGGAATTATATACTTTCTAATGTTAGGCTGAGGTTGTATGTTTTATTATTCATCATATTTAGACATATTAGTCTTGGATGTATGAGATTTACTGCTCAATCACTTCTGGAAAATTATATATTTATGAATTTGAAAAATTTATGGTGTCTAGTATCTATCATATGTAACACGAGTGCAATCTAATCTTTATTTACCTTAAATTTAATTTCATTTAAATAAAATAATTATATAATATTAAATAATAAAAATAATTTAATTTCAATTTAAATTTAAGTCTTTTATTTAAATATTCTTTTTTCTTTTTCTTTCGTGAAATCAATTCTTTTCTTATCGTAAACCAAAAATCTATGAAAAAATTCTCAGTTTTCTGTACTGTATCATTTTTATTTTATATTATTCCAATTTTTTTATTGCTAGATATTTAAAGTAAGGGAATTCATTCTATTTATATTCGGTTCTTGCTCTTTAATTTTTCTTATTGAAATTTGATACAATTTTATAGAACTGAGGTAGGAAGACATTCGAAGTAACCAATTATTTTTTAATTCACGGTATTAAGAACGATGTTATGAATTGAATTCTAATAATCAACTTACATTAGTTCAGAAAATACTTTAGAATACCGCACTAAGTTATCGTTGAAACTCTAGACATTAGTGTTCTTTTTCTTTAAACCTCTTAGACGTAATTATTAAGTAGTAAAGGTCAGTTAAGTAGAAAACACTCTTACTAAAATTACCTCTACAGAGTACTTCACTTGATGATTTTTTGAGAACCCTTACGACGCTTCAAAATGAGCTTAAAAAGAGTACAACGCACCGAACCCTTTCTCGTTAAATTGGACTTGGTAACCGTCTCAAGCGTACTGGAAAATTCCTTACATCTTCTCTCCCTTCCCATTCTGTAACATTAACTATCTTAAAAGCGCATTACTTGTATGGGTTTGCCAGACTCGAAGTTGTTCTGTCAAAGCTCCTTTTTTCGGATCAGAAAATTCACTCTTTAAAGTATTAAAGAGTTCAAAAAGTTCAATATGTTTGTAAAGTTCAGTGCTCTCTTTATAATATCAGTTTTACTAGGGCTTCCTTGTAATGTAATTATATTGAGATGTTACTGAATAAATTTCATTGTAAATTTTTGTAATTATGAAGTTAAATCGATGGTTTTAAAATTTTTTATATCAATTAAGGTTGATTTTGTAATTCCTTGGTAAATTGAAGGTAGAAAATATTTAATTTAAGTTTATTCAAAGTAATTTTTATTAATTTTATATTTCGAAATTTGAAACATATTGATTTTCATTTGTTATATGCATTCTGCGTATTTTTCGTTTTTTATTGTAATTTAGCGTCGAAATAAATTATTAAATTAATGCTTGCTAAAAACTCACACTAAATAAACGTTTGAAGATAATATCTACCAAAAAAAAGGAACTATAAAGCAGACACTGTGGATGAAAATTTGTAGATGTATCTCGTTTAAAGGTGTAACATAGTTTTCGACAAATAAAGGTGTTTAAGGTATCCTGTGGTTTCGACATAAAGGTACATCCACCAGACAGTTCACCAGCAACCTTTCTCCCCAAACGGCAACAAAAGGAAATTGGGCACAAGAATTTACGAATTGGAAGTCAGAAAGTATGCACTTACACATTCTTCGTACGTGAAAGTTATGTCCGATACATTTTATGCCAAAAACGTGTTCTTCAGGACATCAAATTTCAGGTTTCTGCACTCGAAACCAGGCAACCTCTTTCAGAGTTCCTAATATTAATAGTGTTTCTCTATCACATCTATGATCTCTGAAGATTTCACCTTTAAAATCCCGTTGGAAGTGGGTTAACCTCTTTAGGATGAAAGCACAGGATATTTCCCTATGAATTTATCCATGATAGACTTCATGACAAAATTCTTCTTAATTATATGGCTAACCATTAATTTAAATCATTTCATAATAAAATGGTTATGTATTAGTATGGTTCACATAAACACACGAAAATTTTCCAAAAATTCTATAAAATATTCAGCTTCTATAAAAAAATTAATGTTTTTTACTCCCGTGGTCTTTAAAAAACTTCTTTCTTCAACATTCTTACTGTTCTTTTATTATTAGTGGTTGTTATAACTAACTTTTATTCAGTTAAGAGATATAGTAACAGTTTTCTAGATAGCTCATTCTTAGAACTGCATTTGTAGGACATTAAATTTAAAATACGATAATCTACGAATTCTTTACGGAAAATATATCGTAAATAGTTATAGACGTTAAAAATCATTTATTTATATTCTCACAGAAAAAATTCAACCATACTTCTAAGAAAAGAAAAAGTGTAAAGTAAATCCTTTATTTTCATTTCAACACTCTATTTAAAATTCAATTTTAATGTCAAGTATATCATAAAGAGAGAAATATTTTCGATTAATACGAATCTTAAGAAGAAATCGAAAAGCCTTTTTCAGCACAACTTCCTTAATTTTCTTCTTAAATGTTCGAATATTAAGAATCGTAATTGAAAACGTGCAGAAATGCTAATGGAAATCCATAATTAGTTCCGAAATTCAATTTTCCTTTCCGCGCATTGTTGAAGGACGTTTCTAGTGACTTCTAATACGCTACAATTGTCTTTGTTTCATTATCCAGCCGTGTAATTGCCTTCAAAGATCGATTCACTTCCATTTGAAGCTTATTTGCTTTCTCACTTTCTCATTACGTATACACTCTTTCGTGCTATCCTTTAATTTCGCCAATGATCGGAATTCATCTCCAGAAGTGTACGTTTACTCAAATTCGCTAATTAAAACGGATATTACGGAAATGAATGATCCATTTCAATTCTTTCCCAAGAGAGAGTGCAATTTCTGCTGAGAAATTATTATGTGGAATATTCTCACCGTTATGAGAGACTGTATTACACGAATATATTACTTCAGCCTTCGGATCTTCCTGTCCTCTAATGACAATCAAAAGATATATCGCACGAAACTATTTTCATGATATGAATCACAGATATACTACTGAATTAGATTATGCATAAATACCAACTAATTTATATTATATAAATTTAATCCAAGCTTAAATTAATATATTACATATAACAGTAGATAAATATATTTTATACATTTACTCAAAATATATCAATAATTTTAAATGATATTTTGAAATCTTTACGTATCCTAACGTGCTAGTTTGCTAGTTTTATTTTAAGATTTTATCAGTTGTGGGATATTAGATTAACTATTTCAGACCTTGAAATTCTTTTATACTTTAGATAAATTTTTAAATTATAGTGATATATAATTTAAATTATTAAAGATATGCAAAAACTCATATTCAATCTTGATTGGCTCACACTAATTCAATGTTCGTTTTTTCCAAAATATCGGAAAAAAATAAGCTCTTCCCATTAAGCACTACTCTGCGAAAAATTCTGACATTCCTCAAACACTAAAATCCGCTTTTCATCACAATGCCTGAAAAATCCAACATCCTCCTAAAAAGCTTCTAAAAAAATCGATCCAGATTGAAAAATGCTTGGATGAACTCGATGGGGTCAAAGTTCTTCATACCCTTTCTACTTTTTACCATTGGTGAAATTCCAACTGTGGTATTTCGGATGACCGGAAGAGTTTCCCCGGAAAAAAACGCCTCTAATGGAATTCCTGTGTTTAGCATTCGTTGGATTGTAATCCCTTAGGAAAGCTTTAAAGTTCATTTGAAGTTCATAGACCTCGCCTTGGTGGAATTTTGGGCAAGGCCTTCAAGTACCTCGGAGTACATTTATGAGCGCTACACCCCTGAAATTATGATCGTATCAGTGAGTGAGAAAAAGTGTTTTTCTGGAGTATTTTGTTATATATAGTTTTACGTTACTATAAATAGATTAAGAATGTATCAATAAGCGATTTATATTGTTTATAGTTTGATAATCGATATGTGGCATTTTAATGTTGGCTAATTCTCGATATTATTTACGTATTTGAGATAATATGGTTCGTCCGTCCTTAGATTTTATGTCCCTATTGTATTTCTCAAGGGTACTCGCTTCGAAAGAAAACTATAGAGTAAACTACTTAAGCTTAATTTAATTACCAAGAATAATTGAGTTTTCTAATTAAATACTCTCGTGGCATTTTGCTATGTTGCAATTAGTAATTATGGAGAATTACCTTTAATTTAATTATTCGTTCATAATTGGAGACTCAAAACTATTGTACGTCCATGGAAGACAATTGCTATTAGAAAAATTGAAAATTTTAATTCTAGATCTTAAGTATGAACAGAAAAATATTCTCCCATACAGATCATTCTATCGTTGGAAAATAAATTTAGGACTGGAGTTTTCCAGATGCAGTATGAGCCTTGAAAACGATAAATCATCACTTACTCATCGCTGTAGTTTTCTGTCGGTTCAAATGAAAGATATTTTTAAATGCACAGCTGATGTTCAGGTCTTTCTTATGTTTGTAGGTCATTACATGAATTTTCAGATGGTATATATGCACTCAAAATTTGGGAACCGTTATTCTATGCAGCTTTCTCATTACTTCTTTAAACATCGAAATATTCCCTTTTTTTCCCAGTTTGTTTATTACGCAAATTATTAATTCAAAGCACATCCATAATAATTACTTCAGATTGAGTACTAAAATTTTTTATCCATCACTAATGGTGATGACTAACAATGAAACAGTGGGCAGTGCATCCATTTAGGAATAAATAGATGGTTTCACATGCGTGGGTTCAGCCCTAAAGTTGCGAAAGATGTACCCACCTCTCTCTAGCCTTCTCTTTAAAATATACACTTATCGTGTTTTAAATCTTTTCAAGAACCGCCCTTTTTACATTCTCTCTCTCTTAAGTTTATTTTATTTACATTTTCCTTTTCCCATTATAAACTAATGTATTAATACTTTTCCAATATTCTAGATTTAGTTTTTTTAAACCACAGTAATTTTTAACTTTTTCTTTTTAATTTCATTTATTTTTTATTTTGTATTCGTAATTTTTATTACGAAATATGTTAGATATACTAAGTGGCCATTTTTAGTCCCAATCTTTCCAATTATAAAGATGATTATTTATTTAATTAATATTATACAATAAAAACAAACAAGTAAGTAAAGGATGGGATAGAATTTAACTTAGCGCGTTAAAGCGTACGCTTTTTCACAAAGTTATACGTATATTAAAAATAGCGACATGACTGGGACTCGAAATGGGAGACCTGGGTTCGAGTCCCTGTCATGTCGCTATTTCTCACTTCTGTTTAACAAACAAATATATTTTAATGAAAAATATAATAAATATGATTATTAATATGCATATAGCAAGGTTCTGCACTTGTCAGAATTTATCTTCTCCTAATACATTGGTTAGTTCGTTAAGTAATGCCAACAATAGGATATCCATGGTTCCGCTCTACATTGGCCATTATCACGATTTTCACATCCTTCCGTGCACATATCCTTAATCCCGATTCCGCTCGTATCGCAAATCGTGATCCAAACTTCCGCGTCAATCCGTCGATTCGATTCACGAGCCCATTTCCGCGGTGCGTTATCGTGAATAAAAGGGAGCGAAATTCACGTGCGCGACTTGGACTCGGATCACGAAAGTGACTCACGGACGAAGGATGGCTCCGTGACCTTGGGGTGTGACCACACCACTCCTCCACGGAGGTCAATCACTCTCTCGCAGACGCCAACTCTCGAAAAACGTGACCCTTAGTGACGCTCGAGTGCGGTTTCAGCGACGGAAAGGGAAAATCTCACGAGTATTTTTAG
The DNA here is from genome assembly GCA_020796165.1 of Pantala flavescens. NCBI lineage: Eukaryota > Metazoa > Arthropoda > Insecta > Odonata > Libellulidae > Pantala > Pantala flavescens. The sequence goes on along the minus strand of CM036886.1, from coordinate 11,655,472 downwards.
ACTGCTCAGGTATTTTTTGGTCTCAGAAGTGAACTCTCGTCACTCTCCGCGTTCTTTTGGATGAGATTTGCACCCGTTTTGCTTGTTTTACTTTGTTACGACCATGAGTGTCCCAGTATTAAAGGAAGGATGAAATAATCCTACGTGATGAGTTCGTATGATTTGAATTCAAAGGTTAAATTAAAGTGATAATGACGAAATGACCGGGACTCGAACCCAGGTACCCCCTGAGTCCTTGAATTGTATTCCTGCCATTGCCAAGTATTGAGAGAATCTCGCTACGACCTGGGACTCGAACCCAGGTCCCCTCTTATTCCTTGGATTGGAAACCTTCCCAGAATGCATCGAGAGGATCTGGGTTCGAGTCCCGGTCATATAGTTTTTATTTCAATTATATTTGACCCTTGTATTAAACCATGGGTATCCTTAATCATGTGGAATGATCTTGCTGCATTTTAGAGAATTCAATTTTTTTTTATTTTATGATTTTAAATTCTTCTTGATGATCTCCAATTTTAGGATAAGCACGGTATGAGTAGGTAGGTTAGTGCGCTGAAATAAAGAAATGGTTTGGAAGAATTGCCGTGGAAAACACTTCCTCAAAAATACTTATTCTTATTAATACTTATAGAAATATTATTTAACCTGATTTGCACCATTTGTAGCACCTTCTATTAGTTCAAGTATATCTCCCTGGAGTAAACTTCTTTTCGTAATATCTAGTAAAATTTAGAGCGATTTCTTTTTTAATAAGGGCATTACGCATATATGCGCTTTCTTAGATGCATAGCATCTTTCCTAGCTCATACTTCGTTAATCCGCCTCATCTTATCGAGTCAGACGAAACCTTCATCTGGGTTCGTCTATTACATGTTAGCAGCATGATTTTAGAGAGAACAAAAGGTACTTCAAGATGAAATTCCTTGAAATCCTCCATCTGTGAGGATCTGCAAAAGTTGAGCAGATAACAAGAAAAAACTGATATATTACACACGTTTTCTGGAGATAACCATTTCCAGACAAGAGGTCATCGCAAACAGAATTCCATTGTTCTTCATTCGCGAAACACGTGAATTGACGTGCATAGCGGCAATAATCGTCAAAGATGATTATCGTGACATTGTTTCTTTGTTCAGGAATTATTTCTACTTCTTTTACGAAATTGAAAATGGAAGAGTTTTGAGGAATAAAGATGTTGAATGAAATTGAAGACAGCTTTGGAATAATTCCTCTATTTTTTATTTTGACAAATATAACTGGAAGAGATTTATTTTATTTGAAACGCGTATCAAAAATAGCAATAGCCTCTTGAAACAATCATTGTACATACACTTAATGTATGACGTTTATCTAAATATATAGTTCTAATTCCGATTATTCTTAGTAAGAATTGTGAGAAATTTGATGTTGATAATAGTAATTTTTGCGCAAACTCAAGTGAATTCATTGTTCGTAATAAAATAACGAATATCATCGAGCTGTATAGGTGTACAATTTCCATTCATTAATCACTGAAAACATTCTTCCACTAATAGACTATTTCTGTTTTCTTCTACACGTAAACTTCCAACTCCTTCACGTCAGACTTGTTCCCTTTCGTATCTTTTCCGTATCGTTTCAAAGGTAATTTTTCGTTCGGCCATGTTACCGGAAATCTTGTGGGGACGTTTACGCGGCACGGGCGAGGTCTCGCTCCGTTGGCCGATAACATCGGCTGTTTCTTCGGAAAGATTTCCCCGATACCAAAGGACGACGGAATACGCGAATGCAATAAGGTCAACAGAAGACAATTTTTGAACACGGCAGCAATTGAACGAGACGCTGTTTCTTAACAACGTTAAGAAAGAATTCACCACTGATGCAATAGCCACGATTCGGAAAAAAAGAGAATCAGACGCTGTAACCTTTTCTTATCCGAACTATCGAGAGAAAACATAAACCACGACGCTGCTGCTTGCTCCTGTAAGGAATTTCTTCATGTATTAAAGAAACTTTACAACGTTTGAGCTCTTGAATGTAAAGGCGTGGAGGTAATAAGTTTTAGGGAAAGCTAAAAATAGTCCATTCAGTATTGCGTTGGAGTTTGGTTTTACTGAATATTCGCAAGAATATAATGCTTAAATGAAATGTTGCACCTGAGTAACGAAATTAAAATGAAGCATTTTTTTGTTAATTTTCATTGTTCCCAGGATAAATATTTTGTAAAGTAAAAGCAACGTACGCAGGCGTGACAACCCGTCGAGGAACGATAAAATGTCTATGTTTACTTATGAGAAATTACGTGGAAAACTTAAAAAGTTTATGAAAATGAAGTAGTAAGTGAACATTTAACCTTTTCCAATTTGGTACTCATGAGATACTTATTATATCGCATAGAAAAACTAAAAATGAAAATAGTAATAACAATTAATTCAGGGCGAGCTCTAAATATGATAGTATCCTCTTACATCTAACTCCATATCATAGAAGAATCTAAAGATATTGTACTTAGTTTTAAAGTAGATGAAGGAATAAAAGAATACGTTAAGGGTCAAAATCCTAAGTTAATGCTTACGAAAAATAAAATCTTTCATTCAGACCCCTTCAAAATTGCACACGGTGATAAACTAAATTCTACTGACAATAGCGGCTAACATTTAAAAGGATAAGTGAAAAGTGAGAGCAAGAATATTGAAGTGTATCAAATAGGTGCAATTATATAGTACTAGTATTATATATAGTATTGAGTTTCTTACAAATAACTCAGGATAAGGGTGAAAGTAAGAAGTATCATTGCTGCGAAATAGATTTCGGCAGAATTTGGGGAGTTGGACGAGGGTGGTTGCACCGGTTGCTGTTCATTAATCCGGTGAAACACTTGGTTCAGGGTCAACAAATGTAATCCGAGACGATTCAGATGAATTCCTTTCGAAGAACAGGTTTTACTAAATGCGCTTTCAGAATTTTTGATCGTTTCTCCTCACACTGTAAATCGAAAAACAACTTGCAGAGAAATTGTTATCTTATTTTCTATTCCTATCCGATTTTATAAGTTTTACGATCATATTTTTCAATTATTTCAAATATTTTCCTTTTTTATGACTTATACAGATTGTTTCGTATTCTAATTTGCTTCAGGATGTAGTCTTTAATAAATGCCTCTATAATTTGTGAATAATTTTATTTAATTCGCCAGTTATAGAATAGGCTACTAATATTAATATGATGACGTAATTTGGCAATTGATTGAGGTAATTGGTATCCATAAACTGAATTTTTTAACTTTGCTAAATTTTTTCAATACACAGTATCGATCAGTGATTCCTGAAGATAAAATTTTGCTTTCTACATAGAATATTTTAGATATTCGATTCTTTATTCATTGGTATTTTACTCACCCTTAATTAAATTAGTCTTCACAACTCAAATTATATATATACGTATTGAATTAGTGACTATAGAATATTTGAAAAGAAGCAAATTAATATTAATACTTATCAAATACAGAGTTTTTAGTCCACACCTTTATTATAATGAATTGAACATAAGAGATTATAGTGGGCGTTCTCATAATGAAAGATTGAAGTTAAATATTTGATTATGCATAATCTTAGCTGGGCCGTGTCAATGTTTTGACTCTATTGATTAAATAAGGCCTTTATCTTAATGATAATCGTGTTCAATTATGATAATGGCATTTACATTATAATATATAGAGAGAATTGTAAACAGTTGTGTTTCCTACATAATCCTATTCCTTTAATTAACATCCTTAGAGGAGATGGTTCCTTATGTGCTGTTCTTTTAATCTGCCCAATGAAATTCTCGTTTGTCGTGAAGATCGTAATTCAAATGAAGGATTGCTTTCCCCGACGTCCGCTTTCGTTCCAAGCGATTTTCTCTCCACTTTCACCGCCGATGAAACCCTGAAAAAATTGGCCTCAAGGCTGGCGAAAAAGCCCACGAACTTTAAAGTCCTTCCGGAGATTTTGAGGCAATATGAGATTTTTCGACCGTTAGAAAACACTGCCTGGGCCCAGCTTTCTCGAATTCAACCGAATAGATAAATAATTTTGCATCTGCTACTGTAGCTATTCCTCTTTGGTTCCACATATACACTACCTTAAATTTAGATGTTATATTTATACGCTGTTTATCGATATCTAGGAAAGCAGGAAACTAATTTAGTAAAAATATACAATAGGTGTTTACGTACGTATACAAGTACCACCTACTATTCCCTATGAAAGCCCTGAATTGAGAGATTATTATTGAAGTAGTATTTAACATTTACAATTCACTTTATTCTTACGTTTGAAGTTTGTCAAAATAATTCTTCCCACTGAAGATAAAAACATTTGTATGCTTTAGGCTTTAAACAAGTCGAATTTTAGTCGTACTTTTTAGTTTTTTTTTAGAGCGTTTGATGGATATGGGGCCACATATCCCTGCTTGTTTATTAAATTATATTTTGTCAAATATCGTTAATCCGTTTAGAATCTTCAAATACACTACATTCTCGGGTACTTTCTCTTCAAACCCATTTATATTCCAAAATTCCATTTAATTAGCATTTAACTCTTAAACGATTTAATGTAATTGTGAAACACATTAAGTATGATATAATTTTATGATATTAATTGCCTTTAATTTTATGGCTCATGGATTTTATCGGTAAATATTACGTGAGTAAAGCAGTCGCAAATATTTGCAATTCGCCTCGGTTACAGCCTTGAATAATTCTTAAAGCACCATCGGTCGATTTGTATTCCCCGACAGCATAAAGAAATTTCATATATAGTATCAGCCCAATGATTCGTGCATCATGTTCTGCAATTCACACTAGGTCGATTTAATTTATCCCCATTCAATGTTGTATGAAATTCAGGAGATGAAAGTTGGAGAAATGTAAAGATTATCGTCCCACACTTCCTTCCGCTTCCAATCGAATGTAAATTTACTGTCCAGAGTTCGTATGCATTCTGGTGTTGTGTAGGTCGTAAAATTTTTACGGCGATCTGGCCCACAATGGATCGGAAAAACAATGTACGGCGAGATTTTTCATGGAGCGTGGACGCAACGTGTGACAGCTGAAGGAAAATGGGATTTTTGCAAGGACGTCGATGGACTCTTTTAAAATATTTGTCTCACGTACAGCTCCTTAAACTCTTTTCCATTTATTATCTATAAGGGTTATGATTAAATAAGCCTTTTTAATTATATTGATAAAGGATAGATGTGTACATTAACATCACTATAGTTGAAGAAGGGTAAATGATCATCAATCTATCTAGGATAACCAATCAATGAGCTGTATTTTTTAATTCATTTAAAGAGAGATATCTCTGATAGAACCTTAAGGATAAATAGTATTGAGAAATGAAACTAATAGTATTTAACTTAGTAGTTCTTTTTTATATGGCATAGCGTGTGGTACATTGAAAAAGTTTAACTATTAGCTATGGATTCCATTAACTTAAGTTGCAGTTAATCATGTTATAATCTTTATAACGCATACGTATGTAGCCTATAAGGACTATACGTGTTCCCATTGATGCCTTAGGTATTTTAACAAGGGCGTACGAGGCCTTGTTAACTGACTAAGTTGTCGAACGCTCTTGTTTCCAGCGGAAGTTCATTCGTCCATTTTTGAGATCACTTAATCTCCTAGAGGGCGTGGCCGAGTTCATCGTAAATCATCTAAAAGGGTTGCTAGGGATCATTACTAAGGGGGCGATCTAAAATTATAAGGGAAGGTAAAATGCAACACTCTTGATGTGTTACTCTATTAGAACTTTTCTCATAGAGTTCCTTGACCAGCTGCATTCCTCGTTGGACGGTTTTTTATAGAAATTCCCTTCCTATTTGAACCCCCTCAGGTGGATGAAAAAGGGCTGTGGTACAATCCGTTGTGGCTCTTTTTCTATCGTCTTGATATCATCCCTTACATAATCTAGGGATGTATAACTTAAGTAATCGGACATCTTAAATCTTCTTTAAATTAAAACATTCATGAGGAATACAAAAGAAAAGGGTAGGGTAAAATTTTAGAGATTTTATGAAGAAAGTGATAAATGAAAGTAAAAGATTTTATATAACATAAGAGGAAGGTAATTATATACTTGTTAGCGATATTAAAATCTTTAGTTTTTCCTTATTCATCCTCTTGAATTTCCAAAAGAATACATCACTGAGCATTGCAGGAAACAGATCGTATTTACAAATCGTAAAAAAGATGAATGCAACCTTTAATCAATCGTAAAATTATTCCTTTGTACTCATTTTTATTCTAAGATTACCAATTAAAATAAAATTTGCAAACTAAATTGGTACCTCAAAATTAAAATCGTCCCTTATATGAAGGTAGTAAGCTGTCTTTTTCATATTTAAAAATCTGCTCATGTTTTATATTACATCCTTTTCCTGTTCCCATCATCATGAATCACGAAATGAATTAAAATTTTTTAAATCCATCAATGGAAATTATTCACAGCATAATAAATAATTTGAAAATAATAACAAGATTAAAATAATAAATATTCATACTAAGAAGTTCGGATATAATTCATAGTCTAACTACTGTATTCCAATTCAGAATTCCGTGAGATTAAAGTTTACGAGAATAAATATAATTCATATAAAGTTAATTGTAACTGATTACGGATGAGTGTGTCTACCATCGGCCATACCTAGGTATCCACATAAATACACATACGCTATTGGAATTAGCCTTCTTAAACAATCATTGATGTAGATATTTGATGGAACAAGTTTTCGTTTAAAACAAAGCAAGTAACGAACTAAAGTTGGCCGTCGGACCCGTAAACGCAGTAAATAAGCTAAAACAAGGCATTTAGATTGCCGTTTCCTTATTCGTTTGATCACAAGGACAGGTGTCAGCCTTTGACTGCGTTCGTACGTCAAACGAACGTGTAATTTGCATGCAGAGGAAGCGACAAATTAGAGAAATTCGCTTTAGGGTAGCATCGGAAACGCTACAAAGTGACGAGGAAAAATTGCGATGAATTAATTGCGGACTTTTAATAGTTCTTGCTTTGGTTCAGGAATATCATACATTTATATTGTAAGAAGCATTAGGTTTTATAACTTATGTTTTTTTTTCTGTTTTCTCATGACGATGAATACTTATAGACCTACATATTCCTTTTCTTTCGGTGATATTCATCACGGTTCTATATCAGAAATAGGATTTGAAAGACGTTCTAAGATTTAAATCACATTTTATTGATGAGAATATATCCTATTTGCATTTAGACATACATTTTTAGTCTGCTCTGTCATTTGCAAATATATGTATGTATAATGCAAATGTATGTATGAATAAAATCATTATAATTCATGGTTCCTTTGGTAAGTTTTTTCTCATTTTTAATTATAAAATTAATCTTTGAAATATTTTAATTTTATTTCATTGTTTATCGTTTTTAATCAATCATCAATGGTAGAATAGAATTGGAAGGTGTTGATGTCGTAATAATCATACCTAACCGTCAAGCGGGGGTCTGGGTTCGAGTGTCAGTCATGTGTCTATTTTTCACTTTTGATCAACCTTGTGTATGTACGTCGCACGAACATATCGTGCTAAGTTAATTTCACTTTCCTTGATGCAGTCATGAAAATGTTCAAATAGTATAATCGGAGAATGATAATTAAAAGATTAATCGTGGAGTTTTGTTTGAATTCCTTATTTTTATGTAAATTTTATTTCCTATTGTTCAAAACAATTTTCCATCTTACACAACACGATTCTACTATCCTTGGATTATCTTCTTGAGAATGAAAAGAGTTCGGAGTACAGATTGCGATGGATTTGAGGGACGGATAATGAATTGAATAGCTGACAGATGTAATCCAATCATCATCAGATCATCCTTGAATCGAATTCTCGTTTTCTTCTAGGAATTAAAAGTGCAGATGGACTTGAAGGTCGGAGCATTGACGTCGCTCTTTCCTTGAACTTCTCCGCTTAATTACCGTTACTTCTTTTCCAAAATGATCATGTCCTTTTTTGCTGAATCATTATAACTTATCGGCTGAATTAATCGCGCTTTGTTATTAGATTTTTATCTCATTCTGTTATTACTTTGAACACGTATTTGTGTCCGAACGATACAATCTCTGATGAGTTAAATAAGTTACATAGATGTTTCATTGAGATATTAATGCAGGAAAATTATCCTTAGATGTTACTTAATGTATATACGTATAATAAGAAAAGGGCTTATGATGTTCGTAATGGATGAAACATTCTTACTGGTTTGTCATAATAATAATAATCGAATAAATTCTATCGTATACGGCCTGACTTTGTGGAAGGATATTCTAATGAGTTGAGTTTATTCTACTTTTAATAATGATAATAGAATTTACATCGACGAAATTAAAACTAATAAGTCTCCAATTACAACCTGTGTCATTATAAATTTATAAAATATGCTAGAGATACTGATAATAATTACTAACTTTAAAAATTTGAGAAGAATTATTTTCTGAAATCACTATACAATATAATATTTTGATTAAAAGGAAAATATGAATGTATATAATTAAATAAATTTCGTATAAATTACGTCTGAGATTAATGAAAAGCTATCAAGGATTCGGAGATACTTCTTAGCTACCTTTATCACTTTCAATCAAATGCTTTTGTAATTGTTATTAATATCTCTTCATTAACCCTCACAATCAGCCCGAGAGAAAATACCTCACCCCTCATTTGGTATAGGAAACCGCCCTCTGATGGCATTTTTTAATTAGTAATGGTTAAAAAAGGATACAACGAACCTTCCGGAACAGCTTCTCGCTCTTTATTTCACCACCTTACTATCGCTTCGAGTTCATTCCCCGTAAAATTTAAAGTACCGCTTAAAGTATTCGCCCTTGTTGAACTCGAATAAAAACAAGTGAGTTCCTTTATTGGACGGGAAGAAGACCGTTTGGCTTTTTTTTTCTTTGGGATGGGATAACGAGCCGCCGCTTGTTAAGGGGAATTTGAACTGATTCACTTTATGCCGGTGAAAGGTGTTATTTTCGTGACATTGGGGTCCATTGAGCGGAGGGAAAAAACGCCCTCTGAGGCGATGCACGAACGACGAAGCGAGGGTCGGTTGAAAATGAAACGATTCCTTTCGGGATGTTGATTTTTGAGAAGCATTCGATATTTGAGTACGTTTCCGGAAATATCTGCTGTAGTTGTTTGTGGTTCGATTTTATAAGATACTGGGGTGCAGATAAACTCTTCATGCTTTGAGTAAATGATTGAATTCTACTAGGGTTTAAGAGGTAAATAGGTTGAGAAATATGTGGGAAAAGTAGGTTTATGCTTTCTGGCGATACATTTCGTATTAAACCTGTATCATCAAGCTCTACTCCCTGCATGAAAGGAATCTTTTCGTGTTTATAAAAGATAACCAATAACAGGATTACGTAATCATATAAATGTATAGTAAATAAATATAATATAATTAAATATGTAGTAAATAAATATTCTAACAAATACATTTATAATAAATAATTATAAATAAATATATAATTATATAAATACATCACTACATTATAAGCTCCTGCAACTAGATTAAAAATGTTTCACAGAAGTCAAAATAGCAACGTTATCGGGACTCGAACCCAGGTACCCGCTCGCCTGGAAGTTATGCTTACCACAATTAATTAATTCTATCAGGGTTTGTATTATTAATCAGTGACTATATTTCCTTCTGGTTTTGTCTCTGCTGACTCACTTGATTTATCAAACTCAAACTGGTTCATTTCCCCGTCCACTACCACATTAGTTACCAAAAGCAATGCTGTTAATGAGGCTTACATAAAAAAATAAGGAGTGAGGTAGGTTTTTGTTTTTACCCATTCTAAGATACTGAAAATTAAAGTGATATAATTATAATCTTATTCGTGTAAAAAACAGATGTCCATCTTCGGGGATTTATATAGTGATATTTAGAGGTTTTGAAAGAGGTTTACGATTCGTCTCAAGGTGATATTTCGACAGATGCTGCTATCAATGCCTCTGCCATTTTACGTCAATGAACGTGGAAGAGGTGGATTATTTGATCGGTTGGACAGGAAACGGGCAAAAGATAAACGATGGGATCGTATTTGCAATTGCAGTTCGCGGAAGTTTATTGGAGGAAGAGTCTGAATAAGTAGGAATCAGTGGTGATGAAAGACATTCGATGAATTGCAAGGATAATCATCAACTCGATACTATGAGGTGTTAGAGTCACATTTATTATACTATATTACACAAACACCATATTTTTTAGATAAATTTCTTTAAACTTGGTGCTAGAAAGTTTGCACGATGTATTTTCACGGGAAATATCTGAAATTTGGAATGAATTTAACTATTACAAACAATTTTAAATAAGTTATGAACTCTTCCTGTGTGTTTTACGATAGATATCCCAAAAAGGACATGTTAATCCTGCTATGATCTACAGATTAAATTGTTATGATTAATTATATAATTATTGGTTTGGTTGTATAATTAATTGGTTGATTGACTACGATTTTCAATTAAAAATGGCCCAAAACAAAGGCGTAATAGACTCAAGTTATGAAATCGTATCCATTACGGTAATTTTAGTGAAAACTTCTGTTGAAATAAGAAAAGAGATCTTATCGATTTGGCCTCCCGAAAACTTAACCGTTAAGCTCCGTTATTGACACAGTCACTAGTACGTAACAATATCAATTAAGGTTATGATATAAAGTCATTTTCCACATCGATGAAATCAAGTGATTAATTCAAATTATTTATTGATTTGTTTAATTGTATCATTTTAATCACACTTTTATTTATCTTTGACAGTGATCATTTTCGAGGAAAATTTATAATTCAGGGGTTTATATTCATGGGTGCTGTAACTAAAGCTAACGATAAGTATTTTTTTAGTGGAAGTAAAAATAACTTTTAAAAGTTGAGTTAGTGCTTCTTGATTACAATGGCTAACAGAAGTAAAAACAACGAAATGACCGGGACTCGAACCTAGGTCCCCACTTCTACAACATTAACTTAAAATATAATGTAATTGATTTGAATATTTGCCCGAAAAGTGAGGGACCTGGGTTCGAGTCCCAGTCATTTTACTATTTTTCATATCTGTTTAACCTTTGCACGTTTATTCAATTCCATTTGAATATTTAAACCCGTTCATTACTTCTATCATATCGCAAGGTTTATTTATTTACGAACTTAAGGATACGAAGGCATTTCCTGTACTCTAAAAATCCTTTGTTTATCATTTTATTTCCATTATTATATTCGTATTTACAAATAAAATACGAAATGAATACTATAGATGCGTCACATAATCAGCGATTTCGTAATTTTTCTTCATCTCAAGCGTATCATACGAACTATATGAATATACGAACTATAGAACTGTACACTCATCTCCGCTATCCGCTACAATTCCCAGCATTAAATTCCATAGATGGTTTGCATAAAAGCCCTTCGTCTCCGTTGTGCCAATAAAACAAGTGCTTCTCCGTAGACGAAGGACGCCCGGTAGGACATCCCCACCGTAATGAGAAATCGCACGCACGTGCTTCGCGATCGGGTGTTCATAGTTCACCGCGATCCGGTTTTCTTCCGTCATAAAACTCAAGGGTTTAATGACATCGATTCGCAATCCGAGGAAATGTTTACTCCATTAAAACGTAAACAATTCGTGCGACGAAGCGTCCTTCGTTTCCAACGATTTATATTCGGAAACGAAAACTGGAGTATGTGCGCGATTGGGGGTATATCACTCACCGCCCGTAGATCACCTTGAGCTACTCCGCATACGCGGATTTCACTTACGCTACTCACAAGTGATGGAAATATTAAAACAGAAACGGTGAAGGGAATCGACTGAGTCATTACCGATTCATGCCAAGAGTTAACGAGTTACGAAGGAATGGGTTGGAAGGAGTGGATTCGTACGTGAATGGAAATTTACGAAAATTTAGTGATCGGATATTTTTATTGAAAACTTTTCGATAAGTGGTGTGCATTTATTTAGTTTAGTGTTACCCTAGGGAGCCTTGCTTAAACAACCAAAGAGGTACATACAAGTCAATGTAAGAAATTAATCAAAAATTACTTTGTTCTTTGACATTAATTATGGTTGACATCTAAAAAAGATTTTCTACTAGCAGCAATTATTCATATAAATAAATTTTGGGTGTATTATACGCAAAATATATTCTGTTTTTTCAAGTCTGCAATTTTATACAATAAACAGCTTTTATATACTCCGTTTATAAATTAAGCAACTTTCTTGCAAACAAAATAATATTTTGGATAAAATTGCTTTCCTAAACCCTAGTGTATAAATAAATTCGCTTTCACCGAATTGATAGCATATTTTCCATTGATGAAGCTAAGCCTATCAATTGTTCATTTTAAATTCAAGGTTGTAATACTGTACAGCTGATTATTTTATCAATCCGCGAGAATGCTGCAGTATACTTGCTCACCTTGTACGTCTTCAAGCGATGTTAGTTTCTCGAAATTCTTATCACTAGGTTTTTTTTCAAGACTGATAGAATTTTTTGTCTATCTACGAGTTTATCTATTTTCTCTGGGTGCCCTACTTTTTTTAAACGTTCACAGCAGATAAAACTTAGGGACTTATATGTTTTGTTTGATCGTCAAAGAGAGTTAAATAAACCCGATACTCATGCTAACCCATACTGGATATAAGCATTCAGAGCAAACTTCTGTTTCTGCGAAGGTATAAGATTTATATTTCCCCAATGTATTCAGTATACAGGCAGAGAGATTAAATATGTAGTTATAGTTATAAGAGCACGAGTTTTTGCTAGTCTAAAACAAATCACAAGTGTTATTCTTACAAATGAATTAATCTCTATATGTTTTGATGTCTATGTTCTGATTATGTTTGTTGTCAGATAATGTTATGATCGTCAGCCATGCTCAAAGGATTAAACGAATAGAAGTGACTATTAGGTTATCGCACGACTTCTGAACAATAAATAGAATCTCGTCGGTAGATTATATATCTTACACTACAATCGCGGCACATGGATTCCTTTCTTTCCTGTATACTGAAAATCTCGTTCTCCCGCTTCGAAGTACTGAAATAAATAAGATAACCTAAGTAAAAGCTATTAAAGCCACATTCCAATCGACAACTTAAGAGAATGTCTGCGAACCATGTAAACGTTTTTTGTGGACCATAATTATCTTATTTCAGGAAGTTAGTTCTTCTTTTTAGAGTGAGTTGATATAGTTATGTACGCATTTCCCAGATTCGGATAGAAAAAATTCCGGGCTTGCCTCTATAAATTTGTTAAGCTAATCTATCTAATCTTTCAAGGAATACATGTGGTCATAAATATATACAGCAATGGTAATAATATAAATATCGAAAAAAAATTATCCATAAAATAGAGGTTTATCTATCTTATAGCACGTGTTTCGATATACAGACGAACATACGTATACCTCTTTCTGATTAGGAAAAATTCTCATTTGCTGGGATTTGAACCCAGGACCTTTAGTTAGTTATTTATGTAAATATGCTAAGTACGCAACCACCGAAATCGGTAAAGCTATAATTACAATAAATATTATAATAATTTGATTAATTATAATAATTAATTCATAAAATAACAACAAAATTTCTACACTAAATTTTATAAAGTTCGCAAAATACGAAGTGCTCTAATTTAATTCTTAAAAAAATTGATTTTTTTCAATTTTTAAAAATTTAGATACGAAACTATGCCCATAGAGTACGTTCCTATAGCATAAAAGACAACTTGAGATCCTTGCTATCCCTGATTCATCCTGGGAGACCATATATTCTCAAATCAAAGCTCTTAGGAAACTAATTAGGCGATTCTTATCCGAGATCCGGCAACGTGCGTGCTAATAGCTGAGGATTCCTCTTCAAGAGACCGAATTCCGAAGAGATGAAAGATAGCGACCGAAGAATACAGACGGGAATCGAAGGTCGGACGTCTGGGATACATGACCAAAGAAAGGGTTAGTCAGAGGACTGGTTGCCGAGGAACCGGTTCCATTGAGATCGATGACATTAGTGTGTGTGCTCTTCTCCGAAATGAGGTTTTAATGGGAAACCATTGGATGACGCCATCCGAGATGAAACCATTGTTTGGGATCAACGGAGCATTGAGTTTCCACCTTATGCGGAATTCATGAGTGAGACGTTTGGAATTTCGCGTTCACATCTGCGTAAGGTGTTAAATAGTGGGCTGATTTATATCTGTCTATTGTGTTTGGGAGGAACTCGTGGCTACCGTAGGTAACACGCGGATGAACACCTCATGGAAGGTGGCATACACTTCCGTTGACATATACTGAATATCTTTACGTAAATATATAAATTACAACATAAGAAACATTAGAACAGACATTTTTATAACAATACATAAATATTTAACACCGTTACCATATAAAATTTCAAACTACGACGATATTTGTAATGAAAATAAATTTCGCTCTATTCTAGTTTTAGTTTCCAGCCACATGTGAGAGATTACTCACGGAAAGGATTACATTTTTTTAAGCTATAAGGAAGCTCAGGTGGGTTTTGAACCTTGGGTCCAGTCCATTGACCCACGATTTCCGTCGATTGATACCATTAACGGAAGAGCCTTCGTGAGGGAACAAGTTCTTGGGATGCACGAGGGTAACGCGTGAAATTTTTTAAAGTTTAAATTCATTGATTTCGGTACAGATATAGAGAAATAATTGAATAACTGTGCTCTTCACTTGATGTATAAATTAAAGTTCTAAGATTTAATAACGAATAATTAATTAATATTATTATACAAAATATTCGTTAAAAATAAACATAAAATTTGAAGTGTTATAAGGGAACCTAGCAATAAAGCTAACTAAATAACGCTTTTAGACTATGTAAAACTATAATTATACGATCGCAAGGAAGTATATTAACTTCTTCTACCTCTAGAGCAGATGAAAATCGAAACTGGACAATACAACAGCTTTTTAATCTGGATTAATTGTCGTGTGCAAAGTATTACATTTACTAAAATAATTTTTAATCTCTTTACAAATGTATGTTTGATTTTATTTTTTTAATGTGCTTTTTTAAAATATAATAAATACGTCCTTTACAGAAAAATTTCAGTTCCAAACTTCTGCCTCTTTTATTTCAATTTCTTCGGGTAAAAATTTGGTAAACTGATTTATTTTTCCTTTCGAAGAATCTTATCTAAAAGCCTATACATAAAATCTCAAAAAAGACGGGCAGTAAAAAATTTTATTTATCGCTCATTTTGTGGGAGCGTAATGAATTTCATCTCGTCTTTCCCAGAAATGGCAAATTTTACGAGAAAAAAATTCGTTCCAAGTTACCTTTCTGACGTCATCCTCACAGTTTTCCGGACCATGATCTCAGTCGTATTTCTTCTAGATGTCGTGTTTCTTCCGGGACAAAGGTTATTCCCTCGTCATCTTCTTCTCCATCCTTTTTCCTCCTACGTTTTTAAGCAAATCCCTTCGTTGATGATCGTAACGTCTGACTCATTACCCATCACCCGCTTCGTAGAAAAACTGCACTTGGAGTAGTACCACTCATATTGTTCCGAGCATTGTTATACGAATCTGAAAGGAAAGAAATATATGCATCCCCTGGCTCATTCTAAAATGAGATTTTTCGGGCTTCAAACTTCGACAGATTAGAAAAGAGGTTTGGTAGTGTTTATCATCCAAAGTTCGCACTCCTAATGAAAACATCGCGTCGTTCGTTATATACGAAAACATCGCGTCTTTCCTTGGCTTATTTAGCATTCTTATACTGACCGAATGTGACATAGAAAAACTTTCCATTCAGTATGTAATAGCGCTTATTCATAGTGTTCATGATTTCAAAACGCAGTCGTCCATGGTTCTTATTAAACAACAAAGTATATACGTGCAAATCATCCTACCTCATAGAATCTTCATTAAGTGTAAGGTCTTTGTTGCTTATGTATTTGAAATCGATTTATAATATTGAATCTTTTGTTACACACATTTTGAAATAGTGTGGACATACGCGATGTGTTCACCAAGTTTCCGGTAACTCAAAATTTGAAAGTGTAATGGTACACAGGATAATAAAATTTGCAGTACACACTGAATAAACTTTCAACGTATTTTATATACGTAAAATAACAAACGTAAGTGATAGAAGTGTTGATGAGAGTCACTTCGCACAATTTCCAACATAAATTATAATGAAAGATGATGTGCAGATTTCGCTTCTTAGAACTTGGATGGCATGATCGATACCTAAATCAATTTCTTGCGGCCTTAGCGACAGTATGAGTTGATGCATATCTCTTTGAATTATTCTGTGATTCACGTAACTATAAACAAGGCTGTACCTTCTGAATGAAGCTGTTTAATTGCCCTTACATTACTATTTATCTCAGCGCATATAAATCAATATAAATGTATTTAAAGATGTATTAATATATATACAAATATATACTTATCTATATAATATAATATAAATATATACTTATCTTAGTGTATCTGACAATAGCTTACGTTGTTGCTTAACTTTGAGGACATCTGGAGAAAAGTCAATCAATACCCGATCTGTTCTCCATATCCCATATCAATTTTTTATGCTCTTGCTACGAGTGCATTAGCTCACTTTCCCACGTAGGCCCTTAAAAATCGCAATTGCGTTTAATTTCGCTGGGATTTCCGCCATCATAAACGCCCCCGGTGAAAGGAGAAAGTGGTTACAGCAGCGGGGAAGCGAAACTAATTCGTGGGAGTGATGTTACACTCGTCTTCTTCCCATCGATTCCAGCACAAAAATACCCATTCCCCCAAAATTGGCTCCACCGTTCCAATTTATTCCACTCTGAGAGTCTCCTGAATAAACCTTTTTCGCGGAATCTGGAAGAATTAAACTTCCACCAGCTGTGGAAGAAATTTAAGGGAAAGTTTCGGGTGCATTTTACGTGCTGAATATAAAATCGGTACTTTTTACGACGACCCGTTCCTGATTACATAAAGGTATTTGTAACTCAGTTCTCTTCCTGTCCTGAAGTTGAAAGTTAACTTAAATTTACACGGAAATCGGTTCTTGCTACTCTTCTTGTTAGGCTCGAATGCAAGATTTCACAATTCAGTTACGTGGTAATATTAGTGAAAAACTCAGCTTATAAATAATAGAGTAGCCCGCTGAAGTGGAATGTCTCATTGTTAGAATTTAGTCCATTTATATAACATCGTTGGTTTGTTTAGAAAAAACCACTTCGCTTCGCTATGAACGCCATTGTTTTTACATCTAGCTATGCATTTAAATGCCGAAGAATTTAATTCAATTAAAATTTAACATCCAAACGAAGTAAGATAATGCATAATCTTTATTTTCGAGTTTAATTTCAGATAAATTTTTAAACTTCAGATTTTTTCTTGTTTTTTTGAGAACATACCACACGATAACGTGAAAAATTCGATACCATCATCCTCGAACGGGCTAACGATTGGCATAATCTCCAAAAATCTGGACATCGATAGGATTCCACGGAACCAGCTCCTTCGTGTTTCAAAGTGCTCAGTTTTACATGTAAATAGAAATCTGTTGCTTCGGTTTCGCTGTCACAACAGCTGATTCGTGTTTAAGGAAGACTCTCGAAGTTTTGTTTGAAGAGGAGGGATCAAAAGTTGATCTTGGAGTCCTGTTTAGTCTTTCGTTTACCAAGAAAACATACTCTGAAATCGTTTCGTCATTGTAAAGCATGTTTTCCGTAAAGAATGCTTAACTGGCATTCTGTATAGTGTACAATAGGATGAAGGAATTTGCAGCACAAAGAAAACGAACTAGAGGAATTGGTTGGTTGGTTGTAATTACTAGATCATTTCGTATGTTTTACGTACTCTAAAATATTTCAAAATGCATGGATTTGGAGCATATAATCTTTTCATATTAAATGAGTGTTATCTATGTATATAACCTAATTATTTATTGTATTTAAAATTCATTCCAGTATATACACCTTCAACCTTTCAATATAGACAAATGAAATATTCTCTTAACAAGTGTTCTACTTGCGCAACTGTGTCATACTTTGTAGTGTTGCTGACCTAACAATACAGCTGAGTGATAATTGTTACAGTTAAATAGCCATTATTCAAATGTACTTAGCGTATTTAATTATATTCATAATATTAATGGTCGCATATCATAGCCTTCCTGACACTGGTAACTGGGCTTGCTTCGGATAAAAAATTGCTATAAAATGAAAGGCCATCATTTTGACATATAAAGTATGCAAATATTCAACCATAGCCAGTATTATCTGATAACATAAATAATTAAAGGGAGTTGGACTTAAGCTAGAATAATATTAGACCTACGATTTCCTAATTTTAGTTTGGCAAGGTTTTGAAGTTAAAGAATTCTTTAAAATATGTAATTGCGGGATTTCTCGCATAGTTCGGTCAACTCTGAATCCGTATAAAATTTTATTGCTCCGGAATAATGGTAAATAACTGTATGTTTAATTTTTTTAAGAGTATCATTCCAAAGTTTCTGAACTCTGAACTGAAAAAAAACTATTTATGTATTTTTTTAAGCTTTTTTCGATTCTAGTCTACTGCGCTTTGTTAGGCAATGGATAGGATAGTACTGAAAAGCTTCCTCATAAAAAATTTCAAGTTACGTATTAGGTGAAGTATCGGAAAATATTTGAACATTAACATAAGGGCGTAATGGAATAAAATGAATTTTATAACCACACCCAATTTGCACAAATATCCAATTGTTAAATTATACTTTATTATTCATGATTGTTAAGATGATAGTGCACATATGATGGTGAATATTTATTATAAAAATATTTAACGCAAGAAAAGTTATTCATTAATATGTTATCATTAAGCAAAATTTTTAAATGGTAATCAAAATTTGAACTTGGAGAGCAGATAAACGGTCGAAATATGTAGTGTAGTTTGGAAGGATCTCATTCAGTGCAGATGAACCTGAATTAGTGCAGTTGAACGAAACCTGGTTTTCCCTTAGTGGATGATATTATAAGAGACCACTTATAATATAACAATTATGCAACTATTTCGACAGGATGAATACCAATATTAATCTAATACTAGTCCACAACGATCTGAAACCATTTAAATTTCATTCGGGCGTTTAATTAAGCTTCCGGTAACATGAGGAAAGCTGATGTGCACACACGCTTACCACACAACAAAGATCTAAATCTCGTAGAAAATGTATACTGCGAGAAATAATCATTTAAATCGATTATAACAAGATGACATTCAGCAAGTTCTTTTGATCCAGTGCATAGAGCATCTCTTATGTAACAACCCACGAGAATATTTGATTATGCATCAACTCCTCATTGTCCTTGTATGAATATTAAAGTAATAAGTTTATTAGTTTTAATCGCTTATATTGTTTTTACACAAAATAATCGGAAGTCCTCACAGTTATGTCAAATATTACATTCCTTATAATCCCGTATTTTCCGACCTTCTTCATTCTCATCTTTGTCCTCGTTCTAAGGTCAGATCTCGCTAAATTGCATGTTGATGGATAAGGGGTCAACCGATAAAACAGCTTCATATCGAGTTTGTTTATAAACACGCGCAGATGGTAGAAAAATAGAAAGCATTTTCTAGCGAACATGGAGATGTCCAATCCCTAGTGAAATCATAAATCTGTGAGCGTTTGATGGTAACCGAAGAATGGATGGCATAGATATTACGTCAGAATATGATAGAGGTGTGTTACAGAATGACCCGGGTATAATATAAGAATGATGAAGAATATTGATTGATTGATTTAAATATAAAGTTTAATGCAAAGTAAAAGCTTATAACTATGTACTATACGCGTTCGAAATGCGTTACTCCCACAAAATAATATTAAATATATGGAAATATTTTATAGAGATACAATAAACATCTAGAAATTATGTTTAGAATTAGTTAATCTTCCAAAGAACATTAGTGAATTGTGATATTAAAGCGGATAGATTACAAATATTAAAATGGACATATTCTAGTTCTTCCGAGTAATTAGAATACCTAATTGTGTCTCATTCAACTTATTGCTAGTCTCGAATGCCGATTTCAGATATTTATGGGGTAAGTTTGATCTCAGACTGAGAGATGGTCCAAAGTTTAACAGCTCGCTTTGTTAAGGAAGATTACTGGTTCCACCAGCGATATGGATATGCGTCCTTCGAGAATAGATGTAGAAATTTATCATTAATAATAACATCAATATGACATCGATACCAATTTCTTCATTTATCTAATAGATTATTAATAAGTATTAATAAAATTATTCGAAAACTTATCACAGAAAATTAGTGAGGAAAATTAAATAATTCAATATGAGTGTGAGGAAATTTGACAGTATTTCTGAAAATTATATCAGTATCAGCAAAACTTTCCCGATGAAAGAGATTGTACATAAACATATTTAAAAAGACATTTCAGAATAACAGATTCAAAAGTATATAATTTCCCGTAAATATTAACTCCAATAATAATTTAATCGTAATTTTAAATGTTAATTGTCTAAATTACTTCAAAGTTCAGAGACCGATTATGTAAAATGATAGCAACAGATGTATACATAACTTAGAATCGAATTTATAATGGTGGAATAAGTGATACAAAGAAACCGCGTCTTTTAAAACAGAAATATGCATAGACATGCGGTGCACTGTGTTAAACACAAACTCAAAGACTCGTCTCAGAGCGTGGATTCGATTTTGACATCATTTTCTCGCAATCAAAGAATTCGCTCGAAAGCTTGTGATGTAACACAGCTCAAGTGTGTGTTCTGAAATTACTTCTCAACAATGAGGCATTTTTTGTAACTACAAATGCTAAAATTTAATCACACCTATATTGAATATTTAAGAAACATGCGCACTGAACAAATTCAAATAAATATTTATACACGAAACTTCTAACCATCCTCAGATTAACGTATTCTTAAACTTAAAAGCTATATTTTCCAGATAATTTTATTACGTGAACGAGAATCACGTATATTATTACTCAGTGGTATTGTTAGGAATAATACGGCTGATAAATTATTGAGGCAATAAAATAATTACGTTTAAGTTTTAGATAAATCGAGAATCTTAATTTTCAAGTGAAAGCTACGACTGTTCACAAATATCTATTATTTATATGAAAGAAATCAAGCTAATATGTGCCTCAGTGCAGGAATAACTTAATATCGCTCTCTATTTTATACCAATTTATCTTAACTTAACTTTTTATACGAGTAAAACGCTGAAAATTTGCAGAGAATAACTTCCAATAACCCCAAAAAAGATATCCTAAATTCCTCTACGAACAGTTCTTCCTATTCCAGAAGTGGGCTATGGAGGTTCAGTTTCCTACGTTCCACATTACAACTGGATTACGCGATCGTAGTTGAAATTACTTTCGTAGCGATCGCGGATTCTTAAAAGGCGTCTGCGGTCAAAGTAACTCTTACTGATTAAGCTTCTTTCGACATTGACCCACATATTAAGGGAAAATTCCCTCAAAGAGTTATGTTTCAACTATTTTCGCAACGGAGAATTTTATTTTCACGATTTTTCCTCTAGTCGTAAAGTATTTTGGTATTTTCCTTTTCAGATGTCACTATTTTAATCTTGTTCGATAAATTTTACTTGATTCGGTCGATCGTTTTTATATCTGAGATCTAGAATAATAAATAACTAACAGCACTCATTTTAAGGAGAGAAGAATATGGTTTATTTTAGATGAAGGTCTAGAAAAATTTACCATCCATGAGCTATTTTCTTTTCCATCTGTATTTTTGTTTTGCACTACACTTTGGTTAGGTTACTTTTCGTGTTATCTCAAAACGAATCTTAAAACGTCCCTTTAATATCGATTGTTATCTCTGGGAAATATTTATTCTGACTTAAAATCGATAGAAAATAGAACAGTTGCTTCTTGTACGTAAGGCTTCTAGTGTTCCAATAAAATTTCGATTTTGGTAAATAAAATAAGTTTTGTGTCGCTGACCTACAAAATGAGAAAAAAATATAAATTTGAAGATTCAAAATAAAGTCTCTACTGTTTTTATGAATACAGGATGGAAAAATATCAAGCTATATATATGTTCATAACAGTTAAATAGAAGGAATCTACTCAATGGGTAGATAGAATATTCATGAAGCTCGTTTCTGACGATCATATATTACCTCTTTATGAATACCTAATTCAGAATGTTAAAACAGTTAACAGAATAATAAGGTTGCTTTTGGGAGAAGCTCATTCTTCTAAATTGAATGAACTTTCTCTGAACCAATGGAAACATCTTATATGACAGAAATAAACCTTAAAAATTAAGTGTACATATCTGAGTTTATCTAACTACGGACAACGTGACGAGTCCTTACATCACTTTCACCAGATTATTTCCATTGCTAGTAAAAGCTACTGCGTCCAGTAGGATTTCCCATTGTTCCAAAACATTTGGCGTGGTGAAATTTCCGCCTGAAAATCCGAGTCAAGGAACGTTTCCCAACAATTGTGTGCCCCTTAAAATTCGCAGACTGCTACCTATATTTTTTATAAATTGTACTGGTCTTTTGATAGAGGAGGTAACGATTATTGGTGTATTGGTATTATTGATGTTGATTGAAATAGGTGTTAAGGCGATATATCAGTTATAGCATCCGAGGGCGTCAACGACTTTGTCAAAGTTAAAAGTATATTATAATTTATAATACTTATTAGTATACTTAAATACGACATATAATAGAGGAAGGAACGAAATTTAGGTTTTGCAAAATATGGTTACACGAGTGTATACATTTAAGTCTATCTATGAGGAGGAGCATTATTAAAGAAAGAACTGTGGTGCTCATTGCATCTCGTAAAATTATTCCGTTTTGCCGGAAAAACGTTTGTTCATCTCATGCAATCTATTTTATATCCATGTTGATTATTTAATTGATAAACCGTGGTTTAAAGAGCTGATGAACTTTATCAGTGTTTAATTAGAGGAAGGATATACCCGTTTTGCTGCTGTAATTCGCAAGGTTAAATTCAGTTTTAGGAAATGTATTCAATTGGTTGCTTCAATAGGTTTAATTATCGATAACCTTTAATTAGGAAGGAAAAGGAAATGTTGAGCTAAAAGTAAAGTAAAGTACGAATCAATCCCCTATACACGAATATATCGAACATTGAATTGAACGAAAAAGTATAAAATAATAATTGCTTAGGAATTTGAGTTTGAATTGAATTAAAAGTTGCGCGAAAAGTTTGTACCACCATCAGTCTTCTAAATTCATTTTGAGAGCCTTAAAATGGTTGCGAATTCATTCTGTAAATATTCCTAATTCCCGCTCACGATACGATTTTCGGCAAAGAATGTTACAAAAAGGCATTCCCGCCACTTGTTAGAATCACTTCACATCTCTTCCAATCTTTAAGGAGAAAAGGAATACAAAAAAATCGTTCGAGAAAAAAGGAAACACGCAAACATACCTGTTGGTGGGCTTAGAAGAGGTTTTTTTCAGGGACAAAGGAAATCGTTCTAATTGAGGAAATTCCGGTTGCTCTTCGAAATTAAGTTAAAAGATTTGCGTTCGCTTCGTTTATAAAAACTTTATGATAGGTGTTGTCGAAATCTTTAGCTTCTTCTGAGACGATGGAAATATCCGAACAACTATATTAGTTCTGAATATGGAATATATATTATTATTTTACATATACATTACTCTTTATTCGGTGAGGAAGAGGTAAAGAATTTTATCGGATTATTGGAATATTAATTTTGCTTTGAAACATTGTTATATATTATGGGTTGGGAAAGAATGTTTGTAAATTTCTGTCAAACCTTAATGTCATAAAAATTTCATAAAATATCTCTCTACCCAATCTTTCCATAGCTAAAAATAGAGTTATATAATGACACTCAACGATACTCATCATATAACTGGGTAAATTACACACAATTATCACAATCAATACGCAATTTTGTTATCGATTATGAACGTAAAAAAGTATTGTCATAGACGAACACGAGATTTAAATAAAAAATATTTTTTTCGATAAAATTATTAAACTTCGTATCTTTTAATCTAATCAACGCTAAATCAATTTAGATAATATTCGTACTGTAAATTTAATTAATGTTTTACAAGTTTCAGACGCGTTACTATGGAGTTTTGAGAATTTATATCGTCTTTTTAGAAAGTTCCCATCCGCATCGTTGAAATAAAGTAACACGTGTATATAGTTACTTTTTAAACAGATAATTAATCGTAAAATTTGTAAAATTTTCATCGCTAACTTACCACATTAACTAACTCCCTTACTTGGTCTCATTGCCCACTTACTCGCGTGCTTACCGTCGGGCCGACTTTTTTTTGGGTTTAGGTTACGTACTTGGGATGAAAGCCTTGGGATATCTCTCCAAGATCCACGGAAGGATAAGCAACATCGTTTCTTAACTGACCCTAATGTTAATCCGCAATAGATGCCGAAGCCTTAGAAAGAGAAGGAAAAAGGATACGGATCACCCCTTTCTCATCTTCTGCGAGTGTCAAACACTTCCCTCCCTCCGCACGTGACGCAACCGTCCAATCAGCTGCCTTTCCCCTCCCTCCCCTCGATTCTCGTGCGATGCCGTTCCCAGCGCTAACAGCAGTTAGTGCTCCCTCGAAAACAGTGGTGCGTGAACGCAGAGCCACACCGCTGGAATCTGCCCCTTACAGAGAACTTCGCTGATGGAGATGGGCGGAAAAAAGTGCGCGAAGCCTATGGTTGCAGTAGACTACCAGAGGATTTTCCATTCGTTTTAATTCGGTCCGCCTCTTATGGAATTTACCGCCCGTTCTGAAAGCCGCGCGGGCTGAAGAAAACCGCGTGTGGAGTGTTTTGATCCCCGCTTGCGCACCGGATTTTCGGTGATAGTGTTTTTATCATCTGTTGTGCGGAAACAGGTGAACGTTGCCCTCAGCCTTCCGCCCCCATGGCCCTCTCGTAATCTTCCCACTGAAGGAAAAGGGCGGCGAATTCGCTCGCCCGCACCGGAGGATGCGCCTGGAATGGGCCCCGTCTGCACAGCCCCTGCTGCTGGTCGTGCTTGCGCTCTTCGTCCCACAATCCTCGCCCCAGCAGCCGGCGACGCAGCTTCACCCCGGAGGGGCCATCAACCTCTTCTCCCGATACGGATATCTGAGCATAAGCATCCGCGTCGTGCCGAGAAATGATTCAGAACCGTGGATCTTCAGGGAGCCCACCGTGGACGTCTTCCGAGACACGCCTCCGCCTCCCCCGAAGAAGGCGCTCCAGAAGGACCGATCCCTCGTGTTCGACGGCGATTTCCACATGGAGTTCTGCGACGACGTCCGGCAGTTGATGCAGGCCTACTTCCGGGATTTCAGTATAGAGAGGCTGTCGGAGCCGTGGAGGGCATTCTCGGGCAGTTGGGGTAGATCGACCGTGGCCAGGCACCTCGGGATCAACTCCACTTTTGTCGGCGGCCAGCACTGTTACGTGCTCGTGAGGGTTGCAAGGAGAAGGACCACGGCAAAGTTGGAGATTCCCGGGTTGGGGGGAACCGAAGACGAGTTCCCGGTGCTTACGCCTCCGGTGCAGAAGGAGGCGGACTCCGTGGTGGCGGGAAATGCTGCGACGGTCGACAAGTTCATCCGCAGCTTCGGATCCCACTACGTCTCCTCCTACGTGACGGGAAATTCCCTGTTCCAAGTGTTCGTGTACACTCCTCACATTTACGCCAGGATCAAAGAGAGGCTGAGGACTAGAGGGGTTGCGGAGTTGAGCAGATCCGAGCTGGCGAGTTTCTTCTCTCCTTGGTACGCCGAGCACACGGGTAAGATACAAGTGGCTAGTGGGAACTCAACGGTGGCCTCTTGGGCCCACGATAAACTCAGGATGTCCTTCTATTTCTTTTCGTTCGCGAGTCTTTTGAGACTGCACGGGGACGCGCGGTTGCTCCGGAGGCTAGACGGGCTGTTGACGGACGAGGCGGTGCTGCAGCTGGAACTGAAGTCGCTGGCGCCGGCTTTTCGAAGTCCGAACACGAGAAAGTGGTTTGAAGAGGTGTTGGACAATCGGCTGAGGCTATGGGAGGTCAACATGTGACAATTACAGGAATTAGAGTGATGTAAAAGTGCGCGATGTTTACCTCGAAGAACGAGTCCGCGTGGATTTTTTTTACTTTGTATAAATTGTGCTGTGATTTTTAATACTTTATCGACTCGTGTACTTACCAATACCAAAGAATTTATCTTTGTGGTCTGAATTGGAAGGCTATTATTGGAATATACTACTGGATTGTTTCGCCGGAGTGTGGAAAATAAACTTTGTGTTCTATTCCATTGTTCGCCGTCCGTCGATTGTTTTGTGGTACCCGCGAATAATGAATTTCATTCGCATGTGCTGTATCCATTGATCGATAAACTTAAGAGGAGAGTTATTTTTGATAATCTATGAAAATCCCAGTTACTGTGGCACAGTGATTCATATAGGCTTTGGACGTTGTTCACACGTGCCTTATTTATAAAGAAAAATGCAAGTGCCAAAAAGCTAAAGTGACGCACCCTCTTCTTTGTGATGTTTTTGTGTGATGTTAAAAACTCATTAAGATTCATTATCATCCATTGTTTGCAGAGAACGGATTGCCAAATTTTTATCGATTGTATAAAATCCTCGTTTATATCCTATAAAAATGTTTCTCATTTTAAAATACGAAAGTTAGCTAATAACTTTCTTCCAAAAAGTTGTTTTCTACTTAAAAGAAAAATTTTTGCAAAATTTTCTGTAGAAGAATATAGTTTTTTCCTTAATGTCAGAAAATAAAAAATGGAGGAAATAATTTATATACCTTATTTTCAAAGGTAAGTTGTCGTTTTGTATAAATAGATTTATCATATAACAGTAGAGGTGATTCAAAACATTGCAGTCAAATCAGATCTAGTTCAGGAGTAGGAAATGAAAGATTTTTGTATACACATATGGGTAGGATTTTAGCTAATATAATAAACATGATGATTAGTTTGAAATGTGAGTGTGCAAATAAAGCAGCTACTTCCCATTGCATTATCATGACCAGTTCTTTGAAAAGATGAATTATGAACTCAATGGACAGTTATTTAAGGAAGTACATTTATTACATTAGTATTGTCGTTCTAGTCTTTTTGAGTTCATAAAAACATTCTTTATGTATTATTATAATCTCTCAAACTGTGACATGCATCCATCAATTGATAATACAAACTTTGTTATTAGTTTATCGAAATCATTTCTTTCAGTATATTGTTCAATAACTGATTAATTATAGAAATTTTCTTAGACATTTTCAATTTTATATTCTCTAGATGAATGTAAAAATTCTGTATCTAATGCCATTACAGAACATATAGAATCACATTTCAGCATGATACACCTAATTGCTTTCTTAGGAAAACCATTTATTAGCAAGGGATTGAAATAGAATTATTCAAGTAGTTAAGTCTCCCAAGTTTTACAAGGAATACATTTTAAAACTAATAGCGTTTTTCAATTATGATCACTTACATTAATACACTGATAAAGATATTGACCAGATAAACTAAATGTAAGTCTTAGGTAATTGTCATCGTGAGAAAGTTACAATGTGGATGATCTTTGGACAACATGGTGCTTTTCTGCTACATTTCTGCTCTTTTTTAAGAAGTCATTGGAAATTAAGTGAATTCTGAATATTTTAACAAAAAATTTAGAAAAAATTTCAAGTTCTTCAAACAAATAATGGTTATATATATACAATATTCTATTATTTATATCTCAGGCCATAAACAAATCTTAAAAAAGGTATATTTTTCTTATTTACATGTTTTCCTCATTATAAAAACTGATGATTAGAAGATGATTATTAATCTTGCTTCATACCCTGAATATAAATAATTAACGGTTTTAAATCAAGTATAATATGATGATTCAATTACTACCAGTTTTTCCATAGTGTATCCATTCCTGGTATTCTCAAAGGATCAGATGAGGATTGATCACCAAAAGAGTTTTATAGAAAATATAAAGAATATTATTTCAATATTAATTGCATTGATTCACTCAATTATTCATGGAAAAGTTTATAGAAATTAAATCAAATGCAACAGGTATAAGCTCTTTAAAGATGTTAATCTTATCATTATCGCGTGGAACAAATATATTAAAATTTTATTGATTTATAACAGAGTTGTGATGAAGATGGATAGCAGAATGTCTAAAGAATGGGGCTTTTACAGCATAATATCTTTCAGAACCAATTATAAAATGCCATCAATACTGTACCAATGACATTGCAAATATATAATCCAGTTCTAACAATGAGCTCTGTCAAAATAATAATACTCATTGTTATTATATAATGTATGCATAATGTATTTACATGTACATACTATATTAACTCCTAGTATTCCTCTTTACTCTAAGCTCTCAGAAGTCGAGTGATGGGTAATAATAGTATACTAAAAACTGTATCGTAGAAGTATCAAATCAGGGTCTTTACATTTGTATGAGGAAACAGAAAAATTCACCCATGAGAAATAAGTCTGAAAAGGTTTTCATTGACTTTCACCTATCCACAGCAGTCTCTGAAGAAGTATTGATGTATTTTGAGTAAGAAGACAATTGATTGCCAATAATTAGAGAATAAATCAGTCAAATGAATTTTACAGATGAGACTATATTACAAAAATGCTGGATACCTTCATACTATTACAGACACAAAAGCACTGAAATTAGTATTGATATTGCATTATATATAACTGAAAATAGGGAAAGGATATAAGACTAAGAATAGACCCAATGAAATCAAAGTTAATTTATAATATAAAATAACATTTTTCAGCTCTAGATTCAGTATAACTTGAAAGGAAACTAGTTTTCTAGTTTCCCTGGAAAGGTTTACCTTTCATTGTATGTACCATGTTTATGCCTCAAAAGAGAAATTTAATCATACTTATTGAATGAATTAGAATAATTAAAGATTGAATATTGTCTTCTTTAAGAGCAAGATTCTTACAAAGAGACTAATTTGAACAAAATACCAGTAATCAAAGGAAAAATAAATTAATTAACTTTTTCAGAAGAAAGAAGTTTAATGAGAAATTAGATCATAAAAGATAAGTCATCAGAATATCATTAGAGCTTAATATACATTACTCAAGACCTTCTTTACTTTAGAATTGTAATTTTAGAGTATCAAAATATTCAAAGTATCAAATTTTTGGTCCAAATGTATTTCTCAAAGCATATATTTGCAAAAATAAAAATTTTGCTCAGACAATATAATAAAAGGTTCATTTTTGGGGAAATTATTATATTCAATGAAATTTAATAATATTCTTTATTTATATCCTTTATTAAATCTTACCTATATTCTAATGTGGACAATATAATTTTAAAATATTACCATAGCATATAAACTTCTATGTTTAATATATCTTTATTCTAAAAAATACTCATTTTACCGCCTAAAATGATTCTTTGGAATATTTAACCCATGTTTAAAGCGATTGCTTTTTTTATTACATCAAATTTTTGTCAATACTTTGGACATTATTCTTATTAAATACATGTGATTAGTGTATTTTGAAGTTTTTTCTGTAAATTAGAGGCATTTTAAATACGTACTTTATTTCGTTATACCTTTCGGCTATAATCATTAATCTTTAAGGAAATATTTAAAATCATTTCGTTTGGTTCCTTCCTACCGCTCTTCGGTAAAGGTAATAATTCCCGTTTTACCTAAATTAAGTCATAAAATACCTTTCCATTTATCGTAGAATGGACAGAAAATTATCTCATTGTACCAGTATATTTCATGTGGGATATTACGGACAATATTTACATGAATTAACAGTTTTACTTATGAACGGTATTCATAATAGTTTTGAAAAGACGCCGTATCGCCCGTGCGATATACTGCATTCACCTGTCATGTGAAACTTTCAACATGGTATCATGTAAGCGGTCGAATGAGCGTAATATTTAAATATTATTTTGTTACAAGTGAAACAAAGAATTAATATAGTTCAGAATGGTATCCTATGTTAGAGGAATTTTTCTCGTCCGGCGTATATCAATGACATTCCCAAACATTGTGGATATCCGCGACACGAGCTTAATGACAACTTGGGCATGGAGAGGTTTAATAGTCTCAGAAGTTTGAATGATTATAACTTCTTTGGATGTTGTTAAGGTGAGATATCTGTAGTAAATCTTTACTATGCAACCCTTCTGTAATTAAAAAAGGATTTGTAGCTGATGTCGTCCAAATTTTGAGTTCAATGAATACCACTTATTGTTCCTTTACTTACTGTCAACCCTTCATTAAATCACCCATTGATTACGATCGCAGGCTCAACATCTAAAAATGTAAATTGAATGATTACTCTTGCTGAAGAGATTCACAGGGAAATGAAATTAAACCTGAGTGCAGCAATTCAGTATTGGGTATCAGTTCTATTTGTGAAGAGAAATTTTGCAAAAGACCATCTAAACGTTAAATCTCTATTATTTTTTCGCTCGTCCTCAATAAAAATAATTAATTTAATATTTAATTGGAGAATTGAAAATACCCTTATTTCTTGATAATTGTATAGAAGCATTAACTACCCCAACTGTCATCTTCTCTTCCCTTTTCTGATCCTCCTCGTCCTGGTAGACTTCACAGAATTAATTTCGTATTTTTTGTTTTTATTCAGATGTCATGAATAGAGTTCTTTGGTGTGCTCACCTTCCTCTGAAGAAGCCAAAACACAGCTTACATTCAATTCATTTGAATGACTCAGTAAGTACTTATTTACTTTTTAAAATTTTTATTTTTAGTTGAAAATTATATATGCTAAACTCTACAGCTGAAAAATGGATGAAACCACAGCTAGATTCTTATTCTTTAAAGTGTACAGTTATCATGTATTCTCAAGCTTAAAACTGTTCTGTAGAATATATTCTTTTACAATCATTCGACTTCTGTTATTTTGGCAATGTATGTTTTTCTCATTTTTATAGTGTTAACAAATTCAGTAATAATAAGAAATAAATAAGAATAGATGTGAAATGGAAGGGCAGTCTAGTTGAGTGTGTATATATGATGCTGACTAGAGATTTAGAGATATTTCTTGCATATTTATTCATTTTTATATTTTATAATAATCAGCAATTATATCCATCCAATTCTAGAAAGTTAATTAAGAAATTATCCTAAAACAGTACCTTTTTTGTATGAAAAGTAAAGCTTTTCATTTTTTATTCATTTCATTCATTATTCATTTCATAAATGAAATTAAAAACATATTATGAAATTCCTTTTGATGACTCAATAAAATTTTAAATTATTTATTCCTTTTTAAACAGAAAACTGCCATAAGTATGAACTGGTTGAATCAGGAGATCTGAAGATAGATTAGTGCAATGTCCTCCATTCTTGAAGCAATCTTTGATTCTGCACCATCACCAAGTTTCAGTTCTGCCATTGAAGTATAGATAGGATGCTGTATCTTCAAAAATTTGATCACTCTGGGACATCTTTGGTCATGCAGTTATCCTTATCAGGTTTGTATTTCTTAACTTTATCGATATGATAGGATTAATTGAGGTGGATTAAAAATAGGAAAGGGATAACTTTGTCATAGTAGGTCGTCACTTCATCAATCTTCAACATAAAATATTAATATTAGTATCGGTGATAGGTGATGAAGTCTGTTAATGTGAGATTTAAGAGATAATTTGCTATTATGAAAAATTTAGTTTTCTAAATCTAATCTATCGAATCGGACATAGGTGCGAGTTTTCGTAGTGGAATTCGAATAATTTCAAAGATAGCTTCTCAGACTTAACGGTGTGCCAGGTTTACGCGCAAGCGTTGAGCCGACGGACGGTACTAAGTAATCGTTTTTAATTATAAATTTATTTGCCACGATAGTGGACGTGAGTTTTTTTATTTATACGAAATTATTTCATTATTTTATCCAACGAATTTATTGTTCATTTCTTTTCTCGGTGTTACCTATATTAATTGTGCACGTAAAGTAAGTAAATGCGGAATAAATTTTCTTTCAGAAATATCCATTCATAAAAATTGCACTGCTGGTTCTGGGCGTAACATCGCTTCGCGGAACGTGATATTTTTCATAGCCTAGATCCAGCAGTGCAATTTTCGTGAACGGGTATCGATAGCAGCCGGAAGAAAAATTTTTTTCGGCCACTGAAAAATAAATTTAATAATTTTACGGTAAATAAAGAATTAGAGCGCCTTTCGGCGATTGGGACCGTGCCGCCACACGGGTTCGAGAGCTGGGAACGGGCCGCTAGGCTCCCGCGACCCCAAAGAGTCGGGCTCGATTCCGTATGTTTTCGAAAAATCGGATTTTTTCGAAAAATTCTCCTGGAGTACGGCGGCCAGGAGTTCCCGACGGAACCGAACCCGCGAACTTCGGCGTCGCACCTAGGTGCCTCGGCCCACTCGACCAACCGCTCGAACGAGAGAAGTCGTGCAAAATTAGGTTTAGTTGTGACTAGCATTCCCTGAGCGTGACGTATCACTGCTACTGACGTAGTAAGGCGGAAAGTATTTAAACGTTTTGCCTCGATATAACCGCGATCTCAATCATTGTAAGTCTGTCAAGTTGTAGGTTTAGCTTGATAGTGCGAGCGGATATAATTAAAAAACATTCTATTGTGTTTATTAAATAATATCCTTTCCAGTTCTCCAACCTCTAATATTCGTGAATTTATCTGTAATCACGTATACATCGAACGATTGTATTTTTATCCTGAGACGAATAATTATTATCTATTATAGAATTGGAAAGTACTAAAAGAAGAAAGCGATAGCTTTGCATTCAAGTTTGCATCGTTTTCATCTTATTGCCATATTTAATGAACTATTTATATTTTTTAGTCACTATCGTGGGAGTACATATGTTTATTATCGTTTAAAGTATATTATTAAATTTATTTGGTGTCTTCCGCGATAAAGTAAAATTTGTTATTAATTTCTATTTTGATGTTTAATATTATTAGTACTTGTTATTGCGTATATTTTGCTATTATTATTGAGGATTTAGTTTTGAGTTCCGACGGGATGTACTAAACCTTTTTGAAAGGGCGCCATAGCGCCCTTGCGATATACAGCATTCCTCTGTTTTGTGGACTGATCGCATGGTGTAAACAAACTTCTCGTAAGTATAAATATTTAAATTATTGATTGTTTCTCGTGAAACAGAGAATTGTTATAAGTTAGTAATTGTATCGTATGTAAGTGGAATTATTTTCCGCTCAACATTAACCATACGTACGTTCTAAACGTAACGTTTGCATATCCAAGACACGATCTTCATTACAACAAGCATAATAGATCTTATGATACCATTGTCATAAAAGTTGATCGGTTGCACTTACTTAAGATATTGTTCATGCGATACATAAATGTTTAAATTTTATGCAGAATTAATACTTGTGATATATTTATATTTTTGGCTTTCAAAAATGATCTAGATTGATTGATTTAAGTGAAGCTTTTTCGACATTGTTTGGTTAACTTTCTAATTACCTTAAGAAATATAATACTTTAATTAATAATTACGAATAATGACAGTTATTTTTATGGCCTTAGTTATTCTGATTTCTCCTTTTCTTTTCTCTCTGACAAAAATACAGCGCTTAGGATACATCTCGCAGATGGTTGGAGTGATGATGAGGATGATTGATAGATGATGGCTAATCAATGATTATATATCAACATATGGAAAAAGCTTCTAGTTCCTTCTTAGAATAAGTTCTCTTTAACCATCTGGATATTCATAACAAAGGAATATGTTAGTGGAAAATGCGGTGATAAGCTGTTTTCTGATAGAAGACCGAGAATCATACGCGGGTGTTTCCCAGGCGACTCTTAGGACCAATTTTCATTCATCAGTAATTTGCTGGAAATTCATGACCGAGAAAATTAAAAAGAAAATGCATACGGGACGAGGAATGAGGAGTAGATTTCTTGCACGTGTATACAGAAGCCCGTTAAGAGAAGAATGCAGCTGGCAATGTGCAGGGAATGAATACACAAGAATCTGTAAAATTTATTAGGGCATGGAATGGTTTACAAAAATGTAAATATTTGTAATAACCTTCGTATTGTTTAAGGGCATGGTATATGGTATAATTCTTTTAGGTATTTTATGAATTTTTGTTATTTTTTAGGTAAACATTCCTATTTCACCGGACCCCTATTCCTCAACCTTCATTTTCCATCCATTCCGCATTTACATACATACATGCATACACACATACAGTTTCCCCCTTCTCTGCACCTCCCATCTGGAGGAGGTGGGAGACGGTGTCCCCTTCCCTGCACTTCCTATGAAGAGGAGGTGGGGGAAGGATTTCCCCTTTGCTGCACCTCCGAGGAAAGGAGGTGGGGAAAGGTGTCCCCTTCCCTGAGCCACCTATGAAGAGGGGCAGGGGAAGGATTTCCCCTTTTCTGCACCTCCGAGGAAAGGAGGTGGGGAAAGTTGTCCCCTTCCCTGAGCCACCTATGAAGAGGGGCAGGGGAAGGATACCTAGTTCCATGTCATTGTCTCTTTCCTTCCCGACTCTATTTCCTTCCTCTCTATTACTCCTTTTTCCTACAGACAACTTCAACTACAACATACTGCTCAACTCCTAGACACCCACAACTACCCTCGCCTCCAACTCCTCTCAACACTGAAGATGAAAGATAGGAGTGGAGAAGATTGTAATGAATATAACTTTTGAATGTTTTCTTTATTTTACGGCTTCGGTAGCCATGAAGGCCGATCAAAAAATGAAGACTGCCCTCTGACTGAATGTGATGAGCTGTACATGGTGTTTGTGAGTAAGGTTAGATTATTTTTTGATTTTGTGGGCCTTCCTTGCTCACCCTTCTTGCCTTTGTAGTGTGTATTGCAGTAGCTTTTGCTGCACTGTTTATTCTTTCCTCTCTTACTGGATACCTCTGTTGACAGCGAGAGGAGAGTTTACAATCTCTGCTTTGTTGTTCAAACCTCCTTCCACTGGAGAAGGAAAATAAGTGAATAGTGCAAGATACTGTTTTTCAATTTCAAATTTTGATTGGATTTACTATCTGTGCATGTCTACCAATACTTTGAGTATTAGAGTTTAATTTTAGAACAAGTTATTTTTGATCCTACTATTTTAAGTATTTTGTGAGTAATAGTTATAAATTACTAGTTATTACAAATTTTGAATCAGAAAATTCTGATCAAATCAAAATCTCTGCCATGATATTCAAACTAACATTCATTGGAGTACAAAAGTGGATAGTGTTGGATTTTATTCTTCTTTTATCAAACTAAGCTGAGACTTTATCCATTTTGTAAGCCTGGTCAACTTCTTTAGTTAATCTAAAAACAAGCCTTTTTAGTGTATATTTTCAATAATTTGCAGCAATATCTCTGGCAGCTTTCATTCAATTTCCTTTTATGAGGCATCTATAAATACTTCGAATTTCTTCAAGTATTCTAATACTCCTTATGATATTTGTACAGTGTGTTTTCAGGTTTCCATCCATTTAACATCCCGGTTAGCATATTTTTATTTTCTTAATATGAATACTTTCTCACAAAAATGGTTAATTTTTTTGATTTTTAATATTCACACAAACATATTGATGCTTTTTAATTCTTTCATGTTCCTTGTAATCTCATATGTTCTCCTATATTATTCTATGAAGCTGGTAATAATTATTCTTTTATGTTAAGGAATTAGTTGATGTCTTAAAGGTTTAAGAAATTATACATACTATTCTCTAATGAAATTTCATTCAGTGAAATGAGTGTTTGACACTTTTTGTTTTCCAAATTCTCTTGTGTGCATTGTAATCAAATATTTTCTTCTACACTATTCGATAAAACTAAGCTATTTTCCTGCATTTTCAAAATGCAGGAAAATACTTCCATTCCAAGTTTTCATTAATTTCATTTTCCAGCAAACATTTTTATTTTCTTAATACAAATATATCCTCACAAAAATGGTTAACTTGTGCATTGTGATCTCTAATTATCTGATATTAACAAATCATGCATATTTTTATTCTCTTTTGAAACTTTATTCAGCAAAAGGAATGTTTGACATTTCTTATTTCCTCTTGTGTTCATTGTTATCTTACATTTTATTCTCTATCATTCTATGAAGGTGATAATTATTCTGCATTTTAGAAATGATCTGTATGATGGCATACATTATAGAATTAATTGCATTCAACATTTTCTTCTGTTCTTCTTCACTTTTGGCTCCTATGCAGGCAATTGCCATTCTTAATATGTCAATTTTTGCATTATATGTGAAGAACTGATCAAATTTTAAATCTTTTTTGACCATATAATCATCTAAAATTTCTACTAATCAATTTCAAGTATTTTTATTTCATTGATTTAGTTTTTCATCTTATTTCTGTTGACTTTCTTCTTCTTTGATGGAATTATCAATATTCACACTTGTTTGACACTTCAATTCTTTCATGTGCATTGTGATCTCTAATTAACTGATATCTTAGGAGTTCAACAAATTATGCATACTATTTATTCTTTTTCGAAACTTTATTCAGCAAATTGAATATTTGACACTTCTTATTTCCTCAATCCTCTCATGTGCTCTGTTATCTTACATTTTATTCTCTATCATTCTATGAAGGTGGTAATTATTCTGTTATATCAACATAATTATTCTGCATTTTGGAAATGTATGATGGCATACATTATAGAATTAATTGCATTTAACATTTTTTTCTTTTTGTCTTTTATGCAGGCAAATGCCATTCTTAATGTCAATTTTTGTGACAAACTGATCAAAATTTAAATCCTTTTTGACTATTAAATAATCTGAAATTTCTACTAATCGATTTCAAGTATTTTTATTTAATTGATTTAGTTTTTCATCTTATTTCTATTGAATTTCTTGATTACAAATTATAATCATCAGCCTCTTTTGTATGATTGCATATTGAACTCAGAATTTACTCTTTTTTCTTCATTTTTGTTTCTTTAGAAATATGAGAAATTTTTTTCAACATTCCATCTAACATCATTCAACTTAGAAGTTTGATCAAACTTTTGACTTAATATTTGTAATATTGATTTCAGTTAAACCAATATTTTTTGATTTCCTCTAAATTTAATAGTTCTTTTTGAAGGGTGCTTCAACTACCTCTTACTCATCGTAATTAATTAGGATAGTTAACTTAAATTTGACTGTTACTTTTGGTATTGGTAGACAGGCGCAGATCGTATATCCAGTCAAAGTTTGAAATAGTTTAACAGTATTTTGCACTCTTCACTTCTTTTTCTTCTCCAGTGGAAGGTGGTTTAAACAAAAAGCAGAGATTGTAAACTCTCCTCTTACTGTCAAAGGAGGTATTCATAAGAGAAGAGAGAATAAACAGTGTAACAAAAGTTATGTTAATACACACTGCAAAGGTTAGAAGGGTGGGCTCAGGTGGGAGTACCACACTTGATGATTGAGTCGGTAAGAATGTACGTAGGAGATGTAATGTAAATAAAGTTAAAACAAAATAAAGAAAATTTATTTCAAATATTTTTTATTTCCTTCAAATTTTTTACAAATTATTTTTTTCCAATTCTTTCTCCCCATTCATTCCCCATCTTCCACTTACCTTTCTTCCCCCTATCTCGAAGTCTGCTGCTCCCACCCAGGAAGTAGAAGTGACTCTCCAGTTCATTTTTCTAACTTCCATCCATTGTATTCCAGGACTTGTCTTTGTGGATGAATGCAAACATCACTTAAAAATATCTTCAAAGTAATGGCACCCCTTCTGTGTGTCTCTTCACACACATACAGAAGAAGTGCCATCACTTTTAAGATGGGTTAAAGTGATGTTTGCATTCATCCACAAAGACAAGTCCTGGAATACAAAGAATGGAAGTAAAATTAATCACCTGGAGGGTCACTTCTACTTCCAGGATGATGAGGACTACCACCTCTTCCTCCTTTCCTTCAGCTCACGTCCTGGTACTGCACACACTCCAGCAGCTCCATCAGGAAGGTGCTTAGCTCTTGAACATAGTACTGGTCCACCAAGATGTAGTCTCCCTTCCTTCCAAAAAAAAAGAAAAGGGAGATTCTATCTTTACCATAACTCAGTAAATTTGTGAACTCTTATGAGTATGAATTTAAAACACACTTTAAAATTCATTAAATAAAGTATAATAAATGTTTATTCAAAATTTCAATAAATATTCTAATATGGAAATAAGATGACTAAATTCTCTCCTTAAATTTTCTGATAAATTGGGACACAAAGTTCTCCTTAAATTAAGATTATAGTCATTTATTATTTACAGGGATAGGATTATTTAAATAAGAGATCACCACTACTTGCTAGTATGATAGTCAAAAGCACAACAACTTGCCAAGGAATAAGTTCAAAAATGAAGGGAACAAAAATATTGATACTCCTATAAAAAGATTTATAGTAACTGCTTTGATGAGTGATATTATTCCGCAGGGTAAAGTTTCCTTCACTTTTCATTACAAAATGAGAATGCAATAAATAGCTTTGAAAAAGTCTATTGAAAGGCCATGGAAGAATACCGATAGAAAATTAACATAAAGGAAAAAGATAAATATTGAAGAATTATATCAATGGCTGTAACTCATGAAGATGTATAAATAATGAAGTGGAAGTGAAGCAGTTAAAAATCAGGATTCCCCAAAATTAACAAGAAGTAAATTTGATAAGAGGAGTGAAGGACTGAAATCATCTAGAGGAGCAATAATGATAAGAAAGGAATTAATGCTACGACATAATACAAATACTTAATGAAAGTTTAGAAATATTTCTTCATTTTCATTTCTAAATATGAGAATAAGGATCAAGAATGAGAATTAAAAACATCCCTTAACTTCACAACAAGCAGCATGTACTAATTTTCACTCTTTCCTTTCATGAAAGTCTCCATCTCTAAAATTTAGATTCACACTTACAAGTTCAAAACCTATACAGAGATTTCTAATAAAGTAATTTAAACATAAATAGAATTCTCTTACCTTTTTCAAAATAACCATATTCTGATATCAAAATTGCATCTGAAGGCAGTCTTCTATTCTTAATAGCAGATTCACTCCAACCATCTGTGAGATGTATCCCAAACATAGCATTTGAGAGAGAAAAGAACACGAAATATCAGAATAACTAAGGCGATAATGATAACTATCAATAATCGTAACGATTAATTAAAGAATTATATTTCACAATGCATTACATAGGGTTATTATGAATAACATAATCACATATGGTTGCAATGGCTTCAGGTTAAAATATTTCAATTTACATTAATTAAATAAGACCAAAAATATAAATATATCACAAGTATTAAACAAATACTTCAATTATTCATAAATATAGAAGGTGCTATTCAAGAAATTCATGAATGTAATACAAATCGAATTACAGATTTCAGAAAGAATTCTGCATAAAATTTAAACATTTATGTATCGCATGAACAATATCTTAAGTGAGTGCAAGCGATCAACTTTTATGACAATGGTATCATAAGATCTATTATGCTTGTTGTAATGAAGATCGTGTCTTGGATATGCAAACGTTACGTTTAGAACGTACGTATGGTTAATGTTGAGCGGAAAATAATTCCACTTACATACGATACAATTACTAACTTATAACAATTCTCTGTTTCACGAGAAACAATCAATAATTTAAATATTTATACTTACGAGAAGTTTGTTTACACCATGCGATCAGTCCACAAAACAGAGGAATGCTGTATATCGCAAGGGCGCTATGGCGCCCTTTCAAAAAGGTTTAGTACATCCCGTCGGAACTCAAAACTAAATCCTCAATAATAATAGCAAAATATACGCAATAACAAGTACTAATAATATTAAACATCAAAATAGAAATTAATAACAAATTTTACTTTATCGCGGAAGACACCAAATAAATTTAATAATATACTTTAAACGATAATAAACATATGTACTCCCACGATAGTGACTAAAAAATATAAATAGTTCATTAAATATGGCAATAAGATGAAAACGATGCAAACTTGAATGCAAAGCTATCGCTTTCTTCTTTTAGCACTTTCCAATTCTTTAATAGATAATAATTATTCGTCTCAGGATAAAAATACAATCGTTCGATGTATACATGATAACAGATAAATTCACGAATATTACAGTATGGAGAACTCGAAAGCATATTATTTCATAAATACAATAGAATGTTTTTTTAATTATATCCGCTCGCACTATCAAGCTAAACCCACAACTGAACAACATGACAGACTTATAATGATAGTGATTGAGATCGCGGTAATATCGAGGCAAAACGTTTAAATACTTTCCGCCTGACGATGGGTATACTACGTCAGTAGCAGTGATACGTCACGCTCAGGGAATGCTAGTCACAACTAAACCTAATTTTGCACGACTTCTCTCGTTCGAGCGGTTGGTCGAGTGGGCCGAGGCACCTAGGTGCGACGCCGAAGTTCGCGGGTTCGGTTCCGTCGGGAACTCCTGGCCGCCGTACTCCAGGAGAATTTTTCGAAAAAATCCGATTTTTCGAAAACATACGGAATCGAGCCCGACTCTTTGGGGTCGCGGGAGCCTAGCGGCCCGTTCCCAGCTCTCGAACCCGTGTGGCGGCACGGTCCCAATCGCCGAAAGGCGCCCTAATTCTTTATTTACCGTAAAATTATTAAATTTATTTTTCAGTGGCCGAAAAAAATTTTTCTTCCGGCCGCTATCAATACCCGTTCACGAAAATTGCACTGCTGGATCTAGGCTATGAAAAATATTACGTTCCGCGAAGCGATGTTACGCCCAGAACCAGCAGTGCAATTTTTATGAATGGATATTTCTGAAAGAAAATTTATTCCGCATTTACTTACTTTACGTGCACAATTAATATAGGTAACACCGAGAAAAGAAATGAACAATAAATTCGTTGGATAAAATAATGAAATAATTTCGTATAAAGAAAAAAACTCACGTCCACTATCGTGGCAAATATATTTATAATTAAAAACGATTACTTAGTACCGTCCGTCGGCTCAACGCTTGTGCGTAAACCTGGCACAACGCTAAGTCTGAGAAGCTATCTTTGAAATTACTGGAACTCCGCTACAAAAACTCGCACCTATGTCTGATTCAAAGAAGACTATTTTAATTAATCGAATATCGTCTTTCCGCTGAAAAATCACTTATTGTGTACGTATACGTGCGTTAGTACGTCCCGATGATCAGTTTATTTATCCTCACCAACTTCTCAACGAAACATTTCATAATATTCTTAATAACTTCTCAACGAAATATATTGGTGAAAGATAGGTGTGAATAAAATTTATAAAACCCTATATTATACATATTTACTGCATTTTACGCTACGAAAACTCTTGCCTATGTCCGATTCGATAACGAGTATTTTTATTTTAATCGGATCCGTCTTCACCCACAAAATTTACGACCACTATCATTGCAACAAACTATAATTGAAAACGCTTACCAAATTCCGTCTATCGGATTAACGCTTGTGCGAAAAATCTCTCTCTCTCTCAAGTCTGAGAAGCTATTTTTGAAATCATTCGAACTCCGCTACGAAAACTCGCACCTATGTCTGATTCGATAATGAGGATTTTTATTTCAATCGGATTTCGTCTTCCTGCTGAAAATTTTACTCCTGCAGTGAACGTTAACAGCGTAATTATGCCTCGAGGGGAATTTATTTTGTTCGCTCCAAATTTTCACCGAAATACTAATTCTAGACAAAAAAGGTCACAATTGATCTCCACACAAGTTAGAATAGTATTTACAGGCCCTATGTTATATCCTTTTATTCAATCAATTTTACAAAGTAAAGTAATAAATGATCCAGTAGATTAAATAATCAATTCAAGCTTAAAAGACATTTATACATATTGATAATCACAAACTAACCTTAATAATAAAAACAGCTTTGTAAATTTCCACAGAAAATTGTTATATTACGAAATCGGTCGCGAATATAACAATTTTCTGTGGAAATTTAAAAAGTTGTTTTTATTACTATGGCATTCCACGAAGTCACGCCTTCTCACATTGATTTCACAAACTAACCTCTTACATCATACATTAACAGACTCCGTTTCCTATCATCAATACTAATGTAACTAATTTCCGTTCAAGTGAAGACCTTAATAGAAAAACATCTTTTCTATATATTTAATTCAACTCCATTTATCCATAAAGTAAAGAAATACAAACCTGACAAGGACAACTCCGTGACCCAATTGCTCCTTTGAGTGATCAAATGTTAGTGGAAATGCAGCTCCCTTTCCTTCAATGACAGAACTGATGATCAGCCTATGGTGCGGGAGCCAAAATCGGTTCAATGATGGAGGACATTGAACTAAGCATCCTTCTGATCTCTGTCATCAACCAGGGTATGCTATGGGTATATATAAATGTATCATATAAGTAATTATGAATTATCTCCCAATCCATGTAAGAATGTAAGTGATTAGTTCAAGTTTTATAAGTTTCCAAGCTTTGGTTTATAAAATTCTGTTTATAATCAATTGATTGCTGTTTATAATTGCTTGCTAATTTTCATTCTATAAATGACAAACAACATGAATTCCTTTAACTTCTTTGCTGAGGATGGTTAATAGTACATTGATCAAATCCTTTCATTAAATTTATTTAATAATAATGATCCATGGCTTAAATCTACTAACTATGGCTTAAT
The DNA here is from genome assembly GCA_020796165.1 of Pantala flavescens. Classification (NCBI taxonomy): domain Eukaryota; kingdom Metazoa; phylum Arthropoda; class Insecta; order Odonata; family Libellulidae; genus Pantala; species Pantala flavescens. The sequence continues at coordinate 11,612,684 of CM036886.1, read as the reverse complement.
ATTCAAATATGCACTCAAATCAGCCTCACTCAGTCACACTTTAAACTCAAAGAATAATAATGCCATTAATTTCTTAGCTAATTCAGTCAGTTAATAAGTTTATGATTGGATTATCCACAAATTGTTAACAAAAGACTTTAGTTAAGCTCCCGAAAAAATATATAATCAAGTGTGAACATTTTTCAATTTTATTCATGGTATAAATTCTCTTTTTCAAAAGGGTTTCAATTTTACTTTATATGATAAAATAAGAAAATTCTTATTTTTCCAAATAATGATAAACCTTTATAGTAATGAAAATAAATTTAGATATACCGTAGTTTTAGAGCTCAGAGTGAAATTGAATCTGTAGGAATCCTTTTTTAAAATCTTCAAACTGTATATTATAATCTCCACAAGCTTTTTTAAGAATAAAAAATAAGATAATTATACTGCCAAAGCTAAGTCTTTAATTTATCTGTATTCCTAACATAATATTTAAGACATTGGTTACTTTATTCCTAGTACCTGCAGAATTTACTACTATTTTATTTTGTGATCCATAAGTCTTTTCAAAATAACATTGTACTGTATAATTTCCTAATTCACTTCATTGATTTTTCATCAGCCAGGTCCATTAACATTATTGATATAACATATTCTCCAGTTTTTCAGAAAAAAATCATTCTAAAAGACAAATATTCCAATTCATATCAAAATTTAAATTAGGTCCAATTTTAGTACAATACTTTTCATTCAAATTCTTGTGGCAAAGAAGTGGCCTTAAATAACAGAAAATACAGTACATAAATGTACAGCATATTAAATTATAGGAAGAATGTAAACCTTTTATTTATATATTAATACGCTGATAAATCACAATTAAAAATGAGAAAATACTTCTATCTAAATGCAAGAACTACAGAGGAATGTGATCTGGTTTTAATTCATGCAAAAATTGATTTTAATAATCTAAAAATAGTCAGATAAATATAAAGACTTATTTAACATAATGGAAATTTTTGTATAATAAGAGGTGGAAATAAAACATTCATCAAAAATAGATCTTGCAGGAACTTTAGAAGTTTAAGATGAAACTGAATTGAAAATATTTATGGCAGTGCTTATTAAATAACATTAAAACACCTGATTATTATGATGAAAACAATTATTTAATGAATGACTGAAAAGGTAAAAAACAGGCTAACATTATCATCACAAAATTTAAGAATTGCTTCAAGTACCACTCTTTAAAGATACATTAATGGAACAAGAGCAGAAACATATCCCAAATTTTAAATTTAACCATCATATTCGCATCAAATTTATTCGCGTACCCCGGAAAAGGATACACAATTGCTTTTCTGATGTATTAATTAATTTATCCTCAGCAAATGCAAAAATAATTCTACGATTGTCAAGTTCAAAAGGTGCGATTCGTTCAAGATTTCATAGGATACATCAAATTCACACCACGTACATATGTCAACAAGAATTCTGTATAAAAGTTAAAATATTAATATCTTACCTGAACTTCATTCGAAGGAGATGCAACCAATCCTTTTTCTTGCACAATTACATTATAAAATATCTTATGCAAATTGTCGTGAAGTTTGCGTCCTGGAAACGTCCTATGCAAACGTTTGGGAACGTCATGGATACTGATGAACGGAAAATGACTCTACTTTCAAAAGATACAACTCTCAACTATGATCAAATTTCTGTTTCGTTAATTAAAATTGATAATGTAAATATTTAATCTGGCGACAAGTTTGATTGCACCATGTGTGGTGCATCATTCACAACAAGTGAATGATGTAAATCACGAGCGATTCGGCGTCCTTTCAAACGGTCTAGTACATGCGGAAAGTTTCTCAAATTGTAAATCTATCACAATATTGTTATTATTTTTGTCTCTCTATAATATGCAGTTGTGATAAGATAAAGTTACATTCATTCTCATATAAATGAGGTGTTCACGTGTTTAAATAAATGATAAAACGAGAATATAGTAAGAAGAGCGCAGCGATGAACCATACAATATGATTAGTTTAATAACGAAAAATTGCTTATACGCTCTTATAAAATTAGAGTATAAAATTAAAACTTAAGAAGTATAATATTTGCTTTAATTTTGTTCTTGTAGGATTTTTAAGCAACTCTTTCCATGTATTAAAGATTGACTTTTCTATCAGGCTTCATTATCCTGAAATTTCAGTCCTGTATTCGTTGCGGATGTTCTGAGTAAACCAAATTGAATTGAAGAAGTAACATTTAATGGAATATTAATGTTTTATTTTATTATTAACTTCGATGTGGCCCGATATTTAGTGACCATAATCCACTTCTTAGATATTGTGAAATCTTATAGGAGATGTCTTGGAAACTAGAACGCCCAAACCATGTCATACCAATTTTACGATTGAGTATCCCCCAGACATAGGTTAAAATTTTTTTTGAGTTTCTCATCTTACTGAATATGTTTGATATGCAACAAGAACTTTCTTTCTACATGGATTATTATGGGAGAGTACTAAGTAGCTATGCCAGAAGTGGACAAGAGTTTATCAGCTATACAAGGATAATGGTTTAGAAAGATTAGATGCTACTTTGATGGCCACTAGTGAATAAAAGCATATAGGGGTTTGATCGCTGCTTAACTGTGAAACAACCCAGGGGTAAGCAAATCTCATTTTTATTCCTCGCATTGTTGATATAGCATAATGGTTTATGGTTAATATTAATGTGAGTTTATATCATTCCATATTAATGTAATAATATGTATTTTACTAGGTATGGAGTATTTGTTGATGACTTTGCACTGTCACGATATAAAAATGTCTTAATTGCAATCCGATCTTACCTTAATAAATAAAGCAGGATACATTGTCAACAATCGACATTCATCTCTTAAATTGAATTAATATCTTGTTTTTGATCAAATTTCTATTATTTTTTTCAAATCAGAAATGTAAGAAGTGAACACAAGCTTTTACTCAAAAAATTATCAACTTAAATTTTTTGGAAATAAGTATGAGAATGCAAATATGTAATCATTTATGTATATAATCAATTTTTATTATTAAGGAATATAAAAAATTTTGTCCTTATAGGCTATTTTTTCTAAGAAAATATCTTCCTTACTTAACTTCTCACATTCTCTATTTTCTATGAAATTGAATCCTATTCATTTTACTGAGCAAGGTATAGTCATCATGGTCTTTCATTGAAATAACAAAAATATTTAGATTGGGCTAATTGTATTTTTTAACTTCATCTTCATAACATAAGAGTGATATGAAGTTTTATTTTAGAATATAATTTTGACTGTTAAATCAGTGTTTATGTAAGGATATGCATCATAGTTTATAGACTAGTCTTCAGAAATTTGTTACCATCTCTTTGGGTTTTCATTTCTGCTATTAGGAAGTCTTGGTTATCCTTCTTTCATCTTGCTACCATAAATTATACATAAATGCATTGAATGATAAAATGATTTTTTTAGATATCATAGGATCTAGATTTTATTTACAAAATGGATGGTGATCATATGCGATATTTCATGAAAATGATGAAAAAAGTGAAGTATTTAAAAAATATGGCAATGTATATTCAACATCTTAATATGTACAAAGATATTTTCTGTACAGGTTTACAGACATAATTTCATTCATAGATTGGCATCATTCCTCTTTTCTAATTTAGTGTCAGCCATTCTATTTATAAATAAATAAAGAATATATTAGGAGACACAAAATAGGAGCACCTAAAACGAATGGTGACTTTTAAAACCTATTCCTTAATGAATACCACGTACCTGAATTAGACTTTACAAACTGCCTTTCACTCAGATAGCAAATCAAAATGCATGACAGAGAGACTGCACCATATTCATGAAGATGATGAGAAAAGGGACGTCTGAAACAATTTCCACCTGAGAAAGTACACTTACAAGACAAACCTTCCTTGTCCTGAGTTTCTTTCTTATTACAAAATATCCACAGATTCATCTCAGCACTAAGGAACACATATTTAAGCCTTTTCACAAAACAATTTTGAAAGGGCCCTTTTTCATTACATTTTTATTGGCAATAAAGGTGGTCTGAGATAAAGATATGGGCGTTTTATAAATAACCTTTCCCAAAATAGCAGTCTTCTTTCATAGCACCATAAAGTAAACTTATAAGCAGTGGTATTAAGCCGGCATATGCATGGCATTCTTGGATCACAGAAGAATTGTGCTTGAGGGCTTTTTCAGCCACTGTACAATGGTTCAAAGAAAAAGCACCACAAACTTTGCCACAGTGACACTAAACAAGATTTTTACCAAATTCATTCACACTGATGTGTGTGTGATTTCTGGCCATTTTTCGTTCAATTTCTTGATCTCCGTTTCGAATTCGGAATCTTCAATGTCACACACATTTGACAGGTCACTAGTGCTGGTGCAGCCTCCCATCGAAAGGGACATCTGCTCGTCCAGTCCTGATACACCTATACTTGTTCCAAGTTCACCATTGGACATTCGCTCTGGCTCAAAGCGAGCTGTTTGCTTTGGCCTTGGAAAACCATACACCACAACTTCCTCATCCTCTTCTGCTGAGTCTACACCTTCTGATGCTCCACCAATCATCTGCCGCACTGAACTTCTGAGAGGCACCATTGCCTCGTCAGTTTCTGTTTCACTACCCACATTGTACCTCGGAAGATATTGGTTAGGATGCCGCAAATAGCTACCGTCCTTCTTAAAATGATATTCTTCCCCTCCACTGCCACTTTCTATTCCTCCAACATCACCCTGAGTTCCATTTAAGAGAGGACTATCAGGGCATTCACCTTCAAACTCTGTTCCACACTCAGATTCCCCCACATAATCTGACTCACCATCCTCTTCCTCGTTCAATGTCTCAATGTCTCTTCCTGTGTCGGCCATCCCACTGCCCCTAGCCACTGTAAAAAGGAAATTTCAGCATCATGTTAGTGATATGTGAGGTTAAATTCTAAAAAGGAATGATTAAAAGTATGAACTTAAATTATTAAATTGAAGCCCTTATAATTCGATTAAACAATTAAAAAGTGTGCAATAAGAGCTTGTGCCTACATGATAATTTCCTACATTAATTCAGAGGTATCTTATTCATTTATTCAAATATTCCTAAACCTAGTAAAACAGACGTAACTGTATTATGATTAAATATAAGGTATAAATTAAAGTTATTAAAAATAATGCATAAATAATGTATTTAAATTCTTATCAAGTAACAATGAGCCTCTAAGGCTTGTCAATTTCCCATCCTCATTCAAACTCTTAGACTTTGATTGCTTAAACACAATGTTAAGGATTTAATAAATGTACAATGAAAATTCAAAAGACTTTCTTTCCTTTGTGAGTATCTTAAGAAATGTATTATATAACATAAATCAAATAATATTTTCTATTAATTAATTTTTTTCATCATTTGAAGCCTTTTTATTTAAAGGTCTGCATTTAGGGTACTTTACTTTTACTTAAAGGTCTTTATGCTATAGAAAGCTGCCAAATGGTGACGAAAAGTTCATTGATTCAAGTTGAATTACTCAATGATGAATAGGATTAAATTAAATGAAACTTTATGAAGCAATTAGATCAGTAGTATACATAGAAAATTTACAAAAATTTCTCACATCAACTTGTACCTCAAAGAAGAAAGAAATACTAGATTTGAAAATAATACAAATATAATTTTGTCACTATTACATCTTAGAAAAAAAAATAAAATTATATACTTCAATATATTTACATTATATATTTGCAAAACTAATATGTTTCAAATGCCAAATGATAATAATGATAAGCCTTAATCAAAATAATAGTCTAAATATTAATATATAGCAAATAATCTGTATATCAAATTTAACAACTGTTTCTCATAAATTAAGTTAAAAAACTTCAAATACAAAATACTTGCATTGGTGTAGCTCTGTATTCACTACAAACCATATAATTTGGCTGACTATTGTCTGGTGATATTACATACCCGGCAATATTTGAGGAAAAAATTATTTATGAAAAGATGGAACTTACCAGAAATTCAGCCACAAATTACCACAGCAAAACCTATCCTATCTTATTTATTACTTAATATGATATAACTTTATTCCCAAGATTATCAAGAAATACTGTAATAAGTAGATATGAAAAATTAAATGATGTCTCAAATTATTGGAAATTAAGTTTCTGAATTAGTTTCCTGTAACCTAGGAGAATCTAAAGTTTTATCTTTCAATGAGTTTGAGTTTTTATTAATAATATTTTAGATTTTATTTGAAGATGTGCATGAAAATAAACTATCTTGTGAAAACAGTACTGTATGTGAAGATAATATACAGAAATAAAGTAGCTTATATTTGTTAAGTACCATAACCAAATAAATTAAAGTGATGAAAGAGAAATAAAAAATTGAGCAATGAAAAAAATTTTTCTTTTATGAAATAAAAAACACACAATATGTAACTTAAAAATTCTAGCTTTCTATCTAAATTATAACAGTTTGATTCAATGGGGTTGAAATAAAAAGAAATTATTTTTAAGGGAAAATATATTAATTAACTAACGATGAAATATTCAGTCAATTTTAAGGGCAAAGCAGATCATCCTATGGGTTTTCTCATGTCTCTTAACTCAATAACATTAAAATTTTTCATTATAAAATGAAATTAAGAGGAAAAGTAAGTAACCCAATATATTATGAAATAAATATTATATCATAAATACTTTGTTTGTAAGGTTATTTGTTATGATCTTATAATTATAACTGAAACACCTTCTCCAACTGATTAAATTACTTAATACAAAAATTTTAATCTATGAATACAAATTAAGTGAAAAGAATAGTGGAAATCAAAGACCACATAAAACTTCTGCTGTGTCAAAAAATTAAAATATAATGTCAAAAAAGTAGTGAAAAAAGAAATATAAGTTGTAAAGTTACAGAGAAGCTTCAAGGTAAGAGATAAAAAATCAACCTTCTTTAATAAAGTGCCAAATAGCCTTGATATGATAAAATTCAGGGATGTGAGTTAAAACAAGATCCTTCAGTTACACATGCTTGAGCTGATGAGTTACAAGGGTAAATACTTATGGAAATCTAAGAGGAAAGGATCTCTAAATTTTATCTACAAATGATCGAATTAGCAGAGTTCATTTGTATGCTACAAGAGTTGAAGTAATAGCTACTCAAATTTTTATGAAAATAATCACTATGACTGATGACCAAGCAATTTTCAACCAGCCTAAAAGGGTATAAGTTTCCATAAGTAAGTCCCAAGGTGTACTTATTCATCAGAAGCATTTCTTAGTTTCCCTTTACTCACACCAACTCAGTCAGATATAACCAATGAAGTGACACCCACCTTAAAAATTCTCTATGAGAAATGATAAAACTATTTAGGAACAGCATTATTTTAATATAGAAGTCATGGTCTTCTTCATTCCAACTTATTCCTTGAGGAAGAAAAAGTTATTACCTCCCGGAACAACTGTTCCTCCCCCATGGTGAGTGTTGGACTCATTGCTTTCATTGCTGTGGAAGCTGGAAGAGTCGGGAATTTCACTCCCAGGGACCTCTGTGATGTTGGGCAAGGGGTTTTGGCTTGGACGAACCCAGTCTGAACAGTCCCAGTGGTAGCCTTCATGGCATGCCCCAATGAGAAATAGCAGATAAGCATTTTGGCAATAAAGCAAAACTTAGACATAAGCAAGATTACAAAAAATGCTACCCTTGTGTTTTTATCCATTGATTCAACATACATAAAAAATCAGCAAGCTCAAGATAAATTTATAAACATCCAATAGTAAAATGGATTGAAATGCCTAATATTAGGCAAAACATTGAATTAGATGAGAGGTGATTTGTTCTACAAGAGGGAGCTTATGATGTAGAAGCAATGGAAAATATTAAATAAATAAGCTCTTTAATTCATATGAAGCTAGATAATTTTCATCCATTATGCTGCTTGAACAAATCTATTATCTATGATCACAGAATGATTGGGCAGGATCAGATCTTTATCAATATTTTTCATTAATAGTTTTCTAAAACAAAAAATAAAGAAATTTTCCAAGAGCAAACATTATTTTAATACTATTTTATTGTTTTTATCTTTTGGAAGAAGACAGTAACAAAAATGGGACGATTGCTTTAGACTATTATTTTCTAGAAAATATAAATTTCTTTTTCTCAAAATTTTACAGGATCAAATAGTCAATGATCAATCATAGAAACTTTCCTTTGAACGATTCGGCTCAATTATGATTTTCAAATAATATACAGGTACACAGACAATATTGTTAATGTTATAAGAGCAAAAAGAAATAACACTGAATTAACAGCAGAGATTTTCAATAAATAATTAAAAATAATTATGAAAGTTCAAATTTAGATCAAACCCTATTACTGGTACCCTTCATGCCTATACATAAATCTCCATTACATGAGAAATAATAGCAAACTAGCAAAAATAGCACAGAAATAAAAGCAATAGATGCATGAGTGCAATGTATTATATTATTTGTAGAAGAATGATGGATTCATATTATAATTACAACCCTGTCTGACCAAATTCTTATATACATATAAAATCTACTAATTTTATTCAAATATGAAGTAAGCTATATCATGATTATATTTTGAAATTACTCTTTCCAATTTGAATGTAAATTGATTTGCATTGATTTCCATTTTTTAGAAACAGTTACCAAGAAAATTATTAATTTCATATCATATAAAGCAGCTTATGAAAATTACATTATAAGAATGAAAATATAATTAAAGGTTATGTATATGAGTGGTTCACGAGGGTCTAATCCTCCCAAATGAAGGGTCTTATTTTGAAAAAAAGTTAATAGTTGAGTTGCTGAGATAAATTTAGTTAATCCCATCTTTTAAAATTAACCACATTTATTACATCAAAGTAGAAAACTTGAGTTTGTGCTTTGTTTAATTTTTTCAATTATTTAATAAATGACAAAAATGAGGAAGAGTTAGCAATATTATTATCTGAAAATTAAATTTACACTAATTTTATTATTAATGAAAATATAAGCTTGTAACCCTATCATACATTAAACTGATTTTTAAAATGATATCCTTAAATAATTTAAACATTAATTGACTTTAATTATTCAATAGTATGTATGCTTTGGATAAAAAAGAAGTTAAGATCAAATCTCAATAACATTAATAACTGAATTATTTTTAAGCTGTATTTAACTGATACTAAAGCAATGCAGGTGTTTTTACGTAATGACAATATAATTTGGAAGTTTGGTAATTTTAACTTAATAATAAAAAAAATTTAATTAAAGAAATTCAAAATTAGGCAGAAATCAAAAAGAGCAAAGTTAAAACACTCAAGAACAAGCAAAAAAGTTTTCAGTGAAGGTGCAATAAAAATCAGTAAGCTTCAAATAAAAAAAAAACAAATTCTGGCTCTCAAACATCAAATTAAAAGTCAGCAAAATATCAAATGGTTAAATGCAAACTACATGAAAACAAGCAAGAGGATGAAGGCAATCAAGAGGCCTTCCTAAGGGTACATACCCCCTAGCATGCGGGGGTCGTCCTCTATGGAGCTCAGTGAGGATACAGAGGTTCCAGCCATGCCCATGTGGCTGCTCCCTACCCCTGGTCGACTCCGCAATGCACCACCCACAACCCCCCCACCAATCAAAACCCTAGGAGTTACCTCATGGGAAAAGATTCCTTCCGAAGGGCACTTCAAGTCTGCAAAGATTTTTTTATGCTGACTATCTAAGAGAATAAATCTACCGTACAATACTGTATATAACTACCACAGACAATATGAATTACATCAAATATCATATTTGTACATACCTATGGCAAATATCTGATAGAAATAATTCATTCAGAATGTGAAATATTTATGCAAATCTTAGTATGCAACATTTTAAGATACAAGTGAAGCTAATCTAAAGCAAACTATGAATAAATGTAGCAGAAGGATTCTTTCAGCAACTGCCAATGAAGTAACAACTTAATTTTAGGGCATGATGTGATATCTTAGGGCAAAAACACATGCTTAGCGGTTACGTAAAGTGCTGAGAAAGAATTTAACACTGGAGCTATCGTTTGATCATTGCAATAGATTCATTTGCAGAGCTATGAGATACCTCTGCTATAAAGAGATAATATGTTCCGGAATCATAAATTTCAGGATATATGTGATTACTGAAACTATAATTCCAATGCATTCCTGATTAGCAATTCATACTGCCAGAAGCCACCAAAACATTAAATAAGCATATTAATTACATGAAGGTAATAATGAGTTGAGTCCCAGATGTTTTAATCGATTTTGAATTTGTTGGCTCTTGCATGCACAATCATAGAAATAAATATTCTGCATTCATTTGGTATTTGAGTGACTGAGAAAATTCTCTTTGTTAGCCAAGAACATCAAAAGCTAAAGTTTTTAGCAGAGGTATCAGTTCATAGACAAATTTTTCTATGAAAATTATTTTTCGGATAGTTAACTTGAAAAGTAAAAACTCAGAACTATCAGTTATTTCCAGAAACTATAGCCATAAGTCATAAGATCAAAAGGATTATAGTTATATTATCTTTTGTAACAGGAGAGTCATGAAGTCCTGCAAATTTGTTCACTATTGTTTGTAATACATTTCAGAGGAATAAAATTAACTGAAACTTTTAGGTTTCAGAAGAAAAAATGAAAAATGTATTCATTTAAAAGAAAAACAAATCACTATACAAGAGAATGAAATGCTTTTCTTTAAAGAGAATTATTATATTATAAAGCATCTTCTCACTTGGGCCGGAGACTATCCTCCTTAGCTAATTGAAAATTGTTCGGTTTCCATACCATTTTCCAGAATGCTTAACAAAAAAAAAAGCTCCGCTCTGTGTTTTTACCCTTAGAGGCCAAATATTTCATGCTTATTGGATAACATAAAGCTGGATAAAGAAATAACCAAGTGAAGTTAGCTATAAAAGGTCATTAAAAAAAATCAAGATAGGCATTCATTACATAAAAGATTTGGTTCATAAGCATTTACTGAGCCAATATTTTCTAAAGTCATTGCATTAAATTAAAAGCATTTCTTAATATACTGCTCTGTTTCTAAATGACAGAGGAAATTTTACTGAGAGCCCTCAACAATATGCTACATAACTCACCATTCTTTATTTTATTGCTGTCTGCTGCATAATGGGTGTTTGTCTGACCCACACCCAAAAGTTCCCCAACTCCTAAATTTGTTGTCTCTGTCACCCAAGGCTTTTGTAGATTTTCTGTACCACTGACACTGTTCGGAGAGGAGACTGGCACCAGTAAAGGAGTCGTTGCCACACCCCCTAACGTTCCCCCACCATTCCCTACCCCTCCCCTAGTGTGGTTATGGTTCAGATTGCGGAGATAGTCAGGTGGAACAGCTTCCAGCTCGTCTCCAGCCGAGCCGTAGCTTCGTAGCGTATCAAGATTGTTGAGGGTGGTGAAGGCTAAGGCAGATGCCGCAGTTGAATCGTTAGCACCGCTGGGGGTGTAAGAGGCTGGGCGTGGGGGACACTGAGGGGGGACCTTCTTTCCAATCCAAAGAGGAAAGCACACTTAGGTTACACATATGCCAAAAAAACATTACAAAAACTCCAAATTATATAAAATTTCAAAAATCATAATATAAAACAATCGCACTCAGCCTCTCATCTTGGGTTTATTGAACATCAAAATTTTCTATTTATGGAGGTAACAAGGCAGCTTACAAAATAACATTTCACTTCAATTTGTTTTAATGAAAATGCATAATTACTTATAATTATATGGCTATCATCTTCCTTTCATGAAAGATCATTTGGTTGCAGAAAAGCAAAGTTGAAGATATTCACGCATAAGATGAGATTCTCAAAATGACATTGACGCTTTCAGATTTTGTAAATACTAGTGAATTTCAAAATATGAGGGTCAAAATTATTGCTTGATAGTAAAAATTTAAAACTTGATATATTTATAAGTGATATAAAAGAATACAAACTTGAATTTTTAACGGAAAAAATCTTTCTTTCTATGTATCCATAAATTACAATTTTACTTAGAAACAATCAGTATTTTTCTTCATTCTATTCTCATTTAAAAGTTTAATTATAAAATTTATGAAACTTAAAAGAGGAGACATTCATGTCAGTATCTTTTAATTTTGCGCATTTGGTTTTCACTTAAAATACACAACGGTTCTCGTAAAGAAAATAAAAACCCAGATGAGAAGCAGAGTTTTGTTACATCAAAAAGCAATGAATGAGTAATGGCATGAACACTGTTATCAACATGACAATGCTGGATAAAACCAGTCAAGAATTAGATTCTCAAATTTCATGCCACACAGCAAAAATAAACTAGTAAATACACATTCAGCTAAAATCTCATTATTTAAATTACATTTAAAAAGTTTTAAAAGATCATTGACATGCACAAACAACAATCATAAAAGATCAAAACCAAAGCTATGAAACTTTACCTGACTGATCTCCAGATTACTCAGTTTGGAACTGCGCTTGAAGTCTGGGTCAGGTCCTCTTGCAGAGTTCAAAACCATATCCTTTCTTGTTTCATTATTGATGTTGTTGGCCCTCTCCCGAGAATGCTTTTCCCTATAGCGACGCCACAGAACATACAGGCACACTAATACCACCAACAGAATGAGGGCTCCTATGATTCCCACCAATTCTTCAACTGTAATGCTATGTCGATTGGATGTAACTCTTGTGGAATGCAGAGGGCTTCCACAGCGTGGACCAGTGGCATCAACAGGACACACACAACGGTAGCTTCCTGGTTCATTCATGCAAGTGCCTCCACCTAAGCATGGTCCTGGAGCAACTTCATTACACTCATCTATATCCACTGCACAAAGATCACCAGTAAATCCACGACATTTGCAGATGGGCCCATTGTCCCCTTCTTCACATACACCACCATTTCTGCATGGGTTTGGATTGCAGAATCGCCCATACTCGCACCGAATGCCACTAAGTCGAGGGTCGACACATTCACAAGCATATCCTCCAGTCACTGCTCTACACCTGCCTCCATTAAGACAAGGAGAAGAAGCACATGGATCTGTGTCAATCTCACAAGCTGAACCTCTGAATCTTCCATAACACAAGCATCTGTAGCTCTGCAGGCCATCGACAGTAAACTCCTCACATGTTCCTCCATTTAGACAAGGCTGTGATCCGCATGGACCAGGTGGAACCATCTGATTATCACATCGGAATTCCACATTAGCAAACTGTCTCAACATGGCCACACTTCCACCAGAATTCATTCCTCCACCGCTCATGTGCAGCGGGACAGGTATTCCATCAAGGCGTATATCATCCATGCACCCAGAAAAGCCCCTCTGAGTATCTTGGAACCCAATAATGGTAGGGTGACGTCGGACCTCGGCTCCAAAAAATATATCGTCTGACTGGAGATTGAGATAGTCATTTCCCCCAGGAGCAGCACCATGCGCCACGTGGCGCCTGTCAACTGCAATGTGAGCATTGCTGCTCTCTCTCTCAAGGCGGATTTCATGCCAGCGCCCATCACTCACGTAGATACTGCTCACACGTACCATACCCTCTCCACTGCCAAGATCAAATCTATACTGCACCATTCCATTCACAACCTACAAAGAAAAATGTGGAAAATTATTGAACATGAATTTAAAGGTAGTTGAGAAGTATTAATGTAGTAGGATTACTCCAGGAAAAATACAATTAACTGATGTCTGATCTTTCACTGAAAATAACACTGAAATTATAATTAATCCAATCTTATTAAGAAGCTTACCTCTAAAATATTATAATCTACTTTTCCTTCAGCATACATGAGGTTTCCAGTTGGCTGCATTGTTCTTATTCTGAGAGAAAGATTCAACCTTTGCTCCAAAACTTTTCTGACATGTGCTTTTTCAATTTTGTAATGAGCATAGCTTCTTCCACTAAAGGATACCGGATTTCTAGGAATATAACAGGACTCATCATGGCACTTAGATATGTCTACATTACAAATTGGTCCAGCATAACCCTCTGGGCATTGGCATGAGTAACCTTGAGGTGAAGCATCTGGCACACAAACTTTAAAAGGCACACATGGGTCTCTTGCACATTCATTCACCATAGTCTCACATCTTTCACCTGAAAAGACAATTCAGTCAATTATTTATCATGTAACAAAAAGTTAGATTGTAGAGGATGAATATAATTTTATTTCAATAAGCCCCCAAAGGATAGTGTAGAAGATCCAATACATGCAAATCACTGGATTTTAAAGATGCCACTCATTATTTTATGTTTTTAATATTACTTTATTTACGTTTTTATATTAAAACATCAATTCTAACCGCAAGTGGGGACAAAAAACATTATTACTTGATATCTTTCACACTAACCTTCATAGCCTTCCTTGCATTTACACACAATCTTATGATGATGACGCGGAGCAACAAAAGCAGCAAGATCTGTAGATACTGTGACGACAAAGTTGGGATCAAGAGCAACCTTGTCCTGACACACACCATGAACACAACGTGAACTAGTGCATCTTTCCTGAACAGCTTCTTTGATGCTGAATCCAAGCATGTTTTCAACTTCCAATCGTCTTCCCCAAACCAACTCCTTCACCATCTTTCCTAGGTAGTAACCACCTCCTTTAGCAGAGACAACAAACAATACATCAAGATCTTTGGATCCTGCTGCTCTTGATCCCCTTCTGACATGTGTTCCTCCACGATCATTTGATTGCTGCAGGCTGATTATGATGACATCTTTGGGTGACGAAGCAACCACAGCATCACGAATGGCTCTGGTGAATCCTTTCCTGTGGCTTACCAAAAATTCTTCTGGACTTAAACCTTGCAAACGTATCATGACGGCATTTTCAACCATATCATCAGTTATTGGGCGAACGGAGGCAGATATGATCATACAGGCTACAAATTTCCCGTCAGATACAGATACATTGAGCCGGTACTCTCCAGTATCAAGGAGGGGTAATGCAACAATTGTTCCATCATCACGGTCTATCTCAAAGAGCTCTAATGGATTAGGAAGAGTTATAGAAGGGACCAAATGAAAAGAGAGCACATCATATGGATCTTGGTCTGTAGCATGAACTCTGCCAATCACTCCTCCAGGGAACTCATCTTCTAAAGCATTCACAATAACATCCAAAGGTGTTATGACTGGAGGATACTGCGACTCTTCAATTACCTAAATTTGAAGGTTTCATGGTGTATTAGAAAATCATTTCATAAAGATAATCTTTCATAAACTCATTGTAAAACATTATAACTTAAAAAGTTTCAGACAACTAACTACTTTTATATCAAAGTAAAAAATTGAAATCTGGAAATGAAAAACTTACCTTGACAACAACCCATGTATCAGAAAACATTGGTGGAGTACCATTGTCAAATACTCGAACATGTAGTAGATAGCTGTCTTTAATTTTGTGGTTGAATTTGGCAGCGGTGTGCAGAATTCCATCTTGCTCAAGCCTGAACATATTCCCTTCATTGCCTGATCTAAAGTCAAAAGTGTATGGCCCAGCATTTGGAGGACTGTCTGCATCAGTTATCACAAATTTCAAAATCATAAAACCAAGTGGCTTGTCCTCCTATTCAGGAAATTACAAAATTAGCATTACTCAATTTACTTAGCCTTACAAGGCAAAATAATACTTTCAAGGAAAGGAATACGATGTATAAACATAAGAATATAAACGAATGATAGAAAAGATTGGTTTAGAATGGTTTCCTTTCAAATCCATTCACAAGGAAACCTAAAACATAACCACTATCCAAAACATTCATAAAATATAAGGTTAATAGGTTAAGATTATTTAATAGGGAGAACAGATACAAAGAGGATCTTAAATACTTACTTGAACAATTGCTGTGTAGTTGGACTGAGAGAAAACAGGGGGATTGTCATTTGCATCAGAGATTTCAATATTGACCATCACAGAAGAAGATAGACTTGGGACTCCATGATCTCGAGCAACTATTTCCAAAACATAACTTGAAGTCTGAAATATGATAAGCACAATTGAATAAAATTATAAAATGAAAATAAAAGATATTAACTCACAGAAGTAGTTTCAAATCGTAACTTTAACTAATCAGTTTCACAGCTTAACTTATACCAATTAAAATAAATTCCATTGATGATTGAAACAATTTCTATAATACTGGGAGGAATTCTTATGAAATTCAGAAAATTATATTGAAATAGATTTTAAAATTAAAAAATTATTCAAAAGCTTTGATAGAAAAATATTAGAGCTAGAATGATATGCTTTATTTTATTACTACTATAAAAATAGAGAGAATTAAATCATACCATTTCTCTGTCCAATTCTCCAGCCACTGAAATATATCCAGTTTTTTCATTGATTGCAAACTGATGGTGCCTATCTCCTCGTTCTATGTAATATGATACCTTTCCATTATTCTTGCTATCCAGGTCATTTGCAATAACCTATTTCAAATCAAGGCCATATGTTTAGCATGTATACAAATTCAAGACATAGGCAATAATGAAAGTAAAGACAATTCAAAACTCGTTCTTTCTGATCTATTTATATAATACAATATACAAGTAAATTTGAGAAAATAAGTTCAATTGAAAGAATTCTAGACTAAATATAATATATGATCTTACTAGACTGAAGATCTAACATTATGACTATATGATGATCCAATTTCATTGAATTTACAAAGGAAACTTTAAGTAGTCCTACTTTAAATTAAGATACACACTCAGGAAAAATAAAAAGTTTAGAATACATTAAGAGATCCATTACATAGAGAAGGGGTTGGATGTAAACTCAATAAGCTAAGTTTTGTTTGCACAGACATGACTTTTTTACTAAACATATTTTAGAAATATAATATTTTTTATTGATATTCTGACATTAAAAAATAAAATCATATACAAGGAGTTTAGTTAAAGTATTTACCTGCAGGATCTTATCTCCAACATGGGCATCTTCTCTTATCCTGGCACTGTACACTACCTGATTAAAAACTGGAGGATTATCATTACTGTCAGTGACTGTTACATTGACTGTAGCATGATTGCTGAGGGGAGGAGTTCCACCATCAATTGCTTGTATTGTCAGTACATAATCTTTGGCTTTCTCAAAATCTAGAGGTTCAATAACAACTATAGAGCCTGTAAAAAAGACAGATACTTCTTTTAAACACAAGAATAAATCTAACATTTAGAGTTCAGAATCAAGGAGTGCTTTTAAACCACCAAATCTAAACATATTTTCACTGCATTTTTACATCTTAAGTCTACTCAAGTGTATCCTTACCATTAATATTTTATATATATATATATATATTAAATTCTAAACCCTGATTCAAACTTTGACATTTGCATTATGCATATTTTTAAATAACATGTAGGATAAATTAATAAAAATAGAGCTAACAAAAGAAATCTGAGCATGTGATCTACAAGATTTATCTAATATTTGAATAATGAAACTGATTTGAGAAACATATTATGATATAACTATAGCATTAATCACCTGTCTTATTGTTGATTTCAAACTTCTTGTGATCATTTCCCCCAACAATTGAATATGTAATTTCAGCATTGACCCCTGCATCTTTTGATGTTGCTAAAACTCTGACAACCTCTGTGCCAACAGGATCTGTTTCAGCCACAATGCCATTATAATTTTTCTTCTCAAATTCTGGTGGATTGTCATTAATGTCAAGAACAATTACAACCACCGCAGCAGTAGTTGACAACTGAGGGATTCCTTGATCTGTAGCTTTAACGGTGAGATTGAATAATGCCCTCTGTTCTCTATCCAGTGGTTTAGCTAGAGTTACTATTCCACTGTCAGAGGCAATCTTGAAATGCTGGTTGGCTGAATTGACAAATGAGTAGTTTATCTTCTTATTTATTCCTGAAATTTAAAACTCAATTGAGTATTGTCAGCTTGATTGAGATTGCAAGATAATCTAACTTAAATAAAGTGAATGATGATTTATGTTTATTATAACCCAAATTACTATAAAATATTGTATTTTGATTTTCTTTAGTATACAACTAAATATTATAAAACCAAAATCACTCATATTGAATCATATTATTTCAAATAAGGGTGCATGATCCTTCTTCAGATGAATAACATAAATATATAATTTGCAATTTCATTATGAGAATTTTGAGAAATTATTTCACAAAAACAGCATTAAAATTATTAAGAAATAAAAAATACAACACTTTGTGCATAATACAACTGTAATGGAAATTCTATTTCATATAAATTTCATGTATATAGACTGAAACCAGCACCTTGATTCATTTGATCAATTGGATGGTGTTAAATTTAATTCAAATATACCTATATCTAAATCTGTGGCATGGACTTTTGCTACTAGAGTTCCAACTTCAGTATCTTCTGGTAGAGTAGCACTGTAAGTTGACATGGAGAACACAGGAGCATTGTCATTGAGATCAGAGAGGATTATTTCAACCTGCGATGAGCATTCCCAATCAGGTCTGTCTCTGTCTTGAACATGAGCTATGAGATGGAATCTTGACTGAGTTTCTCTATCTAGTGGACGAGCACCTGTCTTCAAATGACCTGATGAAAAACATAATACATTAACTTCCAATCATACCTTGGCTGATAATATAAAACAGAAATATAAAAAAGACCTTAATTTCCATTGATACTACCAGATTCTATAAACAAAAAAAGTTGCATAGTTTACATTTATCTTAATTATAGATAGTGTGGCATATTTTAATAATAAAATCTTTCATTTGACCATTTGAAATCAACCTCAAATCTTTCACAAAGATTTTGGAAATAAGAATTAGAATTTTAAATTTAAAACTAATATATCATGTATTGATTATAATTAATACATTTATTTAGTACTTTATAAGTTACTGCCTAGATCATCATATGGTTTTTCACATTGATTCCTGTATATACTGTAAATAGAAAACACTCACCAGAAGTTTTATCCAAAATGAACTTTTCAGCCCCATTCCCAGTTAAATAATATCGTAGATTGGCATTTGGTTCTTCATCCATGTCAGAAGCAAGTATAGTAAGAACATAACTGCCAGGATGAAGGCCTTCAGAAAGAACTTCACGATAACGATACCGAAGACAATATGGTGGGTTATCTGTAAATTAAATCAAAATATATTAATATACATTTAACAGCAAATACCTTCAATGAAGAAAAACAGAACAAAAAACTCATGGTTCTCTATAACTAAACTTTCATTACACGTTAAACAAAACTTACCATTGGCATCAAGCACATCTATTGTCACCATAGTTTTGGCTATGTAAGATCCATCAGTGCAGATGACATCTAAAACATAATTGTTTAACCTTTCCCGATCAAGTGACTTAGCAACATAGACTTCCCCTGTTTGTCTAATTTGGAACTGTGACATTGGATCTCCATTAGTGATATAATACTGGACAGGAGAAACCAAACTTGTGTCTTTGTCTCTAGTTGATAGTTGAACCACAACTGTCCCAGGAAGAGCATCCTCATTCACTAAAATGGGATTATGAAAACTTATAAAGCAAATTTCCAGAAAAGTCATAGTCTATACAGATAAATTACAATAAAACTATTCAATAATGAGGCCTTGTATAAAAATATAATAATATAAATTGAAAAACTTATAATGTATGCTAAAAATCAGATCCATAGTTCCTATCTTATTTATAAATAGCTTCTAATCCTCTTTGTCTAATTTTTGGAGTTTGACTACTATATTTACTATACATCTAGTGAAGAATTAAAATAAAAAATAATTCAAATCTTACCAGCAGCCAAATAATGATTATTGGTGAATACAGGAGGATTATCATTATAATCCTTTAAGTTTATAAAAACATTTGTTCTAGCAAAGTGTTTTGGTTTTCCGTTATCAGTGGCTACAACCTGGAACTCATAATAAGGTTTCTTTTCTGCATCAAGCTGTACTAATGTAGTTATCCATCCTGTATAGGCATCGATGGCAAATATGTTTGCTAATTCACCTATTTCAGAGCTGAATGAATATCTGACCTCTCCATTATTCCCAAGGTCTTTATCATAGGCGGTCACTGAAATGATACAAGAAGCAATCATAAAAGTGAAGAGATTCTGGTAGATATGACTCTAAATTCTTTATAAAAAGCATAACAAATCATAATGATATTAATAAAACAACAAACCTTTCATAATAGCAGTTCCTTCATCGATATTCTCTGCCAGAGTGAGTTTGTATGGACTACTTTCAAAAACGGGAGCATTGTCATTCTCATCTAAAACCATCAATGTGACATCAGTAAGGGCAGTAAGTGGAGGGCTAGAATCTGTTTCAGCGACGACAGCAATTATATGCATATCCTGCACTTCTCTATCCAATTTTCCAACCAGAAATAACTGCCCTTGCTCATTGACATCAAACAATGGATTACCAGCATTGTCATTACCAGATATAATTCGAAATTTTACCGTTCCATTCGTGACCATCTTCAGTCTTGTAATGATTTCTCCTGGAAATGAATTGAATAAACACTTTACAATTTCCAAAATTTAAAGAGAGATTCACAGGAGTTCAAGAAGTGATATTAGTTGAAATAGCCAAAAATAAGATCAAAATAATTTGGAGCAAATATGATAACGAAAAAATTTATGTCTAGTTTATATGAAAAAATCCTACCAGGTGGGGAATTTTCAGATATGAAGAATTTATCATCCCTCCGCTCAAAAAGTGGAGCAACATCTTGTGGACCCATTATATAAACGTCCAAAGGCACTTCGGAAGACAGAGATGGTGAACCACGATCTTGAACACGAATGAAAAACTGGAACATTTGGTTTTCTAAAAGAGAAATAAATAGTTAGATTCAATAAATTTCAATTTGATTGTTTATTATTCAATTTAGTATAATTATATAATATACACATGCAATCAGTATCAATGGATGATAAGAGGCATAAATGGATACTATAAACAGCAAAAGAAACAATATTATATAAGGTGATGACAAACCTTTTGATGCTGCTGTTTTTAGGAGGTATATCTCTCCTGTGTGTCTGTTGATACTAAATAAGTCTTTCACACCTGAAGAACCAACTTCAAAAATACTGTATTCCACAGCAGCTGACATGTCCTCATCTGCATCAATAGCTCTCACCTAAAAATAAGAAAAATGTTCATATTTCTCCACATACTTGAATATTATTGTAATTTATTACATACTTGGAAATACACTTTACCTTTAAGAATCCTGTTCCAGCTGTCAAATTACTGTAAATTGATACTTTATATTCTTTCAAGAGAAACTGAGGAGCATTATCATTTTGATCCCCTACTTTAACTCTCATGGTTACAAATCCAGATCTTCCACCACCATCAGTTGCCATCACTAGGACTTCATATAACTTTTGAGTTTCTCTGTCAAGCTTCTTTTTTGTGAATATTTCACCTAAAATAATAATAATATAAATAATCAGAAATGTTTCATTCATATATAATTTGAAGATAAAAAACAACTAAATCTGAATATGACTCAAGAAAATTCTTAAAATATATCCATGATGAATTAATGTTAAACCTACCAGTTAATGCATCAATTTCAAATAATTCTTTCATGCGATCTGATGCAATTGAGTATAACAATGTTCCATAGGATCCCCTATCTTCATCTGTTGCTGTTACTTTGGTTACAAATGTTCCAGGTGGAAGATTTTCCATAACTTTTACATCAAACTGAACTTTAGGAAACATTGGGTTATTTTTATTTGCAGAGAGTATATCTATTTTCACACGAGCAAAACTAGTGTAAACTCCATCAGTCACAGAAATGTTCAGCACATACATTGATTGCTCTGCAAAGTTCTGTAAGTTTATTAACGTCAGAATTCCTGAAAATTCAAAAGAAAAATTCATTAGTATTTAAGCTCAGATAATGATACTTAGTTAAGTAAGAAATAACTTGGTAAGTCAGAAATTCATCTAACCTTTTCTGGAATCGATTGAAAATGTTTGCTGTTCATTTCCTCCAACAATAGTGTATACTAAGTTCCCTTGATCAACTTCATCAGGGTCACTTGCAACAACCAAGGTTATAAACTGTCCTCTGCGAGCATGCTCAGATAAAAAACAAGAATATGATGGCTGCTCAAATTTTGGTGGGTTGTCATTCATATCAATCACTGAAAATAAGAAGGAATAATATTTTAAAATTTAACAAAGAAAATAGTTAAAACTTAATATACTTGGAAAAAAAGGGATAAATAATTAATAAAGAAAGAGAAATACAAAAGGATCACTTTATTGCCAGAAACTACTTTATAAGCTAATTTACCAAGATTAAATTTGAGAATTATGCCCTATCCAACTTCAGCTGTGAACATATTCTATATGATGACAATAGGTAATAACATTAACAATTAAAATTACTAATGTCTTACTCTACTCATAGACAAATTTGAAAATGTGACTGAAACATATTTATTATAAAATATAATAGATACACTAAATAATAATCAACAGAACTAATACTAGAGCTTACCAGTGATCCATATGTGTGCTGTACTAGAAAGAGTTGGTATTCCACCATCATAAGCAAGCACTGTGAAATGATGAGAGCTATGAAGTTCATGGTCTAGAGATCGCTTTAAATAGATTGTCCCATCCTCTGGATCAATGTGAAAGTAGTCTGAAGAGTTGCTATTGTTATGCTGAATGACATACCTAACTTTTTGATTGACACCTGATGAAAGTATTGATAATTATGTATTAGAAGTAGCATAGGTACCTTATAGGAAAATTTGGTGGTATCAGTAAAATGAAATATTTATTATTGGTAACAAATTTCTTACCTGTATCATTATCCCTTGTCTGAACTCTTAAAATAGAAGTACCAAAAGGGGCTGCTTCTGAGACAGACACATTGTATGAATCTGATGAAAATTCAGGAGGGCAATCATTAACATCTTCAACAAGTATACTGACAAGAACCTCAGCATAAACTCCAGATACACTGTCAGTGGCTCGGATTGTCATCTCATGCTCCTTATTTAGCTCAAAGTCCAATTCATCAACAACATATATCATACCTGTTGATTTAAACATGATGGGTATTGATTTAAGACTTAGCAATGTTAGATCTACGTATACAGGAAAATCATGCAGCAGAAATAAATTCATCCAAGCAATAGCCTAGAATGTGCAAATGAAATGCTATAAAACAGAATACAGATGGTAAAGAGAAGAAAAGGTAATTAAGACTAACAAATAAGGCTAATTTTCATCAAGCTGTAATAGGAAGATTTCCAAGGAGAAATTTCCATCATAAAAAGTAAAGAGAGAAAACTCATAAATGATTTTCAAACAAGAAATTTTAAAGTTTGCCATGTACTTGTATTGAAAAAATACTCCAGAGTCGTGGCTAAATTGTGCAAATTCTGGACAAATGCTCCCAAGATTCAATCCTTGCCCAATAGTATATTGAGAAGAAATTTTCTTACCTTCCTACAATTATTGATGGGCAACAGATGAAAATTGATATTAGTATTTAATAGTTACCTACTTAATCCCACACATTTAAAATATAAAATATTTAGGATAATGAAGAACAAAGAGCTAAAATGGAATATTTATGGGATAAAATAAAAATTAATCCCTCAACCAAGCATCAGCTGACTTAAAAATCTGAATTCATATATACTACTCTATAATTGAAATAAAGAGGAGCTAAAATAGATACTACATCAACCTAAATTAACTACTTAATCTTTGATGTCTAATTATTTCCAAGCTTTACTGTGTAACAGTACAGCATGAATAGAAAGACGAGAATAGAAAATGTAAATAATATTAAATAGAAAAGGTGCAAAAATTTGCATACGTTCTGCATGCAGATGTTAGAAATTTTGGCTGAAAAAGTTTTGGAGGCCTCATTGGAACTATAAAAAGTAACATTTTGCAATCAAGCATATGAAATGTAATAAGCAGCCCTCCACTGTTCTGGTAAGCAGTTGTGCAGGAATTAGACAGCAAAGAAAAAGTTAATATTGATATTATTAATTTGTTAAGCAGAAAAAGAGGAAAGTTCTAACTACTTAAAATAACCATGCAGCAGCATGAAGAAATAAGCAAAAATATAAAATGTGAAATACTCACAAGGACCATTGTTACTGTCAGGGGCTGTGAATGGAGATATAGAAGACTAGAGTAAATAAGTATAGTCTTTTTATGGGTCTAACTATGAAAGCTATCCAAAAACTTCCTCCCAAAGGAAAAGCATGCTTTCATATTCAGGTTTGTTAACTGATATGAGTATGTATGTTAAGATTTATTCCCATTACCATTTTATCAGCTAATATATGCAATATTATGACTTTTGAATTTTTTTCGATAATTGATAAATATTAACTTTTGAGTCAAAAATGTAGTAACGGAAAATAATTGAAAATTTTATAATCATATTATTGAATAAAAAATGGAAATCAATAAGGTTTCATAGGTAAGTTACATCTTAATGTTAATAAAGGTATCATGAGATTGATTGATATTCACCTATAATCAATTCATCCCAATGTAGACACATTCCCCTCGAGGTTAATTAGATTCTTAACAGTATTTTATGTAAATTATTAATTTTTTAAATGATTTAGTTAAGAGTTTGAGGAGCCATATAATAAAGTCGATTCCGTGACCAACATAAGTCCAAGAATTTCACTTTTTTATTATAAATTACTATAATAATTAAGGAATCTGAAGGCGTTTCAGTATATCAATGAAAAACTTTTCCTTAGTATTAGATATGCCTATGGACTCATTTATATTCAGCTACCCAATATGTTTCACTTAAAAATGTGAATTAATGAATATAAATGAAAAAATAAAGACTTATCACAAAAATGTTTTAATTAAACATTAAAAACAAAAGCCTTTCTTGAAAGTATTTTCAAATAACTGATCAAAATCATAATTCTTGCAAAAATATTCTTCAAATGTGTCTGTAATACTATAGTGACATTAGTTTTATATATGATTCCAATTTTATATAACATTTGAAGTTAGTGTGTTCTTTTCATTTTCATAAGCCAATGGTCAAATTACATTCGCATTTCTCCTAATAACAGATCATAATAACTACCATCTCTCCACTATTCAGTTTTTAACAGCATAATTTCCAAAAACCAATCGCATTGTTTACCATAAAACCATAATTTCATAAAATTGTCAGATACCTCTCTTGTTATATCTACATTTACTACCTCTCTACATGTTGCATTAATTAATCAATCTTTTTGCTCAAGTTTCACAAAACCAATTTAGGTTTGGATAATTTATAAATTCATATTAAAATCCTCAGATCTTTCATTACTTTTGTAATTTAGATATTTAGTAGCATTAATCAAAATTAAAATATAATAGCTTTTATAATGATGTTCAGATTGTTCATTAAAAAGCCTTTCAGTCATTTTTCTGAAGATGATGAAGGCTTTGAAAGTCATAGCTAAAATTTAATGGTACTCAAAAATATTAATAATGGTTGAGATATGAAAGCTATTCCTTCTAGCATATCACAGTCCATCTCAGCACAGTAACCTCAACTATTCAAAATGAATCTTTGTAAGGAACGAGCCCTCAGAGTGAAAAAATACAATCATTTCCACTCTCCAAAACTAATTAAAAATAAATACATTAAAATTGATGTGTACAAAGAAAGATGCTATTTTTAACAGTAAGAATGCTTTCTTTGACTATTAAGATTGTAAATAAATATTTTTGTTCTGCAACATAATTTTTCCTTTGAAGTCATCAGTTATAAATGACAATCCTTCAAATCCATTGCAAAAAAATTTTATAACTTTTATTAGAAAAGAATGGTTAACCAAAGTTTATCTAATCACTATAAAATTTCTAATAAATATCAAAATTAATATCAAAGGAGCATACAATAGATAATGAAAGACTGACAGAAATATTAAGAATATAAACCACTCACCTTTTTATACTAAACAAAGTTTTAATGAAACAACAGATAATGAACTAACTTTTAAAGTATATTAATGAATTTTTAAACCCCATGTCCACAAGAGGAATATAAATGTATAAATTTTTTAATTTAAAATTTTATCTCGAATTCACTTACCTGTGTTGAAATCTAGAGAGAATTCTTCAAAATCATTTCCTTTGACAATACTGTAAATTAATTTCCTCCCAAGAGGTGATCTAGCTTGCACACTTACAGCAAGGGGTGAGTTTATTTCAATATTTTCCTTAACATGGTCTGTATAAAATTGCTTATCAAAAACTGGCATTGATTTGTCAATCACTTTAATATGGACTGTTATCTCTGTTGAGCATGGTGTCATTCCTAAATGGCCAAGACAAAAATCATTCATATGAATAATCAAGAGATTTTTTTTCTTTAATAGCCATAAGTAACTTGATTAAAAGCTTAATGATTTTCCAGCTGCACTCCAACTTTCAAGGCCAGCCATCCAAACATTAACCAAAATAAGTGGCATTAAGAGAAAATATAGCTTACCTCCATCATATGCAGCAATTATCAGATCATACTCTCGATTATGGCCTTCAAGATTTTGTTTCAAAGTTATCTCACCACTCTGTCTAGATACTTTAAACAGCTCCCCATGTCCTTTAATCAATTCATAACGTACTTCTCCATTTTCTCCTTTATCAAGATCAATTGCATGCACTTTGGTCACAATATCTCCTTTTCTTGCATCCACTGAAACAACTGCATAGTATGGCAAATTTACAAACAATGGGCAGTTATCATTTACATCTAAAACTGTCACTTCCACTTTTGTATGAGCAAATCTTGGCCTATCTTTCTCTCCTTCTTCACTCCTTGCTTCAATTATCAACTCATAGTGATCCTGCATTTCCCTATCAAACCGCTTTCCTGTAGTTTGAATTGCACCTGATGTGGTTCCAATCTCAAATAAATCTGTGGGGTTTAGAATGGAAAACATTATATGTTCTCCTAAGGCTCCCCCAATCACATTAACTACAGTTACAGGTGCAATCTTTGTAGAATTTTCCAAAACATTTCCTAAATAACTAGATTTCTGAAAGGTTAGACCAGAGTTTTTGGACTTTTCCAGTTTTATCTCCACTTGTGTTACACTTGAAAACTTGTCATCAGATACACGAACATGAAGACGCCTGTATGCTGGCGCATGCTCTAAAGCACCTGCATCCGCGACTGTAATCAGACCCATTTGTTCGTCAATGTGGAAAGCTCTGCCATCATTCCCTTCAATAATATCAAAACGAAGCACTGTTTCTTCAGCAGAATCAGGATCATATGCTGATAATTTAACCACAGCTACACCAGCATAAGTAGGTAAGAGAACTGTAGCATTATAAGAGGACTCTGTAAAATGAGGTGGAGAGTCATTTACATCACCCACTATGATCCTGACACTTGCAGTAGTTTCAGATGACAATCTTGGTTTTCCCAGATCAGAAACTTTAACATGGAAATTAAATTCAGGCCAAACTTCATGATCAAGGTTCAACACAGTTCGAATAGCACCTAAAAAATAAAAATTTTCATGAATTTCATACAAAAATACACTTTCTGAAATGAAATGCATTTCCTTTGCTATGATATTATAGTTAAAAGATAAAATAAAATTTCTAAAGATGTGATGAACTATTTTTTCTAGGAGGAAAACTTAAGAAACTTATTATATAATTGAAAGAGAAGAAAACTGACCTAAAGTTTTAAGCCTCTTAAAGGGATAAAAAATTGGATAAATTTACTGTTAGGAGTGTTTACCAATAAAAAATGAGATATAATTAACAAATTTAATGGACAAGATATTGAGAGAGCTATAACTTAAATGACATACCAGTGCTAGAATCAATCCTGAAATATTTCCTTGGCAAACTTTCTACAATATCATAGTCTAATAATGCATTTAACTCAGAATCGTTATCTTCAGCTTTGATGACCAAAGGAGAACTCTTATTTGTGAGGATGAGAGATCCTATATCAGCTGCTTCACTAATAGTTCCAACAAATTCATCCTGAAGGAACTTTGGAGCATTATCATTTCTATCCAAAACATGTATTACAACACTACATGTTGCTCTTGCAGATGCCTGAAAGGAGTTATAACAATAGCTCAACATTTGAAACCTTAAAAATTATTTTATAAAAACATATAATGACAATTGATTGACAAGTATAATTTTAAGTTTTTAGAAAGCAGCAGTTGTGTTTAATCAGAATCTGAAGAAAAATATGACATTATTAATAGATAAAGCGAAATATATTTTGGATTATGTCATTTGATTAGAACAGCAAGTACAAGAAAGACTAAATTATCAAGCTTAAGGAGCTCAAAATGCGAACACTATAAAAATCACAATATAAATGCATAATAGTGAATTTATAAGTTTCTCTAATTTACAAATATGTATAAAATGAAGAGATATCTCACCATATTAATTGCTTGAACTGTCAGATTGTAAAATTTATACTGCTCGTAATCAAGCTCCCGTTTGGTGATTATAACCCCAGTGCTTGGAGTGATGAAAAACACATCATCCTTATTTCCGTCAATAATTTCAAAGAATAAGGAGGAAGTGCTTCTTGCTGCAATGTGTTTTACATACGTCCCAACAGGCTGATTTTCATAGATTTCAGCAGCATGTTCTTGAACAGAAAATCTGAAAGAAATTCAGTTGTAAATATTTAACACTGAGTTTTCAGTTAAAAAAGATAATTGTTAAATCTAAAATAAAATTTTGTTGCAATCTCTTTCTAGTTGACAATGATCTAATTTACTTCAAAAAATATCATCCTATTTAGTAATAAGTTTATTTAATACGTTGCCACGTAATTTTGAAATTGAATACCTTGGAGGAGCATTGTCAGCCATTGTGACCATTATATGCAGAGGAATTGTGGAAAAAAGAGGTGGAGATCCACTGTCAGTTGCCTTGATGATGAGCATATATTCTGACATGATATTCAAATCAAGCTGTCTTGCTACTTGCACAGTACCCAACTCAGAATCAATAGCAAATACATTTCCAACATTCCCTGGAAAAGAAAAAAATCAAACTGCATTAATTTACTATATTAAGATGTAGAATTCTAATAATTTTTCTAATACTTGAGGTTTCAACATAAGAGCATCTTCAGAAGAAAAGTATATGGAGAGGAGATTTGAATATTTAACAAGTTTACATTAAATGCTAAAAAAACACCATCATACTTAAAGTTCTCATTAAAGTTTAGCAGAAGGCATATTTAATTAGCTTACCTGATATAATTGAATACATTATTTTGGCATTATTGCCTCTGTCACGGTCAACAGCAAAGATTTGAGCAACTGCTGTGCCAATGCTGGCAGTTTCATAAACTTTCCCTTGGACAATTTCACTTGTGAACTCTGGACTGTGGTCATTATAATCATGAACAGTGATGATAACTCTTGCATAGTTCCTTTTAGATGGAGTGCCTTGGTCCCTAACCATCACTGTCAATACATGCTCCTCTATGTTCTCCCTAAAAGAAAAACATGTTATGATAGGATTTAAGATTATTGAAGGAATCATAGCTGGTCACATATACCCTCTTCTTATAGCCAATTTATATTTCTTATACTTTTACAGTAATTTACTCATCTGGGTTTTCTTCTCCTTTAATGAAGATATCAAACTTTTAGAAACTTATAACCTAAATATCCATTCTCTTATTAGAGATATATAATTACCTGTCAAGTTTTTCATTCAATGTTATAGCACCAGTGATAGAATCTACAATGAATATTGACAATGATGCTGGATTTCTAGCAGCATGAAGGCTGTAAAATACTCTCTTGTCCTCATCTTCATCAGTTGCAACCAGCTGCATTATTTTTGTTCCAGCTTCCACATTTTCAGAGATTTCTACTCTATACACTTTATCCAAGAAGGTGGGACGGTGGTCATTGATGTCAAGAACAGTGACATACAGCTGCAGAAGATAGTATATAATTAGATAATAATAATAATAGAAAGAATAAGTAATCAAATGCTTGAATAGAGTGGACAATAAACTGATAATTGTGAAAATATATATACCTGAGTATAAACCATATGAACTCCGTCTGTCACAGATATGGTTAAATTGTATTCCGATTGAGTTTCCCAATCTAACTTCTTTGCTAGCAAAATGTTACCCTTGTCACGCCCAATAAAAAACTCATTTCTGGAATCACCATCTGAAGGAAAAATAATATACTGTATTAATTACTCTTAACCCAATGATAAACTGAAACAAAATCCTCTTATCACATGCAACATTTCTAGATAATAATTGATATTTGTGCCATTAAAGTTAAGCTTGGAATCCCCTCCGATTATGAAAGAAATAAATGAAACTAAACTATTGATTTCCCTGAAAATTTAAGACTTAATACCAATCAATTGGAGAAGATCTCACTCTTCTTGTAACTGATATTAGATGATGGAAAAATTCTTTGTATAATTATCAGCTAGAATTGTTGAAAAATTAATTAATTTTTATTCATATTTTAAGTCACATTATATTTCATACTTTCTGTTTTAGTTAAACAGTAATTATAACATTTAAATAACTATATTTATAAATGTATAATTTAATTTCACTCACCAGTGATGTCATACCACAAAGTATCACCATCCTTATCTTCCGCTAAAATGAGAGTAACCAAAAAAGCAACTTTGTCACTCTCTGTAACATGAACTCTTTGGTTAGGATTTTTTATGACTGGTGGATGAGGAGAAGATTTAGGAACTGAGACCACCTGAACTGCTACTCTTGCAGTCTGACTTCTCTGTGGCTGGCCACCATCTGCTGCCCTTACCTGAACAAAAAATAATAATTAGGCTAAAGAAACTA
The DNA here is from genome assembly GCA_020796165.1 of Pantala flavescens. NCBI lineage: Eukaryota > Metazoa > Arthropoda > Insecta > Odonata > Libellulidae > Pantala > Pantala flavescens. The sequence goes on along the minus strand of CM036886.1, from coordinate 11,581,730 downwards.
AATTTACATTTAAAAATATTTTATAAGCCCAGATAAGAATAATTTTAGAAGCCCAGCCTCAATAACCCTACATCCTTAATATTGAAAGTATTTCGCTGAACAATTAAGTAAAGGATTATGAAATAGCATGACATCTTTTACAATAATTTGTGAACGCAATATGAAATTCTAGCTATGCAGATTTTTTTCATACTATAAATAACAATGAAAATATAAAACAAGGCAGACTTATTAAAGGAATAAACAATACCACATAAAGATTTTTGACAAGAATGGCAAGTGTAACATTGAACTTGAATCATTAGAGTGAAATAAATTAGCTTAACTTACCAAAAGGTCAAATTCTTGCGATGGCTGAAACCCACGTTGTGCATAAACAACACCTGTTTTTGGATGTATCTTGAATTTCCCCTTTCCTCTACCTGATTTAATGCTGTATGAAACATCACCATTCACCCCAATGTCCTGATCAAAAGCCAAAACCTGTAAAGTTGTGATAACTTATTATATAGTCTTTTCTTATTATGAGAGCAGATGTTCGTCAAAAGGTTAGTTAAACACAAAAGATTCAAACACAATAAGATAAGAAAATTCACCCAATAAAGAACTGAACATTGAAGATACTGATGATTAATTATATTAGTATAAGAGAGGAATTTCAATCAATTTTTAACCAATCTAAAAAAACAAGGTAACTTGCGGTAAGAAGATTAACTCATCTATTACATACAAAGAAAGCAATTAATACTCCTTAAATGTTCAATTTTATCACCTAAAATGTTAAAGAACAAATAGGCAATAGAAAGGAACATAAAACTCACTTCTAGACAGCTTCAAAAATTTTTCACAGACCAAAGGCATAAATCATTAATTACGCACTGTCAGGCAGTATAAGCCGATTATGGTAAGAGAAGCCAATCCCCATCTCAAGATAAAATAACTTTCACAAAGATTATAAAAAGCTCCATCCAACATGCAACATTCAAAAAATTTAAACAATTTATATTATTTGTCACAGAATTTCCCAAAGTTCAGTCTGCAGACATTCATCTATCAAACTGGAATATCTCAAAATTTAACTCATGATTAGAACAATTTATAGGCATAAAATTTAGAGTCTATGAATTCTCAAGAAAAGCTTGGAAATGGGATCCTATATTTCCCATTACTTAATTTTCCTTCACAAAAACATGATTATCAAATAAATTCACTTAAAAATTAATGGAGTAATAGGTCTGCAAGACTGTTTTGGGAGATTTTGATTTGCTCTATGTATGTGGCTCGATGTTTAATAAACCAACAACATTCAAAAAGCTGCATAAAACAGTATTAATGAAATGCACTACTTATCAGCTGCAGAAGTTTTTCCTTACCCTTAATAACGGTTCTCCGGCTAGTGAATCAGGTTCAAAACTCTCCCAAGTTCCATTTTCAACAAAGGAATCAACACCGAGCTCGTTTTCCACTGTGCCATTCTGTGGCATAAAAAGAATGTCACGAAATGAAGAAGGTGAGTGAGCCAAGGAACAGATAGAAAACAAACAGCTTGGAAAATAAGAATGCTTCGGCAAGAAGAGCACATAAAAAATATATTGCAGAGAAACCTAACCATCACCAAACACTACGAAGTGACCACAAACAATCTATTTATACTATGATACATATTTCACTAAACACATGCCATTGAACTTTTTCTCACTTACTAAGAGAAAAAAGAAGCAAGATTTGAAAAAGGAGAGTTTATATGATAAGCATTCCAAATAATAAAAGAATACGGTCAAAGAAAATTATGTAATTTTGATGAAAGATATTTTTTTATTATTCTCTCGCACATAACTCTTCAGATATATCATCATAATTAAAGAAACAATGAGAAAGTAGTACAATGGACTTGTATAATATCCTAAATTGATGACCAAAATCTGGGCAAAGTAAAAAACTATCTGAGATAAACATTATGAAGCAAAACTACCAACTAAAGGCAAAGGTTAAGAAATAAAAAGAACATTCAAAATAAATATTTGCCAATCTTCAAAGTGCAATATCTATACAAGTATATATACAAAGTCAGTTGTTAACATACAACCATGGCAATCAGTTTTGGCCATAAACCACACAATCATTCAAGAGTTCTACATCAAATAATGGATAAGAAAGTTTCTCAAAAATTTTACAGAATAATTATTAGTATGACATATTAACTTGACATCTAAAATGATTTAGTAGAACACATTTCTTTAACTTTAGATTTAAGTGAAAGAACTCTAAATACTCCTTTTTCATTTTTGCAGCCTTTAAAATGAGAATGCCCATCTAAACTTTCCAGGTACAAGTAAAATTAATTATTTGGTAATCTTATTTCCTTTGGAAGGAGAAAAAACAAAGAGAAAATTGTTCATAAACTGATTTAGTGATATAAAACTATGGAATTTGAGTGATGCTCCTTTTGATACTTACAACACTTCCCACTAATTCAAATGATTAATTACTCTCATTGTATCCCATTAAGCAATATGAGCCTTTGCACAGAAGACAAACAGATATAAAATTAAAAATATCTTTATAGTATGGATCTTGCTGAATACCCTTCGTATTTGATATCCACCTCAAGTTATGAATAGAAATCAAAGAATAACATGAAAATTAAAGTATTAAACAATGCATTAAAGATTTAATGCTCCTAGGATACAATTCATTATAATATAAAACAAAGATTTGACATTTCTCATAGAAGAAGGAAGTGCTATTGGGTCACTATAGATACTGGGAATAGTAATGAATGGTTCAAATTTGAATGAGTCTAATGATGTTTAATTTATAATCTATTTATGAGGTAAATGCATATTTTAAATGAGTCGCGTAATTTTCACAATTTCACAAATCATAATCATAAATCCTAAAATTATAAAATATACTGAAGTAATAGATTTGAACTGAACCTCAATAATTCATTCAGTATCTGAGGACCTGAATTGCTTATGGAAGGATTATTAAGTAAAAATTAAAAGAAATCACACTCCATCATGTCCTTCGGAAAAATGGAAATTTTATATAGCTTCATTGAGGATGGGCTGTATGTCAACAACTGGAAGCGTGTTAACAATTCATCTTTATTATGTCTATCCCTTAGCTCAGCACTAAGTTTCTGAGCTCTACAACTGTAAGCATAGCTCCATTCAAATTACAAAAATATCTTCTCTAGGCCCCAAATTTTGTATCTGGAGCAAACTAGTCCACATGCAACTCTAAAAAAGTACTAGCATGCACAATTACTAATAAATAACTATTTGTAACTTAAGTCCAAATTTGCATAAAGGGCATGGTGAAAATTTAAACCCATATGAACCCTCCATGAGATTGGGATAGGCTGGCCTGTATAGAGAACAAACTTCAATAATGGATTTTAAGAAAAGTTTTGAACAAGCGATTCACTCTTAAGTCTAAAACTACAGCATTAAGAAGGCAAAGAAGCTGTCATGTTGTACCTTTTCTTAAAAAAATTAATATGTAAATATATTTCAGCATAATAACTCCCAAAGGATTATAGTGAAAAAATTGGAATCCTAAAAAACAGAATACTCTTTAGGTTTAAGATTAAAAAATATAAAACCATTATACTTAATCTTAATACTTGTATGGACATTTAAAATAGACAAATTGAAGCACTATATATCAATAGAAAATTTCTATTAACCATTCTAGACACAGGTACACTTAATGGGAAAAAATGAAAACACAACTTTCTTAATACTATCTTTTATCATAAGAGAAATTTAAAATTAAAAAGAATTAAAATGAATCGCTGCTAAACAACTACTCAAAAAATTTTATTGATGCTCTTAATAATAGAATAATTCAGAAAAAAAAGAAATATAATTTATCTTGACATACTTCACATGTAAACAATAATATACAATGTGTTCATTGGAACATGAGTAGTTGTTTAAACGTTCATGTAATTGAGGACAATTATAAATATTTTCTTCCATTTTCTAATGTCATCTAAATTTTTAAACCTACTTGAATACTTTCATCATTCTATAAATAATCACAAATTAAGAATCAAATTTTAAACAACTGAAACTATAATCCATTCAATGTAATGTTTATAGTAAACATGCATATGAAAAAACTGTATAATGACATTGATACATTCATAGAATAAAAGAGCTATGACCTAACAAACAATAAATTATATGAGACATCATTCTAAATGCTACCGATCTAAATCTACCTGCATGCGAGCTATGAAAGCAAATTTTGAAATCCATCTCATGCACTATCAGAAAATCACTAGTCAACTATATACACTGTTGTACATAGCAAACATAAGAGTGACTGAGAATATAAAGACGCAAGCATGAGAATCCTAACAAATTCAGTGTAAAAAAGTGAACAGGCACAATTTTTTACTAATTTGATAAATTGACAGGTCAGTATAGTAAATTTGATATTTTCTCTTAAAATCATTGTTAAATGAATAAGAATCAATTATGACAAGCTATACAAAAATTAATTATGAATTAAGATCAAATATTGTAGTAAGTTTTTCAATAAAAAATAATTTATATGCTTTTTTGGGATCAAATTCTTGAAATTCTCTGTAACCAGATTTCTAAGACACATTACCAATATCTAATAAATAATATTTCCCATAAGGCAATGATTTTAGAATAAATTTTATGGATTTCCTCCCACATTTGCCAACAAGTATAAATCATGATACACCTCAGAAATGGCATTAATTAGGAAGGAACTAATGTCAAAGATGAAGATTATTTTCTCTGAGAATAAATATAATTTGAGGCAACAACATTTAACTCTTTCAAATCCCTGGAATAAATGCTAAATAAAGAATTAATTTACCAACATATTTTGAATAGATCTTCAAAATACACTGTACTTATTATTAACTAAGTACATCTTTCTAGTCAGATATCCTTCTCGGTATCCAAAATGATCATGAAAATTTTACAAATAATAATAATACCTATCTGAAATATAATAAGGTATATCATTTTGCAGTATAAAATGTAATTTATTGGTATAAATTAAATAAATAAAGGAAGACTCATTAACTACAAAAAGAGTAAAAGAGATACTTCTTAAGATAGTGCATGTAAATGAGAGAATATTACATTAAGCTAGTAATAATAAAAGTGAATGATATTTAGAACTGTATAAGATACTTCAAATTATTATTATCAAGATATAGCATGATGAAAATAAATACTGAGGTGTTTCAAAGATAAAAGTCATTACTTCAATTCTATTTATATCTTGTGATAATAGTAACTTAGCCAATATGAAACATCTTGGAATAATTTGCTGAGTGATTGAGTTCAAGCTAAAGAATTAAGGTGGTGAAGTTTATACATAAATAAATCAAAGTTGAAACAGCTTCAACTTGTTCCTAAAGACTAGGCATGCTGTATGCATCACATATTCATCACATATTTCTCATATGAGACAAAATTTATATTTTCAATACTTTAACCTAGAATTTACCTGGAATGCAGGCCTATCAGCCACTCCATCTTTTGTAGTAGCTGGAATCTTCACCTTGTAAAATTTTTGCTCGAATTCTGGCGCATGGTCATTAATGTCATCAACAGTCACAACTACCCGTGTAGTTGAGGAAAGAGGTGGATGTCCATTATCACTTACAGTGACCTGATGCAGAAAGAGGATTCCTGAATAACTTGCATGATCTTTACGAACTGTCCATTCAAAAATTTGTTTTAACAGGCAATATACATCAAAAGGTATATGCTCTATTTTGCTAATTACTGAAACCATATGGCAAGAATTTATCCCAACTACACAAGGTAATTTTTAAATTAATGGAATAGTGATTATATAATAAAATATTCTATTCAATGCAAAATACAAAGAAATTTTATATTCACACCATAATTATGGATTAGAAAGGAGTATGCCGATTCCTTCACTTTAATTGTAAACAAAATCATAATTTTTGATGGAAAGGACATTTGGACTTGAATTATGGAATAATTTAACCTTTTAAAGGTGAAAATTTAACACAACTCAATTCATTTTATAATTCAATAATTTGTTGTTCATAAGTTGTTTCAAAGAAGGAAATCAATCTAACCTCCAAAAGATGTTCAGCTTGGTTCTCACGATCTAATTTTCTGGCAGTGGTTAAAATGGTTCCTATAAATAAGAAATACACAAATCTTTCAAAATATGAGACACCAAAGATAGATAATATGATAGATGAACTTTTTGAGTGAATTAGATGATTTATTACTACATATGTATATCACAAAATATATAATTCATCGCTTATTATCCATTTAAAAACAATTCATGTATACAATAATAACAAATTTTGCTAAAAACTGTAACTTATAAAATTCAACATAAATATTTGTTTCACAAATTTAAATAATTCACAGTTAAATCATAAATTATAGTCAAATACATAGATGAGGCTATGACCAAATAATTAAAAGAATTTTAAATATAATATTTTATATAATCATCATTGATAAAAATATCAAATTTCATAGAACATGATTCGTAAAAGAGAAGATTTATAAGTATATAATTATTTTCACAACCTCATAAAACTTTACCTGTTTCACTATCGATGGTGAAAAAGCTCTCTGGATTTCCTCCAGTGATGCGATATGATAGTTTAGGGTAGTAACTGCCGTCAGAAGAGGAGATAACATCAGGAACATCAGCATCAGTAGCTTGCAGTTGAACTATTACTTGACCAGAAGGACTTCCTTCAGCTATATGTGGGAAATATACTGGTTCTTCTGTTAGGGGAGTGTTATCGTTCTCATTTAAAACAGAGATGAAAACCTGTGTAAGGAGAAAAATTTTGCTTAAAAATAATATTCTGTACTAGGAGCATGACCATTAATGTATAATCACATTATTTTGGTCTATAGTGTGTTCCAGTCCGACTTGGCAATATAGAGAGCTTATGGGGAAATAAACATACGTAACTGCCATAGAGGACCAAGGTAGCCTCTCCCCAAATTCACAGAGGTTCAGATTTTTGCATACATAACTAAGATTTGCAGTTTACTTTGGTCGATTTTAACTTGGAGACACTTGGATGATACTAAACATTTGCATACATTGGTGATGATATCATGTCTTTATTACGAAAGTAATATTAAAGCGAAAATTGGAAGAATGGCTGTGTTAAAATATAACGTTGAACTTCACGCGAGAGTAATGAAATGTTGCTATTTTTATTTATAGGGTGTTCTGATACGATACTTTGAATAGAACTTAAGTTTTCGACTTTTATACCCGAAAGTGAGGTTAAGATCATTCTGAATCACGCTTTTGTGTCTATGGGTCTCGGGTATAAAAGTAATAATGATAAGTAATTAAAGCGCAAAGCAAATTACTCTCTCGGGTATAAATGTAAACATACGTGTAACTCTCATGTATTCATCATTAATGCCTTAACTATTTTTAAAATGACAATTATTTTTATAAATATCCACATTTCACGAAAATACTATCTACTATTAAACACACAAACTGATTAAATCCAAGTATTACTTAATCAGTTCCTTACCTCAAGTCTGGCGTGAAGTGGCACTGTGCCATGGTCCTTAGCAAATACAGTGATCCAAAAGTGTCTACGGCTTTCTCTGTCCAGAACAGCGAGAGTTCTAACAGTTCCTGCAAAAATAGATGGCGAATCAATGAAAATGTATATAGGATGAATTATATGCATAAAGGCAAATAGAACTATTATCAATATACATTATAAGATATATTAATGGGAGTAACTCGTGAAGATCGAATTTATTTTGTTACGTACAATGATAGCATGAATAAAATATTCATCAAATAATTTGTCTCTGCATAATTTAGTCCGATATTTTTTCTAGGTGAAGAAAAAATGTAAATACTCAAAATTGTTTAAATAATTATTCAACACTATTATTTTAAAAATTCATTTTAAAAATACTTTACTATTGGAAAAAATTGGCATATATGCATTTTAGTAAAGTTTCTTTTTGCAAGGTGTTCATACAAATAGTTATTGACAATAACATTGATAATTGACAATAATATTGACAATATTGACCGAAGGTGAATTTTTCACTTCGATAATTTTCGCGAGAGACAGATGTCCGCAAATTTTTGCGCCATATTTGTGTCGCTATTTTTGTAATTAGCACTGTCAATTTTCAGATTAGGAAGATATTATAGGTCAATTTTGAAAGAAGAAAATAAATACAAAATTCAGCTCAATCAAATTGTAATTATTAATTCTAATTAATGCTTTGTTTTTCTTGAAAATCAAAATAACAAGTGCACAACGTGAGTAAAAAACTCGTCAATCGCGGGTAACACTCGAGAGAAAAAAGTTCGCGATTAGTCCGCAGACGGGTGGAAGCGCGGGCATCGCGTTTGGCAACAGTTGCTGGGGAACCCGTTGGCGCGGGCGTTTTTGTTTCGCGAGGGACTGCACACCTTATCAGAGGCCTAAAGCGGTAATTTGTTTCGCTGCTCATTTACATCCACTCTGCGATGCAGATGGTGCATTGCGGCTGCCTCACTTCAATTGTTTCCATGCCTCTACCACACACTACTTATTAAAAATCGTTCTTCTCCAGAATCGAGAGGGATAGTTATTTACTTAAATGTCTGAGTATTAAGCAAGTATTCTTATTTATATTCATAACGTACTAGATAGCTGACAGAAAAATATTCGTCTCCGTGGGTGGAAATCGTAAAGAAGTTTTAAATCTTATACGTATACGAGATATTCTCTTAAAAGCCCACTCATTTTTAATTTCATATATCTCTCTCATTATGAGTTGTTTTTATGATTCTAGCGAGTATAAAAGGGGATAAAAAGTTATCTAATTAATACTAAATAAATAAATATGTTAAACATAAACCATAAATACATCGAAACATTCATTAAACAGGCCTCAAACATTCCTCAACACCTTAAAGTCATCTTTATAATAGCATCCTTTCTTTGTTTGGGTTTCTAACTCGAGATTTCCTCCTTACATTCATACCGATACTTTATCTACATCACAGAATAATTCTACCTGCTGTCACCATTTTAGTATTGCAGTTCGTTCCACTAAGAAAGTGCTTGAGACATTTTATTCACCGAACCTTGGACGAAGTGTACGTCTGTTCTGTGCAAGAGACGGTTGATAACAGAATGCTTATGTTCGCGGAAGTTGGCTGAATTGGAGGGCTCCTTCAGCCTCAAATTACTCAATTTTGTTGGACCGCAACCCTCTAAGCCCGACGAATTCATGTATCATTCATGCCCGAAACGTCTTTCTTGGGAGTGAACCTGTAATTAAGCCCCTAACGTGAGCGACTCGTAGGCAACCAGCGCGACATGACGCGTGAGAGGGGCTGCCTATGTGTTAGGATAATAGCTTCTGAAAACCAACTTCCCTGCGGATAGGATGTGCTCTGGTGGACTCACATTGAATGGCAGAGAAACGATACCAACCAGTAACAAAAACAGTTTGTAGAGCACAAAAAAACATAATTAAACCATGCTAAAACTTTTTATTCGTTGAATTTGAACAAAAATATCGAATTAAGTCCTTACAATGCATGAAGAAAATCGTTATCAATACTAAAATTTTAAGTAGCAATAATAATAACGTTCATGAATCTTCGCACTATAATTTCAGTTATATTATATTTTAGCTATCATTACATTATTTATCGTACGTTAGATTAGAATAATTGTATTCCATTTTCAAAACGTATCGAAATGAATTAGAATGTAATCTATAGTAAGGTTGGTACACTCTCTCCGATTTAAAACATTTCTTTTGAACCATAAAAAAACATTCCGTAAATTATGGCTAGTTGTCTCTTTAAAAAATATGACTTCTTCGTTTGAGCAGAATACATTATACTAGAGGGTGAAATGTCTCTAAAAACACCAGCTATGTCCTTGATTTTATTCTGCCTGCGTTTTGGTATTCAATTCGCCATTTTTTCATTTTTGAATGGCAATGAATCCACTTTACTTTTGATTTCCCACACAAAAAATCTTTCATGGAAACGGCTTCAATGGAAAAAGTAAATAGAATCAGCCTAGAATATTAATAATGTTAATTTTCACAAAAAGTAGCCAAGAAACTACGTGTTCTATTTATACGAGATAATGAAATCAGATGATAATACGAGTATTCAATGTCTCATACATATCTATCTTTATTGTAAATCTATTAACACACGAGATAACTCTATCTACGGCACACTAATCGATCAAAATTTATTTACGACCCCTTTCACTTAACGCTTCATTCCCCATTAACCCCGTCATAAACAAATGTCATAAACGATAGTTGAAAATTTTGAGGCATGATGACGTAGTATCAAACAAACGAGAAACGAAACTCATCTAATTCATATTACATCCATTTCCGAGGGACGCCACTTCGGATAGATTTCCCTGCGAAGGACGTGAGCCCCATTCCGCAAATCCAATGAGGAAAATAGCCAGAAATATGTCCCTCTGACTCTCAAATAAGGAATTCCGGACAAGATTCATATGTTCGGTTTGAATCGAACATTCGCGAGATAGACTGATGGCTCAATCGGCATACGAAATCGCAAGCGTTCTTCGAATTAGGGAATTAAAATGCCCATCGCTGCTACTCGGAAGGAAACAATCTCGGATTTATGTCATTCCGAAGAAGACATATTCCGAAAGTTCAACGGCTTCTACTCGAATCCGTATTCGAGAATCGAACGTGAGATTTACAAACTGGCGCTACGTTCAGTGAAACCTTTTGCCAAAGGCTTTTGGAATACGTTAAACGACAATTCACTTTCGACAAATGGCTATGTTGTCACTTTTCAAGGTAATTCGATACCTTAAAAGGAAATTTCTCCTGAGGAAGAAAATCCGGAGTTTATAAGAATCTGCGAAAGAAATAAACTACAAAAAAATAAAATAAAACAAGAATTACGAAATGAATGATGATTGTATAGGCCATTAAGATAAAACGAAAAAATAAAAAAAATATTTTTCATTATTTACCTATACATCGAAACAAAAAGATCACAAATACGGCCATTTACGAAATTTTAAAGCATGACAATTACGCAACAATAAAAGATAACGTAACCGTAGAAATTCAACGGAATTACGTAAATATTGCTATATTACTAAGATGATAATAACTTGTCGATAACCAACCACGGCAGATATCTCTAGACGAAGAAAAATAATAAATTTAATTCGAAATCATTTACGTACAACATAAATTATAAGGTACAATATTTTATATAATATAATCACTAAGATATAATACACACGATATCCGATTCGCCTACCAAGAATCATCATCCGAGGCTATAAAAATCAATTAAAAACCGTGACAGAAAAAACACAGCTCGTGCGATTCTAGACGGCCGTCTGCGATCCTCTAGAAAAATCGAAATCGGTTTAAAAGGGAGGGAAATTCCGCGGGAAATGTATGCAAATGCCTTCGCAACATATGCAAATTCAATTGCTAACGAATTTCCCTTCCATTTCCCAGTTCATTGCCTTTCCGAGATGAGGAAGAAAGAGAGATAAAAAGTATAAGATTTCCACTGGAAAATGACTTAGCACGATAAACACGCGCTATACGCCTCGGGTGGAGTGGGACGGCACGAATTTTAGTCACGCTTGGAGGAGAGACAGGTGCCAAGCGATAGTTCACCTCTTGGAATCCGTGATGAATAGCCGAAGAAGCGGTGCGCGCGCGTTAATTCATTTTAATCGCTTAGATTAGGGCTAATAGAGAGGAGGCGAGGGAAAATATAAACGGAAAGATCGAGCCATTATAGTATGTCCCTGCGAAGAATAGTCGCATTCTACCGAAAATGAGCTAGATACGGATGACTCCGAAACCGGCCAGACTTGCTGAATGCGTTTGGAATGGATTCTGCGAAAAAAGTGCGTGGCAAAAACAGGACTTGAATGCTGACTGAGTCGAGAGATGTGAGAGAAAAATATAAAAGCGTGTTTCGCGTTCGTGAGGTCGCTCGACAAGAATGGATGGGAGCAGAACGTCTCCGATGGTGCGAGAGAAGAATGTAGATGAAGATTTTGATTAACGCACACGAAAAGTTAGTGAAAGCTGATGGTAGTAAAGAATGATATCTTTACGAGAATATACGTAAGAAAATCCCTTGCTGTTCCTGTTAATTTAATCACTAATAATGTATAGCTCTATAAGCCAACTTAAAGTGATATGAACTTAAAACAGGAACACCCAGTAGCAATGGGAAAGTAGTAAGGAAAAAACAATGAGAAGAATTAAAACGATATCAAACAAAGAAAAGAGTTTGAAGGGTGGATAAGCAAGTACTATAGTCTTGCGTAATGTACCACCAAATCAATTATACATCCCTTTGGAATGGAAAAAAAGATCGACAAAAGATGGAAGACATTGAATGAGGAAGAGAAGCTGAAGAAGATGAAATGCTTGTGATTGATGGTCTAGGAGCAGCATAATGGAGGAGGAATGCCTAACTAGTAGAAATTCTCGGAACGCAATAATGGAGAAGCTAGAACAGTCTATAAGTGTTTAGAGGTAAATACATGAAAGACAGATTATGTATCGACTGAACGAAAGCAATTATAAGGAAAGAGAAGATATTATTATTAGTAATTTGGAGATAGGCTAAAGAAGGGAACTCTGGATTTCACACTTTCAATGAACAAATTACTCTATTGTTTATCCGTTTACGAATATAAAAACTGCAGTCTCATTAATACAAAATCATAAGAAGTGACTGATGAGTTAATAGCTGTTTCTCTTACTTTGCTGGACAAAACATTTACTTTCATCTTCAAGTTTAGGTTCAATCATTACTATTAATTTTATAGCACTGTCTAACCATAATTAATTCCACTAATAAATACGAATATAATTGCTAGTACGTAAGGTTGATACAACAACGGTCGCTTAGCAGAGGAAAAAATCAACAAAGTAAGAGTACGTTAAAAGATAAAAACATTCAGAAACCGATCGGTTCCCAGAAAAAAACAAATCGCTCAGCGATAAATAAATCGAACTTTAAGTACCAGTGTCTTTCGTTACGAAAAAGTGTTCGGTAGGGCAAGTACGTATCCTTCGTTGTAACGTTGACTTAGCAACGGTTTTGTTGGCCGTGGTTTCATCGCGGTTTCTCTCGTTTTTACCCCCCTTGAAGCAGAGGCGTTCTACCGCGAAGATCTTTTTTTTCATCCATCAACTTCCGCTTGGGGAGACTTCGAAGCGGAGCAGGAAACTTCCCTTTATTCTCGTTGAAACTCGTTTTGAAATCGCGTATTAAAGGGCTTCTATAACATGAGGAAGTAGAACGTAAAACAGCAATAAAACTTTGACCGTTCCTTTGCTCTGCCGACGCATCCCCGCAAAAAAGAAAAGCGTACGCATCTTCGGCGAATACGTCATCCGCGCCAACTGACAAAAGCCCCTTTTGAGTGATGCGGGGAAGATTGATGAAGGCCGTAGAGAATAAAGCTGCCGAGTTAACCATCTGCAGCAACAACACGTCAAACCCATCCTTCTGACAACTGTGCCAACATAATTACAGCAAATCATCCCGATATTCCATTGTGTGAGAGTATTAAGTGTTAAACAGCGGAATCGCTCTAGTTTAGGTCCCTTTAGTTGAAGACCACGTCGGAATGTACCTTTCTTCCATCAATTACATTATGCATCCAAAAGAACATCGATATTCTACGACGAAGTAGGTGAGTATTTTTGGAGGTATACTCTCAATAATATAACTATCGATTCCCGAGTTTTATAACTAATTCCTTCGCGATGGAATGGACCTCGTCATACCACATTAATAATATCATAAATAAATTTGTGATACGCTTCTTACTACAGAACAAACCGAAAATATTATATGATAATAGCTGGATTCGGAAATGAAGGTAGCTTCTAACGGCTTCTATAAAATTAAGCCATAGAGATATTTTATTCGAGAAGCCGAAAACTTAACTATACCCTTTGAAATAGTTTGCTTTTATCCCATTAACTTCACGAAAGCGATATTTATTTCTTAATCAAAAAATAAGTTTAAATCGAATGCAATGCGAGAAACAAACTTGAAACAATGTCACTAAGGCAGTCGAAACAGTTGCTGTGAAACAATCTATGGTCTCCATTACAATACGTACAAGAAACTGAAATACGAAAACAAGATAAGCTTACGACGCTGCTTCATTGTCAGCTTTCCACTTCGATTAATCCCTCAACGACGAAAACCCTAACAGTCGTCAACAAAACGAAAGAAAAATTGCGTTGGGACAACTCTTGTTGAAAGCATCATAACACATTCCTTGTCTTTCGAACCATATTCCTCAGACGCGCTGCTATTTTCGACGCAAACCTACTGCGTTGCTTATCCTTCTTGTGCGCTTAGGCCACAGATGTGATAGAAACCATCCTTCCTTTCTACGGAACAGAACTCGACAACTGTTTTCGAAGGAGGTATCTAATATCTGTTAGTTCCGGACCACTTTCCAAACTAATAAACGTTGGCGGAATGAAAGAGTAAACATCCGCCATCTTAAAGGCGATGGGAGGATGGTGTCCTCGGAGGACCTTTAAACTGCGTTCGTTAGCAGTCCGTCCCTCTTGGGGACCGGAGAGACGTCTTGCTTCGCCGTCAGGGAAAGTTAGAATGGGAGAGGGTCCCCGAAACTCGTTGCCTGCAAACTGACAAAGTGTTTCCCTTAAACACACTCTCCCTGACTGCGTCAACTTGTAGAAAATCACTCTCCCTAATTAAATTCGCTCCCTTAATAACTTGGCGCATTCGCATCTGTATGGACACCTGTGGAAAGGGTATTAGTGCGGATTAACCGAAAGAATATTCGACTTCCTCCGAGTCGAGGGAGACCTACGGAACGCACGTGAGATCTTTCGGAGAGTTTTCTTTGCTTTTGAAATCAAAGTTCTCAGTTTGTGTGGTTTTTCTTTACGGGACTGGCGTTTGACGTCAAAAGAGAAAATGAAATATATTCTACTGAATGCAGTAAGCAAAAAATTGTTCTACATAATTATTTAGATGATTAATCGTAAAATTAATAAATAAGTAAATTAATTGAAACAATTCATTATGTTCTTTCGTCTTTTGGAATTAATTAATTAATTAACGAATCCTACACTTAGATCTCGTAATGAATAAACTACGAAGAGAGGTGAAAGTTAAGCTAACTTAAAATCACGATAGATAAGTTCTACAAAAGAAAAAGGATATAAATATAAGATAAAATAACTTTACGTGAATCTTCCGAGCAATTCCAATACTAAGACTACAGATACTTGAAAATTAGCAACAAGACTGGGACTCGAACCCAGATCCTCCGGTAACCTAAACACCCTCAACACCAAACAAAGTGTGGTATATAGGTTCGAGCCCCATTCACGTCATAATCTTGCACTTCTGCTTAACCCTTTCTCCTCTTACGTAGATGGCGATGTATGGGTAATTATTTCTATCCAAAATATTTTTTAAAAATCATTAACTGTAACGCATATTAGGTAAGGTACTTATATCTGATAATGCTAATAAATAATGAATTATCGCATAAACGAATATGATTCAATTTTTTTTTAATAAAGCGATAAATTTCCAATCGTTATAGCAACCCTCTCTTAGAGACAGTATAAAACCTTCCTCAGATCGTTCCGAATCACGAAATAAATACTTCTCCTTTCGTACAAGAGACGTTATTCGAGATAACGCCCACTTTCGTCCAACATTTTCGTATCTCTTGTCCTACATTAATGTCGGAGGCGAGCTTTGCGTAAATATAAATGTAAATCCACTCGAGACAACTTATTTTCTGCATAGATTCACGGAACATCCTGGGAAATGGATGGAAGTGAAAGTGGAACAAGATGTCGGGGGCATCTGAAAGGCAATACAGCGAACTCTGAAAGTTTTCGGGGGGAAACTCGGCAAAAAGAGAAACAGAGAGATGAATATTTTCTGGAAGAAGTTTGGGCAAAGGGTGCACGAGTCTTTGAGGGTTTATTTTTCGACCCTTTCCGTTGTCCTGCGGAGGAGGCGCTGTTGCCAAGTCACTCCTTTTGATTTTCATCCTCACGCGGTGCTTAGAACTCTTCTTTTACGATCGATATTTTTGGAAAGAAGACGCGGATCGAACATTATCTTGATGTCTCGTGAGGGACCGGTTTGCGATAGAGATACGCGAAAAAATTGCAAATTTTTATCTATAGCGAAATTGCGTTCGTCGTACGCGAATACGTAATAGAATTTTTACGCGCACCGATTTTATCTGTTAACTTATTCTCAGAATTTTGAACATTCACTATGAATGTTAGATAAAGTTTTGATTCAAATTTATTTATTTTCCTTACCCAACGTGAAGATTTCAGTTTATTTAACTTAATAATTTAACATTTTATAAAGCTAATTTACTTATATTTTATGTTTTTTATATTTATATGTTAATAAAGTTAATATTTTATAAGTTAATATACATAAAGGGAATTCGAAGTCTACACTTCTACTATAAAATTTAAAAAAATATTAAATAAATCAATCAAAGAGAGATTACAAAATACTTTATCGACAATTTTATTTTATATTAATAGGGATTTTCATGAAAAATATCTAATATATATTTAGAGAGTATATGATAATTAATAATAAAATCGATGGTTCATCAACATTATCAACGAAATTTCCAGGAATTTCATAGGTTGTTTCAAAACATAATAAGAAACACATTGGAAAATAATTGTTTCGATGATGAAATGTAATGGGAAGATAAAAATTTAAATAAAAACGAACCAAAGGAAAAATTATGATAAAACTGAAAATCTCAGACCTATTATATTTCAAGTCACGATAATTTTTCTATTACATTACGAGAAAATACCGAATTTTACGATATTTCACATCACATGAAACGATATGATCAAAAACTTCTCAACAATAATATATCTTCTGAAGAGACCAATCCAAGCTCACTAATATAATAAACACTTTAAACATAAAATTACGTAAAACAATACTTAACATTTGATTCAAAACCTTTCATAGACTCAAGGATATTGCACACATAGCAACGCTTTAGGAAATAACGAATGAATATAAACAAAGATTTTACGACACTAATACCAATATGGGAGGAAATATTTACTGAAAAAGAATTGTCCCACGCATAACTCGTGCGACAAATTACGTATCCAACTAAAGAATCATGTGAAAGGGTCTGCAAGA
Organism: Pantala flavescens; assembly: GCA_020796165.1. Lineage (NCBI taxonomy): Eukaryota > Metazoa > Arthropoda > Insecta > Odonata > Libellulidae > Pantala > Pantala flavescens. The sequence goes on along the minus strand of CM036886.1, from coordinate 11,564,462 downwards.
CGCGTCCCAATTCCACGCAATTCCAAAAATCCAATCGCAATTACAAAAATCCGAGGCGAAAGGGTCTGAAATTCTGCAGCCCTTGGATACATCGTAAACTGCGCAACTGGAAACATATTTTGGCTCGAGAATGAAACTATGCGCTCGTAATTCCTTTCTCGATTAACACGAACTATTTTCCTACAAATCCCTTAAAATACGACATCGTATTCCGGAGAGAAAATTCAAAAATATGTTCCACTAACTTTAGGAGGACATATACACACATGCACGCCTAGGTTTTTATTTGAAAATTAAGAACGAGAAACTAAAAAATAGCTCAAACTTTCCTTGATATGAATTGCTGCATAAATATATATATCGCTCAAAAAAACCACTCATAGATTAGGAGTATGAAAGAACGTATATCACAGCAAATATAAACTATAATCTGTAAAGCACAAGAAAAAACTTCACAAACGGCCAAAGGAATTGAGAAAAATGCTACACTTCTATACTTAATACTACATCATAAACATCTACAACTAATAAATCAACTAAAAAAGGAGGACTAACTATAAGAGGAATTTATCCTTATTTTTTTCCTCACGTAAAATGCTAGTCTCCTAATACAATTAGCATATTTTTTTACATATCTACTCCTTCTTCTCCATCACGATAAAACTACATTTAAATGTGTACTCTGAATTAACTCATGGCGTTATAAAAACACCGAATTGTTCATTTTAATAATAAACGTTGAAATAAAAATTATAACCCTAGGAAGTCTGATTTCATTCTCACTTGTTAATGGTATCCGAGTAGCTAATGTAGTTCGCACCCAGAAGGTCTTAGGTTCGAGTCCTGGGGCATCTAAGTTTTTCGATCTGAGATCCGATTTAATGCCAGGTTATTCTTAATAGGGTTAATATAAGAGTGATTAATACTTATTTTCTAATTAATTAAACAATAATTTTCTAATTAATAAAATATATACATTTTCTAAAATATAATGTACTGAATACTACACTAACTTTCACCCTACATAAAACATCATTATTTTTACCATTAAAATAAATCTAAATTCCAAATAAGAACCGAAGAGAATCTACGAGAAATTCTATACATAAATGATGTTTGCGAGACCCAAAAACTTTCGTACCCTTTAATTTTCGTAGAAATAATTCCTCTCGATCAAAATCTATCTCACGTAGCCATCGATCGGAGTGCATACGAAAACAAGAACGCCGATGACCTACAATGCGATGTCGAACAAGGCGAGGAAGCGGGAATTACTTCGCTGCTGAAAACGTCAACTGCACGGAAGGGGAACTTTGACACGTGCGTCACGCAGCCGAACACGAAAGTCTGACACAAAGCGTGTTCGGATGCGAAGACCTTTCTTGCGTCGTGTCAAGAGACGGGGATGTTCGAATAAAAAAAATATTCTTATAGTTCCCTTTGTGAAGGAATTATGACATCCGAATCAAAAGGGGTACCTTTTTCCGATAGGAATTTCCTATAATATCGTATATAATAAAACATGGCTCGTTTAAATATATAATAATCACAGTATATAATTGGAAAAAAGGATTATTTCCAAATATACTTTTACTCGTATTATTATATTTAATCGTCTAAAATTCGCCCTTAAACCAAATTCTGTTTTCGCGATATTTTATAAAGTATATTCCAATTATTTATTGATTATATACATTAATTATATATATTATATTAAAGGGTAATTTAGAAGTATAGATAAAAATCTGTTGCTGAAATGGAAACATTTCGTTCGTATGTATAATGTATTATAGTCACCGTTACGTATTTATAATATAGATACGATAAAGAGAAAAAGAAATGAGCTTAAACAATCAGCTTCTATGATTGAAATACCGGATTATATAGATGAAAATAGGTGACTGGGACTCGAACCCGGGACAAAATGTAGAAGCTGAAGGACCGTGTAATCAGTTGAAGGCAAATAAATTATCAGTATAATATGTAGTACAAGTAAGGGTCTAGCGTACTAGCATTCCTCTGGGAAGTAGGCGAACTGGGTTCGACTCCCGGTCATCTCGTTATTTAACGTTTTTTTCTGTGAGTAACCCCTATAAACATAAACATTTAGGTATGAAATTATCATAAAATAACACCAGCAATATTCCTTCCTTTATATAAGATACATAAATATCCTTTCCATAAATATCGTTTCCGTTTCATTTGGCCCTTCTCGACGTTGCCTAGGAGAAAGGACGAGCGAGTTTGATTGAACACCGTGAGAAGAAACGTACATCTGGAGGCGTTAATCGAAGTGGTTCATTTCCTGAGGCGTTATTTTTCGTCCATTGATTGGAGGATGGGGATCCAATCGGGGAAGAGGAAATGACGTCGGAAATGATAGGAAAAGTGCGCCGAATTGAGAGAGGACAAAAGAAATACGAAATGTAACCGCCGAAGTCGTGTGTGCCGCAAAATTCTTCGATCCGCGAAATGTTCACCTTTTGCACTCACTTTCACCGCTGGAGAGCGGCGGAAAAACATTGACCCGAAAACGTTACGATGTGGCAAAATCCTCGTCTCTGAGTAAAGCCCTGTTTTTCTGTGTGACCCCTCTCGGAAGAATATCCTTTCGGTCTATCTGCATTTGTATCGCCGGGATCATCCATCTCCCCTATACAAGCTACCGCAAGCTTTAAATGAGCCGTATAATGTAGAATGGTTGGTAGTTTCTTTTCTCGATGATCCAGAAATACCAAGTCAACGCAAAATGCGCAGGAAAGTGAATTTAATGGTACGTAGAATGTTCGTAGAATAGTTGATAGATTAATAGAATGAAAAGATGCATAGAATTACTCGTAGACTTAATTACATTCATCGCTGCATGATTAGAATCGAGATAAAGACTAGACGCCTATCCTGGGACATTTATCCTGGATTCAAATAAAATTATATCATTACACTAATATTTTATAATTATTTAGTTTAAATAAGAGCTTTTTTGTTTCCTTTAAACCTTTAAACATTTGACTGCAGCTCAATTCCTAACTATTCACCATATTTAAATAAAAGTAAAAGTACGTCAACTAATTAAAAAAACCATTAATTGATGAAACATAATTTTTATGCATCACAATGCTGAAGTAACTTTTTCTCGTATCTTTCCTCATTTCGCACAGTAAAGCACTGTAAAAGAACATTCCGAACCTTTTCGCAGAATAAAAACCGCCATTTTAGAATCGGCTTACTGAAGCGAGTCGTCTATTGCGCGAAACAAAAACGAAACGTAAAAAAAAGAAGCGCGGGGAAATATTTTCAATTATCAAACCTTCAACGACAGGAAACCGCAGAAAGAGAGAAACGAAAATAAAAAAAACCGTCAGTCGGTGGCGACCACGTGTATGAAGAAAACAAACAGAAAAAAAATGACGAGCGCGCGGAGAGGCGACTCCATTAATAAGGGGCGACAATGAGGGAATTTTCTCGCAGCGTAACACAGAAAGGGAAAAGGGGAAACATGGCGACGGCGCGAAACATCAAAAAACAGGCAAGGCCCCAATTTGGGGATGATTAATGAGGTGGGAAAAAGCGAGAGAATGTGGTTTCGACGAAACTTGGAGGGCACTTGCTCCAAAAAGAGCTCCAGATTTCAGAGAGAAAATCTAAGAAGAGACCATCAGATTCGTAAGAAACGCTAGAGAGGGTTTGATACGACCGAGATAATCGGATCAGAATCGAACTATTGATCAAGGTGGGGATATTTGTTTACCTATAACCATGGAAACGAGTTTCTATTACTGTGCTGGTTGTCTTATAGTTGAGTCTGGGTAAATACAGTTCGATGTTCACGTTCACATATATTTTTAAAACGATAATTCTCTTTACCCTCCTACAGTTTGATATAAATATAATAATAATACAGAGATGATTTTATTCAGCATACACGTTTAACTATAGTAATATCTCTCTTTGGTATGTCGCTTAATAGAAAAAATTTCGTGCTTATTGATTCTTGTGGGACATTCTCATTACTCGATCGTTCTTTGGGAAAAATATAAAAATAATTCTCTCGTTTTGTATCAAAGTAAATAAAATACTTACTAATTCATATTTCTTAACGATTAGCAGAATCCCAAGAGATTAAACTACTTGATCAGATGGTTCATTATTCTAATCGTGTAAAATGTTTCTGCCTAAATAAAACCCATACTCGCACACAGTTCTAAGAATTCAACGACTCCATGATTCAGCAATAAAACTTTTCACTAACATTTTGTGATTATTTCTTTCTAACTCCAATTTTACAGTAATATTTAATCGAATCATTCTTTTTAGTGTTTTCCTAGCCGTTGCTTCGTAGTATTGAAAGAAATGGTAGAATTAAACAAGATTATACGTTTCAATAATTCATAACGAGTAATTTAATAAATTATTCACTTATTATCGAAAAATTAATTTAAATTATTTCAATTTTATTCATTCTTTAATCTCAATCGATCATTTCTGCATTCAACCCATCTCAGACTACCAAAATATGTAAGAAATACGCTGAAACAGACAAAAGAAGCAGTGACCTGCTAAAAAATTCGATGTTTCGTCTTTGGCTGCCTTGGTAACGGGAACTCTGGGTAAAGGATAAAAAAAGTGTATATCCGAGGAACGGAGGATGAAGACAAGGGTAGGAAACAATGCAAATAATCAGAAAAGAATAAGAGTGATAAATGGGAACAGCTCTGAATGAGAGCCACCTGTCGGAAGAAAAAGGCATCCTTGGAAAGGATGCAGCATCCGGGATGATTAATAGCCCCTCATATATGAGAACTTATGTTCCTTAGTCCAGATTTTTTCGTGCGCGATCGCAGATAGAAGGAAAAAATGCCAGTCCGGCGGTACATGCAAAATATATCCTTAGGTTTTTCTTCGAAGAAAAAAATAAGAGCATAAATCAGGGAAAAGGAATAGGAAATCCTGAGGAAGGAAAAGTACGAGAGAATGTGAAGGCACTTGAAATTTCGGGAGACTGATAAAAAGCGAAAGTTGTGCGGATATTTGATGGGGAGAAGTCTGGGAGTGGATGATGATAACTCTAACTTGGTATATCAAATAGAAGGATGAGAAAGAATATCTTCCAGAATTGGAATGAATGTATCCGTTTTATATAAATCCATTTGCTTGAGGCCTTATTAAATATCTTTCCTTTTGCTATTTAATCCCAAACCTTCCTTTCTTTAAGATTCAATCACTCACGAGATCGTTTACTTTTAACTAATAACGTATCTCAAAGACGAAAGATATATATTCATAATGACAATTCTGATTCCATTACGAATCTTTACGTCAAATCACATCAATAGCCAAACACATACAAACATAAAATATCAAATCGTCCTTACCCCACATTTTTCAAAAATGCAATAAATTATAAAAATGTCATTCTAATTTTGCTATAATATTCGAGGAACTTACGCACGAAGAAAAAAACAATTCACATATATAAAAAATTCTCCACTCTAGATGAAATTGGTTCTAAACTGACCAATATTACGTTAAACCCACTAAAACATACAACAACATTAGATTCCAGAACGCAGATTACGATTCACCAGGAATCGAACCTGGGACTCTTAAATTAAAAAAAAATTATCTAGGACTATACTACGTATTTAGAAAACCACTTGAATTTATGAAGATATAAAAATGATCAATCGCTAACTATCAATTATTTTTAACTATTAAAATATTAGTAACCCTTCGAATCTCACATACGTTTACATAATACAACCTTATAACGAGAACGTTCAATTTCCAGACTCAAACAGAACACATTAATTAGCAAAGGAAAGAGTGTGTTAGGCGAATGATTCCTCGTCTGCTCCCCAATGAGTTTCCACTCCCAACATCCCTCCAGCTTCTTTCTCTACGGACAGTTGATCGTCTCCCAGCATAGTGCACCGCTTGCTTCTTTTGTTTGCGAGGCTCATTCATCGCTTGCATTTCCCCCTTCGCTGCAGCTCTTCACTCCGTTTATCTTCGACACAAAGAGGAAACCACGGGGAGAGTGGATGGAGAAAAGTGAAAGGAAAAGTGAAACGGGGGATGAAAGAAGAGGGTTGGATATCCTGAGGAATGAGAGCTCTCTTAAAACAGAACTTCCCAACCGGTGTGCCGGAGCATGGCAGCACTTTCGTAAGTGTGCCGTAACCAAGGATATTTTATTTTATGTGTATATAAACATATACTTCGGGTTTACAATCTTATAATTGTAAATAAATTCTGTTAATTTAGAATGAATAGAGCATAAATATAGCTCAATAAAGGAAGAACATATACGTCCTATTCATTCCATGATTTAATAATCATAAAATTAAATAATACATACTCTACGCTGTTCGCGAATGATAATCCACTAAAGCACAATTTCCTATGATTCGAATGAATCAATTAATACTCAATAAACAGCCCCTAAATGATGATTAATATATACTTGAATATTACTTAAACTGAAGGAATACATTGAATAATTAATGGGTATGTATTGAGCCTAAGTAAGCCTAAAGAAAAAATAGAAGAGAGCTTTATAAGAAGTTGGGGAAATATAATGGAAAACAGAGTATAATTATGACTTAATGTAAAAGTCAAATAATAATAAAATAATGCGGATAAGTTGAAACTAATCACTAAATAAAAGTAGTAGCCAACATTTGATTTATAATGATGAATTTTTTTTATTATATATAATAGTTTATAAAGAAGAAAAGCTAAACTTCATGAGGGTACAGATATTCATCTCTTATTTAACTTACAGTACTTAACTTTCGTAAATTTATGGCTCAACCAAAGAAAATAATCAAAGTGAAACCAATAGAAATAAACCATAACAAAATCAATACACGACGTCTTAAGGGAAAAACAAAAATGACTCTTCCAAAATGTCTGAAATGGAGGACAGGGCAACTTCCTACGAGGGTTGGGTGATTTAATCGATGAATTCCTAGGGAACTTTCCCCGAAAAAAAAGTAGAATTGGCCCCAAGAAAATTAACTCCCGTACGGCCTAATCCAACTTTCTCTGGATCACCTCAAATTTGAGGGACGAGGGAATCGATTGGCCGAAATTGCACTTCGGAAATCCAATATAAGTTGTGTATCCCATTAAAGTTTGCGGGCGTAAACAAATTAAAGGCATCTTAGATGGGGCTGATCACTTAGGCGATTCGTTTGAAAGGAGAATCTACTCGAGCTTTAAGGGCGTTCGTTTTAGAAGATCATCCCTCAAGAATCCTCGACACATTTAAGTGTTCCAAGATCACGAAGATTCGTGGAGAACGTCTTTAATACGTAACATTACGAGAAGAAAGAAAACACGTAAAAAATCATCCTTCATTGTAGTAAATTAATAGTTAATTACCTTAATTTACAAAAATAAATCTTCATAATAAATATATGTGCACCCAGAGATAAAAATAAACGATGTAAGATACTTCAGCGTCTAATTTTAACGAGATTAAATCCGACTAAGGAAAAATTCAAACATGACTAGGACTCGAACCCAGGACTTACTCACAAACTTTTCCAATAATTAGAAAATCATTACATCTTTGTGGTACATATGTTACGAAAATTTATAATACAGCAATGAATAATGAAATACATAAATAATTACATCCCTATTGATAGGTAATTTATATTTCATTACCAGAGGAAAAAAACAACCTAGAGTTCACTAAGGTCATACGTATTGAGACCACGTAGGTATTAAAGGTCTACCGATTCCTTTAATGATATCCTACAAGTGCTTGATTCATCCGAGAGATTTAAAAGGTAGAAAAAAGTGTATCGAACACCACCCACCATATGCCCTACTTGCTTAACGAATGGCCGATGAAATCTGAAACAACTGCTGCATCTTATGGGTTTCGCATAAGTCTGTTAATTTAAAATAAACTGAAAATGGCCTTCATGAGCGGAAGCCTTGGCAGTTCCAGAAGATCTACAAATGTTGAGAAGTCATCCGGGAGGATTCTGTATGCAATTCACAGCCAAGTTGGCTCGTCTCGGTAGCTGAGGCTTAGCTTAGGATGGCCATTGTAAGGGAGCCATGGCAACTTTGTAACTGCAAAAAATCACGTGTATTTTTGTGGTTTCGGGAGGCTCGGTTTTCAATACACGGTAACACCTGAATCTTTCGAGGGAAAAATTCTTAAGTAGATTTCTATAGCATGGGAAGCTGCGGTCAAGTCTCTTGTATTTAATTTGATTTAAAGAATACTGTAAACGGAATTTCGTATAACAATTGGATAGGATTATAAGAAAGGTTTCTTGTTATTTTCCACTCGTAGTGATAGGTGTTAATTTAATAAAATGACACATAATATCCCTTAAATCTCTAAATGTAATTGAAAGTCGTTACTCATCCCTGGTTTTAATTTTTCATAGATTACTACGAGTTAAGCAAAAATCTAATAGGGAATGTAAACTTTATTCCTTCACCACATTATTATCAATAGTTCAGCAAGAATATCATTACCAATTTCATACTAATGCTTAAGTTCTTTCGTCCGTAGCACTTACACTGCACGGGTATCCTAATAGGATTTAATATTAATTTAACAATATTTAATATTAATAAAACACAAACTAAATCGATAAAAATCAATAGTTAAAGCAAAATCAGCAATTCCAGTTCAAAATTAGTACCTGTAACGTAAGGACAAACGAATATTTACGCATTCCGTACTTTACGGCGCAAATATTCCGAAACAGCGTTTTTCTGGTCCCTTGAATTTCGATATAACGAGCTAAAAAGAGTACCGTGAGTGGAAAAAAGCAGAGATTAAGGCGAGAGAAAAACTACGCCCTAAGATTAATGGCCTCGAGAGAGGAAAGGTAGGAAAGAGGGGTTGAAAGCATGGTGTGGGAAGGACTAGGGCACTATATTCTCGGATGGGATAATGTACTGATTTTGGGCAAGGAATCCAACTGCATCAGGGCGAATAAATCAAATGGGGGACGCTTCTAGGCGAACGGCCTGTGATGAACATTTTGGATTCTTGTACTATTTGCGTGGGAGGGAAGGAAAGAGCAGATATTTCACGAGGGCGACATGAATGAATGTTTAGAGATGTTTTAGACCAACGTAGGGTGAACAGCAGGTAAGGTAGTAAATACTACAATTCAAGTGCTACCGAACATGTGGTTTAATTAAGAGTCGTATGTATTGGCGGAAGAAGTACAAATTATTACTCAACAAGTATTTCTGTAGATATTGGATGATTTAAATAATTTGAAAGAAAAAGAATAGTATATAAGGATTTTAAAATGATACATCGCCCAGTATGATTTAAGAGGGTATTAAGTATACGTTTTGAAGTTGCTAAAAGGTTAACATATTTGTAAAATACGTGAGAAAGGTATAGAATAAAAGAAATTAAAACGTTTTCATTGGATTTAAAAGCGTAAATCGAAGTCAAATAACTTCGTCATTTCATACAATAACGTATCAAATCTACCGTAAACATAACCAGATTCAACGAGAAACTAAAACTGAAGGGTAAAATTCAATTTTACACTTCATTGGTCAAAGTCAACCCAAACGCATTGAGAATATAAAAGTTAATTGAATGTTATCCCCCTGATACAGGAACGTATGATACAAAATTAATATAGAAAGCGAGCGTAACTTTCGGAGAGACCTAGAGTAACCCGTACGATAAAAAAACTCATTTGAGCAATAAGGGTAGGAAACAGTTCCGAACGAGATATACGCTGAAATAAAAAGTCCGAATATGAAAAAAATACAACTCGCGACACCTTTACGCAGGAATTCCATTCGAAAAACGTTTTCGATTCCTCAACGATAGCCGTCAATTTCACGCCTTTTCGGAGGAAAAAATTATTCTCCTCCGAATTAAAACTTCATTACGTGGAAGAGTTCCATTTCGCAGGAAAAATCTATAAGCGACGAAAATTGGTATTTGAAGATTTTTTCATTAGGGACCGTTTTCACGCTTCGATTTGGATAAAATTGTTAATCGAGTACGAGATTTCGGTCGGGATACTCGTAGCCTTCGATTGTTCCCAAAAACACTCATTTTCCTTTCGTAAGTTGACATCTATCACGAAATTTACAGCTTCGGTTTGATCGATTTGAAGGAAAGAAAAGCCAGTCGTCACCCAAATGAGATTTTGCGTCAGGAATAACGGATTTTCAATACAAAATAATAAAGAAACCACAAATATATATTCATATCTGATGCACATACTATATAAATGTATATATACTTGCTCACGTATAAATATCTGTTCTATTTACGTATCGACGAACAGCTGATTTTAGTTTCTATAATAACTAGAAGTAGATACTTAAAAACAAATTAAAGATACGAAAATAATTACGAACTATTAATCCAAACCTTTTCCCGTAAATAATGAGATCACTCCGTCATCTATCTTTCATATCCATACTTTAATTAAAAATTTACGTCTTCATACATCACGCGGTTTCTTCATTACGATCACATTCTAAATATCACCTCCTATTTTTAATGCGTCACGAAAAAATTCCAAAACAGTTATACAGTAATTTCACGCATAATTCGCAAAAAATTCACTTTTTGCACAATCTTATGAATCATTCGCTTAATTCATTTTGTTCTTTTTGTTATTTCATGGGGATCGTTTAAGTTCTTAATATCTTACAGTCACGCTAACTTCGACGAAATACGGAAAATTTCATAATTTTAAATTTCAGATACGATCTTCTTGCGACCGACTCAATTGTTTTCCATTAGGTCCACGGAATATTATTACCATTAAATTCCACGCAATATTATCACAAAAAACATCGCAGGAATGTACTATATTTAGATACCAAATTTTGTACTTGAAAATATAAAATTATCATAAATTTTTATAACATCGAAGGTTAATATTCACACTCAATTTTGCTAAATTTCCTAATAATATAGTGCACATTTTGACGCCACACTACTATAGCCAGGGATAAATAAAAATACACTTTTAATCACATCCTTTCCGTTGTGAGACTTCGGGGTTTCGTGCCAGAACAAAACTTAGCGGAGGAAATTAATTTAGCACGTCGTGCTGGAAACCCTTGGCACTAATGTCCAGAGCGGTGTTCAGAGATGCGCGAGGGTTTATAAGTAGGTGGAAGCAAGCTAAGTGAGAGTTTATATGTGAAATGGGACACCGATGAAAAGTGATCAGATGAAAAAGAAGCCGTTCATATTATTAACTACCGCAGAGCAAGGCGTCGGGGGCTTCCTAACGGTGTTTCTGCATCGGCTTAAGATTAACGGAGATTTTACTCGATGTTGAGCAGGAGGGATACCTTAGATTCAAGGAGACCACTTAACATGGATATAGTTTACGTATTTTCCGAGGCGCCAAGGATAACGTAAATGAATTAATATATTATCAGTTAATAATTTGAAACTGGGAAAATTTAACGTTTAGGAATAGCTAATTCAAGCAGAAATCATCTGGGATTGATATGGACACAGACACTTAGGACCCAGCATCGATAATTTAGAATACAGCTTAACCTTCGCGTAAATTATGATCGACTATCTTCCCAATTCCAAACACATCCTTTTACTTAAAAACATCACGACATATAAACTTGGCAAAACAGAAACAAATGCCAATGCCTACCGGGATGTTACGAGTAAAGAGCTAAACTAAAAAAAGAAGACCTGTAACGGTATTTAAATAAAGACACTTACCTTGATCGTCAATCGAGAAGAACCCCAAACCGTCACCGCCTCGGATTGAATACGCCAGTCTGCTGTCATCTCCCGGAGGGTCAGCATCCTTCGCCGACACCCTGGTGACCACGGTGCCAACGGGCTGGTTCTCTGAAACCGTAGCCGTGGTCACGAAGTCATCGAACCGCGGCGGGTGTCTGTTTTCGTTTACGTCTACTACTTCAACCAAAAGAGTCGTTTCAGATGAGAGAGATGGAGTTCCCTCGTCTTTGGCCTTAACAGTCAGGAGGTGGGACTGCCTCTCTTCGAAGTCCAGGGGAGCGGCTGTTCGAATGGTCCCCGTCAACGGATCGACAGAGAAAGATGTAACTGGGAATCCGCCTTCTCCGGCAAGGGAATATCGTACCTCTCCTCCGGGACCTAGATCCGGGTCGGTAGCACCGGCAACGGCCACCACCGTCCCCACCGGAAGGTCCTCTCTGACCCTAACGGAATGTCCGCTTGGGAGCGAGAACACTGGAGGGTTGTCATTCACGTCCTGAACTATCACCCTAACCAACGCATCGGACCACAGAGCTCTTTCCTCACCACCATCTGTGGCTCTCAACCTCAACTCGTAAACAGACCTCTTCTCTCTATCCAGCTGACCGGACACCGTCAACACACCGCTAACCGGATCCACGCTGAATTCCTCCGTGTCCGTCTCCAACGAGTACGTAATCTTGGCGTTATCACCTAGATCAGCATCGCTTGCGTTGGCACGAAAGATAACCGTTCCATTGGTAGCATTCTCTGGTACGTCGAAACTGGCCACGGACCTCTCGAACTTGGGGGCGTTGTCGTTCACATCCAAAACAGCCACTGGAAGCATGCGTGAGGATGACTTCGGAGGTCTCCCAAGGTCCCAAACGGTGATGTTCAACACGTACTCGGACTCTCTTTCACGGTCCAACCTCCCGATGACTCTCAGCACACCAGTGTCGGCATCCAGCTTGAAAACAGAGTCGGTGTCACCTTCGGATATTCCAAACACCATCTTCCCGTTGTAACCTCGATCCCTATCTCTTGCACGCAGCTTCAGAAGGGATGATCCAATGGGTACAGATTCGTTCACCAACAGTTGTAACGGAAAGTCCAGGAACTCCGGGGCGTGGACGTTGTCTCCGTACCTTCCGGGCATCATGGCAAAATCTTCTCTCGCTTGATTCGGTGAGTTGTTCTTTTCGGCAGCAGCAAGCACCTCGGTTAGTCTCCTCGCGACTCCTGTGTCGCGACAGTCGAAGGCCGCCGCCTCTAGAGGGTTGGACTCGCTGGGCTTGGCGTTCACCAGCACCATGTGAACGGAAACCACATCTGCGAAGTGGGTGCCGTCTGTCGCTGTCACGTTCACCGTCCTTTCGGAGGCACCCACGTCGGTTAGGTCGCATGTCACCGAGAGCACGCCGGAGGTGGCGTCAAGAGAAAAGCAGCCGTCTTCGTTACCAGATACGGTCCTGTAGCTTATGATGTTACCCGCGTCGAAGTCCAGCGCAGACAGAGTCAACACTTCAGCTCCGATGGGAAGCCTCCTAGACACGTGCCCGCTGCACGCAACCTTCTCGAACTGCGGTCTGTTGTCGTTGACATCCCTCACTATCACTCGGAGGGTCATTTGCGTTTCTCTTCTGTACGGCTGTCCCCAGTCCGACGCTCTCACCCTCAGGACCCACTCCCTCCTCATCGATTCGTAATCCAGAACCTGCGTTGTCCTTACCATGCCGCTGAAGTGGTCCACCTCGAAAGGAACTGGAGCCAGATTCGCGATGCTGTATGAAATGTACGCGTTCTCTCCTTTATCCTTATCCCTCGCCGTCACCTTGGCAACGGAGCTTCCTGTAGGTTCGTTTTCATCCACTTCCACTCTCATCTCCGCAGACTCGAACAGAGGGTCGTTATCGTTCGTGTCTTTCACGTTGATCTTCACTTTGGCGGATGACTGCTTTCTGGTACCGACGTTGCCTTGATCTATGGCGGACACCGTCAGCGAATGGAACGCCTTCTCCTCTGCATCTAGCGGTTTCGCCGTGTACAGCATCCCCGTGTCCGGATTCAGTCTGAAATCGCCACCTTCGTTGCCACCCACTATCTCCAGGAACACTTGAGCGTTTCTCCCTTCGTCGGCATCCATCACTTTGAGCCTGATGATGGGCGTGTTGGGAGGAGTGGTCTCGGGCACTTCCACCTCGTATATCTCCCTATCGAACACCGGGGCGTTGTCGTTGGTGTCCGCGAGACGGACTGGTAGGGCCCTAAAGCTCTGCCTCGGCGGCGTACCGCAGTCCACCGCCTTCAGGGTCATGTTATAACCTCTGGGAGACCGCTCCCTATCCAAGAGTCTTACCACTTCCACCATGAACTCACCAGGCCTCGACGTAGGATCCCCGACGGGTCGCACCCTAAAGTGCCCGTCAGGATCTCCGTCCGCAATCTCCAGTGAACACACCTCACCGTGAGGGCCGGAGTCACGATCCGCGACCCTCACGATGGCGTACACGTGCGCGTTCGAGTGTTCCACGATATCTGGCAGAGAATGGACGAATATCTCCGGCGCGTGCAGATTCACCTGTTTCACGCGTATCTGCACTTTGGCGGTCACTTCGGAGTTCGAACCGAAAGAAGTCTTTGGAATCGACCCGCGATCCCTCGCGACCACCGTCAGTTCGTGCGAGGCCCTCTCGGAAAACCTCAAAGGCCTCGTCAGGGTGATTTCACCACTCACTGGGTGGACCGCGAACTGTAACGAGGGCTCCTTGAGGCTCAAATACACCTCGCCGTTCTTCCCTTGGTCGGGGTCTTCCGCACGCACGCGGAGGACGCTTTTGTGTAGGGGAGTGTCTTCCGGCACCACCACCTCGTACGATTTGTTCAGGAAGAATGGGTTTAGGTCGTTCACGTCCAGCACCATCACGTTCACTTTGGTCTCTGCCTCCAGCACCTCGTCCGACCAAGAGGACCTTCTGGTAGCGTTCTTTCTGGTCCCTGTGGCCCTGACCGTGAGATAGTGCCACTCCTTCCGCTCCCTGTTTAGCACCACGCCACCCGGCCTCGTTCGCACCAACAGGAAGCAGAAGTCACCCACCACTTTCTCCTCCACTTTGAACGTCTTGTCTCCGGCCACTATCTTGTAGCGGACGTCGATGTCCGAGTCTTCTTCGCCCAACGATATCCCCATTCGGTCGGTTGGGGTGGCGTACGTCTTCGCGAAGGAGTTCTCGGGGATGGTCACGTTGTAGGAGGGTTTGGTGAAGCGGAAGGCCGGCGGTGCGGGTTCGTCGGCCGCCGCTTGCGGGGGAGGGAAGGTGTGCAGGTCCTCTCCATGGATGGAGGGGGTGGACGCAACCCCCGCAAGCAAGGCGAACAGGAGGAAGAGGGCCCCCGGGAGTCGATGGGGGCTGTGTTGGGGATCCTCCATCGCAAAGCGGAGGAGTTGCGCGTAAGGAACCCTCAGCTCATGGTTTAGTCCTCTTCACGTTCTGTGGAAGGAAAAGAGAAGAAGGTCAGAATTAATTACGAGCACACGAAACAAAACATAACTACCATTAAAAATGTATTAAATATACAAACAAAATCAATACAATGCCATATCCTATGGCATAGTTAAAATATTTCTCTATACACTTTCATCAATCAATATTCATTTAAATAGTCAAAATGGAAAACACTTTATTATAAGCAAATTTCGTGATAAAAAACCTATTTTTATAGCCTCCTTTAGAAAGCTTTTTCATTCATAGATTATTACCATTGAGGCACTAATTCATGGGAAATATTAGCCATAATATCATTATTTATTAGCCGCTATATTAATTTATTGGAGAGTAATTACCAATTCCCATTGATATATCTCATCAAAAAACAGTTATATTATAAACACTATTTATCCATAGAATTTTCCCACGTTTTGGAATACTTTTATCAAATAACAAGATCGCTATAAAGTATAAAGCTTTAAGGAAAGAGAATACGTTTGGTTTATCCTTAAAATATGCAACCATCAAAACTTTTTTTCGGGTTACTAACGTTAGCTTTCAAAGAGCAACTCGGTGAGAAAAAGCAACAATTATATAAGGAATGCCTTATTTTGAAGAAACAATATAACAATATTAGTATCCAAATGTATCATATTCATGTATCATTCTTCATTCCGATAAATCCAATAAATACCGAAAGGTCATTCCATTGGCAGTCGAAATTACTCTCGTAAACGTAAAATACGTTTAAATTTAATCAGAAAAGGTGAGGACGAGATCGTCACGTATGCACAGATAGATAGGGCAATCGCGGCATCCAAAATGGTTTTGGAACGGGATGAAAGGAAATAGTTCGGTGTGCTTTCACCGCTGAAAATTCCGACCAATCCCAGCGAAACGAAGAAAGGCTGTGGAGACAAGGATCTGAAAAACAATCCGTTGTAGAGGACCTAAAAAGATCCCAGCGATTGAAAAACCTGAAATCGACAAATGGAATCGGTGGAGAAAAAAGGTTACACTGAAGGCAGCCGATGACAAATGGTTTGAGAACCGTGTTGCAGCGATGCAAATCCTTCTTGGGGCAGGAAAAAAAAAGGATCCGTTCGATTTTTTCTCCGACTGATAGAGATTACACCACGCCCTTTTCACAGAAAGCCTTTTTCCCGGGTGCTGCGAATGGGTTTTTCGGAGAAATGGGTTTCTAATGTGCGATCCACCGTTCGTCCATGCAAGAATCCCAAGAGTAACGCCTTTTGGAGGGTGTGTGACGTAAGAAGGGATTTAGGAAATTGCACGTCCGATGCACATCTGCAAATTGCTACGATTTGCGAAAATTGGAACGTATCGATGAATGTAATCAAATAGCTACCCGATAACGTGAATTGTTGAAGAGAATGCTAAATTCACGTAATCACGTACGTACTTGCTACTATACTTCTTCGCACTCTATTTCGTAATTCCACTGTTTACTATTAAATTTCCATCCATACATTATTGAATCGATAACTTTCTTTCCGTGCACTACTCCGATTCTAAACCTTATTCATCACTTTAACTTTTTCCTTTCCCTTCCTCATGCCTTTCAAATCTTGCTCTTTTCCTCATCAATCCTTTAAGTATATCCCTTAAAGAACCAACTCAACGAGTCTATTTTTCAAACGAAAAAAAGAAAGGTTGTATTGAAAGGCACACTAATATATCTGAACGATAATAAATGCATGACTTAATATATTTTAGCAATCATTCATGGAAATCCATTCGTAAATATTAAACAAGTTACTTCCATCTGCAATGCCATAGTATATATACGTATATTTGAATAACAAAAATGGCAAACTACGATTTATTTTATTGCAAATTATTAAAGAATAAATAAAGAAGAGGGTTTGATAGGTATATATTAATGATAAATATAACAATATATCGTGCGTTTCATCAACAAATGAAACAAATTACTTAAATAAAATCGAAATACTGAATTGTACACTTCTGTATTCCATACCTCATAACAACATACTGGAATAAGGAAAAACAACTCAACGCTTCTTAAATCGGATAATCTCCCTCGAATCGCTCCAAAAACAAACTCATAATTACATTTAGCGTGAAAAAGCGAAGAGCAAAGGAATGGCGCCACAAAAGAAACGAAAAAAGTGAAGGACTTTGGGACGAGTTATGATGAAGCAACAAGTACCTCTTTTGAAGGAGCTGCAAGAAGTATCGAGATGTGGATTTCAAAGAAGAGTACAATGGATCATTAACCCCTTCGAGGATGAAATTCGTATCAAAAAATATTGCCACGGTTACAGAAATCGTAAATCTTGAAGACCATTGTTTGGAAATTGTCTTTACCCATCACTCATTTACAAATGAATTTGATTGTATGATAGATTCCATCGAGATATCTTTGTCATAAATAAAGGTTTTGTAGGGAAAATTGTGGATGGTAAAATTAATTACGTAAAGTACTTTAAGCTCAATTTACTTTACTAGTTCTTTATTAGTAATGCAAATTGCGCGTCGTACGGTATACTTATAACTCATTGAGACAACGAGTTTTACGCAAACTAAATTGCAATTCGTAATTTGATTATTTAGAAAGCTTCCACGATATGAAACCTTTTCAAAATTGCACTAATACGGTTTACGTAATGATTAAATGCAACTTGAACTTTGAAACTTTGAATCGGGCGTTTAAAATTGCCAATTATTCCGCAATGAGATGCATCTTTGTTCTCAGATATTTCTTTTGCGATCTATTCGAAAGGAATTCCGATCCCTTAATACGAAAAACATCCTTTACGACGATTCTCGCTTTCGCAAACGAACTTTCTCCGGCACACGAAAAACGATCCGTGAGGGAGATTCGTAATTAGCAAAAACCGCGACGTTTCGCGAACGAATTCATTTCCAGCCTTGATTATGCACGAGTTGAAACGGAAAGGGATTAAATTCCTGAAAATTATAGGAATCGAGCGCGGAAAAGAAACACGGGGATCTACGATAGCTAAGGTACAAAAACTCGTAACCTAACTCCGCAAATAAGCTGACCTCTCGCGGGAATAAAATGCACTTTTTGTTACCGATAATTCTGCTTAATCTGGATTACTTGAACCTTCTGTGAGGGATTCCAGTAATTACGGAAGATGGATTACGAATGTAACTAACGCCAAAATTCTGCGATTCGAATGAATTAAATGGAATTATTTTCAGTCTTTAAGGACAAAAAGAGCCCTGAATAGAAATAGAGGAATAGTCTTTAGAATATCAATTAGATCTTGGGCCTTCAACGACAATATAAGCTGCTTATTTTCAACCCCAGGGAATATGATTATAATACAACTAAACACCTTTAAAATGGAAGGATATATACACTGATTAGACGCATAATTCGAAGACTCATTGTCAGTTGGTTGCTTATCGAAATTATACTAACTTTATATTATAAGAAAAAGTGACCATTAAAACATGTGTTAAGATATTGTACCACTAGATAATTTTTACAGTCAGAAATTTACGAGACATACAAATTGAAGTAAGTCGTCGAATGAGAGAAAAAATTCCACGAAATCGATAATTAAATACATAAATAAATGAAAAATATTAATTAGATATTTTCGTGTGTATAGAATGAATTGCAGGTCTTTTAAATAGAAGAAAGTGAACAAAAGAGATACAAATACCTAATAAGAGTATATGCTTCGTCTTAATATAATAACTAGGTATAAAATATTCAATAAAAAATTAATTATCTAAATATAAATCAATAAAGGGATAAACATCCTTTATAGCTTTACATTGCTTCTTTTACTGTTACTTTTATCTTAGGCATTGAAGATTATCCATAAACAACAGGCAACCAATGCAGATAAAATCCGAGTTAAATATAATAAACTGATACAACGTAGCGAACAGAGATGCATTACATAATATTGCAATTTCATCCGAATTCCTCCGTTGGCTACGATTGCATACATCCTCCTTTCGATCATCGGATGGAATACGGCAATTCCTCATTCACCTCTTCGTGTTCTGGAAATGCGCTATCCCGCCCCAGGGCATTTTATTCGCATTCCCGCTGGAGGCCCCTTTATTCCCCGAATAAAAAAAACTCCCGATTATAAGGGAAAGGCATTAACTCCCGTTGCCGTTCGGTTGTCTGAAAACAAAGCCTCCCTCCCAAAGCATCCCTCGACAGCCGGCAAATCCACGCGATTTTTCCACGAGAAATGGAAGTATCTTTCCTCAACGTGTCGAATGCATCGACGTGTGATTGTGAGGAGTTGGCAGTTGGAGATGGGAAAGGACGGACACGTGATAAGGATTTGATACGCCGATTCCAGTCTTAAAAGTATCGATTTATAGAATATATATTAAGGGTCGAAAGTTCGTAAAGAACGGAGAAGATGAGTTTAGCCTTCGTCCCTTTTCTGCATCACTAGTCTGAGATAATAGAATTCTTAATTACGTAAAATCAACAACAATTAAAATCGTCTTTATTATAGGCAAGATTAGGACTATTGATTCCTATCTTCATATAACTCGAAAATTATAAATATCAGTTATAATAAAACTAAAATACGAATAACTAAAACAAATGAAGACGAAAAATAAAAAGAATAAATAAATTTACCACGAAAAGATGTATTAATGAGCAGAAATTGAGTCTAAAAATCATGCTCATGTTCATAAAAAGAGGAAAACTAAATTAATAAGCTTCTAATACTGCTATTGAACTAAACACTTGGATAAAACAATATGGGAAGCTAAGAAAACAGCCTTCTAATAATTTGATAATATCAGGAGTATTTTACTTCATTTTCACTTATCTACCAACATAAAAATACTCTTTCTAAGGAAATAAATACGCAAAAATCAAAATTTTTAAAAAATACAGTAATATCCATGGAAACGAACGTCAAAACCCTAATTCCTACCAACCCCTAGACAACCCAATCATCGTAAACTACAACGACGTAATAGATCGCACTATATATCCTTCCGATAGAAAACGTAATATACGAAGGTCGAAAAGAGCTAGTTTCGCTGAATATTCCGAAAGTGTAGGATGCGTCTGGGACGGGAATGAAAGAAGGAATTGGAAAGGGTGTTTTGGAATAGTTTGAAGGGGGAGAGGACGCCCACTTTGGCACGATCTCTTCCGACGAAGAAATCCTCGGAAAGTGCGGTTCTAGATTTCAAAAAGAGGAACACACGGATTGTGGAATAAGAAACAGAGAGAGAGGGCTGTGCATGAAAAGGGTCTTCAACGCTCTTTGGGGCTTCTGAAAAGGAGAGCACAAGTACATGATGAAAAGAAGAGCGTGTACCACTCGTATCACTCCGAGGGGAGAAGCACACGTGGAGGTTTACCAAATCCTATTGTTTATCAGCACAGAATCTCATGAACAAACAGGAGAAGGTGTCGTGTAATGCCAATCTTCCAACGGGTTCTAAATCTCTTAGGAACATAAGACTAGGTTCGTATTCTTGTCACGTAGCCACTTCTGATTTCAATAATGACGAAAGTACTTTTAAATTTTAAATCTCATCAAGCTCTACCTTTTATAATAGAATTATAATGAAAGTAAAACTATTCTATAGTCTACGTAGTACTATATATATTAGATTATAGTATACGTACACGTACATTCATCTAGATGATTAGTTTTGTAGATACGTCTACATCATCGTAGTACCTGATAATTTAGATATGAAATACGTAAACAGACGCCAAAATATATTCTGTTTTCTGAAGCTATTCAATCAGAGTTTTTCCCATATATGCTTCCCTATTGTAGTACTTGGAGAATAATTGAGAATAAAACAACAACAAATGTACGTCATTAGGATTAAAAACGCTACAAATACCACTGAATGAGTCTACTGAGAACATCCAGAAAGAACATAAGGGAACCTTTGTAAAGATCTAATACACGCGTGCGTGCTTTTAGTGAAAGTTGCGTGATAAACACTTCTAAACATCGTGAACAAACGCATATCTGCGAATGTTTACCACACAGCCCTTATCCGAGTATTGAATACGTCCGAAAGAAACTGGTGTCTGCACAATCGATGACCGTACGAGTTAGGAACAGCTTATTTTAGGAGGCAACTCTCAGGAATGATATCTGCGAAATCCTATTTTGGGAGGAAACAAAGAATTCTTAGAAGGAAGAGAAAGGCGCGGAGAGATGTTCGCACTTTTCATGGTTTCCCGGAAGGAAGCTGAAGAAAGAACATGGAAGAAGGCGGCCACGGCTACACCCACTTGAATGGCTTTAGGCGTAGAAGGTGCAGAGGAAAGCGTCTGTCAAAGGAAGGGTATTGACGTAGGCAAAAAACATATACGAAAACGATCTATCAATGTACAGCACCTATTACCGTAAATCGAATAAATTATATATATTTATTTAGGGCTAGAATATAAGCATAATACAATAGCTTAAACCCTATAAAATAATACTGAAAATACCTTTTCATTCGCTTCGTGAAAGTAAGAGAACTCCAGAAAACACCGATTACGTACGACTATTTACTACAATACATAAAAGTCTTTTAAGGAGCAAGAAGTAATGGAAGTATTGTCCGAATACAATTAGACATTACTTTACAACAAATTCACGAGAAATAATAAAGAGCTCGATCAAATCATAATTATAAAAGACTTTACGAGAGAAAATAATGCTAGTAAATAATATAGTAGAGCATGATAGGCATTTCCGTTGAGTTTCTCAAAATGCTTCGATCAAATCACGATAAAAAGGAAAATAATTTCATAATAGTACAATAAGTATCGTCAAAACATTCGTTTCACACTAGATACGCATTTCAGGACGATAAAACTATACTCCCAAACTACCACACAGAGAATAGACAAATACGTAATCACAAATCTCCCGCGCCTACTAGACTAAACTACAGATTTTAATCGTAAAAATTAACAACCCATAGCTAGAAAAAACGCAATAGAACATTCGACTCATTAAACTACCAAAAAACACCGCTCTACACACAAAAATCCGCGGCATTTCTCTACGATATCTGCACGAAATGCTAGCGAATGAGCAAATAATTAGTACAGGCGTAACTTGACAGATGTCCCATCGGAATTCACGGACGGATAACCCCCGATGACCCGTGCACGGCAATTGCAGCGGTTAAAAATCAAACAACTAATAACGTACGACAAAGAAGGGAATGTTTGCAGAACCAACAATAATTGGAGCGAAATTTTGCGGCGTTCGTGCTCCCGTGGCGTGAGTCCCATTCGTGCATTCCGGTGCTCGTGAAAGCCATGATTTAGGGGAATGGAAAATTCCGTGTGGTCTCCCATCGCCATAATCAGGGACTGTGACATTTTGGGGACTCTAATTTCGGACTAGTTGCGTAGAAATGCACTGTGAAAACCATTTGTACGAAAATCTACAGACTTGGCGGATGTTTTTGGAATTAGCGCTGCCGCGGTGAGCCCAAACGCGCGGGAGATGTTGTATTAAAACCTTACTTCCGTTGCGTCGTCTGAAATAATCCTGTACTAATGAATGCGGAACATTTGGCTGCTCGTATGGTGATCTGGAGTTGATATCTGAGGCTAATATGCGGGTTTTATGAGTTATAGAACGGCTTGAATGCTGCATATGTTAAAGGGAGATAGACCGTATCGTATAATATATAAAAAAATATATTTGGACTATAAAGGGTAAAAGATCATACGTATTATCATCTGAAGGTTGTGTGCCCTTGATTAACCCACAAGAATGATCTATAAAACGGTCAGAAAAGCCCACAGAATTAAGAAGGAAACTAATCGAAAAGTACGATATAACACCGAAATAAGTCAGAGTAATCAATAAAAAAATTTCTATTTATTACTGCTAAAAAACATCAAATAAAATGAATAATAACCCATTTTAAAATCCATTTCGAAATTACTACACTATTAAATTACAAATAAGAAAATACTTCAAAATAAAAACCTCTAATACTAGGATAATTCAGAAATGTAGCTTTTAAAACCCATAATATTGATATTTATTAATCTAGTACGTCTATTAATAAATGTAGCCCTTAATATGTTTTAAATTCCACTTAAACATTCGAACAAACTGCCATGCATTTTTTAAAGCCCCATACATATTCCATTCCCAGATATTGATGCTATATTTTATTATAAAAATTTACGTAAAAGATTTATTCCTCTATGAAATTTGTTCAAACGAATTACAGCGGAATTTATTGCTAAAAAGGGAGAGGTATTCAATGCGGAATAAATAAAATATATAAAAAAACACTGAGCGTCACGATGAAAGAGGGATATTTTTTTATACGTTCGTTAAGACATGCGAAAATAATGGATGGAAGCAGGAAGGCTGGAATTGCGTATGAGTGGGATGTAAATGGTTCTTTAAAAAAAGAAAGAAGGAGTGCATGAAAAAACTGGTTGAATATGAAGAATGAGCAGTGAAGAGATGCTGGTAGCTAAATATGAAAGAGAGAGTGCATGAGGGAATTTATGCAATGGCTGGAAAGATGGAACAGTAATGTCCATGAAGTGAGCGAATAGACTTGAGTTACTGAAATAAAATAGACAAAATATGTAAAATAGAATATGGTCATTAAAATTTAGTACGAAAGGAATTGAATATTGTGAATGAAAATGGAAAGTTAATCATAGCTGAGTTACTCTATTTTTGTAGCAAAGCAGTGATACATTTAATAATGAGGTTAAACAAGTGAAGAATAGCGAGTACCTGGG
This sequence comes from Pantala flavescens, assembly GCA_020796165.1. Lineage (NCBI taxonomy): Eukaryota > Metazoa > Arthropoda > Insecta > Odonata > Libellulidae > Pantala > Pantala flavescens. Next base: position 11,540,491 of record CM036886.1, on the reverse strand, counting down.
ACTCGAACCCAGGCCCTCCATTTCCACCTTTCACTTAAGTTCATTTTATTACTATCACTAAGTGATAAGTATTAGTATAAAAGTATGGAATTCAAGAGCCGGAGTGGTGTAGGGCTTAACATACCTGCGGGACCTGGGTTCGACTCCCAGTAATTTTGTGACATTTCACTTTTGTTGAACCTAGTACTGTATTGTAAACGTATGTAATCTAAAATCACTAATCCAAAATCAATTGAATAAATAATTAGTTAATTAAATAAGCTACAAATATACCAGTAAACAAAGGAAAATTCCGAATAATTTACTCGTCATTGTTGAACGAAAATTGGATATTACGCTAAGAATTGTTACGCGATAACAGTAGATTGTTGAACGGGTAACTAATTCAACAACGCGAAGGGATACCGCTTCAACAATCACTCGATAGTTACTTTTGGGATTTTCAGTTCCCCATCCAGCCGCGTTGGCGCCCCTCTCGCCTCTCAAATACCCATAAGAACTCGCGATTGTGTGGTGAATGCATCAAATGATCACTTTTCCCCACTTTTGTGTCCCTCTCGATTTATTTCGCGTGAACGGCCCTTCCGAATTCGATCGCCGCTTTTATATTTATAACAACCGCATCGCGGCGGGCGTTTCTTCCACGAGAAAAGAAAAAAATCACAAAAGAGAGAGGTCAGCTCGCGCCGGCGCCTTCATTTTTTTTTATTCCCCTGCGCACCTGTAATACCTGATGCGACGTTGCCGCATATGGAGGAGACGAGGCAACGCCCGAACAGAGTAATGAGCGGGAAAAAGGGAAGAGAACCCGGTTCCTTCTTGTTTTCGGCTTTTATATATCTAATTTCTTCTGCACATTGCTAATCCTCGTAAATATATGTTAAAACTACCGAGGGAAAGGTCGCCTATATATTTCTGCAGAATTTCTCTCGGAAGGAACGAAATTAAACCGCCTCTTCGTTGTAATTTCTTTTTGGCGTAACTATTACACTAAAATGGCGGATTTGAATAGACGTAAAATGGTTTACGTACAAATTTCCGAATTACTATTATTTTTAGTAGTAACTAATGAGAATATATGTAAATAAAGAAATATATCCATAGAGTATGAATAAAACTTATATTTTTATAGTTATATAATAATATTAATATATTAACTAATAATTATAGTTAAAACATATGATGAATATTTTCATAAAAATATATACGTATGTATAATAGACATTCTTATTATCATTAAGGGCAATATTGAATGATTTTATAGATTTATTCAAACTTTTAAATAAATAAAATCATGGTTGTTGACGAAATGAAAAAGCCATAAACATATTTAATAAAAGATCGATATTAAAACATTTTTATCGATAAATTTCTTGTATCGATTTTTAAAGTCAACTTCTCTCAAGTCCCTCAATATAATTGAATGTATTTTCTATTATGCTTAAAAGATATTGGAAATAATTTAGAAATATATTACGGACAAACTTTTGAAGCCTGTTTTTTCCATTATGTATTATCGGAACCATTTAATACCCCTTATTTATTCAAAAAAATCTTAAAATAAAGTCATAAATAAAATGCATCAAATACATGAAATAATACGCATATTAATACAATTAATAACTTCGATGATAAGATTAATTCAAGCAAATCAACGATATAAGCAACATTGGATGGAGAACTCTAAACGAAGTGAATGAACTGAAAGTAAACTTGAATTATACTAAAAGGTATCCTACGGATAGGAGTGGCATCTGCAGGGAAGAGTAGAAAACAAAAATGAAGGGCGGAAGGAGAAACTTAATCGGACAAAAAGCCACCGGTTGCGTTCTCAGAGTATTATTTTTTGTGCATTTCTCAAATAGCTCTCCGCTGCGGTTTGGCAAAATCGAAGCAATTGGCTATTAAATGTGATTCATATCGAGAAAAGTTTGCAGAAAAGAGACGTTTTGCGAAAGAAGCGGAAGATAGGATCCGAAAGCATATTCTCTTCTATTTATATGCGTTCAAAATCAATAAGGCCAAAAGCCTTTTAAAGTTTCGCAGTAATTGAATTCGTATCCAAGAGATAAGAGGACGGGATGAAACGAAATAAAAAAATGAATAACGAAAAAATAGAATTTTCCTATGCATATCAACTAAAAAACAAAGGAAGAACAAATTAAACTTCGTGGCAAATAATGAATATATAATTCAATCGATATAAATGCATCGTAATGAATTTAATACGTAATAATTTACAAATTTTACGTTATAATACAACGAATATTATGTAATGCATCATGAAACTGAATATGGGTTGTTCGAATAGTGGATGAGAATAGCGAAATCCAAGCGATTAACCTTCTTATTAACTTCATAAATAATTTACTGCTCGATCACTTTAGGAAAGTATTTTAGAGAAATATTACGGTACATTAAATTTTTATTCCCGCAAAAATTACACTGAAACATGCTTTTCATTTAAGCAGGCATTTAGTTACAACAAAAGAAAACATTGAAAATGAATTATCCCAAAGAAATGTTCACCAAAGTCTTGGGTTCGGATCCCGCTCATTTTAGTATTTTTACTAGTTTTCCCTAGCATTCAAGTGGGACGAATTCATCGATTAAAGTTATTTTCAACTTCCTTTAACATTATAATCTCCTGAGAATTTACATCTAAATACAACCCATAAAACCTTTGATAACTAATAAATTATGGAAATAAAACTTCTTAATAACTTCGCGTAAAAATCAGTCCCGGAACATAAGCAGCGGTAAACGCTTTAAAATCCCTTTGACGATCCGCAAACATCCCTTTGTGGGCAAATAAGTCACTGCGATGGCACCGAATGAAGGCCAAATGAAACCATTACCCTGGAAATACGTATATTTCTTCGGCACAAAATGGGAGAATCTGGAAGACAATTTTTTGTAAATATCGGACGGAGTGACGTCATTCCATTAGAGAGAGACGAAATGAGTGGTCGTTTTTCTATCAGAACGAGGTAATGGACTCCCTTTCAAAGAGTAAGAGGTTTCGCGAAGAACTCCTTTAATTGACGTTTCCAAAAGAAATTGAAACAAACAGCCCGCGAAGACCGACTTCCGAAGTGTCTCCTTCGCTTGGGAAATAAAAGTACGAGACAATCGTAACAAAGAAGAAAAGTGGAGCAACGTGCGGAGAAAGGATTGCGTCTCGGCAGACGAACCACAAAGATACCGTTTGACATTTCGACGTGCACCAGAAAAAAAATTACAAAAACAATTATACGGATGGAACTTTGTTGATTTTTCTAAATGATTTATGGAATTTTTTCACGTATTTTACTGTAAATACGATATCCAGCAAAGTTCAACTTATCATACTGTTCAAACTATAGTTTCATCTACTCCGTACTGACGTTTTCCATATCCTAATTGCAAGTTTTATGGTTTCTAAATTCTTCATTGCCCTCATTGATATAAATACGAGAATGAATCTGAATAGTACTTGCAGTTGGGTTAATTAGTTTATTAAATGTAACGAACTATTTCCAGCGATATTTGAGGGAACCTATCCATTATTACAGGAATTAAAGTACATTAGAAGTAGTTATCGGAACTAGACATACTGTAATTTATTCCCTAAATAAGTTCATAGACGTTATAACACATTTTAATTCAGATTTCCACAGATGTTGGTTCGTGCATTACGAAAACTATTACCTTGAAATAGGTTAAAACATATTTCAATTAATAACAATACGACACCATAGAATACGAGTAAAATACGAATAAGAACTTGTTATAATATGCTGACCTAAAAATCATATTTTTAAGATAAAAAACTAGGAAAGAATCTAGGAAAGAGAATCAAGAACCATAAAGAATATCTAATCTAAAGAATAAACTCAAACGAAGACGATAGAACAGTAACGCAATCATATTACTCTAAAAGAACCACCAACTCAGTCCCATCATCGTTCACCACTCGATAAAAACGCAAGAGATTTCAACGATTGTCATGCTGGTAAAAAAGACATAACTTCCCTTATTTAAATCAACACTGACGTCTTTCCTACGTAATTCTCCTGATTACATTCTCGACTCACACCCACTCGAGCCCCTATTGAGGTCAATCTCGTTGCCCTGAATTTGATGCCAACTTCCATCCAAGCGGGTAATTGTAATCCTTAAAAGAAGCGCCTTGTTCTGCAGCGATCCTTACCAGAAGATGGTCCGACGGAAGTGCAAACGACACGTGCCCAAACTAATTCTAACGCCAGACCTTAAGAAAAAAAGCACAGCACGACGATGTACCGATGCGTTAGCATCCCTTTTATACTGTCCCAGCACTTGAGAACGCATTTAGGAGCAGAAATCGTTTTACTGCTTCTGTTTGAGGTTGTCCTGGGCTGGTCTACATAACAAAGATCTACACTTGATTGCTACATCTATCAGAGAAGAAATAATGAATAATACTTATCGATTACTTAAAAACACAACGCTTAAATATATAAAAATACACGATTCTTACTTTAAAATAAAGTTCCGATTAAAATGTTGTACTTTGTTCACCTACATTACGTACCCTGCAATCTTTGCCCATATTCCTGGAAGGGTACCTGGGTTCGAGTCCCAGTAATTTCTCAACTTTCCTTTCTGTTAAACCTCATATTCAAGCTACACTAACTCTTTATGCTGAGTTACTTCACCTTCCCTCACAATCCACACCATATGACCTTAAAATCAGATTGTATCTACACCGACATTCAAGTAGGAGGAAGGAAGTCTGGTCCCATAACGAACATCCTCCGCGTGTATTCTTTAGGTGGACATTCTCCTCATTGGTCGGTTTGTTTTTTCACTTTCGAAATAGACGTTTGCCATCTCTACTTCCTTTCCTTCCCTCAAACAAACTTCACCACGAATACCAAACATTAGAACCCACGCTTTGCCTACTTTACTAAATAACGTTCATCTCTTCGTTCGTCGTAGGAGAAATTTACCCCAAAAAAATACGACCCTATTACTATAATTATTCGTGAGTTCATTAACGTTTAAAGATAGCTCTTTATAGACAAAATAAATAAATAAATAATTTCCTTTGGAAAACTTTTTCCGGTCCATCCACCGTCATAATACATCATGTACTCCACTCTCAGTTTCTTTACTTTCCACGTTTTTTGCTTGATTCATACGCGGACCGTTTGGGGCTATTTATGAATTCCTTTTCAGTTTCAACCATATGGATGTTAACAACTGTTTTTTCCTTATTGAAGAAGACAATTCCCGTTTGAAGCCTTCACCTTTTTCCTTCTGCTCCACTTCCCGTGAAGTTTCCCGAATCCATCTCAAAGGGCCGAATTTCAAAGAGACAGCGAATGACTTTGGGAGGAACATTCACAAACACCGAGGCCAAACAAGGAGAAAAACAATCTACGCGAACAACGGTTGAGTACAGAGGAATGGAAGTGACAGACGCACGCAAAAAAAGACACGAACTCAGCAACGGTTAAAATACAAAAAAATAGGCGAAATCATCTGCAAGCTTTTGACTCGGGATGTAGGAGACAAAGCTTACAATTTTAGCCCAAAAGATCTGCTTCGTAATGGATAAGTAGCGTGAAAATGGGATGGGGGAGAAAACATGCTGATGACGCAATAACGTTTATTCGGAGAGGAAAATTAAAAGCGAAGGCCCGTGTGGGTCGATTCGATTGGTTTTCATTTTTAGAACGTTAAATATGCTTGTGTCATGATTCTTAAATATTTTGCTTGTTTAAAAATAAAGGAGCGCTGAAGCTGTGGCGCGTGTAATCTAATACTGAAAGGCAAAAATAAGAATAACGCGAAACGAAGCATTATTCCGAAGAATTGGCTCCAGGTGTAGGTACATGAAAAGGATATTTATACATACTTTGGCAGTATAATAAAGTCGCAACTTTAAAACTATTATTAGGCTACAAAGAATAGATATAAATCTATAAATAGAATTTAGCGATTTATTCGTTTTTCGTTTCGTTCGTTCACGAATATATTTTAATATTTTTACATAATTATATTCTTAATTTTTTAATTAATAAAATATACTTAATTATTCTTATTTTTTATTTATTATCATTAATATATACATGTATAATATGCGGGAAAAGTAGCCTGAATTACTCTTACACACCTTACCAGAAAATAGTGAAAACTTAAAAAAGAAATGTATTTTAAATATTATCTGTAATTTTTCTCAGACAGTTATTATGATATGTATTAAATTTACGGGATTAACACAACTACATTTTTTCAACCTATAGGCATCCCAGTCTTAATATTATTAATGATATTATAAATCATCGCGATAATAAGAACAAAATCGATTGCAATAAAGTCTAAAATAATTATGAGTTCAGTTTCATTTTCTTAGTAGCTATGAATACGAATCTTACGTCCATAAAAATCATAACAAAAAATAAATATACATCGATCAATAATTCCTTCTATTCATTCATTATGAAATGCCCTGACAACGACGCAATATCTCTTGAAAATATCCTTTATATCTTAAAACATAAAAACGGACTTTGTAAACGGCAAAGGCAACAAAAACGACAACTCTTCCAAAATATCTGATCGTCCCACACATTTTCTTTACCTTTGTGAGTACAGAACAGATTCTCAAACGAACAATCTTTCGATACGGACTTTACTGAATATATTTTTATGTATCATTCACGTGCATTTTCTGAAAATCCGGAGATATCTCAAATATTTATGGAGCTAGACAGCATTAAATAGATATCGTACAATTTTTTGTAGACATAAAGAACGAAATACATAGCTGTAGATTCATCCTTAACTCGTCTTATAAACCTAAAAGCTTTTAATGAATATTACTTTCAAATTATACGATGCAAAAATCATTTTAAGTTTATGAAAGTAAGGATATTTAAAATAATTCGTTATCTTTCTTTGTAAGAAGTACCGAAATATTTTCTATCGACATTATGGAGGAGTATGGATTCTGAAAACATAAAAACTTGTCCTTTCGGACATTCTGCACACTTATATTAATATCTATAGATATATCCATGCCCTGTACGCTTCGGATCCGCAACACGCCGCTCGCGTATTGAAATTAAACCTAAGCGCTAGTTCGTCTATCGGCAGCCATTAGCGCCCTCAAATGGCGCTGCAGTCAAAAGAGACGGAAATCGTCCTTCTTCTTTCTCCTACCGACGCTCTTTTGTTTCCATTTTTTTCCTCTCCAGAAGCATCTCATTCATCGCTTTTACTCCCTTTGTGCACACTCGACTTTCTTTTGTCTCTTCACCGAAATGGCGGACTATCCTAGACTTCAAATGGCGTTCTCGATATCCCGCCTTCTCTTGTCCTCGTTTGCCCACACTCATGAATGGCTGCCGTTGAGGTCTGCATGTGTGGGGGGCCCAAGGACACCTAAACTTAATCTATTCATCAACTCTCCCCCTTCCCGGGTACATCACTTCCTCTTCTTTTAATTCAGACATTTTTCTCGCTTTTATACGCAATGTTTACATTAAATATCGATACATCGATATCGCCTATCGATCTATCGTAAATCGATATAAATCGAATGCTGTCGATACTTAATGGAATAAACGTATGATGCATATGTTTTCTAAATATTTAACTAGGATAATAAGAAAGATAAAAGGATGCTGGTAATCGAAGTATAAGCTTTATAATTTTTAAAACCTTTGAAAAATAACTACGGAATATCTGTGTTCAGCTCCCTTGCATTTGGACCATTTATTTTCCACGACTGATAAAAGGGTTCACTGTATCAATCCTAGCATTCACGAGCGTGCTTCATTACCTCCACAAAGCTTTCGTTGTCTATCGATAATCAATCTTTGGTTAGACGAATCGCTGTTAAAATACACTATCATTCATCGCATTGATGTATGAAGAGAAGACAAAAGCAGAAATTTTCGAAACAGCAAGTATTTTTCTCTGTCTGAATTGAATGCATTGTTTCTTTCGTTCGTTCTTCTCTATACACAAACAGTAGTCCACGAAATTGAAAAAGATAACCATCCATGAACTTGATTAAAGCACGGAATTTAAGCTTATTCATGATAGGTGATAATACTATAATTTCAAATACATTTTTCTTTATATTTTCTTTGAATATCTTCTATGATTAAATTAGAATAAATAACGTAAAGAATTAAAGATCACACCAATATACCAAAATTAGAAGAGCAAAAAAGAACCAGCTCTATGTTACGAGTTGCACGATATAAATCTAAACTTTAAATCTCTCGAGAGATATCTTACCACATTAAAGATTATAAACATCATTACGCAATGCGATCTTTCTTACATAAAGTTGTAGTATACTCAATCCTATAATCAGTAACAGAAACCCAGAAACTTTCCCTTCTCAATCTCTTTATTGGATGGCATCTTGTTAGATTAGCTTTAACCATGTGGAAGCTGAAGACTGGTGAAGAGGACGAGTCTTATGTACCGTTAGTCAAAACCCACACCTGTTCCCTTTAAGTCGCCCCGTGCGACGACGACAATTTTGGAAAAGCGAATGTTCCTTTGATGTGTTTAGTCCGATAACGCGTGGGAAGCACACTTCGAGTACTATTTCAGAAACCACTTTTTCCACTTCTCACTTCTGTGGTAGGTCAGAGAGAGTTTACGGAATTCAAGGGAAACTAAGAGATGTACGGGATTTCAATGGAGTAAATGAGAAAATGTTTAGATTGAAGCAAATGGAAGATAAATGATCAAATGAGATCATTATATGGAATACCCTATCAACTAAAAGCATTCCTTAGCTTCTTTCCATTACCGTATTACTACTAACACTAAATTCAAAATTTCTACTTCTACTTGTGTACCGATAAAAACTCATTATTATATCGTACATTGAAGGAGTGTAGTTCAGGGGAAACAAACGGCTAAGCTTGCGTAAAACAATTAGAAAATACACAATACACTTTTGGGTTGAAAAAAAAATTAAATTCTTTTATGAATGATACTCTAAAGGCCTTGTACAAATGAAGTTAAAATATGCCATAAAAACGCGTGAAAATCAATACTAAAAGAAGTAGGAATTGAGATAAATAATCGCATGAATAGATAGCTATAAAATAGATAAAAGAAATAATTACTGCTGAGAATAAAGAAAACAAATAAAACGCTTTCTCCAAGATATATAAGCTTATGATATATCAGAAAGTATCAAAAGGTAATAATAAAAATAAATGCCAGAAAAGAATGAAAATTTTCCTAACCTAACATCACTCACGTACGTGGCATTTCTATGGCCGATTCAAAAGGTACCCACCTGAAAGTAAAAGAAAACTCGTGTTAAATACATTCATCAACAAATAGTCATTATCAGTAAATTAATTCATTACAAATATACACGTAACAACTAGAAATACGTAACATTACAACACGGTAAAGAATACGACACACCTACATACGTAGGCATCTTCAACTAAGCTTCGAATCACCTTCAAAGAAAACAAGAAGGCAGATAACACGATTTGCGATTCGAGTGTGCTCTTGGAGAAGAGAGAGTCACTTAAAGTGTTCCAATAAGGCAATTTTATCGCCGCTTCTTTTCCATTCATCTCTTTTTATCATCCAAAAGTCTGTTGCGGTAAAAATCACTCGGTGGTTTCGTACAGGAACGTATTGGGCTTCTCTATGAATCGATGTTTAATAAGGAGTAGTTGTGGATAAATAGTCAAAAAATTTAATTATTCAAACACAGACGTTAATAAAATTTATTTATTTATTTTGTGTATTCATTTATTTCTAATTTCATTTATTTATTTATTCACTTGTCACATGCAGAACATTAGTGCCTTTTTACAAAGACAAAATCAATAGTTAAACAAAAATTTATTGATCATCAAAAAATCAATGCAAACGAAGGGATTTGAAGGTACTTTAAATTAAATTATTTACAGCACGAAATAGCGAAAGATGCTAGATAAAGATCATCTGTTTCCTACAGAACATAAAATGTTTACGTACTTTATCACTAAATGTAACATTCAATGTATGTCACAGTTCCAATAGAATTTCAGTCCATTGAAAAGTTCCCTTATGAGCTACTCGGCCCATCTGTACAGAAACACAAACGCTTTTGAGCCAGATGACATCTTTTCTGTCAGCGATGCTCTATCGGAAGACATTCAAGATGGGTAATGTTCCGTATTGAGATCAATGCATCCCACGGGATTTTATTTGCATCGCAATTCATGACGAGGCGCAGAGATGAATGATTAAACAATCGATCTTGCAATGAGCGGAAATGGCTTCGAACACGTGCTATGAAATGGAATAGATGAAGAAAACCCATTTACAAATGAAACTACGCGATCTGTGAGTCTCAAGGATAAAGAAAAAATGATATAACTAAGCGTGATGAGTTCGTACGACAATAGAACAAAGTTTCACAAAAAGGAAAAATATAAACAAGACTGGGGACTCGAACCCAGTTATGATGCATGTATATGGCAACGGGAAGACATGGGTTCGAATCCCAGTAATGTCGAAAATTTTTATCTCTATTTCACCGAGTGGTTAAATGATATGATTTAAATGCATTCGAAAGGACAAATGGGTTTTAAATCATTCTCTAGGTACGTATAAAATAAAGCAGTAATATCTCTTTTGGTTACCAATTTGTACACTTTGTCCGCATTCATTGTTGTCCGTAAATATAATTGTTATTCAACGATCAGTTCTACAATCAATGAATTAACTGTTTCTCTTAACAACTCTATTGTTGAGTTCACACCACTCGTGGTTCGGTTAAAACACAAAGTATCGACTAAACGCTTATACATCTTAAATATTAATCCGAATAACACGAAAACTGCGTCCGATTCGCTAAAAATAGCTTCATTAATAATCCTCCAAAATCAGCGAATTGACACCGACGTAAATTTGACGTATTCTTTTCGCGGCGAAAACAGTGTAAATTTCACAGCAGCGTATTTTTGCGCTGTCCAAATCCAGCAACGTTTACATTTTAATTAATCTCGCTAATTGAATCAGCCCTTTCGAGAATTATACTTTATATTTTCCGAACCTGCCACTGCGTCCACCTGCGCCCCTCTGATAAAACAGAAGCACGAGTGTGACAAAATAACAGGATTTCCTGATGGGAACAGTCCCCAAACGAATTCCCGACGCATTCAATGGAACGGCGTAAAAATGCACCAGAGAAGGGACGGCAAAAACTCTCCCAAAGTTTGTCCAACCGAGTGGACGATCGGTCATACGAATCCCTAATTGGCAGAGGTGCTTCGCACAGAGATTTACTTGAACGAGTGGAGTAATCCATAAAGGACGCTCCTGATAAAAAGATTGAATGCTGTCCGAGAGTTGAAGAATGGTGGTGTATAAACAATTCGTACATTTACAAACACAGACGTTTTGGAATTCGGCGCTGGATGTGGTTTAGATGCTCGTTCGATAAATAAATTTCGACTGTACCAGAATTTGAAAACGATAAAATTTAATGTAGGCTAGAGCACTTCAAAAAGTTTTCTTTTACATTAAATCTTTGTCATTATGACATAGAAAAAAAGAAAAAATAAATAAAAAAGAAAATATAAAAGAAATAAATTATATATCTTTATAATAATAACCTTTATTGTTAAAATTTTATAGCAACTTGTTCGTAATAAAATTATAATTTAATAATATATAATAAAAATAAATATCCAATAAATTTAATTATTAGCTAAGATAATATTACCTTTCTGCTAATCGACAGACATTCACAGTCATCAAAAATATTTGCTAAACAAGTTTTACGTTATATTATGAATCACACATGATTTTTATCCCGAAATGTAAATATTCTGACGTTATACTAGGTTCATCTATCTACTCCTTTCACGTACATCAGAAACTCGAGAAGTCTATTCTGATTAGCACTTGATTCGCTTAAAAAAGAAACAAATAAGACTAAAAATCTTAACGGTTATATTCCCTTTTCCACAGAAGACTGCATTAACCCCCCGTTTTCCCAATTCCGACCGAGAATCGAGGGTAGTTTAGCAGGTAAACGGAAACACGCCTTCGGGGGGAATATTTCCCCTGAAAGTATCCCTTTGTCAAAACCCTTTTAACGCGGTTATCGTGAAATGGGTTAGCCACCTCCGAATCCATGCCGAGCTTCCCTGCGATACATCTTACATTTTCGTAAAATTTCGTAACGAAAAAAATTCACCCGCTGCCACCCACGCATCAATCAAACGCGGATGTCAAAACTTCAATGGATACGTACGTATCGAATGTTGCAGAATCCGAGAGACCGCAGGCACGCTTTCGATTCGGATTTTTCCGGTGTCAACGACGAAAAGATAGCAGCAGTTCTGCATTATTCATCCATCTGTTCGTGGTCACCATGGATAGAGGGCGCGGGCGATTCAAAGAGATTCCTAACAATCAGTCAAAATAATTAGATCGCGACCACTCAAATAAGGATTTGTGTGGTCGACGCTTTGATTGAATCCTGGCCGTAGAAAGTTATGGGAAGATCTAGCGCGTGCGTGAGTACATTAACCACCACTCGTGCGGATGGATTTGCGGTAAATTTCGTTTTCACTTGAAATGAATACGCGTCGATAAAAAAAAACTTTTGGTTTGAATTGTAGCTTTTGTGGTACTTAAAACTTGGAATCTGGGAACAACTTTCACACGTCCTTTACTATGCCCCAATCACCTCTTGTAGGAGTTACACAATTGTCAGAACAGAAGGAATTTAAATTATTCTAAAAATACATTAAAATAAAATTAATTTTAATAATCAAAAATTAAGGATTAAATACGCGTGCTTGAGTGTAAGGAGTCCCCGTTCGCTTTCTTTGGTAAAAAATTAAGAGAACTTAAAAGAAAATAGCGGGATACATTTAAAGAAGAGTTACAAATTCATCTTTAAAAGTATTATTATATATTATTACTAAAGTAAATTCTTCCACAGAAACGACTATTTAAAGTTCTTGTTTGTTTAAAATAAAATTTAAATCAATCACAAACAGCATGGAATAGACTTAAATTTAATCCACATTCGTCGAAATAAATATAAAAGTGGATACGCAACTACGATCGTCATATTTTATTTCAGTTCCTTAACGGAATGTTCAACTCAAAACATGATATTTACGCATTCCAAACCTCGTTCAGAAAGCAAAGTTATACATTATACGTCGACAATGCCAGGATAACCCTCTTAAAGGAATTACTACGAATTAATGGGATAAAGTCGCAGTCTATGCACTTATAATATTTCAAATCAAGACCGTTCAAACGTCTTGGCGCAATATTTACGGTCTTCGGTACCCATTAGCGTTAGTTTAAAATATTTTAAATAAGATAAATGATATTCGATATCTCCGAAGAATCTTTCCTGTCTCTATTCAACTGAATTTATAAAATTCGTGAATTTTTTGGAACTCGTTTACATATATTAACGTATATAGACAAAACAATAGACGATTGAAATTTAAAATCCGCATTGTAAACAAATTTAACGGAAAAATCAGCTATTTCCCGCCAAATTATCAAACTAATCTCGGCATTTATTTCCATAATAGTACCGACAAGGTGGACAGGAATACTTTTCACATCGATTTATGACACATTAATTCATTTACATTAACTATAGGTCGTCTCAAATCGTCTGGTACGTTTGGCACCGCAGCGCCGGGTTCGAAACCCGTTGTCCCACAGGTATTCAACGCGGCGTTGCCAAACTTGGGCGTGTCCTTGGCTGTATCCGTGGGCGTTAGCTCAAGGGAGCGAATTAAAAGGCGTCAATCGAAGAAATTATTGCACGGAAACACGTCCAATGGAAGAGTAGACGGATGCTGAAAAATGGGTGAAATAACCTTTGCCGTGCGTCAACGGTGACTGGTGAGGCATATATGTAAATAAACGCGTATCGGTGGTACACTGACTTCTTGGGAACGTGGTCACGAAATGTTTATGAGCTGTTTACGAGCCAGATCACGGATCGCATACCCCTAGATACGCTCTCGACAATTTGCGTTACACGTACATTTAAATACATGAATATTGTAATCCAACAATCAACCGTGTGCGACCACTTCGACAACAATGATAAAGATCGACTCATCAAACAATCACTGACATCGTCGAACTCGAGAGAGGAAAAACAATTGAAAACCATTGTTTCGATTGAATAAGGTTTAAAAAATTAGGGCCATATTACCATTGCAGAATAATAATACGTAATTGTTGATTGTATCCTAGTGAAATGCTAGTATTTCTTCCAGAGCTAACCCAACGTGAACACAAACCCAACTCAGATACCCGCTATAAAGATTTATATCAAATTACCTTTGAAAATTCAAGATGAAACATACAAAAATGTCGTTTCAGATACATTTTAAAATAAAGGAGAGTATTAAGGATGAAAGAGAATTGACTATAGACGACCATTTCATACAACTGCATTGCCAGTTTAAAAATAAGTGAAGAATATCATAATGACAGGTACTCGAACCCAGGACTCCCACTATCATTAGTGAAAGAACTTGTGGTTCCCAGTATCACCTTAACACCTAAAAGTGGGTCTAACGAAAATCCTTTAACCCCAAGGAACTATAATAAGACAGAATTAATATCACGAGAAAATTCGCCGTTTTTTGTGGAATCCGCTCTTAAAGCCACAAAAAACTCCCTTTATACAACTGCTATCGATCCACGTAAGATATTCGTGCTGACGTTTCAGAAGTGGATAATTAATATCACTGAGATTGCAGAGAAATATGTTTTCTCAGAACAGAAGTTTTCTTCCACGAGTACATCTTTAGCCGTTCTCATCATCTTAAAGAGAAAGAAGAAAATAAATATTTGGCGTAAATTGAAGTACAAAATAGGGCCTTGAGCTCTGAAATGCGGGAGTCTAATCTTTATAAAACGTAAAACGAATCGTATCTACGAGAATCAGGTTCGAAAGATAGGATTATTATAATAGTATAATTAATAAATAAGTACATAATAAGTAAATGATATCAAATATTGCTAATAAAACTGAGAAAATTTAATGACTTCCGCAGATTTTTATTTCAATTTGATATGTTTCTATTCACTTAGTCATTATCAAGCACTGAAGAAATGAAAGGTTAAACAAGTGAAAAATATGACTGGGATTCGAACCCAGGTACTATTACTATTCCCTCACTTCCTACATATCCGCACAGAAAGCAAGGGATATTGACGAAAATGTATTGATAATTCTATATAAAGATAAGGAAGTAGAAAACGGAGAACCTGGGTTCGAGTCCCAGTATCTATTTTTAACTTTCCATTAACCTTCGTATTTAATGAACTCATCGTGTATAATTATTTTCACCTTTCCTTAACCCAACGAGGAAATGTTCCAAGTGCATAGTAGTAGTAAACATGCATTGATATAAACTCCTGTTTATAGTAACTAATACGAGTTAATACAGTATTTCAGTTCATTTAATATGGCTCCCTTCCGCATACATAATCTTGACCGTATAAGACCCGAACGACGCTGTCGAGTAACTTTATTAGATAATCAAATCCACGCGACGTATCCATGTAAACAATGGACGGGTGACGTAGCTGAGAATGGAAGAGTCAACAATGGACAGCCGTGGAGGGGAATTAAGGCGCCCGCTTGAGTGGTCTTTGGAAGTTTTTCGACGTTTCCTCGCGAAATGAGAGATGCAAAGTGAGTCCCAGTTCTCCTTGACCCGAGCGTCTGCTCGGGCCGATTCGCGGGCGTGTTTTTCCCGTTTCGCCCGGTGGTGGCGCTGCCAGTCGCTCCTTTGCTGCCATCCCTCGGAGACAGACGCGAATTATACGTGAAGAAGATCGGATTTATGCCGTCTGACGGAAAACGGTGCTAGATTGCCTATTAACGGTTCACCCCTGGGGAAGACGATCGTGTCTCAGCTCATTGTATACCTTCCTTTGCATGAGCAAACGCACTGAATGATACCTCGATTCCTAAGATACGTTCGCGCTTAATAATTCGATAGGTATCGTGTTTATTTATGTCTCCAGGGTATTCGAAAGACGAGCTTATGAAGTCGAATTAGATTAACTTATTAATAGATTACATATAATTTAATAATTTAATATACGATTATTTCATTCCTAAATTTGAACACCTATATTACAGGATTTGTTATTGGTTGCGAAATAATAATAGTTCAACTTAAGTTTATATTTATTTTTCTTTGCCTTAATGATTAGCTAGGCATTTAAATGTGAACCATTCACAAGCATATTATCTATATTGAGATCGCGAAATAATTGTCTTTAAGTAAATCAAAAGACTAAGGAGGATTGAATAAAGAGTTCATTACAGTTGATACAACTTGTGTTGGACTACCACATAGAAAATAAATAAAAAACAGCGATAATACTAGGATTCGAATACAGTTCTTTCATCTTTTTACCCTTGAAAACAATCCTCAATTCCCGTAAGTGGGGAGCACCTGGGTTCGAGTCCCAGTCGCCTTCTATTTTCCAGTTCTGAATCACCTAGTATTACATAATTTAGCAATGATAATTATATAATTATCATTATTAATCCGTATAAATGAAGAATTAAAATGTTTAAACATCGAGTAAAATGTGAACTAATTTATATCGCTATTAAAAAAAACAATATTTACTATACTAACTAAAGCAGTATGACAAATCCGAAACAAATTTAACAAATCTCACCACACAGCACATTTAGAGGGTCTCATATTGTCTGACAAATAAATCAAATGTAAATGAATGCCATTAATTAAGAATACACTGTATATAATTCTCGCATTAATCCCTCAAAGCATGGGGAAGTGTAGACAATGGTTTCTTAATGCTTTAACATCCTCTGAAAGAATTCCCTGACAGATTGAAATTTGGACTCCTACGAAAGACGTTGACAATAGAATAAGTGGAATTCCTTAAATATAATTCGAACAATGAAACATGAGGAACCCACGTTGTAGGCACATTGTTAGAGACTAATGGTGTGAACGAAACGCATTGTTACTTTTCCTCAAAGAACGCTTATGTTGGAAAAAAAATTCATTTCGTAACCCCTAACAACCGATCGGTGTGTGAAACAAGCGTTTATCATTGTAACAGTCCGTCAAAGAATTAACCGCATTAATATCCATTGTAATAGTAGTTGAAAAACAAATTAATAAGCGAATTAAGTACTTCAAACATTACAAATTTTAATTAAAACTGACTTTAATGAATTGACGTCATTAAAACTTCATTACTCATATCATACCGTTCATTTATTACCCTTGATTGAATAATTAGATTCGTAAAGGATTTAAAGCTCGTATTTATTTCCGATTATGGATTTATTTTATTCGATTTCACAAAATATAGTCTTATTCACAATCGAATAATAATATAATAATAATTTAACAACACATTAAACAAAAGTGCAACATTCGTACAGATTTATAGATCGTAAATATACTCGACAACGGATTTATTTCATTCAGTTTAACAAAAACAGCCCAATTTACACTACATTCACAATTCCACCAAAAAAACAAAGCACAAACTAAGGCAAAATTATTCTGAACACCGTAACGATAACAGCCGCCCTAGGATGGCCTCCGAAGAAATGCATTCCAGCTCGATTTATGGCTCCCTATCAGAACGAACGTATCGGAAGAAAGTATACTCCAATGACCTCCACCTATTCACGCGAGATCTGGGGATTTGAGAGCAGCACCCTTGCCAATATCGCCCCGATCAGTCATTAGCCCTTCTTAAGCCCTTTTCCATAAATACCAACATCCATTCGGGATTATGGAAAGAAAAAACTTGGTTTTTCACCGCCGATCGCCTACGGCCCGTACGGCTGAAATTAGTGGCGAGATTGCATCTCGGGAAACTAGCGGAGGAAATGAGAAACACTAGGAAAACAGAGCGATAAAGAGAAATAAAGTCACCTATTCCAGTTTCCATTCCGGGAGTTACTTTTGAGGAGAGGAAAAAAATTCGCACGGGAGATAATGTGGGTTTGAGTGAAATATTTAGAGAGGCTATGGTGGGGCCCGAGGGGGCCCTGAGCCGTCCTTGACCCGTAGCTTTTCTAAAGACGCTTCTGAATAAATCAACTCACACTGCTGACTTAGATATTCCAGGGGGCTGAAAAACATGTCTGCGATGAATTGCACCTTACTTATTCATTCGATCGAAATATGCAATCGTTTCTTACGTAACAGTGAGTGAAAGACTTCCATTAGGACCGAGTGAGCCGTTGTGATGAGCTTTTAAATCTCCTCCAGTGGTGAATATATGTGAAATTTCATCCTTTGCTTGATTCTCGCCTCACTGACAACTACTCGGGTCAACACTTTACTTTCCTTAGTTACTGAATAGCGAAAAAATGCAGAGAAAGAACTATTCTCGACAATCAAGAAGAAATTTAATAAAAACTAGATTAAATCATGACCTGCAACTCTATAAATAGGTTAATTCATTAATCAATATAAGGAAAGGAATTTCTTAGTACCGCTATGAAAAAATACTTAATATTCCATAATTTTCTGCGTAACTTACAGCAACGTAATGGGACGTAAAATTTCATAAAATGACGATTAGAAGGAATAATAAACTATTGTCGGAAACATGTAATATCTAAAGGTAAATATAAGTGAAATATAGTGACTTGACTCTCAGATTCATATTTGATATGACATGGGACTCGAACCCAGGTCCACCACTCAATAAAATTAAAATATACCTTCATTATCCTCTGTTATATTTAACGCAATAAGAAATTAATATGCACTATAATTACGTTAATAATTCAAATCCCAACAATGAGACTTATTCATGCTACAATGATAAACTAATTAGGTTAACAATAATCGATTCCACAGACTTCAACAATCATTACGTCACGTTATAATACGACTGTCAACTCGAATGCAACAACTATGATCTTTGTCGAATAAAAATAACTGAAAATGCATCTCTTCATTAAGAACGGTGAGCTTAACTTTTATGTAAGTCTTCATTTTAAAGGAGTACACTGTGACAGAGCTGAACTCGAAACAAAAAGATGTGTTCTCTCCAACCAAGGATGTAGGAAATTTCACTTCGGCTCCGAATGCATCAACTTTATCTCTCAAGAATAACGACAGAGGTCATTCTTATAGCCGCTGATTGAAGTGGCTTTTCATGAGGAGCTTTCATTACGACTAGATGTCGTGCAGAAGTTAATTAACTCCAAAGTCGAGGATTTTCGTGGGGCAGAAAGACTTCGATTTGAGACACGCAAGCGAAGGAAGCTATGAAATGGGAATTAGAAAAGATGGAAAAGTCGGAGGAAACGGGAAATCTCGGAGGTATACCAACAACTGATTTGGGTTGACGAAGAACTGTTTCCTTACCATTTCAAATCTACATAATGTGAGGATAAAGGAGGGACGATAAATGTGTTCATGATATCGATGTAAATTTCTTAACATATAACATATTGAAGGAGAAATACAATAGATTGAGAAAATTATTATTATATAAAATGTTTCGTAAACATTTAAGCAGTCAATATTCTGCAACATCCATTTTCTCAATATATTATAAAAAATAAAGCAAGTTACAACATAAGTCTGATTACGAATGTCTCCATTGAAAATTAAAATAATAAAGACATGATTTATTTCATGATTAAAATGAAAAAACGGGTTGTTTCCTATAACCCATTTTTCAATTCATAACAATCGACTAAATTATATCCCATGAAATACATTTTATTCTTAAAAATCAAATATATTCATACATATTTCTCTCCAATTTCAATGAATTCTACTTCTAGGGTTCATATCCGTAATTCTTTAGCATATTTGAATGAGAAATTTGAGAACCAAATTGAATTGATAGATATAAATTCTTTGATGGAAATAATTAAATATTCATCACAATCCTTGAGTATAAATAACCACTTTAAAATACAGAATAAAATCAGAGACAGTTCCACGTAAAATACAGGTATTTCAATGATCATATTTACTATTTCACTAACAAAAATATTCAGAAACATCAATTTCTTTTGTGAAATATACATTTATTTACAATCCAGCTAAGGAATTTGAAATTTAAGAATAAAACTCAACCCTAAAAAACTACGAGATAGTTATTCAATTCATACTTCTACACCCTTATCGACTCATTGCTCAACGCCTTGAGTTAATCCCACGTTAATCCATTACCTCAAGAAAGATACGATACGGGGTAGAGAGATAGACGTTCACCAAAGTCCAAACTAATATGAAAAGGTAATTTCGAATTGTGCGCACTCTACACAAAGGTACGCCGACATCAATGCAGTGACCCAGATTCGAACTCGAGACTTCAGCACGTAAGCCTTTCCCCACACGATTTCCTCCTTTCCCACCGCCGTCTTTGTCTTGTTTCCCATTGAATCCATCCCAACAGATCTGCTTTATTTCACTTTTTCCATTCGGATAAGCAACCGTTCGACACACATATTCTCATCCATTGGGAAAAATAGGAAAAGAGAAAAAACCTCTATCTATTGGAAGAAAGGAAATATGTGCCGATTGCACTAAACGGAAAATGTTATTTGCTGCATCAAACAGTTGAATGAACGAGATGTTGAATAAAAGATTTGAGAGGAATACGATTGTATAAGGTAAACTAATTTCGTGACCGGAGCGTAGCATTTAAAATAAACATTAACAGTCAAAGTATACGTAAGGAATTTTGGCTACCTTTTTATAGATATCGAAAACTGTACTTATACAAACGAATATATGAATGTAAAATATAAATTTATATTGTGAAGTAGTGGAAACATGATAAAGAATCAATTAATGAAAAGGATTTGAAAGAAGGGGAGTCTATATACTAATAAACCAGGTGAACATCTTAAATATTCAGCTCCTATAGCTTTCAGATGATTTTAAAAGGGGACTTTACCGAAGGTACAAATATATAAACATTTATTAGAGAAGTTTCCTAAGGAATACGTATATCGGAAAGAATGTAATAATAGGAACAACAATTGTATTGAAAACTGGTATGTCTCGTACGTCAGGATGTGTGTCAGCAGCTGTTAGCTAGCAACGTGATTAGAGAGCTTGATAAATTGGTATGGGAACGTAAGATTAAAACCTTTCTACAGCAAGTTTGAGAAGTTTCGGTGCGGAGGAATGAAATGGAAATGGATATATTTCTCACAATTTTAATAAAGATTAATTCTTTCAGTTCATCCTATTTTAACTGTAGGAAGGTTTGAATTGTTCTGGAACTAAAATTCGCTTAAAATAGTACTATCTTTCCTTAAGTCTGGTTAGGTATCGGTAGCTTGCGTTGAGGGAGCGAAGTAAATAGATCGAACACAAAGGAAAAATATCGAAAATATTTTCCGCACTTTTAGGGTAGAAATTAAAGGGACCTGGGGTCGAGTCCCAGTCCTGTCTCTTTTTTCCACTTCTGTTAAAATTTGCAATAAATTATAGCTCATCGTGTCAAGTTATTTCAACATCCCTTAACCCTATACATTGATACTTAGATCCCTATACAATCCATGTGAGATTGCTTTCATACGTAAAACATACGGAAGATTTCTTCCTTGAATTCTAATCATAGAGTTAACGTCAATAATACGTACTGTGTACCAAAACCCAAGATTTACTTCAGCCTATGAAACCCTTTCTCTTATTCACGGGAATATCCCACGGAATCCCATCCGTAGATCATCAGAGCCGCAAATCCGAGAAGAGAAAGTGTGATGACAAAGAAGTGAAGAAGACAAAAGGGAACAGATCGTTAATTAAGGAGGGATTCCTCGCGATGCATTCTGGGAAACGGCAGTCGATCCTCCTCTGGAACCAAAGGTTTCCGGACCCGAATCTACCTGAATTCACTGCGAGTGAATCGTATTTACGAAACGGACAAAATTACTCGCTTCCGCCGACGAATGAATTCCACTGCGGACTCGGTGAGTTGGGTTTCCGGAAGAGGATTACTTCCCGACCCCCCGCATTTTTGCGTTTACTCGGAAATTTGCGGACGAAATCGTTACTCCTTCGCGAAATGTGAATGGCAGAAATTTCGCGTGTATGAATCTGGGACGTCGTCGCCGCTTAACTTGGGGAGACTTCGGTCGAGTAATATTCGAGCCTCGTATTCGATACTTCGTTCGCAAAAGGGCTGCGAACTCAACCAAAACTCCGGGGTGAATATAAACGTTTGACGATGTTTAACCCATATACGAGAATATCGATTTTTACAAAAAAGGAAGCAGTTCCATATTAAAGATACATCGTTTTCATCGTCTTGAGGGTTAGTTGAAATACACGGAGGATTAATTCGAACATAGGAGGAAATGAAAAGATAGGGAATATTTAAAATATGGATCGAATAAAACGAGCCAGGAAATGGATGCGTTTGGGAAAAGAGAGACGTAAATTCGAAACTTTTTTACAACCTGATCTTTCAGTTTCGCAGAAGTTGCTCCATTAAAATCGTAACAAATCATTGAACTAAAAGAGTTTTCTGATTCATGAAGACGATTTCAAACTGTACTTACATTTCTAGAAAGAAGATAAGCATGGGCATAAGAAGTACCAACCTGTAATAAAAGAAAAGAAATATTAGAAAACAGTAAATAAATATCGGCAAAATATACAGAATTTATATAATTTATTCTCAATTTATATCCTTTTCACCTATTCTTAATTGTATTAAATATATTTAACTCGCTTTCTCCAAAACCTCCCCAATGAATTTAAAACCCCATCTACTTCCAATACACAATTTCCAATCAACCTAAAATTATTTTCGTCAAATGAATATGACACTATTTCTTTTAGAGTAAATAAAAAGTAATCAACAACTCGTCGAGGTACAAATAGCACCACATTCAAGTGAATCACCAAATTCGTTCAGACACAAAACAATTAATTTAAAGCCTCAGCATCAATCATAAGCACAAAACAATTTCAACCCATCGAAACCCAAACCTAGGGAAACACGAATTACCTATAACAGTACCACAACATAGTGCAATAGGATTAAGACTTGAAGACGATGCTTCAACAGGTGCTTAAATTAACCCAACTCAACCTTATTTATAAACGAGCGTGATTTATTATTAAGTCGCGGCGAACTAAATTCATTTCTCTGCATATTCAAGAGGGGAGGTGAGAATTCGGTGAATATTCACGACGTAACCAGAGGTCTCTGAAGAAGTGATTCGAGGAGATGCTGTGTCTCCGTGGCAACGGTCCAACAACTGCGGCGAATTTCTTAGATAAGTGATGGAGGAAAAACGAAGGACGAAGATGGGAAAAATAAAGACACTCCTTCACTTAGTGAAGACTTCTATTCAGAAGGTCATTCTGCCTCATTTACGTTTGATTTCTCGAAGAATTCTCGTTCGATGCGAGAAAATGGGAGCCGACCTTACTTCTCGTCTCGTTTAACGATTTGCAATTCATGTTTGCTAAATGAACGTGAAGTGGTTGACGATGTAAACAGCCTTCCGGGTAATGGGTTCATAAGAAGAATAAAAATCAATCATCGACACGTTTGAATTAAAACAATCGTTTCACTCTAATATTTTATTTGTTTACAAATTTACACGACTCTAATTTGAAATTTCGATAATTTTTTTTCTTTCGCAGCATTTAAAACAATCGTAAAAAAAATTGAGATTGAAACTTATTCCAATTCATCATTAATATAATTAATCATGACTTTTGAATTCTACGTAAGACTCAGCTAACTTACGTAACAAGCCAGCATATTTAAGATACCTCACTACAGCCAACCTAACATCGAATTAATTAAACACAGAAAACATTACATAAAATCGATAAAAACAAATTAAATTACGTAAAAATCGAATATCGTCATCAGAAATCAGAAAAACCTAAAACAAAAGCGATTTAATCGATGCAAGATCGAATTCCTCGACAACAGCAACCAAATAAATCATTCAGAAGCATAAATAATCATGAGATGAGATGCGGCAAATCTCGAACCGTACGTTAACAATTTATGTTGGGAGAAAAGTAACATAACTCAGTGCAAACGCGGATTGCAATAGGAGGGAATACAGTCAGCAATTTGGCCTGCCATCCATTAGGGCCGAAGCGCAGGCTAAACGGTCCAAGATGCTTGACAGCTGCAGAGGAGGCTGTGGAGATGAAGCAAGGGGGACGGGGGGTTGGAACCATTCACAGTAGGATGCAACTGGACCAAACTTATGGCCCAAGTTTGCTTCCGAATGTAGTAGACGTGCACGAAAAGAAATCGCTTTCACGAAATATAATGCAGTGGTTTATCGAATTATTATAGCAGATTTCCATTTAATTAAGAAATCCATAGGTTGAAAAACTCAATTATATCTGGTACTTGTTAAACTTTCAAATTTTCATTAAATAATTCTTATGAATACACCTATTGGGAATAGATTTAAATAAAACACTTTCAGTAGCTGTTATCTTTCAGTTTTCCACGTCAGCTACTCACCGTTGCGTTCAATTGGATGAACTGTGATGAAATTGATGGATGATCCGTCGGTCCGTTTCAATTCATTTTATCGAAAGAATTTCCGAAGAGTAAGGGCATTTTTCAAATTTATTTTCCTAGGTTTATCTCCCATAAAAATGAATTACCAATTTTTATTAGCAATTTTACTGGAGAACTTTAAGAATTACATTACCATTACAAGTGGCCCATGGAAACTCAAAGTCCAAGAAGATATCTGCTAATAATTCAGCTAGCTACGTAATAATTCTACCAAGAACAACAACCGGTTTTAATTAAGCACCAATCTCGAAAATTACATCAATTCGGTAATTTCACAACACAAAAACCATCGCTCAATTCCTTAATTTCCTTCAACTGACATTTTCGTTAAACACCTCCCACTTAGCGACAGAAACTCGATAACATCTTGACTGATTGTTACGAATCCGTCGCCTGCGAGAGCCCTTACGTAAATTGTTGAAAACGCCAACAATGCGAGATAATGTCGCGACGTTTAATTGACTCGTGTAATTATGACGGACGCGATTAATTGAAACTGATTGCGATGATGGATATTCGTACCTTGACGGAAAACTGAAACTTTTCCACCTTTTTGAACATTCCTCGAATCACGTACGGACGTGAGGACGCGTTAGGGGTAAGAAGACCTTGATGAGAGTGGTCCGAAAAGACGTAATCAGATGCAGCGGATGCTCGAGTGACCCAGATGGCGTTGTGAGGGGGGGAGGTCACTAGGGGTCAGGAGAGGACGCGGGCACGGGGTCACAAAGGAACCGCCGTGGGGCACGCACATGTCACGGTTACCTGTGTGCCGTGATTAAGTGTGGGCGGATTCGCCGCTGACGCTACCCTAATAACTGCTAAATTCCGGAGGTTTATCGCTCTAACGATCCGTGGGTTCGCGCGTTTAAATCTTACGGACGACAGCTGGCGATATGCGTTCATAATGCACTGAAATACGTGCCGGCGAATTTCGCACGCGGCCGAGGAATGAAATTCCTGCGGTGTTTGGACGAATCTACATTGGAATTCCGCAGGAATAATCGGCTATGGTGGCCGCTACGACCGACGAGTAATATCTTTCGACGATCTTATAAAAGGTTCATTTCGGATGAACGCCGGAGGTTATTCTTGTTATCCCGGTAATTCATGAGCTTTTAGCCGGTTATTTGCTGTGAGGGTATGCAAAATAAGTGTACCGAACATCTCGTGAGAGTTCTGCAAATGGAACCGTACTCTAGGGTAGGCGAGTTCTGAATAGAATCTGCATGTTTTAACTGTTAAAATTTTCGGATTTTGTTTATTTAGACTACCCTGATTTAATCTACGTTATCTCTGATCATTTGACTTTTAAATTATAAAACTAACGATAATAGTAATACCTTAATTTCAGGGCAAGATCGAGACAAGTAAAACCCTTCTTATATATAACCTTTAACGTTAAAAACCAGAAAAATAATATTTTACGGAGCTCAAACAAAAGGAAAGCGTTAGAAGAATATTTTACGAGTTAGAAAATAACATTACTTAGTCAGCGGTCAGGAAGGATGTGAGCCTGCACGAAGACGCCCACAAGAATGAGGGCGTGAAATACCTACTGACAAGAGAGACTAAAATTTAAAAGGCGGAGTAGAAAAATTCTAAAAGAAAAGGTAACAGTAATACAACTGAAAGAGAACTATAAACTAGAGGTTATTTTAAAGCAAAGCCTGGGTTGTAAAGAATGAAGATAGCGTAATACCCGTTCTCTTATGTGAGTATTATAGAATAGAGCAAGTAACCAGGAACACTCCTAAATCCCTAACCAGAAAATTTGAATCACTTTAAAAAAAATTCTTTAAATATGCTATAACATTAACTTTATTGTTGTAGTCTTCTGAGGTAGCTTATCTTTTTGAATTGCTGGATATAAGGCAATGAAGCTGACACCAGGAGTATCATCTATCTTTGACACTTTTATAATAATAATAACCATAATAATAAAGACGAAGGAATGAAGATTAATAAAAAAATCTAAAACGTCCATAACGTAAAAAGCCATGCCACGTATCCTAGCTATTCACGTTGTACGTACCCTATCAAAAATCTACGACGTTTAACTACAAATAAGAAAACGATTACCTATAAAATTACAGAAGCAGCATCCATTCTGGACCAAAAACGAAGAGCTTGAGAAGCGTTCGTTTAAAAGTGCCATTTATGATGTACGCTTTGCGTTGAAGAAGGATCAAAATCTGTGATGACTTCTCTCCAAAGAAGAACGCCATGATTCTTGGAAGCGAAAAATCTCACTCTTTGCGGAAATTTGAGTTTGCTCGTTTTGTTGGGGTCTTTACCATTCTACGGAGGAAGAAATTTGGTCGTAAAATATATAAGGGGGAGTTTATTATCAACGCCTCGTGTGTCTGGATGGATTACTAAGCGTCTTCTCAAAAACAAGAGATAGCGACGTAAACAAAAGGAAAAAACCATATGCTTTGGGGAAAAAAATGGAGCTCTGGAGAAAATAGTCTGCAGATAAGGAAGTGGTTAAATGAGAGAATGAAGAATTCTCTCTCGAAAAGATGGATAGAGTAGATTTTTAACAAGTTGATAGGTCATCTACCTATCTCAAAATTTATACAGCACCAAATTTCAGTCTAAACACCGCTATAAGAAACCGTACAAGTAAAATGTCACCTAAGTTGCTTTACTGTTGTTAAGAGGTTATTTTCAGCGTATAAACAAGGTGATAGTTTTGAGGTTGAATCTATATCATGCTTTTTTTTAAAGTGCTTGTAAAAAATTTAGTTTGTATCTCGAAATATATCGTTATATTTATGCATACATATCGTTTATTATTTTGTACTCTGTATCAAAACATCGCCACCCGACAAAATATTTATAACAATGACGATATTTTATAATTGTTCTAATAAACCTATTGATAGGTACTTTAGAGTTAAAAATGAACCTGATTGGAAAAACTAAATAGAAAGACTTCAAATACGATACAAAAAACAAAGAAAGTATACGATATAAGTACATAAAAGTATTAAACTCTTGTTAATGATCCTGAAATAGAGATATATAGACACGTAATACATGGAAACGAAGAAATAGATAAAAATAGCGAATATAATGAAGTTTAGATAAAAATTATAAAACAAATAAGTG
The DNA here is from genome assembly GCA_020796165.1 of Pantala flavescens. Lineage (NCBI taxonomy): Eukaryota > Metazoa > Arthropoda > Insecta > Odonata > Libellulidae > Pantala > Pantala flavescens. The sequence goes on along the minus strand of CM036886.1, from coordinate 11,512,798 downwards.
CAGAAATGAACAACGAGTTATATAGAGACGTAACACAAAGATACGTATAAGCTCGAAAAAAAGATGGTTTACCTAGAAAAATCACCATCTCTTACAAACAACAAGCGAGAGCAACAGAAAAAAGCTACATTGTCTTCGGCGAGGTAAATGAAAGGGTGTGGCATGCAGAGAGAAAAGGCCATCGCGAGGGGAAATTCGGGCAAATGAATCCACCGGTAAGTAGCAAAATCATAATCATGAATAATGCGAAACTCGAAAAAAAAGACGGGAATCAGTGGGCGTAACGAAGAGCGAACGTAGAGAATGAAAAGTTGAGCTGGAACGAAGATCCATCTCAGAAAAGAAATGCATTCAAAAGAGCCCTCTTTCGGAGACTTGCCCTTTAAAACATTCATGCATCGGCTTCCTCGCTTCTCACTAATTCCGAGCCAAATAAATTGGAGGAGAAAATTTCTCGAAAACTAAACGCGAAACACTCCCAAGATCCGCTGCGAGATTAAAAAGTTTTGCTCGGCCTTTTTGGGTGCTTATGGACTGCCTTTTTGGATGCCCGAATTATTTCCGACCGAAGCGACGAGAAATGGAAAGTTCGTCGATCGAAAATGAATTCGAAAACCGACGTTCTTATCGTACTCTATTAACTGCAGCGAACGAATTCCAGAGAACGGCTCGTTTCGTTCGAAAATAAAAGCGGTACGTCCCATTTTGTACAGGGCGTTGATACACGTGCGTAACACTGGTGCTTTAATTCATTAGCTTACTGACGGTGACTATCACTCGTAGCTCACAGCACTTTATTTTAATTGAAATTGTTCATCAACGTTGTTAATTGATAATTATTCCATTAACATTCCCCTTAAGAAAACTCCTGACTTTATGACTCTAATAATGATCGTATCTCATCCTAAGGTGTGGCATCCAACTGTCATGACAATCATTGATTTCATCATATAATAACACTCTCCCAAGAGAGTTCTCACTGCAGTAATTAAAAGCTGAAAATTAAAACTGAGCTCATACATACTCAAAAAGTTAACGCGAAAGTCAGTTAGTATAATAAAATAACTATCTCTTCTTTATTATATGTCAGACGTACTTAAAACGCTTATTCCTACAAAGTATTCCTTAACGAGATGACTAAACGTTCAGGTATGATAGTTCACTTTGGTAGAGTAACCATCCGCTAACTGGGGGATACGGGTTCGATTCCCGGTACTTTTAGATATTTATCACGACCTTTATCTTAATGATTTATTTTCAGTTACGAGACTTAACACACGAAGATATCTTGATCCATTTCCTTGGCAATTACGGTCGATTTAAATCACAAAAACTCATCCTTTCTTTACATAACAAGAAATTTTCCCAAACTTAATTCACCTCGTAAGTCTTCATAGACAAATGAAAGTAAAGGGAAGGCGGACAAGATTCTCTTTTGTTTAACGTTTCTTAATGAAGTTCGTCCTAGAAGTTAATTAACAAATTAAGATAGGAACGAACGCACGGTGATGTAATTAAATGAACAGAAGACCTTCTCTAGGAGATGGAACGATGTTATTGCTTGATGATATTAGTTCGAATGAAGTTAAAGTGATTTACCCCAAGGTAGCGCTATTGGACCATTAAAATTCTTAATATACATTAACGACTTAATCAACTAGATTAATAGCGCCTGAAGGACATTTGAGAATTTAATTAGGAGAGATATCAAATGTGGAGAATTTTCACAAATATCGAATGAGGAAGACCGGATTTCTCAGTGGAGAGAGATTTCTTCATTTCGCCTAAAAGCCATAAGGGGATATTTGAGCTAAATAAACGAAGAACACTCGAGTAAACGCTCGGTAATTAAGTTCAAGAGGAAAGGATTAGACTTATAAGAAGCAGAATGTCCCGAGGTTTCTCTCCCTATTAATGTGAAAGGAAGTGATTTCGAGATGTGATGGGCAAAAAACACTAACGCGCTAAGGTGTGCACCTCGGGTACTAATGGATTAGGTAAGACTCGAGGTCAATAACTTTGAGAAGGAAAATGGAAGAAAATAACTGGATGGGATTTCTAGCAATCCAATGCAATACCGGATCTATAAGAGTAGAGTCCTAGTTTAATAATTAAGACTACAGTCTGGAAATAATAAGAGGCTTAACAGTCTTCTATTTGGAATTAAATGAATATGTATCATGACAAATAAAGCAATTGTGGGATTAAAAGCTTCTACTATGTTTTGCGAAGTCCTTAAGTCGTATCCTTCATTAATACGTAATTACACAATTTTCGAACAGAGTAATTATGTTATTTATTTTATTCGTAATTTAGAGTGAAGTACCATCAAGTGAAGCCAGTACGTTGGGCAGAAAATCGATTTATTATTTCTCATTTTCGATTGATTAAGAGCTAACTTAAATGAAGGCAATTTCTCCAAAAACATTTCGTACTAGAAATCAACAAAGTAAAAAATACGTAAATAATAGCAACAATCCTTTGAACTAAAATATTATTCAGCGTGGTTTTATAATGGATTCAGAACCTCCGTTGGTTTAATAATAAAATAAAATAATAACAATAAAATCAGCTATATATTGTAGCTTTACAACGTATGTTCAACTTCGTTTTCACGAATTCACCGCACTAAGTCAACAACCCTGTCCTTAATGTGTCCTGCCTTAATCTCCCTGCGATTTCCTTAAGGGAGGTTTACCCTTTACGTCTGACTTGTGAGGGGCTCGCTCCATAAGGACCTTTTGTGGTGATCCATACCACAGTGTGGAACACCGCCTTGCTTGCCCTACACACAAGGCATTACCTTGACGGAGTGGTATTGACGCATCACAGCGGTATAGCGGTTTGCATACCCTACAGGAAACGCTGGACCAGGGTTCGAGTCCCAGACATGTTGCAATTTTTAACTTCCATACTTGGTAAAATCAACCGTATAAATAAGAGAATGGAGACGTTGAAGATGGGTTATCGATACAAAAAATCCTTTCGTATATTTGAGACAGAATAGTTTTTAATCGAAATACTTGAATGGGAACGATGGAACAATTCCGTGACGATTACATGTTCTAGGAGAAAAGTTTTCCCGTGAGCCGCATCAGATGTTCCCGAACTACGCAACTAATCAAATAAAAGAGAAAAATTTCGAGTGACGTAGGAAACAACGGAACCGAAATTGCCTCTTCCAAAGTTTAATCTTCGTCGGATGTCCAAATCCTACCCATTCGGCTGAAAAATCCCTAAAAAAAAGTCCGAGAACGGACCGTCAAAAATTCCAGCCGGAAGGACGTCCCCGACAAAACTTTTTCGAATCAAAAGGAAAACTTACGAAAATGTCATTAGAGAAGATGTCCATTTCGAAGCAAATCCAAATTAATGGTCCTTTATACTTTACGTAGGGTATACGCACGTGCGCTGAAGTGGGAGTAATCATGCACAATTCGTCCCTTTAATTTCCAATATTCCCTTTTTTACGACATTGCGTGCATCTTCCGCTTCTGACACTCAAATCAAATTTTCATGTTTCTGTATTATTCCTCATGCAAAGAACGACACTTCTATTCAACATCTCATTCATCACTTCCAACCACCACTTTTTCGAAAATCCGCTCTCTTTTTTTTTAGAACCTCGAAATTTCCTCGTATACCATCTTATTCATTCTACTTCTGTCCATCACTTTTCCCAATACTAGGAAAGGAAACTTATCCTCTTTTGTTTTTCCACATCATTATGGATATATCAAGAAAAAAACCTACGATAATTTATATTCATTTCTTCTTTGTTTCGTTATATTGGATGATTGAATTTATCTGGTTTTATGACGAGAAGAAAATCGATGTTAAAATTTATTATTTAAAGATACGTCGTAGATATACGATTTTCGCGTAATTAAGTCTAATCGTTGTCATAGCAAACGCTACGTAACAAATAAAGAGTAAATCACAATGCTCTTGGTTTCAACGCGATCGAATTCGCTTCTGTTACTATAGAAACCTTAAAAAGAAGCGAAAATTATCAAAAAAACTGGGACTCGAACCCAGGTCCCTCACCCAAAAGCAGTTATCATTATACGAACAATCCTACAAAGTTAAAATCCACCTTTCTCCTATCCTTTATAACTATATTTGAGTTGAATCTAATTATGAAATCTCTAAACGAACCCTTAATTAATTACTCCTAGACGTATCTCAAACTAAACAGCGCAGTACTGTATACTTATGTGTATGAGTAGCCACAGCAAACATTTTATTTACCATTTCCTCTCCCACTTCTTTTTCTGCTGGTAATCATGCAATGCGACACTTCTGAAGGATGCACTGCAGTACCTCGGAATATTCAAATCAACGCAGACCACCCGCTTAAGTAACCCTTCCGCTTGTCCAAACATTAATTAACTATTCTCTATGAAAATACCTTTTCCAGGCCAACATATTCCCCTTACAACCCACTTTGATTCGCGGTGCTCCGGACGCAAACACTGACTAACATGTGAGACTGCCTTCCTCAGCTCGAAAATACCAGGCGTTAATTCGCTTAAGACCCATTGTTCCATCAATGAATTCTCACTAATCTATTACTCCATTATTATTCATAAATATCCACCACTTTTCTGCATTAATGCTTAAGTAATTGACACCTAATACACTCTTCCAGTTCGCTATTTGTTCTGGCAAAGCTCATTTCCTATCACCACCATAGCAACACGATGGCAACAATAACTCGTTAGTTGTTAAACCAAATCTTATGCAAAGTCTCTGAAGTTAACGGAAGTAAAGAGGTCAACAGTCCCAGGACCCGAACCCGGGTCCCACATTTTCAGATATAACTTTCTTAGGGTTATTATATCGATCACGGCGAATATTTACGTTAAGACACCCTTCAATAATGTAAAGATTTCAAATCAAATTTAATTAATACCGTTTGCCCCGAGAATGATATTACAATATCTTGGCAAATATGAGAAAATATTGTACACATGTTTATACAAGTAATAATAAATTATTCACCGCAAACTTTTGTATTTACACTTGTTAGTAGCTCCTTCAGATCTTACCTTACTGATTTATCATTAATCCCGTATATGATTGTATTTTAACATCGTTCAAATGCAATTTCCCCGTAACAATTCCACCGAATAAGGCCAGCCCTTCAGTAGACCGTTCAGTAGTGATTCAACCACACATGGAATCAATGGAATCAGTTGCAACACTTTTCAATTTATCATGCGATAAGGAATACGAGTTACGTCGATGTTTATTATAGACATAGAAATAGGAGTGATGGATTGTCATTGGAACTGGATCGAGCATTGAGAGAAGCGTTCAAATATTTATTCTGCGGAAGAATCTTCGTCGAAGAGGAAGTGAATAAATGCGACGAGGGGGATGTTCTTCTGAGAGCGGAGAATACAGTGACGAAGATAAAAAAAAAGTTGAGTGGACGGTTGAGGATTTCCAGGCCGCTATTGGATGCAGAACATCATCGTACGCAGGAACGCAAAATTGGGACGAGGGAACCCGGGCGATGTAAAATCAGAAGCGGTTTTGATATTCGTTACGTATAAGAAGAACCGCATGTTACCAAAAAGATCGCGTAATTCGGTTATTATTAAACTGTATATTTACGTTCGAAATACATTCCGATAGGATTTTCGGTGAATAGTGAAATTTCAGGACTACCTTTACATCTCGTATCAGCAACGATTCAAAACCTTTACTTTACGGCAATGCTATTTATATTAGTAGATATAAATTCTAACTCAAAAAAGATAATTGTTTAACCTAATAAAAACAAATTTTAATTCACATAACGACAAATAATCAAAACGCCGACAAACATTCAAACCTTACACGTTAAACATCAAGTATTAAATGATTTTAATCAAAGGAAAGGTACATAGATTTTTTTAGCTCCAGGTTCAGGGAGATGTACGGATGTTTTTTTAATATTTTCTGTCTCTCTGTGCCGCGCACATAAATTACGGACATTTTTCAAACAAGAACCCGTTGGGCATGCATGCACTTTTTACGCATATGCATTACTTTTAAAATTCATTAAGCTTCTACCGTGTGCATGTCGAGTTTAGATTTTTTCGCTGAATTATTTTTTTAGCTTAAAGGTCACCATACGCAAGGGTATACGACTCGTCTGCTTTAAAAAGTAAAGGTATCCCTGGAGATTTGATTATGACGTTGAAAGTCGTTTCGAGACGAAAATATGAAATAATTCGGATTCGTTTGTAGCAAAGACCTTAGTCTCCCTTAGATACTAAATATTTACTTCTAAACAAAATACTGTAGTTATAAAAACCCTTTGATTTATTCAGCGTGGTATATTACGTACCTTTAACCCATACCATCGAATCATAAGGAAATACTACGAAGGATAAGGGATAATTGAAAAGATTAAGGGGACCTGGGTTCGAGTCCCAGTCATTTCGCTATTTTCCACTTCTTTTTAACTTCGTGATAAAGTCGCACGGTATCTCGTATAAAGTATAAATATATATCCACCCCATATTCTCATACATTTAAATAATCATCGATTAAATCAATCTCAACTCCAAATGACTTCAACTACGAGTAATTTAAGTTTTCGATGACAAGGAATAAGGATGACAAAGTCGAAAAATGAGAGTTTTCTAAAAGTGCGGTTTTGAAATGCGCCCAAATAGCTTTGGCCCGCTAACCTCCGAAGGAAAGTTCAATTTTGGCCCACCCCTCGGATGAGAAGTTTGGGATTCGCCACTTTTGAGCTCCCAAACTTAAGTAAAGCTGCAAGTATCAGAAGTAAGTTATAACCAGCACTTAGAGCCCGAGGATTGAAATGGTGCCTTCCGAAACTTAAGGATCGTAATAAATAGCGGTTTAAGAGTTGAAAGAGTAACCGGAGAGGTACGTGAACTTTAACTTTTATTAATGGGAGGCTTACTCAAACAATTACTTTTGCTCCCCAATGGATACATAAAAATATAAACCACAAATTTATCGTAAGGTATTTTGATTTTTATGATAAATAATGTTAAAATTTTCTATTCCGATTTAAAATTAACTTTCGAAGGAGAGAAGATGGCAACTCCCGGTAACCTTTTGAAAGTGACCTTAGGATGTTCCCCAAGGTAACGTTATAGGACCTCTTCCATCAATAAATTTAAATGACCTAAGTGTCCACTATAAATACGAACAAACCATTCACTGCGGATAAAAATGAATAACGTTAAAAACTTGAAAGCCAATCAATCAAAGTTTGACCGTGTCGATATAGCCCTTAAAATTGTCGCATGTCCAATGATTAAAAACTCCATACACTCCCACATACGAAGGCAAAACGTGAAAGTAAAACTGATGACGCAAATTTGTAACATAACGAACGATTTTGATAAATAGCAAAAACATATTTGATACATTAATGTCCTCGGGAAACAGGGGAAAGGTATTACAATCGATAAGTTTAACATATTTACCGCGAGGGCCTATGCTGACGCGGTCTCGCCATCATATATGGGGCTAAATATTTGCCTAGTACGTAAGAAAAAAATAGAAAAAGAAAACGAAGATAATTTTAAAAAACTACCTAAAGGTAAATTGTTAAAAGGTATCATTATTTACTTCCTATAAAATCAGTTTAAGCTTACTATATTACGACGTAGTTTTACGAAATAGAAAAGTAACCTTCTGAACACAGCCTATTTTCTTCGTGGCTCATCCCAACCGAAACGCTATATCTCTTCGTTCTGAACCACTATAACCCGGCGACTCCACTAATGGATGAAGATTCACGCCGATCGCCTGCTTTCTCACACGTCAGATTTCACAGGCGGTGGGAGATAATTATGGAAATGTCCATCGAAGTAAATAAGTGTTGCGTGGGAGCGGACAACGCCCATTTCAGGGCACAATCGATTCGGAGCAATCGATATACCGCCCCACTCGATTCGCAATCCGACACCGTGACCCCGTGTCCACACGGCCGTGACCTCTTACTCGAAAGAACCTAAAGCGGAAAAATTCCTCGTCGCATACTTGAGTCATCAACCTCGACATAGGGCGCCCTGAGGTTTTCCCTATACTTCCGCTTCACTTGAACCCTTCTTAGAAAACCATTTCTCGATTGTCTGGGTCCAACTTTGGACCTCCGTACAGAAGCTCTACTTATAGAGGTACGTATTTATAGCACGATTACCATTATCTTTCCATGATATTTTTAGCGAATAAACATATGCTATAACGACCAAACGTAAAAATATGAATATTCCAAACATAACTCGATTCAAAGTTTAAAATAGAATTAAAGAGTAAAAGTAGCATTCATAATTCGGTATATGAAATTCTTCGTCTTATGTTTTTCATCTTCAAAAATCAATTTAAACAAAAATCTAACCTTTACGTAAAAATTCGTACAGATAAAAGGTTTAAAATGTATTAGAATTGATAAAGATAAAGCTTTTACATATAATCATTATAATCATCATACATATGCTGTAGTTGGAGTAATCTTACTTCCCATAACTTCCCACCCTTTTACACCAACAATAATGTAATATGCTTATCAATGTAAGATGATTAACAATGTAATGTACTTTGCTACGAGCTAAACTATACCTAATTACTTTTAGCTACACATCGAGAAAAACCTTCGTTCACCGCAAAACCAAGCACAAGCCAACACATAAACAACGCCATCGGTGCATTTTTTATTGCAATCGGCATCCTACTAATGACTCATCCCAGCATCCGTTTTATTTCAAATCCCTCTTTTTTCTACTCGATGCTCACTTTTTTCTCCAACCTACTTTCTCTTGTCTTCTCCATACATGTCGAGGGCCTCCAATCTTATATCTTTCCCTTTCTTCGCTCTATTTTGCAGCGGAAAACTCCGGATTGAGGTTTTGAGTGGGGGCGGAAGGATCTTTTGTCATCTGAAAGCGCCATTTGTCCGCGATGCCATTCGGACGCTGAAGAAACCATAAATAAAAACTGCGGAGTTTTTACGTAAAGCGTACATCTACGTATTTCTACGTTTGCGCGAAAGATAAAGAAATCTTCAAAATTAAGCGTATTAATTTTCGTTTACTAATACCGAATAAATATACGAGTTAAAGTAATATAATCACTGGATTAAGGAAATGTGAAAATGACCTAAAACGAAGAGATTGCGCTACTTGATCTCAAAGGGAAAACAATGAGGAATAATATATGACTGGGACTCGAACCCAGGCCTACATGTTTCAACTGAGTTGCTAACTTTATGCTTGTGAGTCTTTCACTAAACAATGAGATACTACGACTTGATAACAAAGTAAAATATTAACAATGTGACCGCGACTCGAACCCAGGTCCCCCATTCGTTAAAAGAAGAGCTTGACAGTCTTTGTTATGACATCTAATTAAATTAACACATCTATTCCCTTCACGAAACCTCCATAAGCTAATTATACCTTCAAAACTAACTTCTGCATTGTTACAGAATACCAAAATAATGGGCAATATTGCACGTGCAGTTCTCGTCTCCCGACCTCAATAGTTGAATACACTTCCCATAGAAAGAGCTTTTCACCTGTCTTCATGCCCTATTCAAGGACTTCCCTTCTTCTCCTTTCTCACGATCCATCCGAAAGAGGGTAGAGCAACCCAAACAGGGGAATTGATCTGCTCTAGTTTCCTCATTGTCATCTTAGCTTCTTCTCTCATAACTTCCTCTGACGGAGCACTTAAGATGGCACAATGGAGCCCACGAGAAAAATAGCATCGCCATCGATGGAACTTTTACGTGTATTCTGTGTAATTATTCTTCTTTTCGATACGTAGATCGATGGAAAAGAACCTACGACATGACGTAACGTGTTTTCGCTTTAATATATTATCACGTTATAAAAGAGTTATTTGAGAGAGAGGGAAAGTTCTAATTATTTAATTAAAATAACAGATTATAATTGTTATTACTCGTAAATTTGAGATTAGAACAAATTCGAATGAATTAAAACAATTATAAACTCTATCAAATGCAATCCTTTTGGATTTTAATTACTTATAGAGAAATATGTCCATAGAGAAATATGTTTTAAACTATTTCTTACTTCTGCTAAAGTTTCTCGATGAAAATAGATAATAGATAACATAAAACAGTCGAAAGACGAATATCTGTTAGTAATGGATGTATGTATAATAAATCGGCTAATTTACATAGAAAGTATCCGATTTAAATTGATACGATAAGGAGTGAAAAAGGATCTAAGTCGTAACAATGAGATTTTATAATAAAAATCAAATTATCGTCATTACAACAATTACGATCGTATTTAGTAAAAGTTTCAATAATCAACTTCCAATGGAGAATCGATAGTTGTACTCACTTGTACTCTCGATACAAAAATGCAGACTACTTCAACACCCTTGAAACTCACCTGAAAAGAGAGAAAAAAATACATTAATATCATTGAAACTATCATTACTACTAAAAAAATAACAAACTTCATTCAGAAATCTCTTTCATACGCAATCCAATTTGCGTTTTTCGCTGCTTCTGATTGCAAAATGCACTCTGAGAACTAGAGGAAGTTATTAGGCATCGATGTACGCGAAATATCATTCCCATTTACGCTACGAAAGGTATTTCACGTATTTTTTGAAGTACCTCCTTTTTTATAGAACCCTTTACTTGTTCGAAGTAAGCATACATAACTCGGAAAATTTTCGACATGAAATGAATTATCGGGCATATAACTAGCAACTAAAGAAGCAAAGTAAAGGTTATAAAAGCAGAACCTATTCCTCTTAAAAACATTCCAATATCACGAATAGCAAAAAAACATAAAAATGCACCTCTGAAAATCCAATGAATTATAATGGGATGAAGAACGATATTGAACAAAAATTCCAAAGATGTTAGATGTTTTTCGCACGGAATTTCAGAGCACAGCACTCGGAACGAATATTGGGCTAATGCAGAACCTAATTTCCTGATTTTTAAAGTCGCAAATGCCGAGTTGAAACCTCTCCTGACCCAGAAATATCTTGGTCTAGAATTCTTTGGATAACTATAATTTAATCGCGCTATGGGTTCATTCTAGCATTAAAGCACAGAATAACGATTTAATTCACGGGTGCTGTGAGTCCAAACCGAGGATTATGAGACTAGAAAGCTTTCGATTTTCGACTACAAAACTGAAATTAATTTCGACATTGAGGTTTTCTCGGAAAACTCGATTGAGGTGAGACTTTAATGCGAAAACGATACGCGGGCGTGAAATGAGATGATGGGTTTAAAAGAGCTCTAAACCCTTCTTAACCCCGAAAAGGTTAGCTTCCGTAGGAAAGTGGATTTCTAGGGGTCAATCCGGGCATTTTTATCGATATCAGAAGTTCAGGGCTTCGGTGGTGAACAAGTGAGTATGACATTCACTTCTTGTGAGATTGAGGATCCGGGTTCGATTCCCGGTGGAGTAAAAATCAAGAAATATCTCATCAACGGTGATATCAATAGCGTAATCGCTTTGTAAAATACAATTAACAATATTCAATAAATGATTTATAATTATTATTGATAGAATTGTTGTAATTAGACATCCGTCTGGTGGCAAACAGAAATACAACAATTAACGGAACACAATAGATATTATAATAACAATTAGAAATAATCATACAATGAATATAACAAACAGAACATTTAACAAATTAAATTTAGTAGCAATTATAATAACACAGTTCGCTTTGAAAAGATTCTCTTTTAATTTCCTTAATAAAGTAGTAAGAACACAAAAATGGTATGTTTACGTGCTTCAATTAATATCAACTATACATTTTCATTCATTAGAAGAATTGGATAATTGTCTTATTTCCCAAATCATTTCAACTTCATTGATATATTTTACCATCTACAGCAAATTCCATATTCATTTAAATATTTTTAATTATTAACAGATCTTTTTTGTAGATTAAAATGAACTATCATACAAAATCTGTTAGAAATTACTCTCCAGTTACTTTAATTTCGTCAATAAATTACGTACTTTAAGCCTTTTAATTTCACGTATTTTTTTGTAATATTCTAGAACTATATTCTACATACTGAAATTTCATATCATGAACTATTAATGGACGAATAAGAGGGAATAAAAAAAACAGCTAAGAGATATAAATCGAAGTTATTCTTCATCATTCCTCTTCATGATCCTCTTCTTGTGATCTCCTGAACGTCTCTACTTGTATCGCAGCCTCTTTTTACCATCATCAAGAGTGAGACTTATGGCCGCGTGTCATAATCTGCAGCCAAGAAATCTCCAACGCTTTAATCTCAATCTTTCTTTCCATAAAAGCTATAAAAGAATTTTACTGAAGTGAAAGTCTGTCGATCCAAAAGCGTGTGAAAGCCTTCGGAACAGTCCGGTCGAAGTACATTGACGGATTCGTTCGGTCAGGGGAATTGGAGCGAAGTGTGCATAATTGATTGAGGATCGGTTTGTCCTCAAATAGTGCTACCCAATCGTACCTAACCTACCTTTATCCTCACCATTAGCTCCTCTACTGTTACCGAAGTCTAACCCTGAAATTTCTCCCATCCTCAAACCCTTTAACAATGCTGTGTTGTCGGTAGATGTACGTTTTGCTAATTGGACGCAATTATAGATACAGAATCAATAGATAATTCAATATTGATACGCAGTAAGATATGGAAAATCTTATATGATACCGAAGGAGCATTATAAAAAATTATGAAAAATTTTAAGCCGAAAAATTAATGTGATAAAAAATATATTTAAGTAACACAGTGACTACAAACTCATTAAAGATAAATTTAACGGTGCGAAAATTCATAAAAACATTACTATTTTAATTCTTCTTTTTCAACCTTAGTAAAGATGCACTTTTCTTGGGGTATTATTGGCTTATTTCTTAATTAGTAGCACATACGGTCGCATATATTCACCAACTGTTCATTTTTACCGTATAAATATACGCATTCTTAAACACGAAAATATCGCAAGAAGAATTCTTCGTATCGAAACATTTCCACCAAACACAACACTAAACCAATCAAAAATTTTAAATAATGAATAATTGGCCGTCATCGGCGCAACTTAAGAAGCGATAAAAAGCTTCAGAAGCCCATTGACAGAGGGCCTACCGTCTTAGAAGTTTCTTCCTCCCGATCACAGATGGAAGTAGTACAGGGAAGAGGCGTAGTCTCAGAAAATGAATAAGAGATACAGTTCGGAGAAAAGGTGTCCTTTCGAATGATAAAAAAGTGACATTCACTTTCTTATTGAGGCGATCGACTTTTGAGTCATTTGATCTTTGAAAGAAAAGAACTTTATTACGTATCTTGCAAAATATAAGCCCAAGCAGTAACATAGTAACAATCAGTAGATAAATAAACGTAAAGTTAATCTAGCCCTAAACGTATTTATAGTTCACAATTACTGTAGCTCTACAAACAAAACACTCTAGGAAAATAACAAGAACCATTAAAGCGTACGAAATGAGGGATTCAAAGTAAACACGATTACAAATGAAAATGAAACCGAACGATAACGTTGCAGAGCATTGTCTCCTCATTTCGAAAAGAATTAAAAAGTCTCGTAACAATGAAACGTAACAAAGACCATTGTAGGCTAACGACAATGACAGTTTTAACAGGCGAGCTGTTCAATTGAACACGTAACCATCGGAATGTCAAGTTTTAAGCACTCGCATCATGTGAGCGCACAATGCGAAAGTTTTCCTATCAGCGGTGATTTGAAGTCACTGGGAAAGCACGCCTATCCGTGATCGCTATCCAATAGCACCTCTTTCCCGATGGCAATTTAGGGAAATTGAATGTAGTCATGCATCCCTTTCCTCTCTGATGCTTCACTAAGCGTTCTCACGTCACTATCCTCTAACGTTCATTTCCTGGCGATTTCTATGCTTTCTGCGAATGAAACACGCTTTTAAGTTCCCAATTGTACTACACCATATGCTGATTGTTTCAGTAATTTCATTGTTTCTAGATTCATTAAGAATATTGGGTAGAGTTGCCGACAATGTAGACATCCAAAATTGCCAACAATGCTAATTGTTAGCTAAAATCAATGAAGGTAAAACAGAAGTAAAAAATAGCGAAAATGGGACTCTAACCCAGGTCCCTCACTTTCCTTTATCATTAAGACTACAATCCGGTAAAGATATCAAAAATGTAGTTAATTATATACTATCAGTACGTCGATATATTTACCTCATGGATTGTAGATTAAAAGTAATTAAATTTTATCTACTTAGATTATCAACTCTTTTTTTGAAATTTTCACCTCTAATTTCGCCAACAATAAAGTAGATTATCATTATCATTATGTTTTCTAATCAGGATACAGTAACACGCTCGTAATTGTGAACCTCAAGATTAAAACTCTATCACAAATGCTTCTTGTAGGAGGAAATGTCTTCATCAGTATTCATGCCATTGCACACCATTGATTGGTGCACCCTGAGGCGAAAGCCTCAAATTTCTCGCCAGCCCTGGTCCGGGGCTAGGTTTTTTCTCCAAGAAACGTTTCCAGGATAAAAATGAATCCCTTCTGAAGATTGATTCGAGTGCATTTTGAACCCTCGAAAAAGGTCGAGGGACACAGAACTCCTAAATTAAAACTCTCCGTCCCATATATTAAAGAAAGAGATGAATTTTAAGGTTCGGATATTCTTTTCCCGTCGCGGAATGAAGTCAAATGTGGTCGTCTGATAATCTCCTTTAAGATTCGCAGTTCTCCCTCAGGCACTCCGAGAGAATGTTTAATCGCTTTTTGCACGGAATTCATTTTCCTTTGATCGACACTTATCCTCTCCGGAAATCAGGCGACGATATGTTGAGGAGAGAAAGTATTTCGGTCGGGGATACTCCCGAATGAATTATTAGACCCTTAGGTTAGATAAAGTTGGAATTTAATTTTGCGTAAGAAAAATCAAAAGTTAAACAGATTACTTCCGCGAATCTATTATGCACAATTGCGTAATATATAATAGCACTATATCAGCGTTCCTAATTCATTTAAGTGAAAGAAATAAGAAATCTTAAACGGATTAAGAAAAGCAAATTACAAGCGGGAGAAATTAAATCTGAAAAAGATTGTTTGTACGTAGATCTTTACATAGAACTGATAAAAGAAAATTAGTAAACGTCTAGCAAAAGATGTTGGAAAGAAATGAAAATGTATAAAAGTAATTTGAAACGTATAGTGGAATAGAAAAAGTAAACTAAAATCATATTCATCTCCTTTGCAATTGAAACATTTCTCAAACAAAAATGCGAAACAATTATATTCTATTCGTAGTTAAATAACCCTTAATGATGCAGTATTAAATAACGGGAGTATATAAAAGTAAACAAACATAGTTACAGTAGATAAAATTTTCTAGAATATTACAAGTTTAAGCTAATGAACTCAATTTATTCAAGAACAATAAAACATTCAACGTGAGCTGAAGAAAATACTATCCTACGTAAAAAAATTAGGCGCTGTTAATCGATCGCTAAATAATAAATAGACTGCAACTGTCATTTTGGAATTAATATAAAATTAATTCTGGACAAATTGCAGCCATCAAACATCGTACTTAACCGCAGCAGAAAATCAGAAAATAAGATGAATAAATAAAACTGTCAAACAAAAATGTTGTTCCAATTGTGGTGAGGACATATGCTCGCAAATGCATCACATACTGTTATACTAACCTCATAATCCACGATACATTCAAATTCAGGAAGTACCCCAAGTGAAATGAATACTAATTCGTTTACGTGTCCGTTGTGCTAATATATGTCGAAAAAAAAGAAGTACGAATAACGAACGAATAGAGTCGCTAGAGGGAAACTTTAGCATATATTTTTATTTATATATATCGATTGTAGAATAACATCGCGATAGCTGAAAATATCCAACAATTTGGGCAAAATATATCCCACACGCTCTCGTGTGTCTCAACCTATGAATTTGGCAGATAATATCGTATTATCATTTCCTTGCGCGCATTAATATACTTCTATCACATGTTATGCTCCCTATCTGTCGCTATATAGGCTATGCATGTATATATTTAAGCTATTTTTGTACATTGAGGCATTATTTCACCGAATAAATTTCGCAAAATCTTATCTCACGCTTGTACAATCTTCCACTCTATACAAGCGCTTTCCCACCGAATTTCAGTAGATATTCTTCAAATACATCCTAATATATGTCTCTAAAACAGGTTATTTCCCGGATTATTTTATATAACAATTCTGTATGAGTTATTCTCTGGACAGACTTGGCCAGGAAAGATTCAGAAACTTATTTTTTGTATCTATATTACAAAATTAAATATGCGAAAATTGAGAACACAACTAAGATTTCTTAGTTGATAGAGAGTAACAATGGTTCGTACTTCAGAAGATGAATCTTAGATTTCAACCAGTAAGGTAGAGGAGGTTTTCAATATTAGGCTAACATCAGTGGAAAACATATAGAATAAATACCCAGAATTAACGTAAAAATACTTTACAGGATGACTTCGCTCGACTGAAACGTGTAATATATACATAATTGAGAATCGAACCCAGGTATCCATACACCACTATTGGCAACCCTACAAAAAAATTTGGGACCTGGATTCGAGTCCCAGTAAAAGCTTTATTTTTCACTTCTTTTTAACCTCCACCTATATAGAACTTCAGGTTTTAATGCAAAACATTAAAACCTGAAATACCGACCCCGATTCCGTTACCTCCAGCAACCTTCCACCTTTTACTAAACGCATTAAGACCACCATCCTTCCAGAGTGCGAATGACATAAAGTGGACAGGTAAAGGAAGCGATGAGCGAGAAGCTGTTGTGATAAGAAATCGTTTTAAATAGAATCCCCAAACCGCCGCGTCCGGACCATTGACTTTTGAAGTCCCGACGGCCGATTTCCCAGGATGAGATCCCTGACAGGGGCGGCTCTAAGTAAGAGAGGGGCGACCGCCTAGGGGCGCACCAATCAAAGGGGCGTCGTTTCTCAAGGAAAGCTATGCGGAGGGCTTCGACTAATAAAACCGACTATGAAGACGTCGGATGGGAAGTGATGAGGATATTTACATTCGACGGTAATTGGTAATGTATCGTAGACGGCCATAAATAACCCCGCTGTGAAGATGGAACTAATTAGAAATTACGCGATACGATAAATTGACTTTGATTTGAAAACACCTGTCGATAATGGAAATAAAAAAAGGCATTAGAGGATCTAAGATACACCAACAATAATAGAGCACAGTAGTAATTAAATAACACATTGTTACAACAATACGAATCTACAATCGTGAGTCTTAAGTGTATACTACGTACGTAACAATAACTGTAATTGTTGTCTTTAGTTATTAACTTGTCCGTATTGATCCTAAACCATGTATAATACACTAATTCAAGTCTCCCATTGTTATTACGACGTATAATACGCTTCTTTCACTTTCAAACTGATTTTTCTTAGCGTGCGTGGGATTCCTAGGGTTATCTCTAGATCAGAAGCGTACTTTTCGACTATCGATGCAGGGATTGAAATGTGGGAGTTTGAAAAACGAGGTCTCTTAGGGAAGAGAAGGAATCCGCAGGTAAGGAGACAAAAGAGAGAGAGAGACAAAAGGGAACCCTCACATCCTTCACCTGCTCCTCTGTGCAGGGCTGCCAACTTCATCACCATTTAGTGAGGTTGCCAAGGGGCTCGTGGGAAAAAGAGCAGAGCGTTAAAAAATACCGAACCTTTCTCGGAGGGCGTATGTTCCATTAATGCCTACTTTAACTATCATCTGGGCGGTGCATTACGATACGAAAAGTAATTCGAAAACCCATAATTATAATGTTCTGATATACGATGAATACTGTACTAAAACTGTTTGCAACCCGTAATTTCTTAAATTAGATATTTAAAAATGATGTAATTATTAGAAACATTGACTCACAATTTTAGACAGTTGTTTCTCAAACAAAAATTAAAATTATTTCCAAGCAATAATTCAATTTATTACGATAGTTATCGATATGTATCGCAATATCGAATTATATTTCTATCGATCATCACTATTATATTTATCGATATCTATCGATTATACGTATATATCGATAGTTTAAAGAAGCATAATAACCTTAATAATCAATAACAAATAGTCGTCCGCAAACAAAAAAGTTACGAAATTATTCCGTGAATCATTGTTTTAAGCTTACCACTTCATCACCCGAATGTTTATAAATCAATTTTTCACAATAGATATAAAACTCATCGGTCGATAAATAAACAAAGCTCAACATTACCGCAGATTAGTCATCATATCCTCTGTTTGCCGATAAATAGATGATTCAAACGTTCGCGTGAAATTTGAAAATGCAACAGCGATTGGTTGCAGAATAACAGCAACTAACTTCACAGAACTTATCAGGCTGTTTTCGAATCATGATCGCTTTAAATCAACGCTATATGGAACAAAGGGCTCTTATAAATACATACGATCTTCTGTATTTATACGTAATTTAAAGTTAACCTATGATTGCTTCAAAACCGTACGTAATTCGCAATATTTCTCAACGTTAACCCTATAATAACGTAATAATAGACCTCAAAGCACCAATCCCGCCCACAATAAAGCCTATATTCATTACAGTAAAGATTCATTAGCTCCAAATCCCGTCGTCTTGACGATGTTTACTTCTCTAGGGTAGTCGGATAGCTACGCCGTCGTGTGACGTCGGATTCTGCCTCTTTGGGAGGGTTGCATCGCCTCGGGCCGCACATCCCAACAGCTGGAGTATACCTTATCGAGGAGTGAACGTGTTTCCGTGCATTCGTCAGCTCCTTCGGCGAAGGCGGCGTTGCCATGTCTCGCGAGGAATTCCAGACAACGAGATCCTAAATACGAGCAGATTGAATTTGAGAGGAAGGAAAAGTTGGAGAGGATAACCTCGGAAGGTAATTATGGAGCGACGATTGGCCAATAAGATGAATGACTTAAAATCCGAGATGCCACGGAGGCATTCGAGAATTATTATTGCCAATTGGAACGGTTTCAGAGCCATCTCGGGAAAGATAATACCATTTATTAGCTCAATAAATGTTAGTTAATGTATTGTTGAATTTAGAAGCGAACGGAAAAAATTGCCGGGAGTTAATTCTGCGTATATTTAATATGAAAAATAAATAAATATATATCACGTACATTTAAATGTAATATACTTGTTATAGAACAGTTTTTGCGATGATAATTAAAAATCTTGCGAAGGAATTACGCAATAACAAAACTAATAATACGTAATGCACTAATATGATCGTAAAGTTGCTTTAATACACAGATAAAGAATTATGATAAATTAATTAATAAAATTAATAAACTTTGCATCGCTAATAATTTCCATACTCACTACATGAAGTATTGTTAAAGAATTACAAATTAGAAAACGAATAATTTAATAAATACCCATGTAATTGATACAACGAAAGAAATTCATAATACGTACTATCTTATATACATCGTATTCTTTATCGATATATACCGTATGTATGTACCTTTGCCAGCTGGTCAACGACCAAACTACGACGGAATTTTTAATAAAAATAAATATAAATAAATAAATAAATGTGATTAAAAGGTTCGAGTCTCAAAGAGCAAAGTTTCTAAGTGAGTTATCTTGCATTTACTCCCCGAAGAGTATGAATATAACTGAAGATTACATTAAGAACAGTGGATCATATGAATAAATACGATAATATATCGTGATACTCTCCATATATGGGTCATTTCCACAAAATTTACTCATACATTATCGCTCATAACTTTCCAGGAACAATGAAACAGTCACAAACCAACAATTCGACAAGAAAAAATCACATCCCGCTTCTTATGCTCTCGTATCCGTACAAATAATCGAGCTATATCGAGCCCTTAGCCGCAGGGTCTGTCATCAGGCATTAGCTAACCTAATTACCCACAATCCCTCCCTCTATCACCCAAATTATCAACATAATCGCAAGATTAGGACACCCTTATCTTTAATGAGCTCATGCTCTTATCACTCGCGAGCTGATATAATCACGCACGCCGCCATTAGTGCCCTCTGCCTGCTGAAAGAAGCACTGTTTGCTTTCGGAAGTCACAACTCCCATAATCCGATTAGACGTAATTTCATCCCGGTTTAAGTAGACGAAAGACGCGGGAGAAAAAAACGTTCCTTTTTCCCGGAAATTCTATCAGATTAGCGTTCGCCAAACTGAATTTTTCGCGTTGATCGCTAATGGGATTAAAAGGACACGGATCCTTTAAGAGGACATTTAAGAAAGGAGCCTTGCCTTTATATAATCCTCGAGTGCGTTAAACGAATCCTGGGATTTATAAGTCCCTTTCCATACGCTACAGCAGATGGGATTCTCCCAATGATAATGGGATCTTGCGCTTAATCTTTTCGCGCGGCCGTTGGGTGAAATCTCTTTGGACACTGTGTGGGTGTGTATACTAGGCCGAGAAAAAAAAAACATACGCAAATCTTAACTATTATTCCCAACTAATTTAAGATGCTACATTCAATATTCTGTACTTTATAAGATCCTAAAATAGATCATTTCGAAGTAACATACGATCATTCTTAAAAAGCTATTAACATCGTAACATATAAGAACATTGTAGAGGGCAGCATCATAGAGCGATAAGAAATGACAAGCATAGGCCGTTAATCTTTCATTTCTGAAATGAAGAACTAAAAATGTGAAGAGATCAAGAAGAAGACCGGATGATACATAGAACAGAAACATAACCAAGTAATTGCGTTTAACTTAGCCAAAAGGAGGCTGAAAATTGATAAAAATTAACGATAACTTGAGGTATTCTATGACTGTTTTCAGATTGAAAATGGCCGATTATTATAATATAATATATACATAATCGACAATATCTTAGCCATTTTATCAATTTTGACCATTATATTTAATCGAAATCGTTTTAAGTAAAATTATCCCTAAATACTTCGCACTAATGGAAAACTACACGCCAGCAAACACAACACCACCGATTTAAAAACTCACAACCCTATTCCTTACGAACATTTCGTAAACAAGCATCCACACAGCGTGGACCATTAGCGAGAATATAAAATTCCGAGAGATTAACACGACGTCTACTAATACGAAGAAAACTTAGAGAGATGCCTTTCTAACAAGACGCGCTAATGAAATCTTGAATTAGCTCGGCGAAGAACCAAAAACGAATTACAATGATGTCTTTATTTGGGACGATTCCACTCCGTTGCTAAGAGATGACTTCGAATTAAACAGCACGAGAAGGAAATCAACGGAAATGTGGCGATGAAAACAAAGTGGAAAGACTTGGTGGAGTAAGGAGGAATTGAAAGAATAACACTTCGAGAAGACAGCTGAAGGATACAATACGGGGAAAAAGTGAAAGGACTCGTAGGTACGAATTGAATAAAGAATACGCGCGTAGGATATTACGATTCGTAACGAAAGGAAGAACGCGTAATACACAGAAAGTCGTGGAAATAATAACCTTTGGATGGATAACAGTTGAGAGTGAATTCGGAAAGGAAATGACCAGATCCCACCGTCCAGGGATAACGTCCAGGAACATCTGGGTGCTGTGGCAATTCTTGACAAACCCGTCATCCAAATCCGTACCCTTTCTAATCCTACGCGACATATTGTACCTAAGCCCCGTTTAATGCGGAAAACATTTGAAGAACGAAAATCGGACCGTCCAATAAAAAGAGGGGAAGGTCCGCTAATTTCGAGGTAGGAAGTGCAATTAATTTGGAGTCCAATTTCGGGAATGACCCAGTGACCACCATCGATCGAAGACCCTTTTGTTATCGGGAGGTGGCCGAATCTTTCAAGGACGATATTAATGCTTCGACGGTCAATTTCCCAAATGGACTTTTTATTAGAGAGTTCTGCCATCGACCGAATTCTACTTCTCCGGAGCCGATTTCTACGATTAAAAATCTCGCTTCTTGAAACATACGTACTCCCGCTCATGAATCTGGGGCGAATATTTGCGAGCACTATCTTCAGATACATAACACGCACAATTACTCCGTGGCTTTCCAATACTCTTGAGTAGCTAATAATGAACGACAACTTAAAACTCGCGTACTTAGACGTTAAGAGCTTTCATTCCAGCAATTACGAATAAGATCGATTCAAAGATATTACCAGCAATGATTACTGTTATTCTTTTTCTATTACTTAAATTATCAATCATCCTCATTCTCCGAGTGGTTTGTAGTCTAAAAAACGAGCATATTTGCACAAATGTTTTGTATGTAACTTCTCCGCGAATTCTAAAATCTGCACACAATTTGCACAATTGCAATCTTATGCTAAAAAGAACAAAATAGATTCAATTGCTACTCCTTATAAACCCAATTCAATCAAACAACAAAACACCCTAAATTTACGTATATTTCCCTAAACACAAACTCCGGAGACCAAAATAAAAACACGACCTTTCAGCGTCCATAAAATTTGACGAAAACTCTTTCAGTTTCGACGAAAATACAAACCACTCTATAACACAGCTGAGATGCGATGTAAAAGTAATTCACGGGAGCGTTTTTGCCTTCGAATAACCCGAAGATAAGGTTTTGAGATATAAACTCTTAGGTTATCCTTGCTGGCGATATTTCTTCGATGGCGGAGTAATCGCTTTCTTAGGCAGAAGTGAGATTGAAAAATTGAAGAACAACGACAGCCGCTGGGGATGGAAATGAGGCGGTGGATAAGAAAATGCCATTTCCGCGAAAGTGAAGAATGAGGTAATTCACGAATGGCGAACACGTTAAGTGGAAATTGATAAAGAGAGCGGGAGACGAATAGAGCGTGCGAGAGGGGGAAATATGTTACCCGTGTCGATATATTGTATCGAATTAATCAAACTATACGGAATGGATATCGATAACGTCTCATAAATAAAGCAATTTTGTATTTCCCGCAAAAAATGAATAATGAATATTACAGAGGGTGAGGTGAAAAGTTCTCTGCCTGACGTAGACACATGCAATTCCAATAACGGAAAACGTACGATCTTTGCGTGGGTTTACGAGTCATTAGTTCGCAAGACAAGTATCCACTACTTACATCGAGTAATTTGTTTACCCATATTGTTACGAAGAACGTTTTTCACTGAAAAATTTAAAGATAGTACTTTAATGTAATTCATACGTAAATATAAGGTATACATCTATGAATATCACTTAAACTGACGCAAAATTTACAAACGTAGTTTAAAAGCGTATAAATCGCTATGATAATTCTGTTTTCAGAACCACAAATAACCACAATAATAAAGATAAAACATAAGGGCATAGAAAAATAATATTACGTGATACACAAATATTTTCCTTCTTAATTTAAAACACGTAAATACTTCCCTGAGTAGGTTTGAAGTATACGTACTTTCTTTAGCAACTGATATCGCGTGAATTATAAAATCTACCCCTCAGTAATATATAACAAACACGATTATTACATTTTGATTTGAATTTGAATTATGTTGAATATTGAATTTGATTTGAATTATGATTATATACAAAATACGATTTAAAATAATAATTAATCTTTCGTAAAAAAGTCCGCGAACAACAAATTCGTTTTAAAATTCTATTCGCATAAAAGTAATTCCTTTTAAACAGAATCCTTTATCTTCCTTAACTAAATTGTAGAGTTTTCGCGAAATCTTACGTAAAAGAGGAATAAAACCAAACGTGGAAAATTCTCAGTGCTTAGAATAGATTCCGAGAAACGAGTGTTTCACTGAAACTAGGTGCGCCATTACCTTTGAGGAATCAAATCGTTGCGTGCACACAAAACAGCCGAACCTCGGTTAATCAGCGCAATCCTTAGTGGTTGATAGAATGAATATTGGATGGTATTAAATTCTGCAGCTGAGCGATCCAGAGGCACTGCGCAACTGTAACAGGTGCGAAGGGAGTGATAGGAATTAATAAAGTCACGTCTGCACGTGCGGAATTGCGCTGACCACGAAAGAGTTGTTTTTCCGACAATGGATTTGCAAGCGCGTATCGTGAACTTTGAATCTGCTCACGCACCGAACACCTTAGGGGAGAGGATTCACACGCGTGCTTTACTTAGCGATTGCTATCGCGTGATAAATTAAATCCACACCTGTGTAATATATAATAAAATCCGAAATAAGGGGATAATTATTGTTTCGTAATATATATTCTATAATTCGAGGTTGAACAAAATGATGGTCGAAGAGGTGAATCTAGATGTATCCAGGACTCGAACCCAGGTCCTCGAGAATAGATTAGCTACCAATCAATAGCACTTTCTAAAGGTAAGGCGTAATCTTCAGATTCAGACGTATGAGAGACCTGGGTTCGACTCCAAGTCACGTCGTGATTTCTCAATTCTGTTTCATTTTGTATTCCATCCGTATCTTGCTCACAAATGATAGTAGGAAGTTAATTCATCTTCCCTTTAACCATTAAATAAGCTTCATTTTTTTAATTTCATAAAATGTATTTGTTCTATTGAATAGAAATGTTTCGATAGATTATACACGTTATGGGAAGCAAATTGAATACGTACATGAATTTCTTGCTTTAATTGAACTTAACCATCTCTCTTCATTTCTGTAAGTTATAACGATTCCAAATAGATAGCATTTCTTGTAATACTACGCTAAAACAGTATATAAGACTCCTTGAATCGATAATACCGAAAACATTCAAGAAAAAGCTTTAACCTTGTGTATAACTCCACATCCAAAAAATAAATGACCAGATCAGATTAGATTAAACTCACAACTACTTAATAAATCTCCACTTCCTCTCACACTGATGCGGGAGGAACAAACAGTCCGCGAAACGAACAACCCCCTTCCCACGCTCTCGCTGCATTTTATTCGGTTTCCACAAAAAGGTGCACCGGATTAACTTGTCCGTTGCAATCCGTCCACGAAAAGAGACGCTAAAGACTTTTTAATTGCTCTAGAAACCGTTGCTGCCCTCTATAACGTCCGTCAGTTGTTTCTCTTATAATTGGTTGATGCTCTCTTCTCCCTCTGAACTCATTAATGGCGAATGACAGTGTTTTTGCAGACAATCGCTGGAACTCCGTGGACACTTAACGGTCGCGGCCATTGGCTTCTTCCACTATTCTATGGCCGTCCTCTAATGTCCCTTGAGTCGAATTATTCATCTCCCGCATTCTGTTGTGGAATTTACACGTACCCCGTCATTCTTTTCTCCGACCGGAAAATCTTTTTGACATCTGACCCTCCTTACACTCGTGTTTATATGAATTCAGAAGTAAATATCCCCTCGAACCGTTACGTGACATTTTTCCATCATTTCCATCCATCCACACGAGACCTTCCCGGTCTTCCCATAAGGATACGCGGATAAATTTAAACTCTGGAACCACGTTTCATAAAACCCATTGGGATAAAATATTACGAGAAAAAAATTAGACATCCATTGTAAACTAACAGAAGCATCCAATACAGCTTATCTTCAAAAGATTTAAAGTACGACAAACAGGATAATATTGCTGTATTTTGCTTATCTTATTTAGATACATCACGATAAAAATGGTTAAGCTATAAAATACTCTTTTTTTAATTAAAACATACTATTAATGGGCCTTCATCTTGACCTCATTGTCAGATACGAAGGAATGCCCTATGACATGATTAAATCATACGGTAATATAACATCGTATTAAAAGTTTTACAAATTACGTAAAACTTATATATAAAATACACTTATTCTTAGAGAATTATACTAACATATATGAAACAAAAGTGATGAGTACATTTACGGAAATTACGAAATTATTACGAAATCTACGAAAAAATTAAACCTCTAAATAATTCGGTAAAGCATGAATAAAAAACAAATAACAATACATCTGAACATTATGATCCATACAATTCAACACATACGAAAACTATGATCCTTACAATTCCAAACCAACATAGAGTACCCAAAAAATCCCACATTAATGACAAAGATTTCGGAACCCCAAAAACTTCCGAAGGTTCCTTGAACTCGGGTAAAATAATGCCCGAGACCTTTTGATAAGGTTGCACCGATTATCCCAGTGACCCTTTTCATCTTACCATCTTAAAACCCTTGAAATGGGATCTCCTTCAGCGAACCTATTACGGGCTTAAATATCAACTGGCCCCTTATTTATCCACATCTTCTTCTTGCAGTGTGATTACGAACCCTTAAAAAACATAATTCCCCGAAAACTCCCGAATTATTCGGAACCAAACGAGGTCTTTTTAAAAGCCTTGAGAAAAGGCATATTAGCCGGGGAAGGAGCTCTATCAAAATTCCTTATCTTTCCCCAAACGAGCAATAAATGTAACAACATAGGTAATTAAACGCGGGGAATTCTCAGATAAGAACTTACGGATGTAACGTTTGCCTTAGCACACGCGGTCGTAAAATAATTCTACAAAGAGCTGATTTTCGAGAGAATTTGCCGGGAAATATCTGCGGTTTTAACTGATGGAAAGACAAAAGTAATCAACGAAAAGATCTTTCGAATTCAATCCTTTGAATATTTAAAGAATTCCGCTTCATTTGATGGGAATTTTCACTCGATGCCAAAGAGAAGAACTCACCTGCGAGTGTAACAATCGGAAGAGACAAAGCCGAAATGTAAAAATCTCTTTAAAAAGAAAACCTTCCGCGGTTTAATTCCCGCTGGAATAACAAAGAAGAGCCGAAATTAAAACTCGAATGCTTACGTCATAGCAACATTGGCAGAAGATGAAAATTCCCTACATTCCGTAATCGATTAGAATTTCTTGATTGCGAACTAGGGAATTCCGCGCATAGACCCTTAGAACGGAGGGCCTAATAATTGTTACCCTCGAAGAATACTAAATACGGGGAAATAATGGAATGTTTGGGAACGACTGCGTAACATTAGCAAATAAACGAACATATTCGTAGATATTAAGAGGGTATAAGTCCCAATTATTGACTAAATTTTGCTTGGAATTTAAACTTCATAGATAAGAAGAGAATTCTATGCTAAACAGTAAGATAATAGTTAATCATCTATACATTCTGATAAAACGATTCTAAATAGAAAAGAACCGAAATAAAAGGAAGGTAGACTTAATCATCTTTGTATATAAACATAAACATATTTAAATATAATATCTATAATTTTAATACATACAAACAAAAACTATGAGAATCCTATAGAAAAAGATCAAGAAAATACATAGAACAATATAACAATAGATAAATATCAATGAAAGGAATATATAATAACAAAACTGAAATGGTTAAGTCTTGTTCCATTTAACCTACTCGCTTTATTAAAAGAATTTCGTATTTGGACATAGGGTTAAAGCCACATACGATTAGGGACAATGAAAAATATATTTTAGTATTCAAATAAAAACTATCGTTAGCTAATATCGGTTTTATAATTCCCTTAGCGTATTTAACTAATCCAATTATTATTTACCTTTTCATAGCTAACATTAAGATTTACACACCATTAGAATGCATCATAAAAAATAAAAATCTTTCTTTTGTATATTTTGATAGCTAAAAAAACTTACAGAAATAAAATTCAAAATAATACGACAAGATATCATAAAAGACCACAGTAAACAGCCATCGGCTACATTGACTTACAACGTATCGCCATCTACATCAAAGACAGCCAACGCTCGAACGAACTTCACAAAAGTGGAGGGTATATATCCAGTCCATTTGAAATCTACCTTCCGAGAGAAGATTCCGGAAAAAGGAATAAGTCCTTTGTTTCCACTCCTCCGAACACGTTCTAAAGAGACGATTCGCAAACAGTTTCAACCATCGCGTCATTTCACAATTTCCACCAATACACCGTCCATTGATTTCCCTTTGAAATCCTTACAAAGCAAAATCACTCCTTCGCCATTAATACTCATAATTGAAACTAATTAATCCTGCAGCTCGAAGCAAAGACGTCTTTCCAAACAAGAAACCTTTTTCGCATCTGCAAACGGCCTTTGATTCGAAAGAAAACCTGACGGGCGGAAATTGCAAGGGTTAGGTTTGACACCCGATCGCGTAGGACTTTCTCGCTTCTACACAGGTGTGATGCTCCAATAGGCTGATCGGATACCTTCCGACCGTAAGCTCGGTTCCTGCTTTCCGATGTTAATCTCTGAACCATGAAATATCACCTTCGAATTTTATCCTACAACTTGTAATCCTAAATATAAAGAAACCACTCCTCAGTTAATTTGAGATATAAATAGCCAGCTCTTAGTGATACTTAATATCGACTTAAAATATATATCCTAACCGAAGTAAAATATTTTAGAGGATAAATTTGAAACATAGTTATACGTAGCATATTACAAGTATGTTAGATGAGTAGACTTAAAGTTCTTAAAGTATTCCTAACGACACGTAATACTTACTACAATAAATTGATGCCTTACAAAAAAGATAAGGGAATAATAAAACTTGAAACATCTCGTAAGTGAACTTAAATATCACGCTCATTGGCTACTTACGTAGCGAGTAATATTCCTCGATATTGTGTACTTAAAACGATATACCATTCCAACAACGATAACTATTTTTGAAATATCAAAAAAGTGGACTGGTACTCGAACCCAGGCCCCTAACTTATTACTACTAATTCTATAATATTACACAAAAACGAAAAGACCCGGTGGTGCTGTAAGGGTTAGCCTACCTACACGGAAAAACGAGAGGTACTTGGGTTCGATTCCCAGTCATCTTTAACTCTATTCCCCACTTGTTTAACCTTGAATACACAATGGTACTGGTACAAACAGTGAACACGTATCGCTGTCGTTACAGCATTGTCGTCGGGTCACCATACCAGTGTTCCCGACTCCGGCGTAACAATACACGCGGACCCAGACAAACTGGCATGCTTGGACGGCGGGGCCAGTCTGGAAGGTTGGCTACCGTGGCACGGCGTGCCTGCACGTCGCGTGGGGGGACTTTAATATGAAGAGGCTTACATGGGTGGGGGGGAGGGGACTCCATCCATAGCTCGAGATCCTTTTGGTGTAGTTTTTTTGTGTGAGGGCGACGGAGCGGACTTCCTCCCCGAACAGGTGATCAGGTAGTTCTTTTGGTCCCTCCCTTAACGATCCAAACAATCTTTGCCTTTTATGGTCGTTCTCTTGGGTTCGAACTCCACTTACGGATTCCCCATTCTTTTGTTTCTTTATGGAAAACGTCAAAACGTGGGGATTTTATGAAATGAGTTGCCCTCTATTTAAGAGAATCTCCGTGAACCACGACTCGCTAATGGCGTGGCTTCCTTAATTTTCCCACCGCATTCCGGTTTTCTTCCAACCGATATATATATTTTTTTCCTCTCTCCGGCCATATGGCTGCCCCGCGGCGAGATGATAAGGTTGCTATGGAGCTGTCTCCATTGTTGAATTGCCTTCTTAAAAATTACGCTCCCACTGTTTCGCAGCGGGTGATTCTTGCGTAGCGACAAATGTTCGATGCTTTGATCTCATCCATCACTAATTTCTATTTTGATCCTCTGTGGTGTGGAGACCGACCAAATTTTAATTTAGAAGAGTTTTCATTCATAGAAGACATTTCCTGTTCTTCAAATCTATATCTATTTTTTGGAAGGTTCCGTTAAGACGCGATATACTTGGACACCGAGTTTACCATTCCTGCAGGTGATGGACCAGGGTTCGAGTCCCACACATAGCGAAATATACACTTATATATAACCTTTGTACTAATACGTCTCCTTACGTAAGAAATAGTTCTAAATGATACTCAAATTCAAAACAATTCCTTCGTAAAAAATACACTGAAATGAGATGTTAATACGCGTTCAAAACATACGAAGATATAATCATACCAAAATATTATTCTAGAATTATAAACACACTAATTGCATAATGATTTTTTATCTCCTTATGCAGTATTTATCACCTTTTATTTATAAATTTTTTATTTAAGTCGCATGTAAAGAAAATCAACACTTAACATTAAGTTAGGTTCATCTTACTTTAATCCTATGTTACTTCAATATTTTGAGCGTATTCTCTACGTTCTAAAAACCCTACTTAGTAGATAAGATGACGCTTATTTGGGAAGACGAGGGGTGAGGTAACGTTACGCAATTTATTGTTAAATCTACATATACATCCACACGCACGTTTACGGCTGGATCCGGGCAATGTATACTTTAGGAATCCGCTCCTTAATGACCAACTTTCACGCACAGTTCGCGAGCAAAAAAGCTTTCTTCCAGCGAAGCTTTCGCTTTCCGTATATACATTCGGGATATTTTAAGCCACTCGGTCGATTTAAGAGCAGAAGAATCATAATAGCCTAATTAGCATAACTGCCTTTATCCATCATCTCTGTTGCCCCCTTGATATTCAGCCACGAAAAGGAGTTTAGGGGAAGAAAAATGCAAGATAAATTTACCCCATTTACTTCATCAAAAACCAACTGCATCTCCTATTCACGAAGATTTAGGATCGTAACTTCATGTCCATGAATAACTCTCTGGAAAAGGAAGGGATTGGATTCATAAATTATACTTAAAAGTGGAAGAAACTCTTTCGTTCTGAGATGTGCATATCGTCGAGTGATTGCCTCAGCTGCCATCATAGTCTTATCGGAAATGAACTTGAGTTGAACCGTCACTGTCATAGCTACTGGACCGAAACCTGCCGTTAAAAATATATTACCGCGAGGAATTCTGGGTTTATTTCTCTGCCCTTTGATGCCTCTTATTCATTTCCGGAACCGATTGAGTGAATTAATAGCGTTTTCTATCACTCATTCGTTTGCAGTTATAAATAACGAAGTTATGCCCTTAGTTTCATTGCCATTCGTAAATGCCACGTGTTCTTGCGAAGTTTACGATAGTTGAAGTTATCCTCGATGAATTGAGACATTGAAATTGATTACGATGATTAAAAACCATAGGTTGCTTATCAAGAAGACCATATTCGTCACTTTAAATGTAGAATAGCCCAATAGCTATCGAGAATTGACTGTGACGTCAAGCTATTTAAATTACTGATTGGTTAAAAAGATTATCCTTTCTGAGTTGCTTCTTTTTTACAATATCGAATTTGCTCAATCATTTATCGTGAAAATGTCGCGTCTTGATACGAGTGCAGGGAGACATCATAAGCTTTAATAAAAATAGTTACCTTCGGGCGAAGAGAAACTTTTTCCAACGGAGAGTGACATATATCATTGGACCACACACGATTCCTAAAGGCCGTATCTTCAAATTAAGGGAGTTTTTTTGTGGGTGAATTAAATCCATTCAGAAGGTGCAACATACAGATTATCGACGACTAAATTGCCAAGTTGGTAATTTTTTTCGATCTCAAATCGTAAAGGACATTAAGTATACATATACGTACGCTGATGTAATGTTTGCTTATTTCGAATTAGTAAGCTATACTAGGTTGAAGTAAAAATAGGTCGTGACTGGGACTCGAACCTAGATCCCCGAATTTTTCTGCGGAGCTCTTACCTTTAGATCGTAAGAATTAACCTTTAAAAGAATTAAATCGATACGCTACAATGGTTCTAGTGCTATTACACCAGACCTAATTTGTATGACCTAGGTTCGAGTCCCAGTAATGTTTGGATTTTTTATTCCTGTTTAACCATGTATCTAAATCGCACGAACGTTAATCGTATAAAGTTAAGTCACTTTTTCTTAATTTTTATTAATTACATTTTAAAATAAAGGAATTTTATAGTTATTAACAGAAATAGGTTACAATTGGACTATGTTTCCGCTAGCAACCATTCAACAATTACTGTTAAAATAGTTTACTAAAGTGAAGTTTACGTAAATTTCCGGTAAAGGCAGGAAGGCTCACGTAACATATTACAACCCTTAACACATCTATTGATAAATGAGTATTAACGTCCACCCTTAGTTGCTTAATGCATCACATATATTCCCTAATTTCTGTACCGTGGTTTTACACGTCGTATAATTGTAGACGGCTTTAGAATGCCACGAGAATATCTTTAAATGCGAACCTTTACTAATCTCGAAGCGTTGGAGGGAGTCTGCGGTGGGTTTTCTTTCCTCATTAAGGCCGCCTTCATGCGAGAGGAATTTGGGGCGACCTAATGTGAAATAGATGAGGCGGTCTTTTGACGCACGGAATCCGTGGATCGCCTCGTTATTGGCGGTTTCCACGGTGACATCGCCACCAATATATGCACCGACTACAAAAAACACCGAGTTTCGCTACGAGTGCATAGCAGAAGATTGACGAGTACATGCATTGGAAACCTTATGACACTATATTATGTGTAAAGGGGTCAGATGAGAAGCTTTTAAAAGATTTTAAAACTGAAAATATACATTTTCGAAGTGAGAATTTTCGTCAGATGAATTAAGCAAAACGCTCAATTAAAATTAACAGTAAATCCTAAATAAATAATAATAAATAATCTACGAATAAACTCCAAAATATAAGTTTCTTTCGGTAGCAAATAAATGGACAGTAGACAAAACTTAAACATCAACTCTAGAAGAAATATACTTATCATTTAACGAAAATTAAAGAAAATGAAACCACAATATGAAAAGAGATTTAGAAAATTTCCAGATTAGTCATTAACATTTAAGCCAGATCACGACAAACTTCAAACCCAAAAGGCTATTATTACGCATTATTATTGAGAAATTCCTTTTTCTATTCGTACTCTAACATTTCATACTTATCTTCGTGATTATTTAATGTTTTATTACAGAATAATGTTGAAATGTTTAAGATTTCCGCTTAAAATGTAAGTAAGTTGTTTAAATGTTGTAGTAGTTATGTATGTGTAAACAATGCCACGAGGCCTAAGCCTTATTACGGTAAATAAACACATAAATAAATAAATTTCTGGCACAAACATTACCAAAAACTACGTATTTATGTTTCTTTTTACTTTATCCTACGTTTCCACAAACTTCACGCTATTTTCTCACATTTTTTATCTGCTTGCTAAATACACTCAGGCTTTTCTATTAACCAACGAATATATATTGACCTATCGTCACTTATATCTACACATTATAACGGATACATAAAACTGTGAATGGATAGCGAAGCTCAAAGACTGTTCACGTTAAAGCATGGACGAATTGAAGCCAATCAATTTTGAGGGCCTATCCAGGATGTTTGCCATCACCTGATCAATCTCCTATCACTTAAGCTGCGAGAGGAAAGTGCAAACATTTCCGTGAGTTAAGGGTTGACCGTCGATTGCCGAAGTGTATGCTGAGTTATAACGTCTCGTATTCCGATCAAAATATTATGGTTACACAAGGGGACGGGTTAAAACGGATACGGATAAAATGATTACATCAAGACATTAAGAACATATTATAGCATGATTTCAATTATAAATGTATCTATTTCAGACGCTTCATCCTTCATGCGTAAAAACACGACTGTATTCGTTAAACACCTGAGTCTAAATTTACTACGTTTGCAGTGAGAATTATGAAGCTTAACAGAATACTTTCTCCAACTTTTTTCTTTGGAATTTACGATTTGGGTCTCTGGAAAAACTTCCAACTTTAAAATACAAAACTATTATAATTCCTTTTCAACAGCATTCTATTAATTAGGAAATCCTAAATTAAATTTATTCATAACCATGAAATGTTTTCTCCTTGAACGGATTTCAATCAAGATGATATGATTATAAAGCAGAGAAGTACAAACATACTTGTTCATAAATAAAATAATTAAATACGAAAAAATGAATAAAAATTATAGTCATTTTAGTACTTATACACACACTTTTAAAGGTAAAAAATAATGACGTGTAATTAATATCCCGTCAAGAATGAGTGAATGGAAACAAAAGGAGAGAAATAGATTATAGATAATATTAAAAAAAATAGGAACACTAAAAATATAGCAGAAAACTAAAAATGGTTAGCCCCCAATTTTAGAGAAAAAAAAATTAAACTCCTTTCTTTAACACACAAAAATAAATTTCTTTCATCGACTTCGCAGTTTAACGTTAGAGCCAGAAGCGGCGGTTAAGCCACCTTCTGAAGTGTTAATGAAACTACGTCTTCTATAAATAGAGAGGAAAAAACGCATCCGACATACTTAGGCACCTCTTCTTTTTTCGGTACCTTTTCGCATCCAAAAGTTAACCCGGAGGCAGTGAAACCCACATTTAGCAATGTCACCTCTTTCGAAAGGTCTCCGTTTATTTAATTATCACTGTTCGAACGCGTTCTAAAGCACCCACTTGCTCTCTTAATTCGCGTGGGAACGAAGCACTTCTCCAAAAGTTCGACGGAAAATGACATTTTACCAACCTTTGGTTCCGAGCGATGGTAACCGCTGTCTGACGGAAAGACGAGGGAGAAGAGATACGGGGGTTGGCAAGGATATTAAATATGGTGCAGATGGCGATAAGGTAATATTTATGACACTTCATCCGATTTCTAATATCGCACTTCATTGATTCATTCATCGAAGAGAATAAACGTGACGTGTTAAATTTTACGCGAATGTAAGAGCTAAATTTATATTGTTAAAACTTAAATAATAATAAAAACAAATGATAATAATCAATTATAACAACAATAATATCCTTGTGGGCAGCGATTAAGACTACATCAATGGGTAGAAGAGGCTTTTTCACATAGTAATGCATTACAAACAAATCGTTTACATATAAAAGAAATCAGGACCAAAAACAGAACCCTGTAGAACACCACATTGGACATTATTACCAATATTCCCCCCAACTCATATTATATCAACATTTTACATCTTAAATACGTTTTAATACCATATTATGAAGTAAATACAATGAAATTATTAAAATCAGTCCTCAACTGACCACGCTAAACTTCAAAGATATAGTCCCATTCCTTGAAAGAATAGAAGATATCAAACAGTCCTCGGGCAGATGTACGTACGTGAGTAATCCAGTTTACTACTCCGGGTGACAACGCTATATCCCTCGAAGCCGCTGCTTTCCAGCTTATTCATTCGATAAATACCGCGGAAATCGTATCCTAGACAACGAAGACTCTATTTACTTTTTGGCTTCTTGTATCGCTACGTTGGAACAAGGAAATCGTCAAAGAAAAGCGACTATCGTGTTCTTGGATCGATACGGAGTTCGATTCCCTTCGCAGTCCAATAAAAGTCGGCAAACAGAGGCACTTTCTTCCCACGGAGACTTCTAAAGAAGACACGTACTCGGAGCCGATTATGAGCTTTCAAATGGAACACTTGGTAAACATCCGATGTGTGTACTTTACCGACTTATCTTTCCGTCAGACAATGAGAGCTTTGGGTGTCGACCCACAAATATTTAAGGCGCCTGTGCTTTATCTACGAACGTTTCGAAACGAAAAAAATATGTATGGTGGTATGAGATGGAATTCGTGATAAGAGAAGTACAGATTGGAAAATGCTTGATTAATACGGCCCGCGATTCTACAGCCAAGAATGGGATGTGAAGGCGAGGAAAAACATAGGCGTGGTGCGTTCCGTGAATGGAGATGACGTCCTATATTTACTGATAGAGCCCGCATACACGCATCTCCTATTGGGTGGTGTAGGTTAAGGTAGATATATCTATTACTTACTTTTTGGTACCTCGTCTCTATTTTATATCCAGCTGATACGTATAAACTTCGATATACTCGTAGTCAACATGAACAGAACTAAAAATTTTTGCTAGACCCAAGATCTAGGTTCGAATCCCAGTCAGGTCGCTATGTTCACTTCTCTTTAACCTTGTATTCCAGTCGCAAGAATTGATTGATTAAAGTTATTTAAACTTAATTGATCCCGTAATTTATACTACGTTATTTCAACCGCTGCTTGCATTACGTATCCAATAACTGCACTGAAAGAACTCACACATCGTACAGTGAAGACTATAACAAAAATAGGCCCAGAAACGTCAGCTATTTATACTAAGCTATTATACACATGATAACTAAAGGTACATACCTACAATACATACACACAAGAATAATTTGTGATACACGTTATTCCGCATAGCAAATCGATCCAGCTGACAATGACCAGAAGAAATAAATCCATCGCGAGGTGTTTAACATCCACTGCCGCACGTGCTTTCATCGCAAGGATCGAGATGAACGTGTTTTGAGCTTCGATTAGACGGAACCTCGGCAAAGAGTACGCGTGCTCCCACCACGTGGTGCTGAATGAACGGTGTGAATCTCTTACGCAAGTGTTGCACAGAGCTAAAGAAATGAAAGTCCTCAACGTTTGAAAGACGCATATCTAAACGTTGAGAGATAAGCCATCCTTTAGTTCCATTTCATTCTCCTCGTCTCCTAATCGACTTGACGCCACTCATAACTTTCGCTGAACAATGCACGTCACCTTATCTTTCCGCGAAAAATACTACAGATTAATCAAACTCTGGAAGAACGAGATGTAGACGCTGCGATTGCAATTTCATTCTTACCGAAGCTCGGTTTTTATTTCCATTCACTAGAGATGCTGTGGAAGTCAGTGACGTAGGTCGGAGGTGGTAAATCAATGTTTAAAAGGTACTGCTAGAATGTCCGGAAGGGGATTTTGGAATTCGAAGCAGTGGTTGGCACCAGACGTTGAATACCAGGCAGACTAACGCGTAGAGTGATTTGCGACTGGCATTCGTTTCTTCGCTATGGATATATTTATGGCCTGAAGCCTGAATGTTTAAGAACTACTCGTTTTGTTGCTTCCTTACGCGGCAGTAACTACCAAAAATTGCACTGGATAATGCTAGAACATCTCGCATACGGGGATGAATACTACCCAATACCCTCCATCCCCATTGTAAGCTTAATAAGCGGTTATCTATCAACATCGTTGGAAGGCGTTCGATACCCCA
The DNA here is from genome assembly GCA_020796165.1 of Pantala flavescens. Lineage (NCBI taxonomy): Eukaryota > Metazoa > Arthropoda > Insecta > Odonata > Libellulidae > Pantala > Pantala flavescens. Next base: position 11,475,887 of record CM036886.1, on the reverse strand, counting down.
CAATGCAGATTGGGTTCAGCATACAACAATGTTGGGCATTAACTCTCCGACAATACTGCGCTGCTGAATATTGCCATTAATCAGTTCCCTTTCAGCTTCTACAATGCAGTCCCCATCGTGGTCCAATCGTAGATCAGCCGACGCCGTCTACGAAAACTCCGATGAATAGGGAAACGCCGTCCGAGGGGAGATATTTTTAAAGATGGGGGAGCCAAGGACAGGAAACTTCCAGGAATGTGTACACGCGATTGAGTGCTGCGTGCAAAGACAAATGGTGCGAAACGGAAAGCATCCATTTCGTCTTGGATGAACATCCGAAGCCGTGCTCTACTTCTATTCGTATTTTGCACGATTATAACAAAGGATGAAGGAGTTGTTACTATGGAAAGTAACTATGTGTTATAACTACGGAACTAAATATTTTCAGTAACTAAGTAACGAAATATTTGTAACTAAGAAAACAGCACGGCAAAGAAATATAAAAATATATCCACGAATAAATATTACTTCATTGATACAACTTGGAAATAGATTGTAAAAACCAATTACGAAAGAAAAATGTTTACAAAATAATAAAAACTCTTAATAAACATTGCTGAAGAACAACAGTCAACAACAGTTATCATAATAATTTACTAAATTTACTGCAGACAGAATTAAATATACATATAACTCGATTTTCAATTCAATAATAATGATTTTAAAGTAACTGTCAAAATAATATATCCGTACAGTAGCAGTTAGACAACGACAGGTGAGAGACCTAGAAAAAGCACAGGTTTTAAAGAAAATGCTTCCCAAACTTTCTCATTACATCCTCAAAAAAGAAAAAAATACTTCACTCATAATTATGCCACAAACTCTCTCTTACTCTCAATCATTTGACTATTTAAATGCACCCAATACAGCTTCTAAGGATTATTTATAAGTCCCAACGCCTCCGAAAGAGATTCCATCCTAAAACATTAACCTTCGAAACGGAAAAAAAAATACGTAACACGATAGGAGAAATCTAGAAAACGCGTGGTTTAGGAGGACGTACAGTCAACGTCAATTAACAGGATTATAAATAAAAGACGCGCACCAAACTAGGACTCTTAACTATTAAGACTCCTGATTCCGTAGGTAACGACGTAAACCGAAGATAACAACGGAAGAGCGCTATCTTCCCATAGACAATTCCCCCCGAATCGAATCTATTTTAGGAACGACGTTTCACTCCCAGAAGAAGTGATGGAATCAAATTATGAAGCGGAGAAAGTGAGGTATCGAGCGAATATAATTGGTAGAGAACGAATCCTGTTCGTTCTGATCTACCGAAAAGGCTTTGAGGAGACATCGCTTTGCTTTTAGGGGAGTCCTCAAAGGAAAACATTATATTATTTCAATTCCTGGGAGAGTGTCGCATCAAAAGAGGGGATTAGGAGGGAAATCCAAATTATAAGAAGGGCCCAGATTAATACCTTGGGGGATACCATTCGAAGATTGAGCAGTGTATCGAACGGAGTTCGCTGGAACTCGTAAAACGCTGTCATGGATACACGAAGTAACTATTTCTGTACGGGTAACTATCTAGTGAACGTTTCGAGATAAACAATTAGGTTGCCATGGAAAGAGGACAATGAAATTGACGTATAACTCATCTTCGGAATGACATTATCACCCATAACGACAAATAATCAAAACTGACAGTTGAAAAACGAAAATAATTCTTCGTATCCATTACAAAATAAATACTTACATCCCTAAGATAATATCCATTATAAATTGAAACCCAAATTACAGAAATACGTGATAAATCATACATTTAACAATAAATAACGACGAAAAAAAGAAAAATTCAGCCATAATGTAAAAAGAACCTTCTTGTATTAATTCCGAAGATCTATGGCGACAATTAATTAACCCCGCGTTGCGCATTCTTGATAATTATTGTAGCGAGACGGCGCCGTTTAACAATTACATTCCGGGAGATAATTGAACTGTCGGTGCCATTGAAAGAATCCAATGATTAAGACGACGGGTTTATCCGAGGTCGGCGGTGTTTCTATCTAAAGAGAAAACAATCGGAATGGTCGGAGGGTGCGATGACAAACTCCCCGACTCGATTCCGTCGCCGATAAAAAGCTCGCCGAGCCACAAATATAAAATATTTCTCGGAGGAAAAAATAGAGGAACGAAAATAGAGGCGATGACTCGGTTGGACGCCACCGGGCGCGAGGGCAGCACCGTCGCCTAACGGAAAATAGCCGAGATTAATATAGGCGGGAGATGAATGCCTCATCGTATCCGAGGAAACGAAAAAGGAAAACAACGACCGAGTTCAAGACTCATCGGGTAACCTGGTGAGGCACCAGATGTGTTTAGAAATACCTCTAAAGGTGACATCTGTTGCAACTGCACCGGCCGAATACTAAGCGTGGAATTTAGGCGAATGAAATTCTGTGGAACTGAATCATTGGCATTCATTGATTCGGGGTTTATGGCCGAGGGTGGATATTTAGAAAGCCGTAAATAGGTCTAAACTCGAGGAACCATTTTTCATCGGCAGGCCACGATTCGGCCTAACATGACACATGTGTGAAGCGCTTTAAATCCCTTGGAGCACATCAAAGGATGGGACGGGAAAATAAGAAAAATATGAAACATCGAATTTAAGATTAAATATAACAGGGACGATGCCCGACTTAGCCGTAGATATCAGAGAAAGAAGACTCAAACTTAACATACATCTCAGCGGACAACCAACGACAAGAACCATCAAGAATATCCTTACATACAATTCAGTGATAGAATCCACAATACCACATGTAAAAAAAAACCATAATAAAGATGCCGATACACTAAACAGAAACTGGAGAACTAGAATGGGAAATAGATATACAAACAAAAAACAAAACAGACAAGTGGAACACGAAATCTGTGGGAAGATCACAAATAAACCAGACAAAAAGTGGGTGGAAGAGAAAGAATTCGTGGGGGAAAAAAAGTGGTAAGTTTGAAAGTTGGGACAGAAAATCAAAGATGAGAGTAAGAATGCTTCATCTAATTAGGTCTGTTATCAAATAATATAATAATGATAATAATATATGGAGAATAAGTTAAGTTCCTTTGTATTAAAGACAGAGTGTTTCAAGAAATAAGTACTTCTAAAACGAAAATACTTATTTCAGTTTCTGTTTCCCTGTTTCTATGGTAATTCAAGACAACAAATACTAATGACAACACAGAATGACTAGCAATTTATGTAAAACTGTTCTTATAAGCAATTAAGTAATATTGCCTTAATTCTGATTCTGAATTTAAGAAACGACAAAACGAAATTGAAATAAAATTTAAGGTCAAGATATTTTATTCATTTAGAGGAAAAACTCTACCTCTTTCCAGACATTTCACCGAGAGAAATATAAACCCTTAAAAGGAATATTTCCAATCAATTAGACGCACATTTCGTGAGTAAATCTTTCCGGAGTCGTACGCTTCGAAAGAAGACATCAAACCAAAGAAGGAAGCAATTCGAAAAGTAAACTTAGTTGAGGCAACAAGAGATATTGGGGAACCATTAAAATACGTCGCAGGCCCTCCGATGTAGCTACTTTCCACGGCTATCCCTTCCAAATATGTCATTCCTCATGCCACCGTTTTATTCCCTGAATCAAGACCCCGCCATCGTCAGCACTTTGTTTCCCTAATACACTTTGTCCAGTCCACGCCACACCCAAATCCCAAACGTCTCCCGGTCTACGGTTGTCATGGAGTCTGGCTCAGAAGTTTCAAGATTGAGCTCATAAATTCAAGGATTTCAGCCACCGCCTCTCTAGATACGCCGCACCTTACCTTCTTACTAAAGCTAAGAAACTGTAGACATGAGAAACCGTGAAATTCTGTCAAATATATTGCACCCGTTCATCATTGTAGACATACTATTATCGACGCAGATGATTATAAATTTCTATCGTATTACAAACTTAAATAGAAGTGAATAATAAATATTGACAGGGACTCGAACCCAGGTCCTTCCAGAAAGTTCCAAGTCCCCAGGAGAAACAGAGGGACCTGGGTTCGAGTCCCTGTCATATCGCAATTTTCCACTTCCAATGAACTTTGTAATACGACCTCGCTAACTGATAGTCTAAACTTAATTAATCCGTCCTCAACCCTTAACATACGGTCCTTTTAAACATATCACAACCACCGAACGACTTCGAACCCTCGATGGACACGTAAGTTGGGACTCAACGACCCGAGGTTCGATTCTCGATGAATTAATTAATAATGACGTGAACAGATAGACGCGTATTCATTTGGAGGCCACCTGAAATCAATGAGGAGTGGAAATTCGATATAAGGCAGCGTGGGCGGTGGATACGCCTTGACCACTTCACTCCCACGTTTCATTCCACTTCGATACCCGAGTGGGATGATAGGAGACGAACAAAAAGCGTGGAAAATTTCATTAATAATTCATACGTCATAATAATAAAAGTCTTCATAAATAACGTTCTGTAATCCAACCATTCATCATCGACGCATCCATCAATATTCCCCGAAACAAACAATGGACATATTTATCGTAATACCTTTCGTGTTAATTAAAATACATAGAGAGTCTACTCAGCGGTATGAGAGTGTGGGCGTCTCATAAAAACTAGTTTTCACGCGTATTAAGAATCCGTTTTGAACTTCTAAAGACCACTTAGGTAACGAATGAACACAAATGGCATTGCCAATTGGTGAAAATCGTTAGAAAAAAGGGTAAACCGTTATATTCTGCAGCTGAATGAAAGACACAGTTGAATCGATTCTCCTTCTGCGATGTTGTTTTTTTTACCGCAAACAAATCGGATGAAAGCGGAGGTCACGTGATAGCACTCCGTTAATTGGACGCTTCCTCACCAGGGGGACACGCGAGTGCCTTCACTTTCCGAATTTGCGTGGCCAATTACCTCGTTCACGTGCATAAGACTTTGATAAATCGTTAGCGATAATCCATCAGGAGTGTGCGCCAATGAGTACTTCAGATTCAGAGCACGAAACCCCAAGATAGGGGAAGAATGTTTATATTGAAAGTCAACAGCCAGATGATATACGAAGTATTACGAAGTGTAACTGTAACTGGACCAAGATGCGTGCAGTAAAGTGCCTTTATCTTTTAATTAAATTGCATCACATCACGAAGGAAATATCTCGAATCATTTATTACCTTTACGCGATCACTTTCAGTGGCTGGAATACCATTTTCTATTCTTCATATCTCCTTAACCCAAAAGCTAATATTTTAAAACTAAATTTTTCTTTCTCGGAAAACGAAGGATTTGTATCGAATAAGATACTCAAGATATTTAGAAACTTACTTACATTATTCATAAATAGAACTATTCGTATTAAAAAGTCATCGCCTGTTTATTTCATAGACTAAAAGATGATGCTAGTTCAAAATAAAAAACATCCCAGCAAAACAGAACTGTTGCCAAGCAAAACTTTACTCGTTATTAAAGTTACTAGGATACCTTCTGTTGACAGATCACCTTTCTTTCCTTTATCATTAATATACTCACATCATTTACCTATGAACTACATAACGTCTCGGTTGCATTACTAGAGTACTGATTATATCATTAAAATCGATGATGACGCTAGTTACTTCCGAATACGTTTCGAGCAATAATTTTCCTCTCCGATGGAGTACGAACGAACGAATCTCTCTTTTACGCTCGTGGATTACGAAAGCGATGGTGAGGCATCGGAGGGACGAATCTATATGAATATTGGGTGGATTAGATCACGAAAGATAAATGGTCGGAGATTATGTCACCGCCAGAGAATTGGGGAATAAAAATAGAGGACCTTTCAGAGCAATGGATTCAGCCTCGCGAACGCCACAGAATACGATTTTCCTCTCACGACCAAAAACCCTTGGTGGATATCTATTAGATAAAATGAAGTAGTCCTAACTACCTTATATACAGCTGTTATTCTACATTAACGAACACTGAAGACGTATTTTCCATTTTATATTTAATTCCACATTCATATGATATTTTTTTCCATATTGATAGCTATTCCGATAGTTGTATGATGTATGACAATATTTACAGCAATATCTAACACGTTTGTTCAACAGGGTCTCTGCAGACGTTTACTGAATAGACCTGAGAATAAATTACGCTTGGGACGTAATAGAAACATAAATACATGTAATATCTTCGAACTAAACAATATTACTGTATAAATACGAAATTTATAAGAGAATTTAGGACATGAAAACGAAAAGGATAACTAGTAAATTTGATATCCATGACGACCAACTATATTGTTCAACAATCACGACTGCCACGAATAAAAATCAACCTTTACTTTCAAACATAAACACAAGGTAGAACCAACTCACGACCTGAATATAATTCAACTTACGTCTCTTTGGCAACCGGGTTACGGAAATGTATAAATTCCTTATATTACGTATTGATCGCACGCTAAAAGGAGCATTTGGGTCCCGAGTGGAGATTCAAAGGGAATTCCGTAAAACTAGGTGTCTGAAATGGGCGAAGAATCGTTCGGGTGTGTTCAAAGGAAGAGATATTATTCCCTTGGACAACCCCTCCGTATTGAATTCGCACTCTATCCTCAATTTGGCCATTCATCGCCACCAAAATTCCTCGTCCGTGCCCTCGAGGTAGGCCCACGCCGACTAATATTTACGGAAAAGTGTTTGATCTTGGCCGAGGGGCCGTGCTTCGGGTCGTTGCGTTTACCTCCGAGACGGGGGAGAAGGACTTTGAAGATAAAACACAGCCGAGTGTTTCCGATGGTTACCATAACTCCGGTTTCTAACGAACTCTTCTGGATTGGAAGAAATGGAAGACGCGCGAAGAATTTCGATTTCTCTGAAGAAGGGGAGGTGAGATAGTTCCAGAAGAGAGAATGCATGTGATGGAAGAAACAGCGAAGCTGAGAGGAAAATGCCCTAAGAGGGTATTAATTCGAACCACCTGTTGGAGCGAAATAAAAAAAGTGCGTGTGTGGGTTCCGAGGGGGCGACGTATCGAGAATCGAATTGCGATTCGATTGTCGAAACGTCGAGTATCGAATCGCGGTTGAATGGGCCCAGTTTTTGCTAGTCTATCGTTCTCTTCCTCGTAAGAATGGTAGCAGAACGAAGGACAATGCGTTACCAAGAGACGAAAACTACATAATTGTAAAAAACAACAATTATAATTGCTTAAAACCTCTGTCATAAGATTAAACAACCATTTACAACACCAATAAAAATCGTATTGTTATCACGTTCCGCTTTCGAGAGTCGAAACATTCGATTGTTTACGGTACTCGTGGCAACGATAGAGATTTCGGAAGCTACTTTTTTTACTGATCTAATAACGAGACACACGCTCATCAGTATTCGACTAGCTCTTCGTCTATTTTGCATCACACATCTAAATTTTCAATGTTCGCTACGGAGGGAGACCAAAACCTTCCCTCGATAATCAGGGATTGACGCCCCTTTGATGGAAGTGCCCTGGGGCGGTGCCCTCACCCGCTTACTGATTGAAACCGGCCCTGAATACAGAAGAGTCGCATGATCGACTATGCAAGGGAGTATATAGACTATAAGAGGTGGAGGGGTGGAGACACACACAAAAAGACTGTATCCTGAGGGAGTCTGAAATAATGGCTTGATACAAGGTTATCGCAAACTCTGCTAAAAGGTTCTTGTTTACCTGAGACATTGATATTTATGGGGTGACGATTTCTTTAGCGACCTGTGAACTGAGTAATTGGCTTCTTCCTCATACACGTATCACTTCAGAAATGTTAAATGCACGGAGATTTCTAGTGAGACGAATCAGCATTTGTGGCCTCAAATGCTGGAGTCTAAAGAGGTTCCTTAACCAGTCACTGTAAGAAACAATTTGAACTAACTTCTTAATTATAATTTTCATAAAAAATTATCCTTCTACTTGCTATTCGTTCCTAAATGGTTTGGGCACACAAAGATCAAACTACTCAAGATATACACGCGCAAAAGTTTGAGCATAAAGCTCGATAATTGTCCCGAAAACCACAAAGTTCAATAATTCAAAAACACATTCAAAATATTACATTATAATTGAACCTCAAGGAACTCAAGCTAATCCAAACATCAGTTGGAAACTTTAGATACGTAAATCCTTTCACTGAACCATCACCAGCGAGGAAACATATGTAATTAAGAGACATTTCAAACTTCAAAATCGTATCCACACGGACGACTTGCAAAGCTGTGACTGTAGACGCGTGACCAAATCCGTAAAGACGCATATTCTAGAGAAATTAAGGTGACTTCTTCCGAATCAATCTACTCATCTCATAATCATCTAATCCTCCTCAATTAGCTTCCCGAAGGAGACTTTAAGGCTGAAGGAATACGGAACACGACGTGCGAATTTTAATCACACGGACCAATGCGTCTTGTTAGCGCAGGAATACAAACGACCTATTTGGGGCGAATTAAATGGGTGATGACTCGTCGTCAAATGATGAAAACTTCTCTGGATCTCTAACTGAGAACTTTGAGAGGTAAACTAAACTTCAATTATAGAATAGAAACAGATAATGCTAAAAATTAATTAATTACCGCAGAAGTTTAAATACTGACTACCTCATCAGTTAAATCTTTGATCGAAACAAAAGTTTTCGTTTAAAATTTAAGACTAATAAGTGATTAAGAAAAGATATAGCGAAGTATTCGTTTCTTAAGAGTCGTGTCCTAAAATGGAATGTTATTCTTGAAGCCCAAAAACGCTAAAATTGATCTAAAATACTAAAAACATTTACTCTAGATAGTTTTATTTATTAATATAAAATAGTTAATTATTCTTCGATTGTATTAATTATCAAATTTGTGGGTATAACACTGCCAACAAACAGCCTATCTGCAGCCCAATGCTTGTAATAAAAATAATACTAATAAACTAAGTATTAGTTATTTAAATAGGCTGTAATAATAAAAGCTCTATTCCATCTAGTAGTTCCATAAGTAAAAAAACCCTAGCAATATTCAGCGCATTTTAAATCATAATAATATTCCCATGGATTAATGAAAGGTACAATTAACCTTTAGAACGCTAAAATCAATTTAAAAATTCACTTGCTCTATTCTTCTGCCTTCCGCACAGTTTTAGCCATAACCTTTGCCATTTCCACTCTATTCAGCTGAATTTCAATAATAAAAACGGGAGCTCTCTTCTTCGATAATATCCGACATGACGACAACGAACCCAAATGAAACTGGAAGATCCAATAGAAAGCTTGAGTGCACTTATTAGCCATTTCAGCGATAAAATGAAATTTAAAAAAGTCCGTAATTAACTGCGAAGTTTCCTCCTTTTTTCCCCGATGTCTGCAGCTCTTAAAAACGAACGGATAAAGGGATTCGGGGAGGCACTTCGATTGAACGAGAGATTAAAATATCTCATGCGTGACATCACTAGGAATAAATATAAAGAGGAAATAAACCTTCTGTGGGAGGAACTCTTGCGAAGATAATTGCAATAGTTTAATGGAATGGATAAAAGGAAATTATGAAGAGACAAAAGAGAATTTTATTCCTCGCGAATCAGTTCCATTAGTTGAAAAGGTAAAAAGGGTTACGATGAATTTCGGATTTCGCGAAATTAGCTTATCGGAAAGAATATTTGATTTCATTTTTATATTACGAAGGTGCGCAAAGGATGATGAAGTAATTCATTTAACTCGAATGAATTTCGTCATCGAGAAGCAACGTTATTCTCTTTTTGGAAATAAATTGAGCGTGAATTGAAACCGAGTGGAATGATTGGTATCTAACGTCAATCAACAACACGTAGCCATCGAATCCTTAGCAACGAAACTTATTTAATTTATACACGTAACACAAACAAAACTTTATTTTAACCACTAAACAATGGACAACGAGAAGGAATATAAATCAATAGCTAATTACAGAAGCACTTTAGCGTACAAATTCCTTTTACACGAGAAGAATACATCACTCACTTCCTAAAGCGTTAAGCTGATCCATCGACATCTTGATGATACGATAGAGAGAGACAACCTCGGCATTTTATATGAAAATACCAAGGCTAACTCAGTCACTCCGTGGCATCTTTCCACGAACGATAGTTTCTCTCGTAAAATTAACATATCCCGATGAATTTTCAACGCCTATAGTGTCGGAGAAAAAGATAGATCCTACCATCATTCTACTTATTAGTTTACGACGCCCGTAGTGCGGAAATACGTACAGATTTCAAGAACAAAACAGTATTGAACGCAAACATAGATCCACAGGGACTAAAATATACAGGGATGAGAAAATGCGTAACTAAACGAGAGCATAATCTCTACTGAGGATGGAAAAGAACTCTTATATGATTGCACATCTGCAAGGGGGCGAACTGCCCAAGCGAGAGATAGCTCTGAAGGAGTCAAAGATGATTTTGAGGCTTCCACCAGCATCGCCTTACACGCACCCGCCTTCCAGAAGGCACTTGCATCGCTTCCTGTCGACCACACAAGAGGGAGTCTTTCAGAAGAAAGGGTGGTCCTGCTAAGAGATGAGAGAATCTCATACTAGTCACTCCATGTTTACGGTCGCAAGATAAAAACAGAGCTGGATATATGTTCATATATATATAGACATAAAGAATAGTTAAAAATAACTTTACGATGAGTTTCTGGCACTTAACAAAGACGAGTTCATGCGAATTTATCAGATGACATGAGCTTAAAATAATGAGTTTAAAACGCTAAATAGTGGTTAACCTACCTACCTCACAATTGGGGATATGGGTTCGAGTCCCAAAAGCAATTACCACCCTATATTATAAACTATACATTAAGAGAGTATGTACACGAGGTTAACATTCTTTTTTAAGAATATATTCCAAAATCCACATTAATGAGTATTAAATAACGAATTTTCACCTATAAAACGACTTATTATTGCTACGAATCGTGATTGAGATTGTTGACAATTGAGATAAACTGCAATCACAGGCTTCAACTCCGAGTCATGATTTTAACTGCATCCATAGAATCTCTCATAGTCCACAAATTAGCCCGATTGAGCAAGGCGCCGAGATTTTATACGGCTTCCTTCGCCGTATTCTATCTTTGAACACTTATATTGCTCCCATGAGATCATTTACATACTTTATATTCCGTAATAAACTGTAGCTGGGCTGCTTTAAACTTATTCGCCTCCCGAGGTCATGGACCCGAGTTAATTTTATTCCGTTTTTATTAATTTATTCTGAACTCACAGAAGTTTTCACTTTAGTCAAATTTGATGAAGAATATGCTCGTAAAATATAGAAAATCTTCGTACAAATAAACAATAACGATAAATATTACACAAGTTTTCACTCGGATAGCTTTTGACAGAAAATAAACGCACTGCATGATTTCACTTCCGTAAGTATAGCTCAGAAAGGGTGACTGTTAACATAAATACAAATTACCCTATCTAAATATAACTCCAGGTCATTCAGTAACTGATAGAGACCGTAAACAAGTCAGTTAAATCCGTTACGAACCAGTAGAAAGCAGATCATAAAGAAAAGTTGTGACAACAAGTACTACGAATCAAATCCGTAGCCTTACCATTATAGTTACGCAGTAGGTGTACCACAGGGGACATGTTTGGTGCCTATGCTTTTCACAGAGATTTAGACTCGCGCATTAGAGCCGCAGTAGTTCAGCGAGCGTTCTCCTTGTTTACCAATGGACCGCGAAGGAAGCTGTGCGGATTCCGAGCGAAGGAAATCCACCTTTTACAGGCGTCAGGTTCATCAACCCCTACCGGCGTCCACATGAACTCTCATTATCGCAAATCCAGTGTTGCCAATTGGTGGCGGAAATGCATCGCTGAACACCCGCTATAGAGAGAGGGATGCGAAAGGATTCACCTATGTGAGTTCTATTTTCTGGAAGAGAGCGGCTCGTTGCTTTTTTTGGGTACTTAGAAGGGAAGGAAAAACGTTTTCGGAAAATTTCCGGCAGAGCGTTCGTCGGTAGCAGAGGTCATTTCCTCTGGAATAAAGGATGTTATTATACCGCTATTTGAGCCATCCCTAAGAAAAAACCGTCTGCATTAAATTTAGATCTGAAAAACTCTTATAATGCCGTTTGTATGGCAATCAGAGGCATTTCGAATCAGTTACTACCCAATGGAAAACACGTAATATGTTGATACAAACAACTTGAGTTATTATTATAAACATTTGACTACGGATATTATGAACACATTGAGGCTACGCCATACCTACTTATATATTAATTATTACTGAACTGAAAAAAATATGAACTACCTTAGATACTATATAAAGATGGCTATACTCAGAAATTACGTAAACTACATTTATAGTTAAACTCTTTAGTGTTTTCTGTTAAAGTCTTTGAGAGTGATTCATACAACTAAAACCATTCCATGCTACTCATGTGTATTACAATACACGGTTAACATCCTATGAAAACCCACTGAGTTATTCACAACATTCACAGCAATTTAATCGATCGAAATAACGATAAAAATAATTATTATAATGAATGGAAGCTGGAGAACGGGATTTAACGACAGTCATTCTTTAATTGATAGTTTATCGCTGCGTAAACATCCTGCTCCGAGTAAAAGGGTTGCCAAGAGAGAAGATAACAAATAGACTCAACAATTGAATCGTCACAATTCGAGATTACTTGGCGTAGTGAGGAAGTCTGGAGATAAGGAAAACATCAAAGGAAGGCAGCCAAAGGATACGTAAAAGAAAAAGAATGGCTTCGAAGACTCGGTGGCTCATTAGCGGAACGGTGGAAAATTAAGCTTATATTTCGAGATGGAAATTTCGATGATAGGAAAAAGAAACTACTCGTCGGTGAGTGTCTTATACTGTATTTATGCAATAAATGGCTACTCAGACGTATTAAAGTTCCCTTTCCTTCGCTAATTACCATACACCGTAAATAAAAAAGGTTTTCAAGCAATAAAATAAATACAACGTATACCAAAATTACATCTTGACATCAAACTGTAATCAACGTTGATTATTTAAAGGAAAATCGACTCGCATTACGAAAATAATGTTGTTGGTCACAAAGAATGATTCTCTTGAGCGTAATTTTCAAAGAAACATTTCAATTAAGAATTATATAAAAGTATCCAGACAAACAGGTATACTTAAGCTCAGATAAATTTTATAAATCTTCCAGCAAATTAACGAGTGGGCAATGATTGTAACTTTATGAGTTCATTGGTGTAAATGATTTGATTAAGACGTAAATAAAACATGACTTCACTACGGTCTCATAATTATACACTCTTTCGAGGACAAATGATGTAAACTGTGTTTATGATTCAATGCTAATAATAAAAACTAGCCAAAAAATACAATCTTTCAAAACAAACACATTTATAGCTACAAAATTCTCAGATTACTGAATTTTCATTTAATTAAAACGATTGATTTCAGTACCTGAACAGAACCATAACGATAATTCCGTTAAAATCTCTCCTCCAATATCAAAACACACACCAGGTCCATTTAAAACTTCAAAACTCCGATATTTAAATCAAAATCCTCCGATTTACGACTCGATACCCGCCAATGGCATATGGTGGTGTTAGAACTAACACCACATCATTACCCAATTCATCTTAGACCCCACCGAAAAATGCAGCAGATGTTATGCTTCCACAAAGTCACCCGAGCCGATCGGCTGTAGAGGGAAACATTCAACAAGTATTTGCCGCATAATTAATAGCTACCGTTCGGTTTTACTTCCACAGACGGAACGTATCCCTCTTGGGATGCGAGGCGACGTACCACTGGGAAATAAACTCACGCACCCTCTGCCACACGCCGTGCAGCGTGGCGTGGACGGTACGTGGTGAAGAGAACCTTTTGGTTCTGCACGAGACCACGGAGGACTGCAACCGCGGGCGGACGGAACCGTAGCATTGTTGTGCGGAGTCCATCAAGTTGGCAGCAATGCATAGACATGACCCAGCTGAAAAAACCTGAGGCGCCATGGAAGCAGTGCATTAACCGACCTGGAGGAAGGCGGTGTTGCCGCGTTCGCCGTTCGAAAGTCTTTCGCTGCCATCTTGGTAGGTGAGGGCGAGCGGTTAAAAGTTTAATTGCCGAGGAAAAAGGAAACCATATTATCTTCGGGTGAAAGCGATGAGGGAAAACTCGTGTGGGACGAATTAAATGGATATGCCTCGATAGTGATTTGGGAGCTAATTGTGTTTCGTTTTCTATCGGGAGACGAGAGAGTCGAAACGATGAAGACCTTACGAACATTCACCGGAAGGTGACTGAAACAGGGGGCGCACTGGAGAAAAAACAAACTCCGTTCACTTCGACACTATTTATTTTTTAATTTCGAAAAATAGTAGAAGTAAACCAAGTTAGTTCTTTTTCTAATCCGCTATAAAATGTCCTTCAACGAAGAAACGCCTGAAGATTTAGATTTTATCAGTAACAGAAACTGTTTACGAAGGATATATTTCAAAGCTCCTCTTTTTCATTGTCCATTTCATGTCGCACACGCGATTACGTTCGTGCAACAATGCAAAACGAAAATATCCATTCGGAAACTTCCCGGAAGACGCTCATTGTAGACGACAAAGAGCAATTGTTCTGTCTCGTTGTCAAGCGCGCTACCCATCCGTTGTTACACGCCTACAACAATGCGCACACTTATCGTTGGATGTTTATATACTTCCTGGAAAAAGCGCAAGCTGTGATGGCCGTTCGTAACGTTTCCTTTTATTAAAAACAAGCTGACAAAACGATTCTGCATAACGTAATCTATCGATTTATGAGTAATAATCCGAGTTGAAGGTGTAAAGTTTGATCACGAGCACTTTGTTGTATTCCCTCGTAAACTTTAAGTGAAATGATGTTTACTGAAGGAGAGTAGATTCATCCGCTCGTGAAATGTTCTTTGCTGCTTGAGAACGCACCGAGTGAAGCGTTTACGTAATGATATGATGCGTCGCGAAGAATTCCGTTACGAAAAGATGATGTGAATTGCTAAACGAAGAAACAGACTCTTCTGAATCAAGATTGGATAGCAGTGCGAATCATAAAGAGAAGAGAAAATTATATTGAAAACACAAGTGGCACACCGTTACCAATAATATACTTCAAGATGCTAGTCCGCTAGCAAAAACAAATATTTAATTTTCTTACATCTAATTCAACCTAAATTCTTTCGTATATTTATGTTTAATAGATTCATAAAATCAAAAAAATCTTATCTTTTTCACGCGCCTTTAAGATTTATCGTCAATAAAATATTACGTCCTTACTTTAATAACTTCCGGGCTCTTTGACACCATATGGGATTCTATCTTATCTCTAAAAACCATAATAATATTGCTTATAAATCTTAGCCAACACTATTAACAGCATTTTACAAGACAAGATACCAAAAGACGATATCTACAATGAATATAATTCCTCCGTGGAACACAAACATACAAAACATTGAACGAAAGGGAGAACCCAGCGATTCACCTGGAATTCCCGATCCAAGAAGAGCTGAGCCACAAAAAAATAATCCGCAGAGAAATCAATTTCGATCTATGGCACTTAGAAAATTCCTCCAAAAAGGGGCGAAACTACTGATGTAGATTCTAAGGGGCCCTGAGGCCTTGAAATTGGGACAAAAAGAAGAATCGATGGATGCAGTGGACCGTTAAATTAAGGAAGGAAAATTGCTCAATCACCTGAGCATCTTATCCAATAAAGAAACTGTTACCATATAAGTGGATGAAGATCTCCTTTCTTAAGATGGCCTACAGCGCAAACCAGTTGATCTAACGTGAGCTGGTTCTTGATATTTCCTTCTCCTTCTGGTACCATTACACACAAACCTCCTATTTAGCAGTTCGGAGCTGGAGGATACCGACATGTTTGCTGTGCGTGATGTGTAGTGAAAGCTGGTGGATATAAATTGATAATACGAAGACCAGAACCTTAGTATTGAGAGTTGACGAAAAACTTACGCAGAAAATAGTCACTCATTTCGCTCAGTACACGAAGGTTCTATAATATTTACGTATCAGTCTTCGTGCACGAAAAAAACGCATCGCTATGTTACGTGTTGAACAAAATAGCTGACGGTGTTGAAACAGCTTTACGAAATTGTTCGCCGGCTCATGCGGGAAATCATTCGTAGAAAATAGATTATATTCGATTGCTTAAGCGAGTACGTTTGCTGAAGGCATAAAAGGCTTTAGGCGACCTCCATGCTCATTCAGCCGAACCGACATTAACAGGAATAGACTGTGAGAGAAATCACAAAAAACTAATCCCTTCCGAGAAACATTAGAGGCGATAAAGCTAAAATAAAAACCTTGATCGGGCGATATTTACACCCTCTGCCACTCTCCTGCGTGCGGCTGCACCGAGAAGAACTTTCTCTTGTATAGAATTCCTATCCTTGTAAAGTTGAATTTACTACTTTTTTACGCCGACGGATATACAACGTTTCAATAGGACGAGGTATCCGTTTCCCAAACGCGTCGAAAGAAGTAACCCCTTCACACAAACACGAATGTCGTCCAGGTGGTGAAACAGACGTTGACTTGGGTTCGATTCCAGGTGAAGGCACAGATGTCGAAAGGTTAAGAATAGCAGTTGTGTAAGTACGTATAGAGAGTGTTTGAGAGGTGATAGAAGTACGCTATTGTCTCCGCAGGAAAGCTGCACTCGGGTCTCTTTGTTCTTCAAGTATGGATTCTTGAAAGTAATGAATACTTCGTTCGATAACTCCATGACGACGTGGAGTTGTTACAAAATACGAAAAGTTACTTTCGGATTATATCGCCGTATATTTCGAAAGTTTTGGTAAAACAGAGGAATAATTTAAATCCCTTTGAATAAAAAATAGGATTTATACAACAACGTTTCAACTCTACTGAATTATTCAATCGTCAAAAAGCAATTCAAAAAAGCTATTTTCGAATCACATTAATTTTGAAAGAACAAGGAAAAATCAAAATTTATAATGTACCTTTCCCTCGAATTTTCTAGAAGTAGAAACTATAAAGGATGAAAATTGAAGCGGAAAAACGTCAAATTTCGAAAGAATTTGTCCCGACAAACAAAAAGATATTCCGCAACTAAGGGAGACAATTTTCTGCGTGGCCGTCCTCTTTTTCTAGAACATCTATCTCATTAAAAACCGTAACGTTTTTCCCATTTCTCAGAGCTGCTTAATAAGCAAAAGGACTAGGGTAACTTTTCAAATAATAAAAGTTACTTCATATATTTCCTTTGAATTGAATTTCACGCCTTTGATAATGAAACATACATAGCCGTATCCGATGGAACTTATTTATAATTGTAGCAATAAAAGTACAATCCGTCTGTTTCCACAAATTATAAAATATTATAATATAAATTACAAAATTTAAAAAAATAATTCGTAGAAACCGATATACTGTGCTTATATTCCTGCATACCTGTAACATTAATTCGCACAATTTCGATATAAACAGCGCAAGAGTCCAAAATATATTATACGATTTATAAACAAAAAATTAATCTACCACAACTGAAAAGCACCCACACACTTATTAAATAAATAGAATATAAATATTATATTTTTTACTATTTACCCTTAAATT
Source organism: Pantala flavescens (assembly GCA_020796165.1). Classification (NCBI taxonomy): domain Eukaryota; kingdom Metazoa; phylum Arthropoda; class Insecta; order Odonata; family Libellulidae; genus Pantala; species Pantala flavescens. The sequence goes on along the minus strand of CM036886.1, from coordinate 11,458,228 downwards.
CGTCGATCGTTAAATTCAAACTCTACGTATCCAAATTCCCTCGTAAAACGACAGCTACTAAAATGAGAAACGAGGAAAATCTATCGAAATTAAATCGAACAGTTATCTCCTTTAACTTTCATTTATCGACCATCAAATTTAAATTCCGTATAGGAAGGAAAACCTTTAAATAAATAACTAATAAAGGATACACCCTAAACAGATAAAATTCAATCTAAACATTACGACAAACATATATGAAGCCGAACTTTCTTTCCTAATAACGAATCATTAGATTGATTTATTTAGACTCATTATAAATAAAGTTTCGATATAAGGAATAAATATAACGAGTTATTCCTTTTATAAAAGGAGTGAAAATAGTAAACGAATCAAGAACGGGTCATATACAGTTTTTTGCTAATAATGAGTGACTGAACAGGGCTCATAACTTAAGTAAACATGCATCGGCAAGCTATAATTTCCCCGTCATAAATTGAAATCAGCTCGACGATAAAAACTTTCGATTTTTAAATCACTCAAACCCCGATAAAAATCGGACTGAATCGAGAAACTTTCAATATCTCTAAATAGAACCATTACATGCGTATACTCCCGTAGGGGGTACGTAATCTTCCCGTCATTTCTCGGAGAGACGCTCGCCTCCAGGCGTATGGCGAATAGCTTACCTTAAAAGTCTAAATGGGTCTCACATCACGAACTTATCTCTAGGACGGCATTCCGAATTCGGTCCTTACCTGGAAAGAGAGCGAAAATCAAAATTATTCTACCGAAAACAAGAGAGACGTCGTGTCCAAAATTAAAGAATCCACGGTTCCGTTTTCCTCTTTTTCTGAGGCAGGTATTTCCAAGGGTCTCTCTTTTGACCTTATACGGAAGAACGGCTGGAGCGCCGTGGGAAAGGAAAAAAAAAAGATCGCGTCGAACCGGTCTGCGAAAGACGGACAGCGTCCTGTGGTCGTGGAAACCGCAGCCTCCGTGTCGACGAGGCGGACGAATTACATCGCAATTTATCACCGAATGATATCGCAGATGCGCAAATTGCTATTAAGGAGCCGTGTCCTTCGTGTAGACTCCGAAGACTTCAACGCGCGACAAGGAGGATGCGGATACCTACCATGGAGAACTCTACCACGGATAATCGAACAGTATCATCTTTTCACACGATAATGAAAGGTGATAATTAATATACACCGTGGGTTCGTTCACCTTGACATCAAATGGTTAAACAGAAGTAGAAAATACGAATAAGACTGGGACTTGAACCTAGGTCCTACACTTCCCAGAGAGATTTACTAACCAGTACACCACTACATCTCAAGGTATTGCCTCAACTTACTGAAACAGACGTAACATGGCATTGCTGAACAAACCTCTCTCACAAGAGGTTGCCACGGGTTCGAGTCCAAGTAATGCCAATATTTATCACTACTCATTTGACCTTAGAGAATTATCCCTTATTATTTACACCTTCATTACTTTCTTCCCCTGTCCGTGCGTATTTCTTATTCGTAGCATTACAGTTCACCGAGAAAGATGCACAAACAACACCATCCCCCAAGAGTTCCTCAATTCCTCCTTTCACTTGCAGCTCGCAGTGCAGAGAGTTCCTCCCGTCCGATATATTTCCACGGAGGCAGTTAAATCCGTGGGTGACGTAACGTCAGCTAAGACCGAACCTCTAGTTAGCGACGGGTCCTTCATTACGGATCTGTTTGCTCCGATGGTTAGCGAGCGACCAGTTTGAGAAAAAAAAAGACGCCTCGAAATGAAAACGATTTTCGTACCCTTATCCATAGGATTGTTTGTACGGAGAACAATGGAAAGAATAGAAGGAACGTATGTGGAAATTACGCTAAGAGGAGTGTGGATATTGCGTGCTCCTTCGCATTCTATTCGGAGAATTGAGAGATAACTATGGAAACGATAGAAAAGAAGGTAGAATAGCTTTGGAGAGAGGAGTTGAACGATCTTGAGGAATGAGAATGGACTGAGATCTGGGCTCACCTTGACATATGGTTGCGGAAGACTATGGAAGAACTTAAAACGAAACGAATGCACTTCAAAGGATAATATGACACCCCATTCTGTACTAAAGGCTGAAGCAATATTGCTCGAACCATATATGAATCAAAAACGAAACAATTTTTCACAATTACAACGAATTATGCTAGTTCTAAACAACTGAATTCACCGGTAAAGCAACATAAATAGGTTATTGCTTCATGAAAGGAAAAAGGACAGAATTGCATGCAATCCATTCCTCTGCACAAGCTCATTACCACCATTTGCAGCCTTAATAACTCTTCTGCGGTCTACCTTCTAGGTAAGTTATTTACCGCGATCATTTCCCTTGATTATTTCACACAATTTTACTCCATTTTACCTTTGCTTTTAAAAAACCGCGGTGGCCTTCGAATTCCACGCGAAAGGGTAAAACTTAATTTTCCCGATTTTCAATCACGAATCGATTGCTCTCATCTTCATTCCGAATATTTCCCATAATCCGCGGATTATTTGATTCGCGTCGCGTAATCTTTGACGCCACAGACTGTTTAATGGCAAAGAATAAACATCGGGCTGCGGCACAAAAGGCCATCCGATGGAATTAACCATACAACGAGGCCCACATTGGTTATGGTAATCATGAACCGCGAAATTCTCTTTGTGAAAAAGGAGCGATTTTTTTCTCTTCGCTGATTGAATCAAGGTTGGTGAGAGAGAGAGAGACGGCCCATTACCGCATCGTACGCTGCCGGGGTCATTAATTCGTTTTGCCCTTTATTTTCCTTTGAATCCGTGCATTTTCACGGATTCCCCTTCGCGCGTTACGGTCGCTACCTGCGTTTGGCGGGTCGAGAGGATATCCGATGCCACTCAGCGGACGAAATCGCTTCCGAATAGCTCGAGATATTCCCACGATCGATTTCAGGGATAGACGCGGATGATCATAGGGTTCATAAACCGGTAAACCGTATCGCCCGTCTGAACTAAAAGCTAACCTTGAAATGCGAAAATTTTAAAGCTTGAAATTACAAGGGAAGGAATTGATCCAATTTGGAATTGGAATCAAAATTGATCTGTAACAATTTAATAGAGCTTAAGATAATTAAATAATACGTCAAACAAGATTGAATAGAGCTTCAGTTAATATTACCAAGCGTTTCTTATTGGAATAGTAATATTGAGCATTACATTATTGAGCACCAACCACTACCAAAGGTCAGAATCGGACTATTTCTAAGTAACTGTGTTCTGTTCATTTGCAACAACAATCCACATAGACAGAGAGCGTACAGTTTCTTGCGTCACAGATCATATCGTTGAAAACTGCGTCCGACGATGATAAGACGGCTACGGTCGAAATCTTTCGCTCGACAGATATCTGCGAAAGTTCTTTGAAATTCCCTTTTGAATCGATCCGCTAAAAGGATGACGTGAGCAGAAAGACATTTCATCTGTTTCCGAGAAGACGACGTTTTGTTTCGTATCCCAGATAATATTTAGACAACGCCCTTTTCAATACACCGCTTTTCTATTCAGCGAACTGATCTTATTTATTCTGTTACGGGGCGTTTCGCGGAGCGATTCTAACCACTTACATACATCCGCAGAATGAGGAGGATTATCAAATATGGAAACAACTGAGGATATTTCATTAAAGATGAATTTAATCCAAAGAAAATTTGATTGAATCGTATAAACTGGTTGTATGATCGTCCTTACAAAATAAGATATACGTACAAGTATTCCTGTCGGTAACTAATCTTATAATTATTTTATTAAATAAGGTTTGAAGTGATTAAAACTTCGACCTTTCCGAAAGACTACAGTATAATTCTCTTTATTACATAATTATCTTAATTTAAGTTGTATTACCAAAACAGTTCGTTGAAAAATATTTTAACTAAATATGGGTAATGTATGGGTAAAATGGGGTTAATGTATAGAACGTAAATTATACAACAATTTTAGCTATTCTTTTCACAATCGTTTTAAATACCATAATGTATGAATACAAATTAACCTACAAATGATTTCTCCATTTACAAGTCGATACATATCGATCTGAACCAGATATCCCTTTCGATACATCGAATTTCTCCTTACACATTTATCGTTCAATCTGATCCAATCATCAACCGAGTAACACGCGACTTAATACCATAGAACACGAGCAATCACGCATCCATTTACATCTGATGGAAAAAGGAGAAGATTTGCGTGATAAACCTGGATTCCTATCGACTAATTCCTCCAGGTTAAAAAAGGAAAGAAGAAACGAAACTAAGAAACAGGATTTCTCCTTAAGTTCCAGAGAAGAAAATTCTCGTAAGCAAGAGATCTTTTGCGTGCGCTTGGCGCTCGTCTTCGCGAGACAAATGAACACCGAAAATTAAAAAAAATCGCGCGGGATTATTGGCGAAAAGTGGTTGGAAAACGAAGAAGGATACCGCGGTTGGAAAACGCGGTTTCTCGGTGGGAAGGGGGCGTCGGCGTGGAAACAAAAGACAAACAGAGTGGCGTGTAAAACAAAGGACAGCGCACGGGCGAATGAATGTCTCTCATTGGCGGAGACAGAAAGAGTCCGTCTGTGGTTCGTTTAACGAGGATGAAAAGCTCCTTGCGACCTGCGAAGAATTTAATAGCCACGCAATTAAATTGCTTGAATTGGAAGAAAAGGAACGAGATTCGCTTCGGGTTGAATTTGCTAAATGGAAAAGAAAAATTCGCGTTGAAGGAGAATGCTGAAGGATAATTAACTGAATTGGCCTTTTTATGAGTACTTGGAGTGTAATAACGAAAAGCTATTCTTTGTAAATGAATAAATGCGAATAAATTAAAATACGTTTGATCAGTAAAAGGTTAATTGTTGGTTTGGATACGTAAATTAACTGGAAAAATCGTTTGCGTACATGTTCATATTCATTTGACACTCACAAGCTCGCTGCATACTTCAAAGACGTACTAAATATATAACATGTTTAGATTTCCACATAAAGTATTGAATTTATGTTTTCACTCTATCAGTTTATTTAAGTAACGTTCGTAAGGTCATGAGTTCATAGACAACGGTGTTTGAAACAGTTGAATTAAACCAAAGACAAAAGCCGTAAATCATATAAACAAAGGACAATTTAACAAGCGATGAAGACGTTACAGTCTAAATGAAAAGGAAAGTAAACTGTTGGTGACCAAGGTTACACATCAATCCTGGAACACAAGGCTAAAAACTAACTTTCTCCGTAGGAGCAAAACCTTCGTTATTACCTATGAATGAGGAAGAAATAATAAGGGTACGTTTCGCTTGACATTGGTCATACCTTAAATTCAACACTTCAATTAACATCGCTGTCCTTTCGCGGGGATAAAACGAAAGGAAAACCGCTTCTTAATATGGAAACCTCAGCGGAGTATATACTTATTGAGTTAATGAACGAGATCGTGCGACGACATATCTGGAATGAGCGCGTTAATTTCAAAGAGCGACCAAGAGGCCTTGAGGTCTATGTCCCAGACTCATCAAGAGGAGCAATAAAGTAGAAGAAAGAACGATAAGTATCCCTGGAAATGAATAAATACCTTATGAATCATTATCCCCGATTGTAAACATACTTAATGCGTCGTTAACGCTAAATCCGCAAGGCTATTCTATTGTGAGAGGAACGTGGAAGCGTTCCCTTTAAAAAAGTACTGAAAGAGGCACTGTAAACAGAAAGGATTAAAGGACCGTAAAAATGAAAGATCCTCTCGTTAGCAGACGATCGAAACATTATTAAAAGGGCGATGGATCTTCATCGTAAAGGACCGTCCCTTTTCGACAGGTCCTTGATTACGTGTCGTGTTCAAAAAAAGTCTTTATTCCTCCGAAAAATTCCTATTTTGAAACAACGCCTGATCTACTCGTACCGAAACATTTATACCGACTTAATTACTAGCCTTAGATCGTTTCAGTGCGAGGTAATATTGAGATTCTAATACCGATAACACCTATGGTTATACTCCCTCGCGTTGAAGTAATTTAAAACTCTCGTTCCAAAAGATAATGGTCTTCCAAAAGAAAAAAAAACCTTTAAAAATCCAATATCATACTCCTATAACACAAACCGTAGTTGATCAATACCGTAAGATAAACTTTTTAAAGTTTTCCGTACCTTTATTTTTTCGTATTTCGTCCTAATACGTTATATACACCCATTTCTTTAACGGACACATTTATCTTTCCGTAATAAACCTCTACTCCCCTAAAAAAAGTACAAAAAACAGCGAAGTATTCGGTAAAAATTGACTTGAATGGTCGGAAGCGGAAATGCCTCTTGGAACAGAGAGTAGCTGTACATTTTATGTCCGACTTCCGATGGAATTAGCGAGCTCACAAAGAGCGGTGTCTTTGACGACGCGCACAGGACATTTCCGGTCCGAACAGTCTGCAATACGACAGTATCTCGCAACAGAAGAAAAGCCCAGGGCCGATTTGAAGAGACCGACAGAGTAAAGGGGCAATAAAAAAAAAGTCGGGAGGCACTTAGATCCTCGAGTCATTGTATCCGAGTGTATGGGTTACAATGCGAGGCCATACTGAGGTGACAATTGCTCCCCCTTAAAAATAAGAACGTATTTCCAATAGATAACAGGGACCTATTGTATGACCTTAAAGCAGGGTTGCCCAACCTTTTTTTGTCCGTGGGCCGGATTCATCAGGACATACGATTTCGCGGGCCGGATTCTTTATAATTGCATATCTTAGTAACACCTTTGAAAAAAATTCAACATTTTCAATGAATTCACGAATATGTTTGTGCTGATTCATTTTTTTTAAATATTTATAAATTTTATGAAAATGTTGCGTTTTTTAATTTATTTTTAGAATTAAATGAAATCATGAAGGGTTAAAATTTCAAAAGAACAAAATCTGTACTCACGATTTATTAATGTGAAGTCTGATGTTGTTTTTCAGAAACTAATTTTTTAATATTTGGTTCAAGTTGAGTGACGTTCATCCTTAATATGGAATGAAGGTGATCATCTGAAAGTCGAGCGCGAGACGCTGGTTTGGCTCTTTTTAAAGTTGAAAATGTTTGTTCACAAATGTACGTGCTTGCAAACGCCGTTGTCATTTTCATTCCAAGGTTTCTCAAATTCGGATAAGAATCTAACGCTGCATAAAAATCTGGTAAGGACTTCTCGCGAAAAAGATCCTGTAATGGTGTTTGGCATTGCAATTCAATTAATTCTAATTGTAAATCACCTGGCGCCGTAGAAACATCCACTGTAAAAGGATTTTCAAACAAGCGTATTTCATTTTTAATCCGGTGAAAATCTGCAAATCTATCTTCGAAACTTTTGCTGAGTAATTGCAGCATCTTGGTAATTTTTTCACTTGGAAAATGATCATTTTTCCTTTCTTTACGTAAAGCAGTGCAAGTCGGAAAGTGCGTCAACTGTCCTTTTTCCGTTTGCTGTATGAAAAGCTTTAATTTTGTTTGAAACGCACATAAATCAGCATATACATGGGAAATAAGTTTGTCTTTGCATTGCAATTTGAGATTAAGTTCATTTACATACGCAGTTAAATCACAGAGTATAGCTAAATCCCACAGCCACACAGGGTTACTTAGTTCGTGGAGCTGAGTTGATTTTTCAATAAAGAATATATCAATTTCATGTCTCAAATCAAAAAATCGCTGTAGTACCCTACCGCGGCTCAGCCAGCGGATTTCGCTATGATAAACCACATCACCATATTCGGCTTCAATTTGTAAAAGAAATTATTTGAATATTCTGTGATTCGTAGAATATGATCTTATTAAATTTACGGATTTAGTAACTACCTTCATAACATGATCTAAATTTAAAATTTTTCCACAAAGATTTTGTTGGTGAATGATGTCATGTATGTCATGTACAAATACAAATTATTCAATCAAAATACATATAACAATATCAGAAATATTGTAGTTAATAAAATTCACAGAAAATACTTTAATAAATTTAAAAAATACGCGGTATTTGGTCAATAATTTACGAATATCCGACTAGGAGCTCGCGGGCCGGATTGAGCTTCTTCGCGGGCCGGATCCGGCCCGCGGGCCGTAGGTTGGGCACCGCTGCCTTAAAGCATTCGTCATTCTTGTCTATGTATATATTACGCTTACGTAACGAATAGAAAAAATACGATAATTATCCTCAAAACAAACAAATACGAAATTACAAATCTAAAATACGTAAAAAAGTACGTAATCCTGAATTATATCGGAACTTTTAGAAGAAAGCTACAAATCTAAAGAGATACGTGCAGACATGGAAGATCACGCACGGATACCATTAAAGGTAAACATACGACACATAACGCGCGTCTAAACAGTATTATATCCGCGTTGCGATGGGACGGAAGGGCGTATGGCAGACGCCCGCTTTCCGTGAACCGGGTGACGGCGGCGGTCTTTCCAAATTCGCATGTTCGCGTGTGGCGCCGCGCGTGAGCGCACAAACGAATGAAAACACGTCCGTGACGTAAAGAGGAAGAAGTAATCGAGACTAATCTGGGGGACGACGAGATACCAACCACGGCGGCTGAGCGCCGATCGGGAAGATAATTCGCGATCGAAATGTGCACGAGCAGAGGCTGTTGAACTCCGATTGGCAGCTGGAGAGGAACGATGACGATGGGGGAATAAAATGTGGAGGTGAAAGATCGGAACCCTGGGGAACACCCATCCCAATTCTAAGAAATGGCTCATTTTTCCTTTACTCGACCTAGAATAAAATGCTACTGAGTATTTTGTGATCCAGATGAAGTAGGCTACTTAAAGATATAGATATTCCATCAGAGCACTTTATCATAGGGAGATATCATTTTCGTTAAACAGTAACAGCAGTTGGAATAACTCGTACCAACCAAATATCCTTTAACGTGGTCAATGAATGTTCTTGCAAGATTGGCAATGGCTACAGGAACCGATAGGAAATTTGGGGACCCGGGTTCAAGTCCCGGACCTACCAGACTTCCATCGTGTACCCCAATTCCTTGGTTTGCGTTACGGATATGATAGAATCACTCGGGTGGAATTATTATCGATGAGAGGATCAGATTTTTATGATAAGCTTCCAATAAATTTCACTATACCGATACTTTAGGAGAACCTGAAGTTTTTTTTATACCTGTAAACAGCTAGACCTTTGAGAGTTTACAAATAATATAACAAGGAAACAATAGCTAGAAAACAGATGGTTCTTTAAGGTCATCCTTCGCGAATAGTATTAGAGGCGCGAACAGGATGGATTATGTCCGGTCATAGGCGTTGACACACTCCCTGTCACTGACTACTTGTGAGATACAAATCTAAAGAATCCAAAAGCAAAATTAGCAAACCTAATCGTTCGTGAATAACACAACAATTAAGACATTAAACCCCTCAACACTTAGCAGCAACCGAGCCTCGTATCGATTGGACGGGAAGTTCAACGACGGGGACATTGGCGACTGTTGCCACGACACTGTCTGGAATTACGATTCCTGGCAGTCCATTTTTTATTTTCCGATTTCCTTTGCCCGCATGCATTTATGCGCGTCCGTTTGAAACATTTGCAAGTCTCCACTTCGTTATCGTAGACCTCCGTCGCTTCGATGAACGCGTGAAGGCAAACCGGAAAGCTAACTATTGTTTAGAGAGATATCTCCGTTGAATAACGAGTTTTTCTGAAATATATCTATAGCGATACTTCCACCACCGATTTCGGTCGCCCTAAAACTTTTCGTGCAAATAGTAGACGTTACGCCTACGAGATGTCCCGCCCAAGGACGGTTCACCCACGGGAATTCACCCACAACGCTTCCACCGAGACGGGGAAATATTTCTCTCTCTAGGAACGTTTTACCACGCGGACTTCAAGAAGGGATTTGCGGATATTCTTTGAATAAATATATATCTGATTCGATAAATCATTTAGATTTATTGCATCGCTGAAAAAAAGGGTAGAGACGAAGCCTTTTATCTCCAGCGGAAGCAGAATTTTGAACGAAATATCCCTTTAATATATATTCATATATCTTACGAAAAATCGCTAAACTGTACTAAAATTTCTTATGAATGTCATAATAATTAAATTAGAACGTTAGAAGAATGTAAGAAGTCAGTAGCTATATAGATAGATTGACTCTTTATTTGATTACTAGGTTGCGATGAATAAACGAAAAATAACGATATTCACGGGACTCGAACCCAGGACCCCCAACTTTCCATTAGAACACCCACCTGGAAAATTGACAACCTGGGTTCGACCACCAGTCATGACGCTACTTCTCACGTCCTTTTAATCCCAAGTTTGATTTAAACACATGTAAAACAGCTCTAGTGTGATCCGACGTACGTGACATCCATCCTGATGAACTGCCAACGGTGTAAAGCCTTCGGCTGCATCGCTTTTGAACCCCGGACGTCCGTCTCGACTTCCGATAGTCCAATCGAAGAGTGCATGGTGATGGATGCAGGAAATAATTAGTTCGGGGGAAGAGGTTAATATCCCCGTGGGCGACAACCGAGCGCAAAATCCACGTTAAGCCTCTTGTATAACCAGAGGGTACTCCGAGCGAAACTCCCACCCCCCGAGCGCTACACATTGTTGCCTCTCCCCAGTCATCGACGCATTGTTACCAACTATTGTTGAGCCCAACATTTGGCATTTCGCGGAGTTTTATGAACGCCGCGGGGGATTGAGGATCCCCTGTGGCATGCCTCGCTAATTTTGATGATGATAGAATATTAATTGAGAGAGCTAGAGGAACTGGGCCCTGATGACGTATATATCTATAGTCTGTTCCACTTTTCTAGGCAGTACGGGGCTTATGGAGAAATCGAATAGCCTCGTACGCCAGGTCATTTTTCCGGAATATCCGCGATATCCACAAAATTTGCCTTCGCAACGGATGAAATTAAGATTTTCAACTAAGTTTGGTGGATTTTTTTTCCAGTTTTTTGGTGAAATTTGGATAAGGAAGGATGGTTCTATATATTGACGGAGTTTTTTCAACATTTAAACAAAAGAAATAAATTTTACAGCGGAATTTAAAAAAAATGGTCACCTTACCAGCCGTGAACAATACTAAAACTGCCATTTCTCTCATCCTATCTAACGTAAAGTGCTAGTTTTTTCATAGATTACTCATTATACCTCATGAATACATAAAAGTCGAATTGTATTAATTTTTGAGTGATTATATTTTAGTAAAAAATAATTTAAGTGGAACGCAACCTCCGAAAAATTGGATCGTGCAGTCAAATTTATACATCGCCTAAAAATTTTTTGTTTCTTACGTTACGAAAAACATGTCGCGAGAGAAATTGAGATAAATGTTGTTATTTTCATTTACAGGTTATTCTGAGTCGATATCTTGAATAGAACTTTAGTTTTTGAATTTTATAACCGAGAGCGGGTCCGGATCAATCCGAATTACGCTTACGGGTCTATTAGTCTCGAACAAAAAGTAACAATGATTAGCAATCGGAGCGCTAAATCAATTACTCCCTCGGTTATAAAATTCAAAAACTAAAGTTCTATTCAAGATATCGACTCAGAATAACCTGTAAATGAAAATAACAACATTTATCTCAATTTCTCTCGCGACAAGTTTTTCGTAACGTAAGAAACAAAAAATTTTTAGGCGATGTATAAATTTGACTGCACGATCCAATTTTTCGGAGGTTGCGTTCCACTTAAATTATTTTTTACTAAAATATAATCACTCAAAAATTAATACAATTCGACTTTTATGTATTCATAAGGTATAATGAGTAATCTATGAAAAAACTAGCACTTTACGTTAGATAGGATGAGAGAAATGGCAGTTTTAGTATTGTTCACGGCTGGTAAGGTGACCATTTTTTTTTAATTCCGCTGTAAAATTTATTTCTTTTGTTTAAATGTTGAAAAAACTCCGTCAATATATAGAACCATCCTTCTTTATCCAAATTTCACCAAAAAACTGGAAAAAAATCCACCAAACTTAGTTTAAAATCTTAATTTCATCCGTAGAAGTAACTCAAAAATAATTAACTGACTCCTTTTGGGAGGCTAGGTTGCTCCCTTATGGGAATTTACGTGCATTTATTTCCCCATAAGCCTCCGTACTGCCAGCTTTTGTGGAACGGACTATAGGAGAATGATATCCTAAGAGAGGTATGTTAATCCACATGAACTACCGAAATACGTTCATGTTTATGTTAAGAATTGTCGTCAGGGTAATGAAATCAAACGTAATACCCTTATTATTATAAATTTGTTAAATCTACACAATATTATTAATGCATGATATAATTATTATAATATATTAAAGTGTATGACAGTAAAAAGTACGATTGGTGTTCAAATAATTATAAATTTTAATGACGATATTTTGACACATTAAAAAGATACAATCTACGAATACTAATTATCACGTAATAATTGAGTGATTGTTGCTATACATTGTCGCTAGACACCTCAATCAAACTCACTCGTCCGCATTGTCGTGAAAATATTGAAATAAAACAATCGTTCGTCCTTGCAATCAAAGACTTCTAGCAGAGCATGTGCGAAATGCAGATAAGAGCCAACGTATGACCACTCTTATCAGCGGAAATGCATCTGCAATCTCTTCGCGTTATATACTTGCTCCACTGAGCCGACTTTATCTTTGTTAGGCCGTCAATCAACCGTGAGTGATTTAACACCTACTAAAAGAACGCGATCTGTTTGCTACGGTGATGCAATTTAATAGAAGAAAAAAAAACTCGAGTGCATCTATTCCCCGATTTCAAACACACACTTTATGCGTAAATCCTTTGAGAAAAGGTGCTCGAAAAATCATTCCGGGGAAAGATTCTAAAAACCTAATGTAACTCGTAATCTTCCCCAGCATTTCTGCCGTTTCTTTCGCAGCGGATTAATGTCCAACTTCCATAAAGTTTCGCCTAAGAGTTCCCTCCGGTGGAAAACGCGGTATTATCAAGAATAATAAGGAGTGCGAAAGGGGTTAAGGAGGATATCTCCCGGAGAAGACATCCTTTAATCTCATCACGTAGAGTGGGCCGTCCCACGCGCCTTACGTATAATAAGAGCAGAAAAGGTTTCCAACGAAATTATGCGAGGCGCGGCGTCGGGGAAAAGATGAAAGAGGTAAGGAGCATTTGGATGCGGAGGCTGGATGCCTTATCTCTTTTGGGATCGGGCGAAAGATGACTCCGGGGAGAAGACGAAAGAGCAACCCGACGAGATGGGATTGCCGACCGCAAGATTCCCAAAGACGCGGACCTCAAGTTGTTTGCGTTCTGAAACAATTGACGAACTATATACCGTAGCGGATTCTTCCTTGGGAGCACCCGTATGACCTATATGAACGGCCCTTACGTCTTGGGTGATAAGGAGCCCGCGTTCAATTCCCAGGAGGTGCAACATGTTGACCCAGAAGGAATGAAATATCGGAAAAGTATGGAGTTTCATTTTAAATATAAACTGCTCTTACAGTTTAATTCAGAGGGTAAATATTAGAGTAATATTTTATAAAAGCACGAACAAATTGGGACTGGATCCACTGGTAAGCTACCTTACATTAAAATAACATTTAATCGTAAAATGTAATCGTAAATAAATTATAAACGGAATTTTACAATAAATACACAAATATGCTACAGTTATATAGTAATGATATATTTTATTACATAAATATATATAATCATAAATAAATTATAGATGCAATTAAACAATCATACCATTAAGATAAAATTATATAAATATACTAAAAAAAGTCATAAGATGTGAAGAAACTTACGAAACCTTACACAAAATAGAATCTTTGCGGAAAGTACAAAGTATACACTTTTTATTTGTAAATTCATCCATCAAGATACGCTTAATAATATTGTTTTTATTAAATATATGAAATTATATAATAATACTAGTTAATTCTCTTATATGACAACGTTAGTCCACTATATTTATTTACGCAATTATAATTAATAAAAAACACAAACGATTCTACAAAATCGAAAAACAAAACACAAACGATTCCCGTAATTAATCCACAAAGCAAACAAAAGTAAACGTATCGTTCCAACCAATTTGACGAATGAAGACGCGATGTATCCATCCACTCTCAACCTCGTGTCTCTAGAAGTCCCAGAATGCGCGATTACGGAGTCAGACGAATACATAATCACGGAAAGCCGTTAAGGGTCACCTTCGACAAGTCCACGCTTACGACCAGAAGCGGAAGTCCGTCAGACGTTAATTGCAAGCACGAAGGGAAATCATTCGATTGAGCGCCTCCGTGTAAAAGGAGTCACTTTGCGTGGAAAAAGTCGACGTTTTAAAAAACCCCTTGTGGAGATGAAAAGACTGCTACAATTAAAAGGGAATGACCGCGATGTGGTTAGGCGGCTCTGTAATTAATTAATTCGGCGAAATCGAATGAGACGAGTTGAAAAGCGATTTACGGGCTGAAGAAACGAGAGAAAATCAAAACTGGAAACCTCAAAAAGAGACGTATTGTCGACTTCGTAGGAAACGGCATTTCTAAAAGGGAGTAAATTGCTGAAAATACGGATTACGATTCATACGAACCGTACGATTAAATACGCGTTAATTCGCTACAAAAACTATATTGTTCTTTCGTATATTGTAACCATGGAAACTGTATCCGTGGAGATCGTGAAAGGAAATTGGATCTGCGGAAAAGTTTAAAAATACTTTTGAGAGCAAGAAAAAGGTTAAGGATGCATTAGAAGCGTGATATGGTTGAAGATATTAAGAGGTATTGAGGCTAAACGAAGTAAATGACGAGCTCCCGGGCAGAGGTCGGCGTTCGAGATACGTCACCGTACACAGAGATCATAACTCGAGTGAAATTTATTAACGGACACATTCGAATGCTTTATTTCCTTGGAGAGAAATTTTAGAAAGCACGGAGGGAACGTGAAATGTAACGCGTGAATCTCTCAAAGACGTAATTTCTTTTTTTAAAAGCGGAGTTATTCTCGTTGATTCCGAGTGGTGTTTGCTTAACAGTCGTTTTTATCGGTGTGAATGAGAGTTTGTATAAGAACACCTTGATGCGGAAACTAACGGGAATTCGTGAGGATGTGATAAAAAAAATAAAACTTAAAGATTCTCGAAAGAAGATGTTGGACTAAAAATCTTAATTTTATAATCTTCTATTATCAATAATAGAAGAGCTGTGAGTAACGGTAAGAGAGCTACGTACTCTATAATTATAAGCTTGGATAGGGCAAAGATAAATTAACTTAATACGATGAGCTCATCAAAAAGGTTAAAAAAGCGAAAAATAACTAAAAAACATTACTTCAATAAATAAATGAAATAATAAACGAGGCATGCTAGTGAAGCAGTAAGCATACCAACCCGAAAAGCAAGGCGAGGGACCTGGGTTCGACTCCCAGTCATGCCGTTTTCACTTCTATCTAAACTTCGCCATTATACGATTTATCATATATTTACGTAAAAATACTGATTATACATAATTTTTACGTCAATATCTTAATTATATAATTACGTAAAAACATATATTCCATAAATCAACATACCAATCTAAACAACATAAAAATTATAAGTAATTCCTTCGTAAAAAAATCTATTATATAAGATTAAAATAATCGTTAAAAACGTACACAAATATTTTCCTGACAAAATACTACTTTCAAACTCAGTAAATACAGAATCCATAATAACATTGGCTCCTTAAACAGCTGTAGTGAATCTTAAAGCACAAAATCATCCACAGAACCTACTCCCATTGAGACAAACACATTGAAACCCCCTCACTAGGGCACACTCGAATCTGGTTAAAACTCTTTCTTGGAAGAGCACCTTTAGGGAGGTTCCAAACAGATCTGCGTTCGACCCTTTTAAGGCGAATTCACGGCTTCGAGAGAAAGTCACTGGAGACGCAAATCGCTGGGACGTGATCGCGTCTCTATGAGATGCTCACGCGAGCAAAAAGATGCTCGACGGAGGTGATAAATTCGGGGTACGTTGAAAACGAGAGGATTTTAATGGAGAGCGGAAAAGTGGAGTGGGGGAGACTTCTTTGCTTAAGAAACCGCCTTAATATGCCTCCGAGGGGAGAAAAACCGTTCCGTTTATTTGGGACATCTATCATGATTTGAAGAAAAGAAACCCTTCAAGATTCGGCGATAATTCAAACTCCTTTGAAAAGTGTTAGGATTCGCCGGAAAGCTGTGTTACCGGAGTATCCGGAAAGTTGGACGAATTTGAATGTGTATCAGTGAAGTCATCGGTGGAGGGGAAGATTCTCAAACCTTCGATCGTTTGTTACGAAAACCTTGTCTTCCTCACAAAGACAGGAAGAGGGGAGTAACTACTCACTGGAGCTGAAATGGAGTTCACTATGCAATTGGGCAATATCGAAATTTCTTAATTTTCCATTCTTTCCTATTTAATCGAGTATACGTATAATAATCACATAAGAATATTAAACATAAAACTTCGAGGTATTATCTGATGATAAGACCCTACGAATCACTGGAATGCAGACCTGAAGAGATTCCTTACCATAAATACTAAACTTTCCACGTACGCAGCAAAAACTAATAATAAACTAACAATATATTTACTTTTGGAAAATTTACACTAAACAGATAACTTAAACGTTTGAGCCAAAAATTTAACTATAATATTTTCGATACATTGTTCTTTCCCAAAAGTATCTCTTAGTGCTAGACTGATTTTGGAGTTCATAGTATTTATGATTGGTTAATGGAAGATCTTGATGATTAGTCAAAAATAAACACGGGTCGAATTCATCCTAACCCACACTAAATTAAAAAAGAAAAGGTTTTACTTTTTCATGATCATAAAGCTATATTTCTCTTCTTTTCGACGCTTGTTATTGAACAATTTTATATTCTTTTTCAGATACACACACACTTATAAAAAGCCACAAGTAAAATAATAGCACGCAGTCCCCAAAACGAAGGTAGTACTGGGTTCGAGTCCCAGTCACGCAGTAATACTTCACTTCCCTTTAACCATAAAGGAACATCCATTCACAAAACTTCCATTCATATTTATCTAAATTAAGATAGACATGAACACAGGAACAACTTCGGAAGTATATTTAGGTTCGTATATTCCGTGACATAAAATTGGGGCGACGGTTCCATCGTTCCTTTGACGATGTCATTGTTGCTGACGTAACTCGTCCTTTGTTGCCATCGCGACGTTCGAATTTTATTCGGATTTTCGTCACGATTTCGGAGGCGATACAAGCACGCTTCCCATGGCGAAGGAAATGAACAGCGGATCTAAGAGAGGAATGCTTCAAAGATTAAGGTTTGAAGCGCAGCCCGGGGACCGGAAATTGGAGTCTGGAAAGTGCTATCGATTAAAGGGAAGGAACGCAGGTGAATAGGCAACTGATTTGCGCATGATTACACTCGAAAAAGATTGTCGAGAAAGGTGACATCGAGAGTGACTTTTAGATTACGTCTATCTTTGGACATATCGTCTGATATCTCCACCAACGTGAATCTATGATGACATAGAGGTGAGTCCAGAATCTGAGGAAAACAGTACAAAGTAAGCAACGTTGACAGATGATAGTATCAGATATAATAATGATATTGGACTTTATCAAATTAAGGCCCTATTTTGCTCCAGCAAAATAGGGCCTGGGTTCGAGTCCTGGACCTCTCAGATTTTTTACGTTCGTTTATTCGTGGTTTAAATATTAATCGTCTTCATTATATATGAAATTGTGACTATTAAGTCACCTCTTAAAACTCACCCATTTAGTCGAATAAAATAAATAAGGTAAATAGAAAAAATTAATTAATAAATGTGAGTAAAACGTAAAGTAAAAGAGTGAGTAAGGGGTTTGGATCAATTAAAAATCCTCAGAAAACTAAATACGTGAAGGTAAAATAATAACAGCCATTACTGTTATATAAACTCAATAGATATTACATTCAGGTCCTTGATTCCAATGTATATTACTAGAAAAAGTAAAAGAAATATTTCAAAGCTAAACTCGTCCATAAATTTACCCAAAATCTCAGAAGCATTGCTCCAAATACATGAAGATACTCAGTTATAATTTATCATTCATCGTTCTAACAAACAATTCTGAATTCCCAATTCCTCTTGAATAAAAAGTTAACTCCCTCTAAATACAGGACCAAAATCCACTGAAAAATCACTCTCAATATTTAAGGCATAGACGTAACTAATGTGTGCTTTTTTATAAATCGAAACGTCTCACAGACGACCGCGGGAAGCAATCCGCATTTTGAAAGGTAAATCCTCTGAAAATCACCGACGAAAATCACAGGAAAAAGAGAAATTGTTTTTCCCATCGAAACTGAAGGAAACTTTTTTACCTTCGAAAACGCGTAGAATAATGTCTTTCGATAAATTTATCCAACGGCATCGATAAAAAAGAAAACCGAGTCCTGGAGAAGAAAGTTCCGGGAGAGAAAAATGCTTGCAAGTTAAGGCCTCGATGAGTGATACTCTAAAAGGAAATGAAAGAGGTGAGAAAGCTTTGCTATACAAAACAGACCTGTTTAGAAGAGTCACGGATTTGACGCTTTAATGGAGAATGCACATGTATATGATAAAAGTGCCAATACACTTATAATGCCCCCTTTTTAATGCTCAACTCAATCCTAAATATGACTGCAAAAGGTTGACTGATACTTGAATCATGATATATAAAATATGTAATTTATTATTATTGTTTTACCTATTTTTTTAAGGCCTTTTGCAGTAGAATTTAATACCTGATGTTTCATTTTTATCATTTGTTAATTGTCGAGTGTAATTGACTAAGACTTGTAAGCCGACATTTTTAATAATAAATAAATAAAATCTATTATATTAGTTAGCAACTAATTTAAAATTTGTTTATAACAAGAGGAAAGTAAAAATATCATCCATAATTGTTCAAAAGCACACAAGAATTAAACGGGATCGTAATTTTGAGATGGAGGTCCACAAAACAACGCCTTTGTGTGAAATTCATAATTGTTCAGCCGATAATGCTTTGATAACCGATAATATTTTTTTAAAATCAAAATACAAATTAGACTTCAATGAAAAAGTAATAATAAAATATAAGGAAGATGGCATCGTTTAAAATTACAGCAATTACTATTAGAAATAAAAAGAAATTAATGTGAGGATGATGAATCTTTACTATCATTACTGATATAATATAAATTACAGCAGTTTAGCTTCTGGTGATGGTATTTTACCAATAGTACTTATACTAAAAGCTACAAACCAAATGAAATACTTTATTGGATCTGCTCATGAAGACACAATTAAAACATCTACGAATAAGTATAAACATATACAGAACTTAAAGACCAACAATCCTCGAGACCTATCAAACATTTAACCCCACATACTCAGTATTCTCCGCTCATAAATAACAACTCCCACCCACCCCTGAACTTAAGCTCGATCGCATCCAAAATGAGCAGTTTAGAGAGAAGTCAGCAACCGGTCGTGTATGCATTCGCATATACTTCGCGATATTAACATATCACACGTGCGTGCAGGCGGAAGCACACGCATGGAGTGCACGGTGGGGGATGATGAAGTCGACATAAGAGGGCCGATAAGGAGTCCTTCGCATACCAAACATGGCTCCCGAACTATGAATATAAATAAGCCCTAAAATTGGAAGAAAATTTCAACGACCAATCGGATGCGAGCTTCGATCATTGCCATTATAAAAGTTTTACGAGCGAAGGTCGCAATTGCATCGGAAGTCCTCTGTGAAAGGCAGGCGTTAAAGTCACTCGTAAAAAGGTCATTAACACGGCGTGCGGTTGATGGGGGAGTGTATCTATTGATGGATAGAGAAGCTTCTGAAAAAAATACTTCGTCGGTTGATACGTGACGACTATACGATCTCGAGGCGATGAAAATAGTGTAAAAGCAAAAAAATCAATATAACTCGAAAAAAGAAATCTAAAGGCTATCTTGAATCTATGAAAAATTTCCTCATAGGTATTTGCCAAGATAAATACTGTATACGAATTTTAAACTATAATCAGAATTTCCAGTTAAATATCCCAATGGACAAATAACTATCAGAAGGATCTATATAAACTCGAAAGATGTGATTTTACTATTCACTAATTAATTCGTGAACTGACATCTTCAATAATAAACAAATGAATTCAGATTTGTTATTCACAACGAATAGATAAAGATGCTATAACACAAGGAAAATCTGTACGATTTGTTTTCATTCAATTACAATTCAATCATAAAGCCACGCTGAGATTTCAATTCCAACTTTCTACTTCCTAATTGCTAACGAAGTCACCTTCAGAATTAATTATAAATAAAGACGTATTCATTTACGAAGATTAAACACATCCCTACGACTTCAGATAATCAATAATAATTACCAACATCTGCCGCAATGTCATCCGTGACTAATACTGAACAAATATTCAGAAAATTTCTATCGTAAACATTCTTCCTCATACTTATTGCAAAGGGTAATAGAAATACACTTCATTCCGAAAATTACTTCGCGGTTTGGATTCTTCCACGTATCCACTAATGGAAAGATAATTTAATTGCACAGTACTTAACCGCTGAAACATACATTTTTAGTTTTTATTTATTATTTCCTATTTGTAAAGTTCGTGATACAATAAATTAATTGACTGATAGCAAGTCGATTTATTTCCCGCAAATCGAACTCAATTACATAGTGATAAAAATTAAATTAGTGCATTTAATAAACTTTTTATAACCTATGGAATAAAATGTTTTTGGAAATTTACGCATTTCATCAAACAGAAATACGTAAAGTTTTCACAGTTACTGAAAACCCTTATTTTCATTTCCAAATATAATTGCAACACTACGTTATTATCAATTAATTATTCCACTAAAATCAATTCCCTGAAAAATATTAAACAACTTTGAATAATAATTCTTACAAGAATAGATAAATTAATTCATAATATCTACTTTGATGATGAAAAATCAGAAAAAATGCAATATGATACGATCATCTCAAATGCTACTAAATGGCCTAATATACACACGACTTTTTTACATTAAACCTTTTAAATACAAGAAACCCTAACCTTGCTTACGTCATACAGTACACGTAAAACGCATCTGTTCCATTACGAGGACGCCGCGTAGAAAAAGAACGCAAACGACCACTCTGACGCAAGGGTACTGCACAAAGCGGATAAAATTCAGAATAAGTTTGGGCTGGTACACCCTTGGAGGGAAACGTCAAAGACGAATTGATCAAAGGGAAATAAGGGAAGAAACGATGACATTTCCTCCGAATTTCTGCGAAATTGCGCACGTCTTGCCGACTGTGGCAAAGGGTCGGGATTCGTGGGATGGGGTCAAATAGGCAGCCCACATGAGGTCAGCAGTTCCTGCCGCAGAGGGTCATGGGAATGCCACCTCTCAATGCTAATGCCCGCCGAGTGATGCAATCATTAAGGAAGCCTCTTGCTCTTGATTTGAACCTCCAATGCTGCATAGACGCACGTCTAGAAGGGCCGTATCGAATTAACATTGTTAGAAATAGTTTACGATAATTATTACGAAATAAATATGAGGTATTTGTAGCTTAGGCACCCGTAACACTAAATATCTTTTAATTCTACAGAGGCCCTTAAACTACTCGTAAAACAAACCAAAGTAAATCCAGAATACCATACGATATGAGATTTTAGAATAGATATCTTGTACCATGAAAGATAAAACAAACGAAACTCAACATTCCATCTAAGAAGATAATAAAAACGCATTAAATATTAAATTACTACTTTTATATTATATATTATACAACTTTTACATACAAAGTATTATGTTCTCCCAGGAAAAGATCGCGAACCCGTGACAATCGGCTATAAAAAAAGAACAGGATTACATCGGCTGAACAAAGTCGGAGAAAGTAATTTTTTGGAGAATGTTTAATGAGAATGACGCCCTATCTTCATTCTCTTCCGCGAAACGATTAAGCGGGAGAGATAGAATCAAAAACAAATCCTCTTAAAAGGCTATTCTTTCCGCTCGTTTAAAGTTCTGCTACAGTGATAATGAAGCCTTCTCCGCAGCACAATAACTCCCTCTTGGTAATCGACTTCCAGAACATATCAACGCACCAGAAGTCCTTCATTGTTCCCGCTTTTGGAATAATCATAGGTTATCACGCGAATCGTATATATTACGATTTTATCCGTGCACATCAATAACTATCACTGTAAGTAATACGAGGATACGATATTTTTAGGCATATTCTGTGGGAGTTATAAAATCACGTATTGAACGTAGAGGGCCTTTCGTATTTATAAATACTGATGTACAGAGAACCCTAGAACGTCTATATACGACCCTATGATCCTAGTCTATCTATTGCCAGAGCCTGGAAGTGACGTAGAGGGTATTTGAAGAGTTCCTCACCTGTGATTGATCCGTAAAGCCCAAAGGGATGCTTGGACACATATCCTACCATCAAAGGCTATGGAAACGAGATTTTAGGATGACCGACAGAACGAGTGAATTCGTTTTATGTTCTGCACATTAACAATCCAAATATTATGCTTAAAAATAAAACCCAATCGATATGAATAACTTTTAACAATTACGAAGGCGGTTCGATGCATGATTTGTTGTATCGTTATCGAACCTTAGCGGAATTCGATAAAACAAAATGGCGCGAGTGCGTTCGCGGGCGGTGCTGAATTATCCGCGACATAAAACTGTCGGAGCCGTAAAACAAAAGAAATCGATGGCGCGCGAGAGATAGCGGATGCCGTTAAAGCCTCTGTGACATAAATCCCTCGCGAAATTTCGGTTTAAATAAATCCGATTTATTTAGGGCGATTCAATTAACAAGCGTCTCGGAGATAAAAAATAATCGGCCATTTGCATAAATGGAGGCGCGAGCGAGGAAAAGGACGATTAGCGAGGGAATAAACACTTGGATGGAAAAGATTGACGCGATGTTTGGACAGCGGCTGGACTCTCTCACTTGTTTTGTTCCTCGTAAATGGCCGACGCTGGCGCCACCCCGCGATCGGCGGTCGTCAAAAGAAATACTCTCCCTGACAAAAGTAATCTGCGATGCGGATTGAACCGGACGATTTAGAAAAATGTTTCGCGTTCAACGAAAGCTCGCAATATGTTCCGAACAGGCTAGATGTAGTAGAATGATCGTACCCATTTACCATACAGTTTAACATAAAAAGACAAAAGAATAAATAAAGAATTTTGTCATATTGAATTGTTGAGTAAATCATCGGTGGAGTAACAAGATGGGTGAATTCCCATGAAAATGATTTAAATCAAGGTACACTGAATTCAACTCCTTCTTACTTACTCAATTTCAATAATATTTTTAAATAACCTATTCTGTAGATAAAATTGTTCGATTCAAGAATTATAATCTTTCATCTCATATAATGAAATAATTTAGATAAATATTACGATACATACAAACATAAAGCTGAAGTTTCCCGGGAGAAGAACGATTAATTGAGATAACTAAAACTTAATTAAATAATTAGGTGTAACTCGAAAAAGATTTATGTTATTCTGAATTATATGGACTATATGTATATAGAATTATGACATATATTTCTCATGCATAAAGTCAGTATTAAAACACTCTCATAGTTTAAACTACCCCTTTTGGAATCCGATTCTAAATAATAAATGGCTCATAAAAGAGATATAAACGTACGACGTGTAACTCGATGCATTTTTGCAATCTACTCGAAAGAGCAATTGCTTCCTAAGGGAAAAAGAACGTGCGATTTGGAAAGCGCGACTAATGAATGGAATATCTTCGAAAGAACAACCTATAAATCACGACTCGGCACGAAATAAGCGGGTTGATACAAAACATCGTGGACCAGGAATTTATGATTTTTAACGACCGTTATTTATCTTCCTTCGAAGCGATTTATCGCGAACACCGAAGAGCGATTCGACTCCATCGAGAGTTGCAGAGGCAAACAAAGCGTGTGTCAAGGGAAAATAGATGAAAGGAAAAACAACAATAGAAGAGCTGCTATTGACATGGAAACCAAACGTTGAAAATGACTGGACAGTTGATATAATTAGATAATCATGCTTGATTATCATTGCAAATACTCCTGTCTGCTTTCCTCTAGTTTATTTGAATAATATTTAATAAGAAATCATCTTTATTAAGAATGAAAAAGGAGAACAATTGGTAACTTTTACCTTGGCCACAACTTTTTACTTTTTTACAACCATGGTTTACATCTACAAGATAATCTTCAGTTAGCAGAGAGAGTTCGTTATTAAGAACTAAATTCTTCGTAAAGAGGCCACAGCTTCATTAAACCCCGTAAAGTATGCAAACACGCAATTACATGCACTTTTAAGTAAGAAAAATCCTGATAACCAGGACTCGAACCCAGGACCTTGGGGTTGCTAGAAGCCACTCCACCTACTACGCTAACCATTTAGAAGCGAAGGAATCACCATGGCAACAAGAAACCTGAACAGTTAGCTTGATAATTACTGATAAAACTTCATTGGCCTCAACATACTGAAGACCAAAACTATGTTAGTGTTACTGGAATAGGATACGATCTTCAGGACGTAAATCTACTGTCAGCAGAATTTCCATTAAGGTACGAGATCGAGTTAAAAGTACCTCACTCCTCACTTTCCATTCCCTTACGATGTGGAAAACTCATCCGGCGCGTCTGCAACATCCAAGAAAAGTGGCGTCTTCTGTTTTAATTCGCTGGCATAGTTGTTTTGGCCATAAAAGGCTCATGACCTTCGATGGAGGGCGACGTACGCGGGATGCTGCGTTCGCCAAGGATAACGGTATCTGTGTCTTGGCGCACGGACGGAATACGAGAGTTTTCTGAAATGGCTCGCCTGGGGACTCGAACCGAGTAACCGTTGAATTCACCTATCTATTGCATCGGAATAGCTTTTCATTCCTACCCGATTCGTATTCGGAATTTCCATCTAAACTCACAGAAATTATAACGTACGTCCACAAAACATATAAATACAAAGACGCTGAAAACATAGATGCATTATAAAATACGTCAAAAACACGACAGTCCTGTACATATACTTCATAAACATTCTCCAGTGAAAACAAGGAAGAAAGTAATGGAAAACTTTGGGAAATGAATCAGTATCTCCTTTACAACAAACAACTCTTCTTACCAACAGAAACACCACACGAAACAAACAACACAACAACAAACTTTTTCACGTAAACCTAGTTGGAATAACGTAGTCAGTACATCAGAATAGTTTACCCCTCCCTTTACCATAACACTACCAATTTAATCCAACAAACGTAACAGTGACGTATAAACGCTACCCATAAACGATCCGAGACGAGTATGAAGACGACTTTGACCGTAGGAGACATGGAGACCGAGGAGGCTAATTAGAGAGGCGTAGGTCGTCCTAATTGGAGAGGGAACGTCTAGTAAAGAAGACGGTTGAATGTGAATGACATACTGACGCCACGTATGCCGCTATGAATAATGGAAGTCATGAATGGATGACGAGACCCAAATCGCTGCAATAGGTCGGCAAAATTCGGAGACTCAAACAACCGTATCCATTCGTCGTATCGTGTACACACACATTCGACAAAAGGACAGCGTTACTGTGACGACGGAATCGCGCTGGCATTTGGAAGCGCAGCCACTTAAGATGTGCGGGAGACGAGTAAATTTCCTCAAATTGCCGCTTTTAGCTACGACAGGGCGCTTTAATTGAGGAAAGCGTATTAAACTTTAATAGAGAGGACGGTATCTTTGGAGGCGGCCATTTCTGGCTGCGATGCATCTATTATCTAGCTACGAATACATCTATTATTCCCCACGCCTCCGCCGAAAGAACATCTGGAAGTTTGCCAGCAGACGGTGGTGGTGGTGGTGGTAGGGATTTGAAAGTGCGCTACGAAGACGTTTCCCTATCTCTTGCTCCTTTTAGTTCGCTGTTTCCTCTGCCATGATTCTACCACTTCAACGAGGACATAACATTCAATTCTTATACTCTTGGTTACGATACGGCAGCTCGTTTGGGTTCCTTGTTCCTCTCACACCTCCTTCGCCATATTGCTGTTTCCGTGATCGGTAAATACTCTGACTTATATACAATTCTCGAGTACTATTCCACTGGTTGACCTTTCGGTTAAGCGAAGCGGAATTTCCTATCCCATTAATCTTGATAACATTTTCCTTTATTCTCGTAGAGGAACTTGATAAAACAAACACATGAATAACACACAATATTTGAAAAGCAGAATAAGATAGAGCTACGTACGACATAGAATAAACTAATTCATTCCACTTCCTCATTCACGAACTCTTTCTTACACACGCGTAACTTTAATCCACACAGTCAAAGAATGTCAATAGGTTGTTAATAGAAGCATGACTTCCGCGGATATCGATTTTATGATTTCTCCAACGCTATTCCATAATTTGATACTCGTGGAATCATCTTTCACTTCTGTATATTTATTGAAATCAGATCATTGAATCGTGAATATCTTCGTTCCAGTTCAATGAAGATGAGAAAATCCGGTCCGGTTCCGGATTCTCCCTTCAGACTCCCTAGAAACGGTTTATTTACATTCAGGACACTCGATTCTTATTGAGTTTCATTGCGCATAAAATACAAACCCTTGTATGTTTATATACGGCCACAGAATCGTTGCAACAAATGTTTATCGAATCGTTCTATTTACGGGATATCTCGCCTTTTATTTACATAACTCGTTGATGATGAATGTATACAATTTCATGGTGATTTTTATCGAGCTCATGACTTATTCATTTTTTTACATTATTTTACACTATTATCTTCCTCAAGCAATGAAATAAGTAAGATATAAGAGGAGACTGTACTACAAAGGAAATAGATATATCCGGGTTCGAGTCCCAGCAATTTTTCGTTTTTTCATTAATAATTCATACGTAATTTCATGAATGAATAGTCACGTAACTTATTATGTTAATTCATCCTTATCCTTTCACCATACAGATAATATGTGCTATATATGCTCTTTTTGCACGCATTAGTCAATGATGTACGAAATTATGTCTTTATTGTACTGTAAGTACGTTTTTATTGGAGAAAACCATTATATGAATAATTCTTACGAAACAGTCATTTTCAATATAAACAAATCTACATGCCCTCTATAAAATCAAGTGAAATATTCCATGGAAAGATTAAGAGCTAGATTTACGAAATTTTACTACATAAGCGATCTTTCCAAAGCATCACAGACAAGTAAATTCACCCCAAAAACCCATAAAAAACACCTTTCGAAAAAACTTCAATTAACTTCGCTGCCTCCTCGAAACCCCTTCTAAAACCTCAAAAAAAATCCGAGAATTTTTCATTCAAACGGAAGCGCATTTGACTCCTCATAATGCGGCGGAGATGAGGTCAAATATATCTCTCGGGCAGATGAATTTAAAGGGCATCTCTATATAAATATAATCCACCCCTTCCCGAATATGCTCCTTTGCTCATAAACGTCCTCCAATCTGTTTGTTGTCTCTTTTGTCCGGAAAAAGGCTGAATGGGACAATGGCTTTTTTTTCAATCGGTAGAATTAATAGTCGTCCATTTTTATAAGCCCACTTTTCAATGGAGACGAGACAATGGGGTTGGATATATATAATAATAAAAAAGGCTTCCCTTTTTTAGGAATCACAGCCTTTTATGCGAAGATGAATGCAGGAGCTCCGATTAAAGTGGACTGATGAAAAGGACCAACTTAGGAGGGTGGCGATTTCCAGCGCCCTCCGACGTGTTTTACGCAAACCAACTTTGGATTGCCTATAAGTTTAAGGGGACGTAATCTTTTCGCTCAAACAGTCGGAGGGAAGGGAACCTCGCGCGATTTTCCTTCGGATAAAACGAGCCTTCCTTTCTAACCGCACTGCTGACGGCTGGAATCTTCCCGCACGTTTAATTCCCTAATTTCCACGATGAGTTGCCGTACTTATGTTTTTTTCGTTTTTTCTGATGCTTAATAAGAACTGATGAATTAATTTCCAGTTAGAATCGTGATTTTCTTCTGAAATACAATTAAAATCCTCAATAAAAAATTAAACTCATACGTAGTTGTTAATTACCGTCAATTATAAGTTGATTGACGTAGATTTTCCTCAAATAAAATGTATTTAAAGGGTTAAAATCTTCTACTTGAATACGAATTATTACGTACCTGAATGTCCAGTTCATACTTAAACAAATATAATGGTATAGGTTAAGCAAAATAACCAGAATTCAAATAGAAATCAGATTATATCTCTAACTTATACCACGATAAAATACATAGATCCATCTAAAATCAACTGGACTAATGTAAAGATTGCGTCTCGCTTTCGAATAACACAGAAAAGCACTCATTTGTACAACGAACACAATCGGAATAATTCTACACGTAAAAATACATACACGAACGAAATCTGAATAGTTCTCGAGCTGACAATAAAAGACAATACAACTTCATAGTTGATCACCATCGTGATCGAGGTTTATTCTTTAGTTTCGGACCAATTGTCAAAATATTTACGAACGAATCGGAAACCATGGCAACTTCAATAGAAACGTTCCCAAGTAAAACCACGGATTAAGAACAGAACACAAAACTCGAACCTAAATCTAAACACACAACTCCGGAATTAACAACAGAACAACTTCTGAACGACGTATAGTGTGGAGGCCACATAGACCTAGACCTCCCCATTGGGGATTTTCAGAAGAATAAGCGATTCACGCGAGGAAAGAAACAAAGAACCAGAAAAAAACCCTCCGAGAATAGGTGTCATTGGACCGGAAGCCATCAAAATCAGTGGCGTCGACCAAAACAACTTCCCACGATCACCCCTCCCAATTTGAGAGGAACACGTGGCGATAATAATCACGAATTCGAGGGGAGCACGTGAAAACAGCACCCGTGACTCGAAAAGGGCTGTTTTCCCACTTTTTTAACGCTCGTTTAAATGAGAAGACTTCACGAGTGAAAATGATAAGATGTTAATTTAATTACGAGCGTACAACTTCAATTCGGGGGTGAGGACTTTATCCTTTTAATCACGTAACTTACAGCTTCCCTTTCGCAATTACTTCCTCCTCCACCCATTTAAAATGCTTTCTTTTATTCTCGATACCATATACATCTCTTCGCCACAGTTTCGTTCTTAGACTTCTAGTTTTTTCTATCTATTCATAACCATTCAAAGGTTCTCCAAATATACGTCGTCGTTTAGTCCTTCCAACCACAACCATCAACTCTACGCATTCATAAACGAACACTTATGATTCAGAAGACACGCGCCTTATTCTCTTCAATGTAAACACATTCTGAAAACTGAATTCCCCCTTTAATAAACACGCATACTTTTAATGACAGAGGCCTATGAAATCTTTTCAAGGCACTTCTGGTCTATTTGGATACTTGAACTGATAGCACACTCCCTCTTTCTTTGAATTAACTTCCTTTGAATAAACTTCTCATTAAAAATTTAGCTAGAACTTCCTTACACCTTCCTTATAAATCTGACAACCTTCGTATTAAAAGAATTTAGATGTGGCGTAATTTATCAAAACGATGTTCATTACACTTAAGTAATACAAGTACAGCTATAAAAGTTACTGTCGATCCAAACCCCTGATTAAACGTACTAAGAGCAAAATGCCGCGGGTTTTATAATTACCACACAATTCCATTTCAGGGCAAAACCGAGATCATAAAATCTCACACCCAAACCCCACACAAACTGACGTACGCAACAGTATAAAAACAGCATTACAGCATCGTTAAAAACAACTTTATTTGCGTTAGTAAACCTGGTCATCTTTCGGATTACGTCATTAAAGGGACGTGTTTTATTGGTCGAACCCATTTCGATGATTGAAAAGCATCGTCGGGAGGGAAGGACGCCCCAAACCGGGACGATATCCATTTATTTCCGAAGGAAAGGACCCCACTAACCAATAGGACGTCGATGAACCAGCGGGGCGCTATGCTCGACGAATTGACCGACGGATTTGACGGCGCCTCTCCGGCGAAATACGTCTTCCCTGCGAACCGATTTCGTCCGGAAAGTACGTAAGCTGAACCGTAGGTGGGGTTGTAATGAAATCGAAAGGGCGTGCTGTATGATCAAACACTCCTCTCTAAATAAATACTTGACGACGCGTCTGCAGGGGATGGAATCTCCATTAAAAGGTATAAGCGAATTAAAGACCTCTCTGAAATAGAGGGCGTGCGTGTGTGTATCCGAGTGTAGGGAGTTGGCGAGATGGAGGGGGCGTGGTCCTCAATTCAATTAATGGTTCAATGACTATCGGCCCGAAATCCGTAATAAGTCAATCAGGGTGAGTTTTGAGGGCATACGCTAACGTTTCCATCGCTGATTCAAACTCGATTTGGGGGGGTTAAATCATTAATAAACATACCGGAGAGTCATCGTGGAATCGAGTGGGATCATTCCGCCATTACGTACCGAATATGGGAGGAAATTGGACGATTAGGTAAGGTGAGGAGTGAGGTCATTCCTCCGACGAGAAAGTCATTTCCTTGGAAGCGT
Source organism: Pantala flavescens (assembly GCA_020796165.1). Classification (NCBI taxonomy): domain Eukaryota; kingdom Metazoa; phylum Arthropoda; class Insecta; order Odonata; family Libellulidae; genus Pantala; species Pantala flavescens. The sequence continues at coordinate 11,427,587 of CM036886.1, read as the reverse complement.
AATTCATCCCGCAAATCAATAAACCTTTAAGTGGAAATTGTTTAATCTCCATGTTGCTTTATTATCCGACCAACAACTGTTAAATATGTTTGTTACTTAACGACCAAAATAAATGGTTATCCTTAACGTAACATAACGTTCAGTGAGAAAGAACAGGGATATGTTTGTCTTGATAAAGTCTCGTATTTTACACTGAAACAACTGCATTAAATAAGTATATTATTTTTCGCGTAATCAACACGCAATTACGTAAGTCTTTGAAGAAATACAATGGTTATTTTAATAATTTTAATAAATTAGCATTTTCATCATTACTTTTGAATAGCTACGAATATAAAGGTAAAAATATTTATACAAAAATATAATATAATTTCGTAGTTTTTTAACCGGAAACTACAGTAAATCAGCCTAGAGATAACATACAATTTAGAGTCCAAAACTAACTTTTACCAAATTAATAACTTATTTATAGTTATATTTAGAAATATATTTAACATTAGAACAAGTCATATCCTCAGCACCATCACATTTCATTATACATATACATATGTTTCAAAAGCCTAACGCATTACCCTCTATAAGACGGAACATTTTTATTTAAGGACTATTTCTTACTTCGCTAAAGAACCAGGGAACATTCTCACACGCACCCTACTCATTATCCTTCATCATGAAAGACAGATAGAGAATTCCAAGTAAAAAAACGGTGCTCCAGAGCTCCCTTAAGTCAAGTTCATCTTCGGGCCCCTCCACATAAAGTAGTGCATTCAAATCTGTGAGAATACTCTCTTCGGAAGTGTGTTCCGGATATCATTAGCCTTAAGAGGTCTTCCAATTGGCCCGAATTATGACGTCACCGTCCCCCTGGGATTAATAGACGTGGCGCCTATCCTGTGGGCGCCTCTCGAACTAAATGGGAGAGTGATTTGCTCAATTTGAGACGAATGTAAGTGATTGGTTCGCTTTTTGCCCGTAATGCACTTCGGATGGCACACAACGAGTATTTAGAGCGGCCATTGAAGGCGGCACGCGTAATCTCGCACTGAATGGAGTCATTCAGTACGAGACTCCTTCCCTCTTTCCAAATCGATTTCAATCCATCAGCAATTACGTCCAGACATGCGTCTTCCAGAGAAAGGATCGGTGGACCATCTATTCGTGAACGGCTGAGATTCATGGAGATTACGACGACTTGGTAGCTCCTTTCGAGATATATAAGTACGAGTGTAACGTATCCCTTTACGGTATCACCGACAAAGACCTTACAAAATACGTAATTGCCGTCTATCTGAATATACGATCAGTGAATAATAAAAGCCCCTTCGTTCTTATGATAATATATCTAAATAATAACGATTGGATTTATAATAAATATAATATTCGTCTTCATTTTGTGTGAGACGTAATTTCTCGTACTTACGGTGTCAACCCAATTACAACAACAATACATTATTACAATTCAATTCTCTAATTAACTATTCCTTACAATACCTCGTGGAACCTACTAATAAATACAAGAACGATAGCGAAGCATATATATTACGTCCAAAAGTTACAGATTGTAGTTCCTCATACTTTTATCCTACAATAAAACATTATAATTGTTGCATTGTTTCGTTGATAGTAATAGCATGTACTTGTATTGTTGCGAAGGAATCTTGCATAGACGATAGTAACAATCAACCGCTGTAATAGGTACATTCCCCTGTCAACAATAAAACCACTCTTCCCTTAACTACATCACGACAATTAGCAACCACCAATTCACCCTTACGACTCGCGGACGATAAAATTTAAGCCTTATTTACTCCGAAACGTCTCCGTGGAGACCGCATCTTCCTTTCCATTCCCTAAACTCGATAATTGCCCTGAAAAGGGTAATTTTTAGGTTAAAATAGATCCTTTAGAAACCGCTTCCTTCGCTGAGGTGAAATTCGCGTATTTATCGCAGCGCTAATTTTTTTAGCATTTGCGTGCAGATTCGCAAATCGAATAGCTTTCACTCGGCGCTCTTACGTCCCAACGACTCCCTTTCGAGAGATTAAAAGCTGCGACGGATCCTCGCGAACATTCGCCTTCAAAACGGCGTATGTCCTGATACGAAAAGCGGTCCTTTATGCAAATGTCTTGGCGCGAAAATCCCGCCGACGTGTTTTATGCTCCTTTTTTTCCAAAGAAGTCCGTTTTCATTAATATTTAGCGCGCGAGTTCGAGGAAAAAACCGTATTCGCGAAGTTCGCGAAAAAAAACGTCGTCCTTTGGAAATGCGAGAGGAAGCTATTACGAAGCCTCTAAAATATTCATTTCCGAGTTATTATTCCGCCGTTCGGCGAAATTTCCGCTTTTTTTCGCAACGAGCGTGTCGCTTTACGTGGCCATTTATTTAACGCACTCGCCGAAACTTATGGCAGTTGCGGATGAAGGGGGTTACCGAGTCTTTTTCAATTTACTCTGCCGTAAGCTTAGTTGAATTATTTGCGACGACTTTTAACGGGATAGCTATTTTTAAACGCCTTCATTTAGACGAATATATCGCTACATTTTCATTCATCGAGAAAGAATACGACCATCGTTTTACGTATTTGAATTACTCTACCCATTTTTTAGCATAGTAACGGATACAGTTGTAAGAGAAAAGTGGAAAATCACGAAATGACTAGGAGTCGAACCCAGGTCCTTAGGTTTCCACTTAATAATACACAGCCTGAAATGGGGACTCGAACCCAGGTCCCTAGGTTTCCACTTAATAATACTTACATACACTTAATAAGCTGAAAGTGGGGGACCTGGGTTCGAGTCCTATTCAAGGCTTTGAACTTTAACGGAACTGAAGAATAGGGTTATACCTGGGACTCGAACCCAGGTCCTTGACTATTCCGCTTGGCATACATAACAAGAAAGTGGGGTACCGGGGTTCGAGTCCCAGTCATGTTACAATCTTTCACTTCGACGTTCAACCTTTGTATTCGAGTTGCACAAACCTACAGTGCTAAATTAATTTCACCTCAATGAACTTAAATTGCGATACGTACAATAGAAAGCGGATAAAATCTTAGGTGAAATGGACAGATAACTGTTACGATAATTAAACCATTTCAAAATAAATTGATAGGTTAACGCAAAGTACTTAGCAGAAGGTCGTTGTTAAAGACATCTCGATCAGAAATATCGCTAATTCAACTGGCAAAAATGAAGCATTTACTCATCATCAAACTCATTTTCTTAAAAATCTGAGACGTGTCATCTCCTCCTTACATTGTCTATCGACGGGAAGATAGCTTATCTTACAAAGTAAGCAATGATCGGCGCCGGCTGAAATATTCTGATAAAGAAAAACAATAGTTTCACCAACAGCATTGCTCAAGATGCATTGTTTTCTAGGACGAATCTGAGGATATAATTTTCTTGCACTTATGACTCATAGAATGATAATTGTTTCTTTATATTTTTGTATCTTCATAACGTTCATTCTCTCAGAAATAAAAAAGGAATCAAAACATCACTTCTTGGCGAACTGGAAAGGCTGGGAGAAGTATAGAAGACAATAAACAAGTGCTTTCTCCAATCAAGTAATCTTTTGCCCTAATCATACAATGATAAAGCCTCAACTAATTATATAAGAATACCTTTCATATTGTTTACGTCTTGTCATAAATTTTTGTAAGGTTAACTGTGCAAATACTCATTCATATAGCACATTATTTGTTCAGGGTTACTGTAACGACTCGTAAAATAATACCGTAAATATATCCACCCCCTAATGACCTCCTTTGGCTTAGAAGAGCCTTGACTGTAATCTTTGTTACGATATAAGAAATTAAAAAAATAAGAAAACACCACTCGTGCATCCTTGACCATACTGTTTCGTCCGCCTAATTATACATACCCACATAATTTATCCTTCGATCAAAAAGCTGCCCGAGTAACAAGGAATAATATGCCTCACGAATTCCTCAACGAATATGAGTACGCTTGAGAAATTGGTCGAGGGCCACTTCAAAACAGAGCTTTTATTGAACGGTCTAAGCCGAGAGGGCCTAAGATGGTGCCTTGCTGACCACAGTTTGCGCCCATTCAATTAAAATCAAGAATTCCTCATCTTGAGGCAACATTCTTCGACAGAGTGGAACCATTAAGGGCATTCCGTCGACAGACAGCATATGAACAGCATCCACGATTAAGGCCTTATGAAAATTTCACCAACTTTATTACATCTCGGAGATATTCTTAAAGGCAATTTTAAGACGGGGAAACATTGCTTTAAAATATCGATCTTTGGAAATTTGGATGTTTAAAGGAATTATTTTGGGGGTTGTAAAAGATAATTAAAGTATTCAAAGCATGAAGAATAATTTAAAGTATAATAAAAGTATTTCAAGAATAATTCATATTTGAATATTACTTATCTGAGATTTTTTATTTCGTTTGATTAATGAGGATTAAAACACGTAACACAGTAAAAGGCACCTTAAATATCATCCAATTCCGGCCCTTAAATCGCCGACACTTTTCGGCAAAACGTGTGACAACCTAAAAATAAATTCATCGGGATTTGAAAAGCACATCTGCGGCAAGTGAGAGAGACTTAAGCTTCTCATTACCGCCTTCCATCAAAACAGCATTAATTGCAGAGTTAAAAGTGTATCGGTCAGGGACGGTGACTTCGTTTGAGAAATAAGGGTCCGAATGTTGTCCAAAATGTATCCTGGGGCAACGAGGTGACCCTTAGAAGGACGAGGAAAAATAAACAAACGAAGGATTTGGGAAATAGCGACGGCAAAATAGACAAATCTCGAAATCCCAAACCCAATTGCCGGTGGAGTAATTGGATGACGCGCTGGAGAGGGCGTCTTTTTTAAGGAAACACTTTAAAAGGCTCGGAAAAAAATGACGATAAATGGGTAAATGTATTTCAATGAGATGAGGGCATCTTTCTGGAGGAGGAAATAAGACTTCCGGAGGAGCAATTACGCACCGTGGGATGATTCCCTTCATTGAGCTACTGAAGTGAACACTCGTTGAAGGAATGAGCAATTAGTCCCTACGCCAACGTTTGGAATGCACACTTGCATTGCCATGGTTTCAATTATTGAGAAGCGAGAAGAGGATAGGGAAATTAATCGCTTATAAAAGTTACGCAAAATACCATTAAAAGTGGAACTATTGCGTTAAGAGTAATCCGATAACGAAATAAGCATATAAATATTATAAATCAATAATTGAAAGACTATTGTAAATAATTTTTACCATAAAGATTGTCTCAAAAACAAAATAATTCATCACTCATGAACACCAAAGGGTTTGTTCTACAGTACATTTAATACTATTTTATCTTTTTACTTAAGTCTAATAAACTATTGATTGTTGATTAACGAAGTATTAGTGCTTAGAAAATTTCTATATTAATGTTTTTTTAAAATTATTTTACGCTATCATCAAAAATACACTATAAATATTAAACGCGTGTTAAATTGGATGCCTCTATTTTTATGAATATTTTAACGAAAGCTTACAGGTAGAGGTGTCAGTAACTTCACAGTGAGGATCACCCTTTCAGCCCTAGTTTAGAGCATACTTTTATATATAAAACAAACATAAAAGGTTTCAAGTTATAACAATGCTCCGAACAAAAACCCTTCCTTTCGAAAAAACCAACTCGAACTATAATCACCAAAAATTCTCACAACTATTCGTGCAAACATTTCGGGGACCCAATTCCGCACCGCGTGAATTTCGCACAAATATTCGCGAGTTAGTAAGAATGTTTTCGAGGGAAATATTAGCGAGAAAATATTACGTATTTTCCTTTCGGCACCTCCCGAAATGCGACTAAACGGAATCCAAACTGGACGAATTCGCCCCGAAGTTTTCGTCTCCACGAAATACTTCGCCGATGATGTGTGTGCATTTCGGTGAAAATTGAGCTTTGAAAGGCCGACGGTTGAGGACTTTTTAGCGGGCGCCGGCACTTTTTGAAAAAGCCTTTCTTGAACCACCGACACGGGGCTTGCGAGGTAAATTTTTAAGTATCCGAAATAAAAGAATAACGGCTGTTTTCGGTCGCTCTTCCAATACGACGGAATTCCTTCGTGCTGACGTGAATCCTTTCGCGATGAAAAATTCACCGTGACGCCGTTCAATATGCATTAACTGATGCGTTCCATATTTCACGGTTTTAGAAAGCCTTTATGAAACGCCTCTCTATACGTTGAGCTCTTCGGTGCAGTTGAGATTTTCAATATTTCATCGATTGTCGCAAGTACTTCTGATCAATTTCATTATCTGCTGCACTGCAGTATTCTTTCGAAGACTTATACTCGATTGAACACGGGGAATTAAAGGTAGATCTACCGAATTAAGCACGCAATAGTAAGAATTTTAAAATTAGTAGATCCCCTTATATGCAGATTACGAATATTCTTAACCAGTCTTCTTTTAAATTAGCAGTAACATAATATTAACAAAAGGTCAAATAACTTCACGGGATTAGTTAATGCAAATGGAATACAAATTTGAAGAGAAATGAAAATAGCAAAATAACTGGGACTCGAACCCAGGTCATACCAGACCCTTAAGTGAGAGACCTGGGTTCGAGTACTACTCCAGCATTGATGTCTAAATGTTTTAAACATACTACACTAAAAAGTAGTAGAAAATAGCAAGAAAACTGGGACTCGAACCCAGGTCATACCAGACCCTTAAGTGAGAGACCTGGGTTCGAGTCCCAGCAATTTTTTTAATTTCCACAACTGTTGAACCAGGTATAAAGAAGATATCTAGCAACGTAGAAGTCTCTCCACTCTGGGGTTCCAGGATCGAGTCCCAGTAAACCGTATATTTATATCCCCACATTAGAGTAGTTCTGGGTAATTCAGAAATAAAATCAATCAACCTCATCCCAAGTGAATCTCCATATACATTTTTAAAGTCTTATTCCCATTCCAAGCGAAAGGTATCCAGAGCCACCTTTTTGAAGTATAAAAACCAAAAACATAAAATGAGCACGGCGTCTCCCGTAGATAGCAATCGGTTTTTCTCTTTCTCCATGGAAACCTTATAAATTTGTCTGGAAAGTAAGACGTCTACGGGCAAATTCCCTCTGAAATTCGTGAGGGAGAAAGTCACGAGACAAATGGTTCGGTACTTACGGGGCAAATCCACGACCGAGGTTTCACGTTTCTGGAACCAAACGTTCACAACAGATATCGAGGGTTACCCTCGACTGCTAAACGTACCTGGAAAATAAAGAAACCAAAGTTGAGTAAAATTTTTCTTTCGGAAAGAAAACATGGGCTATCAAAAATACGTTCTCAAAATGCTCTCAGTTTATTTAAATACAGACAGAGATTAATGGGCATCTTAGAGGGACAATTTTAAAGATTCATAAGAAGAGGGAATCGTAAATTGCTTTCGAAATACATTTTTTTTAAGACCTGTATTTTTTGAGCAATTTATCCAAAACGTAGCAAAAGATATATTTATGAAGACAGTGAAAGGTTTTGTTGACCCATTTTTATTTATACGAATAAGAAATTTAATAGGAGGGAAAATTTCTCTCCCATTAATAACCAATAACAAATGATAATAATGTTTATGTAAAGTTTATCATCAATCTAAGTAAAAATATTGAGAAACCAGTGTAAACCTAAAATAGCAAAAATAATAGTTTTCCTACACAAACAAATATCGCATTAAACGTAAAAGCAACCATTTTACAAATCAGATAAAAATACATAATATTATATACGTTCAAAATAACAATGAAAATATTAAAATATTACAAATATATTCGTCGAACTCCTTTTAATATAAAATAAAACCGTAATTTTAATAGAATAATTCGCTGCGAGATTAAGAAAACTGATAAAACATCTTCGTTACCATGGCCACGTTAATACCTCGCCATACTCTGAACATTCCCATCTTGCGTACGATCTTACATTTTAATCAGCTCCCACAAATACATTCTTATCAGCTTAACATCCATCCAATTTAATAAGAATGCGCGACATCACGACACGGCATTGTTGCGTGACACCAGATGTTCATCAACAATAGAACAATCATTTCAACCGCATTTCTTCATACATGAACCTCAATAAAGAATACGTAATTTTAATCATTTGAATAGCTCCCCTTAACAATGCTTAGATTAACGTTACGGAATTATATTAACGAACGCTGCGGGGAATTCCAATTCGACGTGAAAGCAAAGGGACGTTTTCGAAGAATTACTTCTTTGTTGTCGTCCTGTTGCGGTTGATATAAAAATACTGGGGCAAGCGAGACGGTCTGAGGGGAATATTTCCGAGTATTCATTGGGAGAAGATGATACGATGAGTGGATTGGATTGCCCTTCGTAAAGAGAGAAAGTTCTTCTAATCAATTTAATTATAGTCGTGAAATAAGTACGTGGCTTTGGGAAGATGGGAGTGGCCCGTCGGTGCTGTTGCTTGTTACAGAGAATTCCGACCATCATCCTCCGGGGCGTACTCGTGGCCCTCCCGCTACGAGAGCAGATTTAGGGCCCCAATACGTTATCCGCAGAGGGGCCTCTGCTTTCTTTTTAACAGCCCCTCTCACCATGTCCTTTCCCCGCTATATTTCCTCGATCAAAACACTTTCTCCAACAGCCCCCTTGCGTCGTTAAGTGGTATTAAAGAGAGAGAGAGAGTACGGTAAGGCGACAGAAAAGAAACTCGTGGCTTTACGCCACTGCAGACGAACTGAAGTAGTGTAAACATACGTTTGTATATGGAGCAAATACGTGGCATCATAACCCACGCTTAGAATAACCCCATACCTGCTGAGAATATATGAGCAGAAATAATTTAATGGGGAGATATTTACTGTATACTATGTACATAATAACGAGCGTAGAAAAAAAATACGATCGATATATCCGATAAAAGGATAAAGAAGTGCGAAATACAACAATAATAATATTTACTTTAGCACAAACAGGTCTAATCCCAGGTTTTTAACACACGTAAAGAAAATCAGACAGGAATGGGACGCGTTACAAACAGATCAATCTATCTATTTATGTATATATTAATATATAGACGAAAACGTACAATAAATACTGATAGGAAAATTTCCGTCTCAACTGGATTCGAACCCGGGATCTCAGCTTTAGAATTACAGGCATTTATATGATTAAGGAAAGGTGAAAAAACTTCACACGATGTGTTCGTGTGACTTGAACACGAAATATAAACACTAATGAAAAACATGGACATTACTGGGATTCGAACCCATGTCCCTCATCAAACTAAAATAAAATAACACAAGAAAGACAAGATATAAATAATAAAATTACATAATGTACGACTAGAATCCAAGCAAAGGTAACAGGCACCATTACATCAACAGCGGTCATGGGTTCGAGTCCCGAAAACCTTTAAAAATTCCCCTCAAATTTTATTCCGCCCCTTCCAACATAACAATCGGCCATGAATGAGTAAAACCAGCCTCACACACATTCGCTCATTGAAGTCCCGTTCGCGTTGGCGTAGAAACAGGAAGAAGTTACACGCGCAACAAAACACACACACCTCGACGACCAATAGCCATGGAAACCGACTTCTGAATGAATAAACGCGTGAATTGCGAACCGTGGCACGCATTGGGTCCGAAGAGCACTGGCGCCGGGGGACAAACACGGGAGAGAATTACGCTAATGAGCGGACGAAACAATGTCACACAAGATGTTAATGAACGGAGAATTGGACGCTCACGACATCTTTAATGACCACGGTCACGGAACGTGCGGAGGGAGCTCTCTCTGGAGGGAATATTCATAAATAAAAAGAGGATGTAATCACTCGGAATACCGTTAAAAATGCACGCCGAAAGCGGCTGCGACTGTAGTGCGAAGAGGCTCCGTCTAATGGAACATACGCTGGATGGAATTTTATCTTTCACTTCCGTGCTACACGCACGCGACGCCTAATGAGGTATGGGCGATGTTTAAATGATTGCATTCGGCCGATGAATCTTGTTGAATATGAAAAGACTCGCTTCCGTAGATTTCCCCGCGGGCCGAGGAAGTTTAACTACCTCACTCCTCATCTTCTATAGAAAGCTTACTTCCCTCTCGAGGGCATTTGGTAGCTAATAGTTCTGGTTTGATGCTTCCGCCCTGAATACTTCAGTTGCAGTCTGAAACAGATACTGGTATCTTCCAGTGATGGAGGAGTCAATTGGATTGACAGCAGGAAAAGAAGATAGCAACGGAGTACTTATTGAATTAACTAGTAATATGACGTGACATTCTATAAGTAGTAGGATGATGTGACATTGACAGTTGATTCTTTACGTAAAGATTGAATTAAACGAGCAAGATGTCGAAATAAAGTTTACTTAAACCTAAAAATATCAGCGACATAAATGCTCAAATCACTCAAAGAACTTTTACATTAGATGTTTTAGTTCAAAATTTTGATATATAACTTCTATTTTTATTTTATATATTCATACATACATTCGTAACCATAATTTACATCATATATCAAATCATGAAAACTAAAGATTATCGAGTTAGTATGATATTTTGGATATAAGAGATAAATAAGTTTAGAAATGATGATATTAGAGTAAAATCTCTACCTAAATAAAGTTTATAATCATGTACCAATCATATGATTAAAATATATCTTAATTGCCATATTTTACGATAGATTGCGACTTTAAATTACGGATATTGAGGGACCTGGGTTTGATTCCTTATCATGCAGCTATTTTTCAATAGTGTTTAAACTTTACGACATTTTTTTATACGAAAAGATTATTTTTAACATACTACAGTCGTGTATTGATAGCCTTCGCTAGCAATCTTAAAACACCAAAGCTTCTAAACAAACAATATTATAAACAAAACAAACCACTATACTTCTGTTTACACTACTGAATGACATATTGTATATTTTAAGTGTTTTCCTAAGTGATTGAAGTATTAAAGATGAGTGCACTTTAGCCCGTTTGTTTTCGATTAAAATGCTTTCGGTTGCGAAAATAACCAGTGTACCGAGATGACGTACGTACTATTTCTAAACTGTGAGGTCACTGTTAATGCAAGGGGCTGACTTGAGCTCTTCGAAATAGACATGAGAGAGGGTCAATGGAGTCGCGAGGTTAAACAAAACGTGTTACCTAATGTTCTAAAGTTACGGAATATGTTGAAGACAACTTTTCTCCGAGAGGCTCCGTCGTCGACTCGAAGACGGTAAATAAAAGGTGGGAATTATTAGCAGAGGAAGAAAAAAGTTGGAAGGGAACTCCGGAGAAAGAACTCTGGTGAATTATTCAGATGGTCTGAGATGGAAAGGGAAAAATAAAAAGTGGGAGCGTTCGGGGACACATAAACATATTAATTCTAAGCTCTTTATAGACTTGGATTTCTTTCCGGTGGGACTCTGATATTTATTCCTCTTTAACGGAAACATTGTGTTAGCGGAAGCAACAAGCGATTTGCCAAAAAAGCACAGAAAAAATTAACATAATAGAGTTAAAAATATGAAAAACTGACTGACTTTCAAGGTTCATCCAATAGCTTTATTCGCGAATACGAAGAACAATTTGATTCGCTATCATAAATCTTCATATTTTAGTATATATTTAATAAAAAATTTAAGTGCTACTCCATATATTATTTTAATAAGGGTATCTGTAGAGAACCTTTATAGAAAATTGTCCAGATAATAGGAAAATTATTCTTTCATTCAGAAATTAATTCAGAAACAAAAACCGGTATCAAGATACGATTATAAATCTCAGAAGGTTCTCCCAAATACGGAAAAAACAAGATTAGGAAATGATACATTTATACCAAACGACCAGTCCATACGATCAGAATATCAGGTCAAAATTAAGTATAGATATCGATATGACAAGGACTCGAACCAAGTACCGTTCATACTTCCAAGGACATTTGATTGACCTGGGTTCGATACTTAGTCACGTCTCTTAGATATCAAACTCCATTTAAACCAGATATAAAGTAATCAATATTAAATTCGGAACCAAGAACTTCCTGTTTACAAAACCTCAACAAATGGAATCCAATCTTAATGTCTTCCGAGACCAATAAAAATAGCTATAAATAAAAGATCGAAAATTAAGAACGGAAGCCAGCTGTCTAGTTAGTGACCTGAGCCAAGCCTTAATTTAATAAGATATAAATCGTTAAAACGAGGTTATCTCCGAATTAATGGCATTCCAAAATCAATGCACCTATCCACGCGAAACGACAAACATCGTTTCGTTAATAGATCATCTGTCCGTGAATCAGAGCATATCCATATGAACAGGTTTGTCAAGGTTAACTCTTATTACTTCCGTTCTTTAAAACATACACGCAACTCTTTACATGCATACTTGGACGTTCCGGTGTTACCTTACAGGGACTGCACGCTATTTCCCATGTTTCTATATCGTACATAATATATCAACCTTTTTTCCAAAATTACATCGCTACGAATATAAATCGTTTCGCATTTGTTGATTAATAAACTTCGTACGTACTTATTCAGTGACACATCACGTTTCAATACACAAAGAGACACAAATTACGTAATTCTTATGCCCTTTTCCAAACAGACGTAAAGCTAAAATAGATGCGTGTTATGAATGAGAGCAGAGAAAGAAATAGGATTCGGAAAAGAAATTTCCCCAATCAATGACAAAAACAAGGCAAAGAGAGCATTTGGAAATTGTTTTCTTTCCTCTCTTGAATATCAAAGCAGTCGAGAGCACAATTTTCCATTTTCTTTTCACCAAAAATGGAGCAGTTGCCATGGCGACATGGAGCTTAACAGAAACGCCCGAGGTACCTACCGAGTTACGCACATCTAACTCCGTCGGAAATTCACCGTTACTAGGGCACGATTAAACAAATTGATCCTTGAGATAACAATACAAATCTTTAGAAAACGAACTTTAAATTAACTTTGCTACCTATAAAAACATAGAAATACACCGATAATATTTCAAGATATGTCAGTACGTAATTTATAATTCTAAAAACGATAGCTGTACCCCTTGAAAAACATAAGAATACCATCGTTAAACCCATCTATTTCTATCTATACGTCTTTAACCTTGAGTTCAAAAGCCTTTACGCTTCTTTTGATGACTTAATCCGACTTCCCCATTCTCTTAAGCCCTCCGTCCTTTCAGATCCTACACTCAATTATTTTCCTTAGCACTTCTTTCCTTCTTAATATTTGACTTACTCATTTCCCTTTCTCTCGCTTTATTACTTCATCAAAAACTCTTCCCCATCCCTCTTCGGAGTTTGTTTTCTCGGAAAAAGGCAACTTCTTTAACGGTCGAGCGGAAAAAAAATTGGAAAATAGATTAAGTGATTTTCCTATTTTTTTTCACGAACTCTAAATTGAAAAATTTGGAGTTAATGGCTTAAATTCGCGTAAAAAATGAGATTAAAAAAATTTTGAGAGCGATTAAAATGCCTCGGCTGTCTAACTGAAAAGATAAATAGATGCGGTGATTACCGGAAAAGCTGTAGTTATTTCGTCTTGAATAATAAATTAAAAAAGATCGAACATTATCTATACTCTATACCAAAAATACTAATGCATCAACATCGTGTTCATTAAAAATAGAGACGTAAAATTAATAATTTATCGTAAGTAATCGTCTAACACACACAGATCATGCATCAGTAATGTAAGCACTGTTCAACGGAAGCTTTTAATGGAATTTTTTATTCCTACGTTCTTAAAATAAGTATATTTCCAGGATGAATTAATTTTCCATTAATATGAATATTATTTATGAATATAAATCGTATAACGTACATTCCAGTTGCCTAAGACGTAATAATTGAATTATATAACTATGAAGTACTAGTTAAAACGATTAGGGATAAAGCAACGAGTGTGGTAAATGAATTTAAAGTAATTTAAGATAAGTGATTAAGAGTACATGAGCTAATAATTTGTCTGTATATGCATTTATTTATTTTATACTATCACATTCACATATACGACAAACGCCTACGCGCTAATCATATACATTCCTCACGCACTCAACCAAATTGAAATTTTGATCGATTGATTGACCATAGCAACGCAAACAGCCTCCACCGCTAATCACTGTGGATCCCTCAATGGGCAACTCTCATTTGTCCTTCCCTATGATTGCAGCACCCGAGGGACGGGCGACATCTCGGCAGGTGCAACGAGATAACCTTGGAGCCCAAAACTCACCTGGCTGCCCCGCCCTTCTCCGATACAGGAAGTCATCCTACGCCGGCAGAAACGGGAGACTACCGCTTCCTATCGCAGAGAGAGAGAAAGCACTGCTACGGTGTGCGTATTCTAAATCTCGGTTGGATTGAAAACTATCGTCTTAGGTAGGTTAGTGCTGCCTGATGAATGAAACCTTATTTCTCACTTATTATTAAACATATGAAACAAATGATTCTACCATGAGAAACTGAATGCCCAACAGTAATGTTATTATAATAATTAAAGAAATCATTTTAAGTTATTACTACCATACACTACTACAACTTATAACTAGCGTAGTACCCAATATGCCTACTTACTACCACTATCCTCCAATAGCAATCAATACAAGAAGTCCACCAATACGTACACTATAATGGAAGAAGGAAGTTTATCAAAGTTGATTGTACGTAAAAAAATGAAAAATAAATTCAAAAGTATGTACGTATTGATCACGAATTAAGATACGTAAATACGCAATACAGAGATATATTTCGCTTCAAAAGCAGAAGGTAGATATAGATGTTCTACGTTGAAGAGGAAAAACAAGAGTTCCCAACGAGGCAATACAAAAGGTAATGTCAATGAAAGAGCTCTACTTCCACTATCTTCGGATATCCATCTGTATCTATCAATTTATTTATTCACTTAGACTATTTCTGGCTAAATTTGGGATAAGATTGTACCTACGCACGCCACTCTGATATTACGCAGACCATTTCAAGCACGCCACGTTGATGTTACGCACGCTGCATTGTTGTTATCCACACCGTATTGTTGCTTCTCACGCTATACTCTTGTTATGCAAGAGAAATTACTTGCTACGCTACATAATGAATCTCTATATCATAATGTACGTAGAAATTGAATAAATAATTAAATTTCTGCAGTTGGGGATAAAAATCACGTTCTCTTCTTATGATACGGAGCATTGATATCTGTCCCTAATATCTATATACTTGTCAATTATCATTATTTACCATCGATAATCTATTATATTGATGCATCCAACAGCCAAACTTCCAGTGCTATTTACCGAATGAAAAATTGACACAAATAAGTTGAAGTAATCTATCTTTTGAATTTCGTATCGACCAGAATTCGTTACGTAACAATAGTAAACAAAAAAGTCATTTTTACTATTACGAGTATCATTTGGAACATGTTCCGCTGATATTCCTTTAAAATATACATTAAGAAACGAAAAATCAACTTAAAATGATCAGCTACTGCAACCTTATGACCAGGTTAAATAAAAGTGAACGTAGAAAAATAATAGGAACTAGAACCGAGGTCTTTAACGTTTCTATTTCTTTAAATGTGCAGAAATTATTCAGCCATGGCATCTTGGTTAGCATACCTATCCAAAAAGTGAAGGGCCTGGGTTCGAGTCCCAGTCATGCCCCTATTCTCACTCCCTTTAAAACCGAGAATTAAAAAAATTTTAAAAAATCGATTACGGAATAAGAATTCGCAGCTTTTCGAACAAATTTCCATTTTCTCTCGCCGTAAAAAATACTCCATTTTATCTGCATGGAATGGTAACAGCCGTTTCGCACGAACGTTTAAAAAGCAGGTTACTCCCCCGCCAGAGATGTGTAGCTGCCAAAGCTATTAATCGCCCCGAAATCGGAGCGCCCTTGGCGGTTTCCAGAAGCCACATCATCTGCATATTTTCCATTCGATCGGCTGTGCCCGCCATTTCCTCTGCTCTTCTACTGCGCATGCGTGTGGCCTAATTTACCCGGCGGAAGACACCTTTTTCCAAATGAATAGATCCGCCGGGAGTTTTCGAAAGTGATCTTTGAAGCTCCTGCATCCGAACAGCATCACTACCGCCTTTGAAACTTGACGCCAAGGTAATTTGCAAGTGACACACTTCCGAAATATTTAAATTTATCATGATTACTCAAGGAAATGATGGCCGTAATGATATAAAAAGTATATTAAAATGAGTAAAAATACAAAAGCATTTCAATTTATACTAATTCGATATTATTAAATTCATTTGATACAAGAATTCTCGCGATAAAACGCTGCATTTCTACGACACCTAATTTGGCATTAAAAAGTCGCCGGGAATCGAACTCGGGACTTGGATAATACAATTTATAGACTATATTTATGTTCATGATCCTTGTAAAGACCGTATGATGTATTCACACGTAAAATACATACAAATTTGCTGTGATAGACATTGGATAACTAAGCAATAAAATCGATAAATATTACTCATTAATTTTAATGATTAATGTTAATCCTAATCACATAAATTATCTTATCGACTTATAGCCGAGGCATAGGATAAATATTTGTCCATATACAATTACTTTAAACATAGGGAAAATTAGAATCGAAATTCGGATTAGTTCTTAATATTATAAAACATTATTATATTAGATGGAACATCAGAAGAAAATACAGAATCTAGAACGTAGTCACGGTAGGAACCTTTCAAATCCAATCTAATCCTTAAAGTTCTCTCTATTCATCTTGCGTGTTGCCTTGAGGGTGGTCGGCCCTGGGCAGTCACGCCTTTCGTAACCCGATTACACATCTCAGAAGCACGATGTAAATTTTCTAGGAAATGAGGAATGTTTTCAAAGAATCAGGAAGAGATGTAAAATCATCTGGTAAAACTTGAACTGCATCTTCCTCAGCCACGAATGAATAAGACTTGAAACTACGACAATCGCTAACATAAAGCTAACCAAGTAACCAACCAAGTTAGAATATTCCTCGTTTTTCAGAAAAATTATATCGTCATACAACAGCGACAAAACAATTGTACATTGCAACAACAAGATACTGGATGTTTGCCTCCCAAAGCTATCTCCAATTTTCAATTTTCAGAGCCTCCCTTTGCAATTTTTATTTCTCGATCCTAGTTAAAGCGGATATTTTTCAATCCTTCGATCTTCTTCTTGGCTTCACGTACCTGTCCCTCCATGTACATGTATTTCCTTGAATACACATTTTTAATTTCCCATTTATTCCATATCTATATGTTTTGTACGCAATATTTGCATTATATTTCAATGTGACACCTATCTTTCACCTCTATCGGTCAGTACCATTACGCTAAATAAAATTACGCCAATTCTAATCGTGCGGCATTTGTTTTAAAGCTCCGCAATGAAAAGCGTTAACACCTCCGTACAAAACCCTTCGAATCCGTGACACGGACGGACGCCCCGTCGTTTATTTTCCTCGGTTCAAATTCGAAGGTTGAAAAGGCATCTTGTTAACAGCCTTTGTTCTTGTATTCGATACAATGGGAAGCAATCAGAAGGCGCTGCAGCCGTAAAACGTCCACTTTTCGAAGTAGGTCACTACGAAAACGTGGATTCCACTTCGATCGTCATTTTTTTTTCTTCCCTGAATTCCGTGACATTCATACCCGTGCTCTATCCAATCTCTTCCTTCGCCTTGTTCTCCTAATTGGAGGGGTTCACGCGTGTTTCCAACGCGACAACTCCATCGATCACGCTCTTTCCGCTCGGCGCTTTTCCTCCGGGGAGAAATTTCGGTCTCGAAACCGGTTCCCCTGCAAAATAATCCACTCGAGTTGAGTAATTTCGGAGGGAAAGTTAAGGTCGCATTGCTTCCTTCGCCGCTGTGCATTCTGTTGCCACGACGCCCCTTTCGTTGCGATCCGATGCTTTTATTTACGGCCGCCAACGAACGTTTTTAAAATTATCACCAAGGATACAATATTGTTGTAAACTCCCTCTTTTAATAGTTGCCTATAATGCATTATTGTTCTATATATCTTCTCCCTATTTCAATTGACGAGCTACAATCTTGCTAACATACTTTTTGCACGTCAAATAGACCTAAAAAATTGAAACATATCTGGGAGTCGAACCCAGATCTCCCACCACTCCTAAGCACTACAAAACATAACAACAGCAATACCTATAAAGTATGGAATTGACCCGGCACGGTGGTGTTGCGGTTAGCATATCTATAAGGCGATTCAATGACCTGGGTTCGAGTCCCAGTGAATTTTGGTCCATCTACTTTAGCTTCGTATTCCCGTTCCACGAACTGATAGTGTTTCTTCAAACCTACTAATGACAATTGATAAACTAAATTGACGGATTGTTGACAACAATTCAATTAATCTACTGACAAAAATAATCACTGACAATGATTCTTTTTCTTGATAATGAACAAAAACTCCTTCTCACGATAACTATGAGTTTCTAATGATTCCAAGTACGACCTTTTTGTACAATTACCTCGAATAGAATTTAACAAATTTACTTATGCTTGCAACAACAGTCTAAATTAAATTTCGGATACCTTAACGATGATAACAGATAATTAACTTATGATGAGATACTATTATTAAAACGTCCTGAAACAGTATAACTTGTTGAAAGAAAATTTTCAATCATAGTCAGTGAGAATTTTTGCACCAATCTGCCTTGATAGTCCCACTTCCGCATACAGAAGTGGAATACCTACTTTCAAACCTAGATTCTTCATTACTCTTCACACGATCAGATTAAATCAGCCTTGAAGTCTGGAATTCTTATGTAACGCTTCAATTGGCAGCGACGAACACTCGTTATTCAACGCTAATTAACACAACATCACACCGATATTTATCTCGGGTGCTATGCTGGAGTTACGTAAAATGTACAGTTCATCTCCATTAATAGCATATTTGACTTTATCTAGAGAGAATTTCGATTGTTTCACACCTGTTAATGAGACATTCGAACTAAAATTTGATCGATTCCATACGATCCAAAGCAACAATAATTTTATAAATTAAATTATTGTCACCATTTTTTTCAATTGGGCTGTTAGGAAGTCAAAAATTTTTTGTTGCCTAGCAACTGAAATCATCAATTTTATTACGTACTGTATTACGTAATTTCTCAAAAAACAATGATGTTAAGCACCTTGGAAACAACTGGCGTACTCCTGTTAGTCCAATAATTCTGACTGTAATTGCAACGGCTGATGGGAGCAGATCTCTGGACGAGATTAAAGCTATATCGTAAAAAAAGGCGTGGGTGTTAGGAGCGCCTGTTTGAACTTGTGTCTCGGCGGGAGTTCCATCTGCCGCTACCCATTGGACTTCAATTGCCATTCCCAGTAAAGACATTATACGCACGATTTGGCACGAAACACGCATTCGGGCGGATATCGTCCGAGAGATTTTATCTTCTCTTCTTCTCCTATCTGAAGCTGGGAAACTGCTTTATAAGTCCGAATTAACTCTTTTGGGAATGTCATCACAAGAAGGGAAACTTGTCTGGGAAGTTTTTTTTTTAATTAACAATTTGCGACTAACCCAACCTTTTTCTAAATTCTACCAGGGTGTTTAGACCAAGTTCCTTTTATTTATTACATTTATATATTACTTTCCTTTTTAAAGTGTTTCTGATATAACTAACAGGAAACAAGGAAATTATTTATTACTGAACCGAATCAGCATCTCATATAATTATTTTTCAAATCGAATAATATTTCAACCAGGAAAAATAATAATCTGAAACTTTCCTTGACTCAAATTTCTCTCTCATGTTTAACTGAATAGTGGGCGTTTTATAAGAGATCACAAGATAATATAAGGGGACCTGGGTTCGAGTCCCAGTAATATCGTAATTTTCGTTTTTTTTTACTTTACATTGAAATGGCACAAACCTACAATAATAACCTATTACACTTTTCCTTAAACCTTATCTTATAAAGTTTCCTTTGGCAAAATTTGCTGTCATACGCAAGTTGAGTATATTTTACAACCTCAACTACTATTCACTTAATTTCCAACTTATTGCAAACTCTTTGTAGACCAAATTAGTAATACAAGTAGAAAAAAATATTAGATTACATCAGCTGAAAATGCCTTCGCATAAATTAGTCATTTTAAAAGTTCATCAACAGGTCATTGCATTTCTATAAGTAATAATAATCCACTCCGCAGAATCTTAGATAGGATACAATCGGTATGTAATACATTTACGAATAATCTGCGATAAAAAAGCCGTCTCATGAACGGGATGAAAATTGCGAAACCTTACGTAGCATCGAAATTCGCGTGGGATTTCTCAATGAATTCCACTCGTGCTATTCACTTCCGTGCATATTTGCATTGTTTCGTGATGACGCTAGATTATAACATCATATCGTTAAGCACATACTGCAAACATGTCGCATTTTCCTGGAATTGTGAATCTATAGACATTTTGCTAATCTGCCGTCATGAAGCATCATATTTCCGTCATTCTCATTCTGTAATTCGGTCCATATGTATTAGTAACCGCTTTACATCATACGTAGAGCCTAAATCATATCTTTCACCTACAAGGAGACCTTTAGGAATTACTTGAACGATATTAATAATCATCCAAAGATAGGTTATAATTTTAACAACTAACAGGCCAACTCTCTTTAGTTCCCAAGTATTTAACAATAAAAATATTGGGGTTCAGACCGGTTGACAACTTGTTCTACAATACGTCGCTCGTCAACAAAGTCCTTTTATTAGTTGTTAACGTTTTCTATCTGAAATCACACAGGCTTTCCTTCCATTCACAACTGAACCGATTTTTTCTTCCACTTCCAGCATACTCAACATTCTTTCTTGGAAAGCTGTCATTATCATAATTTATTATTCCGACTTTTCTGGAAGAAACGAGGCATTCAAGACAATACGAAACTTCCACCATTAAAGAGCATTTCATAACGAACGAAATTTCACACCATATTCAACTCGGAGGAGTAATCAGAAAGAAAACAGTAACTCGGCACATCTCTTTTTACAACGCTCACACAACTTCACACCCACGAATATTACTCAGAAAAAGATAAGAAACATATCCTTCGTAAGGGAGAAAATTGAAATAGCAGTGAACGAAATACGTTGTCTGTGTACGACTTCCTAAAAAGATAACGATTTTACAACGTGCCTCGAAATGCGAGAATTATAGCCGAGTTCAATCTCTCCAAAGGGCGTCCTTTATAAATAAATCGCGAGTTGGCGATAAAACTGCGAACTTCGTATTCCTTCGGCAAAAATTCCGCTTAAATAGGTCAAATCTCGAAACTTGCGTAAAGTCACACTGCGACTTCATTCATTATTCTTCGCTGCGTAACCATGGCGACTGGATTGCCTTACGGTTGTTTGATTTTTATAGTGCTTACTCGTGTTTCGGAAATAACAATCAAACAAATGAACTCGTAACTAGGTGAAAATTCTACTTTCACAAATATACGTAAAAGGCTGTTAAAAAGTTGTTTCAGTCGCAGATATCAAATTAAATGCACTTTTGTAAACGAAACAAATCAGTAATGGGTTATAGCAACCCAGGAATCAACATACGTAAAAATATCATATATGATCGGGACTCGAACCCGGAACTTCCAATTTCCGGTAGGTTGCTCTATCCAATGAGCTTATTTGGCAGAACATTCAGACACACGATTACGTTAATTCCTAGGCTTATTCGAGCACCGTGCAGCTTTACGATAAATTAACTTCGCTCCTTTGTCGAATTAAAAAAAGTAAAATTTGTGTGTACGAACTGATTTTCATTAAATCTTTTAAATATATACATAATACATTAATTTTTATTTATTGATACTCTGTTCTAAATTCAGTCGATACCATTTTCGAAACCGATATTTTAAATAAGTCAATACCATTGTTGTTCAGAGCAAACCATCTAATTATCAAGAGCTATTCAACTATCAAACACAGTACGATCAACTGAACAACGCCGACAACCCCATAACTCCAAATTTATCGAATCAGAGGAAAACAAATCCGTACAAAATCTCATTCCAGGAATCCATTCGGGAAAGAGAGATAAACCAAAGTAATCGCAGTCGACACCCCCTGCCACACATCGATGGGCAACTTCAACGGCATCCTTGGATGAGCGTAATGGAAGTGAAGGTCGTAAACAAACAATCGGAGGAACTGTATTTGGAACGGGGGGGAGATAGCATCCCCTGCCACACATCATTGGAGATTATCAAATCGCGAAAATGGTCGCGGGGAAACTGGTTTCCACAGTTGACAAAAGGGCCCGTCTCCAGAGGCACGGATCCAAAGGATTTTGGAGGGCTTCCAATTTCCACAAAAACGCACACCTCTTGCGAAGGACATTAAAAAACAGGGAAAATTGCCTTTCACTTAATGTAAGGCGATTTGGGAGCTGAGAAGAGAGACATGGGAAAACTGTTCTAAGGCACGTTCGCACCAACTAAATATAACACTCGCTTGAGGCTGTCAGAAGTGTCTGCTACGCTTCCTGCGGGAATTCGACTAAGCCCTCGTAATTAGGATTAAGTATCTATGGGATACGAGAACTAAGAAGCTGTGGATAAGGAGTTAAGGTTAGTCACTTTTAGATTATCGATATTTCATTTTAGCAATTCAGTAAAAAAGATTTTAAAGGTTTGATATACTTCGTAACTATTTTAAAACATAATACTATAACACATATCGAGACTTCGCCTTTATATAACGGAAGAATGAACACATTCATAAAAAAATAAACTAGACAATAGAGAATGTATTTCAGACAATACGACCGAAATAGATCGGCAAATATAAATTAGGTCAGATAAAAAATACGTATTTGAATACTATTATAGCTGTCTCTCCCGTTATAACTTCTAGTTCGACTCCTCAATATATGTGAACCTTAGAAAGATAAAAAAATGATGATTAAAAACCTTTTTTACACCAAAAAAATTTATTATTCTCATTCATCATTCGAGAAATAACTAAATAACTTCTTAATTTACACTGCGATGTAAGATTAAACGTTGTAATATTATATTCTAGCACCCCAAAAAACACACAAAAACGTAGACAAAACAAATCTTCGACTAACTTCGGACGAGGGAGAAATCAGCAAGGACTAAGCACCGGGATCAGGAGAAATATTTGGAAATAAACAAGAAAAAAGAAGAGGCGGATAGGAGAGAAGATTTCGAAAGGTCGCGTTAAAATTGGAAGGGTTGCTCCGGAGAAGAGAAGAGAAAGAACACACTCAAAGACATCCGAAAGAAAAAAGAAGAAGACACGTTTTCGAAAGACGAAATAACAACGCGGGAAAAGAAAATAACGCGGGATTGAGGAATAAGTTGACGAGTGAGAATTCTTTCGTAAAAAAAGAACCGTATTGTTGAATAAAACAATCAGGTTGCGTAACGACGATATTTGGGGGAAGAATTCGACAATTGCGGGCCGCATTCGTTGTTGCGGAGGCGTAGACGATGCATGCCGATCGTACACCGTCATCTTTCGTCGAAACGAGGATGTGCGCTCGGAAACATGAGGATGGTGGTGAATTAATCAGTTTGTGTTTCCGAAGGAGACGCGGATCGTTATTTGAAATTCATCCGCAAATCGTTGGGAATTTTTAAGAGATTCGCGGTCGATGTCTTCGCTGTCGTTCGGATTCGTAGATGGATCTCGGAAAAATTGCCGATGACGCGATAAAGGACGAAATGGAAAAAGCCCGTTTGCGCAAATCTTTTGCACTTCTGAGGAATGAGAATGAGGAACCACCGCTGTTTTATCTCGTACTTTGACGCAATGAACCCCATCCGTAACATACCCTCTCACCTACCGACCAATGCCCAAATCCGGGAATAAACTTTCCTCTCGTAACGAATTATTTAAATCTATGCCGTGGAACAATGACGCGGGGAAACAATGAAAAGAACAATAAAGCGATAAAATTTAGATGTCTTACGAGATGATGATGACTCGATAATGGGCACGAGTTCTTTAGCGTTTTTATCGTTACTCTTTTGTTGCTAAGATGAAGAAACGTAACCGCTCTTTAGCCTTTTTGAGCTTCTTGCTATCTTCGGCGTGACAATGGAACGCCAACTATCGGAATGGTTACGAAACGAATGAATTTCGAAATGAATTGCGCGAATAGTCATCGCAAAAAGATAGCTTGGGTAAGATAGGAATGTCGGCTTCCCATAGAAGAATTTGATAAAAAAATAGATTTCTAAATTGCTATTCCGATGATAGCGTAGAGGTAGAGCTTTCTAACTAGTTTAACTGGAAAAAATTTATTAAGTCATTCTCATCATCCCAACATGGGAATTAAAAGAGCACCGATTTCTATTAATGTAGAATGAATTAACAAGAATGAAAGGTTGTTTGAAGACGGTTAAATAAGTGGTATTTGATTGGAAGTAATGCCTGCAATTCCAACAGCAAACTGAAATTATACCATAATTTTTAATCCCTAAATGAATACATAAACGTACAAAATAATATCAAAAATATACAGTTAATACTGCAAAATGAACTATATTCCATTTTAACACAACCTACAGTTCACCTCCTACGTATTTAAACCTGACACAAGCATTTAAAAACTGAACCCTTCCGTAATCTAATTCTCTATATATTTACATAATTTCAATGTATCATATTCTTCTAACATTCTTTTGGTCCTGAAAACATCACGCTTGAATCTTAAGAAACTCTTTTCAAATTATAGAACACTTTTTCCATTAGGGACGTTCCGAAGTCAGAAGTTTCGCATCCTCCTAATAAATATGCACCGATGGCTAGCAACAGCCCGTACGCTTACGTAGTACTTTGCGTGGATTTATCTTACGGCAGATGGACCCATAGAAATCCTCTGACGCAGTGATTCGCAGCAAAAATACCCCTTCTTTCTTTCGATTACCCCTTAAACTCGGTCCTCTATCTTAGATTTTATCACTTGAACCGTCCTGAGGCAGTTTTAAAGAAATAAAACCCATTGTGAAGAGCAGAAGCGGATGTATAGAAACGGACTGCGCATTCTTTTTCGAAACTAAATCACGAAGATATTTTACTCGAATCGGCTTTGCTGCGACAGATGCAGTTCTCCCGTTCTGGGATTTGGTTTTATGCTCTGCGTCGCGCGTGCGATTGTATTCTTCGGGCACATTACGCCGTGGAACCGTATACGCGTGGATTCACTTTATGCCGTGAATAGTGTGCTTCTTACGTTCCGTTGAGACTTGCTTCATGCGTGCCCGACTTACGGCGCCGTCCGTTGTCACGTGCGATCATAACTCGAGCCCTGTTCGTTAGCGACCGTATTAACAATGGCGCCTGGATCGCAGACAATTGGAAATAACGTCTTCATTGTTGACTTCCCTTTATTGTCGCCTTCTCCGAGAACGAGAACGTGAATCTTGTCGATTATTTTCGCGTGATAACACACCGTGACTACGATTATACTATAGCGCATTGAGTGCTAGCGCTCGTAGTCTCGAGGTCCCGGGTTCGAGTCCTGGCGGATCGGAAAATTTTCTGGGATGGGATGTGTTAGAGTTCGTCCGTAGGGGTTAAATGTAAGAGTGATCTATATAAACTAAATTTCACCCTGATTAATAAAGGTATGATTATTATTACTATTTCCGTCGCTGACACATCAGTTTTTCTTACGAAAAAAAAGTGATTCGATGTGAGATAAGAGACGAATTGGTATTCTTTTCCTCTATGAGTCATAATTCTATGACGATAAATCTGAAACGAGGTCGTGTTGGTTGGTATAACAAAACGAATTCCACAGCAATCAGTATTACTTACATTCACGACGACTGACACTTATAGTCATCGGTGTCAGAAGTCGGAGGCAAAAAACAAGCGATAAATACATCTTGTTAACCGCCCGTTATGTGAGAACCTAACCCGGACCGTAACAATCTGACTAATTAATAATCTCTCTTTATTGCCCTTCTCGCTATCAACAATAAATAAAAGTCGCGTGGAACCCATTGTCGTATCAATAAGGCTTGTCGATTCTTCACGAGAGGTCGTTAATTTAACAATATCACAAATTAAATTAAATCCAACTCTGCTAAAAGACTAAAAAGTATATACTATATTTATAATATAGAGTTTATCTTGTTATAGTTTAATGGACACTCCGAACGATTATAGGCCCCAATGAAAGAGTAAGCAATTCTTGCAAAGTACCGGGTTCGAATCCCGCATGATCGGATTTTTCTGGGATTTTTTTTTACCTTCCAGAATAAAACGAAAACTAAACTTTCGCCCTTTAGAAACAAAAAATATTATAGTTATATTAAAATTTTTCTATCTTGAATACTTTACTAATAAAAGTTCTTTTACCTCTCAACTGTAAACTTGTACTCGTTGTCTAATTCTATGAATCCCTAAAGACATTCTAAAGCTAAACGCATAAGAACATCTTCACTCAATCGAGAAAAACCATGGAATCAGAACACAGAAATAAACCCACGAAATACGACAAATTCCTCGGATGCGTGACGGTAAAACAGTAGAATGTCCAATGACTCCAAACGCCTTCGAGGCATAAAATAAAACCATGAGCAATCGCTTGTTGGAAACCCGTGAGGGAACTTTTAAGGAGATGGCTGACACTTGGGTGCACGCAGCATCTCCCGTGCATTGACCCATTTCCTTCAAGGGCATCCTGTTCCTACGCCGACGGAGCTTATTTGCATCTGAATTACTCATTTCTCTTTTTTCCCCTTATCGAACCCGAGACGAGTTTTATCGCCCGATAGCATTATCTAACACATTATCAATCGTGCCCGTTGACCAAAACGGTTCCGGGAACCTAATAGATGATAAAGACGTTACAGTTCGCGACAGTTGTGACCCAATCGTACTTTAAAGAGCATTTAAAAAACCCTCTTGGACGTAATATCAAAATACTATCTCTAAAAAAAAATCGCCGACTAAATTGACGTTTGAACGGACCCTTCTTTCAAATCAAACCGTCCTTTTGATGAACCCTTCTTAATACCCGATAAACATCCTTGATCGAGTCCGCCCTCGCGTCGGTCTACACCCGCTTTTGAGCTGTCACATCTTCATCGTCGGCAAGGCGACACAAGGAGTGCGTTGGCAAGCACAAACAATTAAAGCCGTTTTATCTCCAAGGCTGCCGATCGAGCTGTGAACATGTCCCAGTGTATAAAGAACGCGTGACTTGTGCAAACGTGAGCGGGTGCGTGACATCAGGCTCGGACTTTATAAGGATGCACGGCGTCTACTCTCTGCGTCACGGAATCGTCACGGGCGTGACACCCACTCGAGTGACATTTGGTGAAGGTGGGCGGCGGTACAGGCCAACGGAAGACAAATATCAATCTGGCCACGCAGATGACGCCTGCATTGAGTCGCTATCGGGTACGTGTGTGACTGACCGTTAGAAAAGTATTGCGGAGGCTTCTAAAATAGATCTTACGTCTTTTTTGGATGATGTAAAGAAGAGGTATGAAACATACATCTGAACTAGGAGACAGAAGGAAAAAATCATTAGTTACACTTTTCTTAAAGTAATAAACACAGGAGAACATATATCTATTCTTTGTTGAGGACTCAGTACATACAATACATACTCCTTGGTTCCAAGAAAAAATTCTTTTTTCACTTTTGTTTCAACATGGAAGATAACCTCACAAACCAATCGCGTGAAGTTACTTTTCCTTTCTTTCCTTCAAATAATTTTTCGGCAAAAATATTTTGCTCTAGTTTATTAAAACCCGACTAAAATATCTTATCCAACCAAAAATTAATTTATATTATAATAAGAGAAGGATAGCTTTTTCCACTTAGAAAGAGAAAGCGTATGTTTTCCGATCTTTTACATATAGAAATTAAAAATAGCAACATAACTGGGACTCGAACCCATACCCAGAGAAATACTGCCCTGCATAGCGAGGGACCTGGGTTCGAGTCCCACTCATGTCGCTATTTTTCAATCGTTTAACCTTAGGATCATTATATATAATCCTCAAAAAGTGCATGGTTAAATTTAGAGTTTTTAAACCCTCTCTACCCTCTAACTCCCGTAACAAATAATTAAAACGATATATTCCTCGACTGATTATTAGTTCAGTTTATTTCGTCACGAGTACCCACTTTAGCTATAGGACATCGACCTATGCGTGATATCATATCGCAATGCCTCGTATTAAAGACGCGATTCCCAAGTTGGGACTTTTCCTTAATTACCATCGAACCAAAGGCGGACCATCTGGAACACCGACCGATCGCACACACACATCAAGGCGATACACATCTCTATTCGAGGCTTAATTAAACTGGCGTCTGGGCAATTAGCGCGAACGTGCGAATGTCCCGCGAAATACTCCTCCGCGAGGTAACTAATTACACGAGTTGTCGCGAATTTCATTGAGATGAAGCTTTCGAAGCCGCAAGCCAATTTTCTCTCCGATCACAACTATCTGACTGTTGTTGCCGCGAGAGATATTTCCCACCTCGTTCAGGGAACCCTAAACATTTGATCCAAAAGGATCTACGTGCATGTTAACGTTGTTTTATCCTAAGACCGCTAGGGGGTTTCTATCTCAACTGTCAAGTACCCTTTCAACAATATTGAGTCTTCTTACTAAGTACTGTTACGTCATTCGTTTTACAACAATATAGGAATAATTTCACGTCAGTCATTCTTTATCTTCCTATTCGTTGACTGTGGAATGATTTAAGTACTTTATGATGGGAAATTGAAATAATTTCTGACAGCTAACAGGCTAACGTATGATTTTATACATATACATTGCTTTATACTTCTTATACTATAGACAGCTTAAGTATAATATACATTTATTATATAAAGTAAATTCTCTAAAGTTATTTCAATATCAAGGAACTATATTTGCGGTTGAGCTCCATATTTCTCTTTTTGCAAGTTTCTAATTTCGCATCTGTTCTCGAATCACGTGACAAACAATCTATCACGCTGTTAGAATTAATATTTCTTACTTATTTGGAGAAAAACACAGTCAATCTACAACTTTCCAATAGTCCTTAAACTGCCGCTGTTTCGTTATAAAACATCTCTTTCTTATCTATTATCACGCCGTTAATTTTTAAGTAAATCCTGCCTCTTAAATCCATTCGAAAGTGAGATTTTTAATTTATATCTCGTAGAGCAGAGTAATTTCGAGAGATTTTTAGAGTCGCCCGTTGTAATTTAGCGCAGCCTATTTTGAATAATCTCTTTCATAGCCACGGGCGCTCATAAATCTGTCCGATAATCGAGTATTGACGTCCCATTGGCCAACTAAGATACTCGCCTCACTTACGTATCGTCGAATGCTGTATCTGTCGCGTGATTTATAAGCGCTAAACGATAGAGAATATCGTATTTAAATCGACCCGGATCCCATCGCGGATTGCTTGCATTATTAGCGAATCCATTGCATCATCTTTTGGCAGCTTCTGTCACTTAGGAGGTCCTTTTTTATACTTCTTTTACGAGACGGATATGACGTCGCGTGGGTTATGTTAGTCAACGTCTATTAACATGTGTTCCCCGAACGTATGGTTGGTTCATCCTTGAATTTTCCTCAACGTGTTTCCCATTCAAAATTTCATGCATTCATTCAACACACCAGCCATATTTTTACATCGTTCTTATATAATCATTTTGATAAAAGAATAATAAAATCTGAACTTTATTGATGTGACAGTTTGAATTACGGCAAACCAAAGTTCATGATCCCTTGACACAAAACTAACTGATGACTGGGACTCGAACCCAGGCCCTAACTAAACCTCCCACGTTGCTATCCACTACAAAAACACTCAGTTTCTATCCTTCACTGTTAATCTAAGCTTATGGACACCTAAACGCGAATCTGGGGGGTCTGGGTTCGATTCCCAGGCATTTTTCAATTCCGTTCAACCTTCTGAAGTACTATAATTACTGAAACTCACTCGATCGTAGATTTAATAAGGAGAGACTCCATTAAGGGTTACCTACGTGAATGGTGTAAGGTCCCACAGGTGATATTAATCAGGGCTGTATTAATAGCGTCTACGTATGCATTTCAGCATTCCTGTCCACGGTCAGATGAAGGTGTAGTTGAGCGGGGTCTTGGAAATCAAAGAGGCCTCTGAACCACGGATAGATTCCTCCGTCGGATGCTTTACACCGGTATTTAATCACTTCCAAGTGCTTAATCGAGCTGTACTAATGGAAATATTCCCATTAACATGAGTGCCGTGGGAGCACCAGCATGCATCTATGGAGACTGATTAAACAACCGACGCAGCGGGATTGTTATCATACATTTTCAAAGTACGAGAATATATACAAGTAACAAAGGAGTAATAAAAATTATTCGTAGAAAAGAGCTCGTATTGAGGCAACAATTTAAAAACAATACAGTTAAAAACAATAAATCAACCTCATTGTCGCTACGTAGAGTTCATTGTTGCCAGCGACTACAACATCTGACTAAGAAAATATGCAGTTTTCTTGAAAAAAAGAACATAAACCTTTTCATTAACAACACGATTAACTAAAAGAAATTAAGACGCTGGATTACCGACTAGTTCTTAAGCCTTGACACGCCGACCTATTTACAGCGACGCTTAACGCAATTTCCAGTGTATATACTCCACTTGCGATGACATATGCTCATAAAACCGTGAGAACAAAGTCTCTGAAGAATGCGCACACTGTTTCTCATCGCATTTCCCCAGTTATGGACCACTGTCGCGAGTTCGCCGCTTACGAATTCCAATCCAAATTTACTCCGATCCCAGCCGTACCCTCTATTGTCTCATCTTGCTCATACCTTATTGGACACAACCCATTCAATTTGAAGTATTCTTCTTCTTTTCCCAGTTTGGCCCGTCCTTCGGCCCCGCGCCTTCCCAAAACTTTTCACTTTGAAAGCGGTCCTTCTATCGCAAGAGGAATCCAGACGGAGTAGCAAGTGACATGTGCACGAGAGATAAAACTTACACAGAGAGTGGTCTTTTTCATTGGCGTTGGACATATTGGAGGAAAAACAGAAAATTCTTCACATTCTTATGAAATAAGATACTTCGATTATTTTATCTCTAATCCCAAGAGATAACCGCAAGAAAAAATAATCGAGTCTTCCAATGAATGACAAATTCAATTAAAAAGTAATGAGACGTATATAACGCAACATATCTATGCATAAACAAATACCACACATGATACGCATTCCCTATGCCCTTCGGCGTGTGGCAGGGGGTGTAATAACCGCTCAAAAGAGCTATTTTTCTAACCAATTACTATCACGAATAGCTCCAGAAAATATTGATTCTTAAAACGACCATTTTAAAGCAACCGTTCTTCTAGTTTTACAGTCATTATCATATCTCTTACGGTAACAGGAGAGTAATACAATACATACCACATCTTTCGCAAACGTGCATTTCTCAATCAATCCCTAAAACTAATATCTTATATTGAAGCATCATTTAAGGATTCCCCATCTGGAAAAAATACTAGGAGAATACGAGGAGTAAGGTACTTTCCATTACGCTCTCCTAAAAACATTCAAAGCATAAAAATTTCAACGAGTGTAGAGCAATGTAATTGACACAAGGCTATGGAGATGGGCCATACGTAGCCCATCTCCATCCAGGAATCGTACGAAGGCACACCCTCAAACGGCTCGAGATGAAATATTTCCGACGGGAGATTTCCTCTGCGGAATGGTTCCAGGGATGCATGGGGAAATTTCTTGGAAGCAATGAAGACATCGACACCCCATCTCGGGATAAAGTAATCGATGCAGAGAGATGGAAGTTAACTCACTTCCGTGGAGATGCTCTCTTTAGAGGCGACTTCTTTTTTTCAAGACAAATATACTGCGGTTCGAAGATGAAAAACGGGATCCAGATATGAAAATGCATTTTGAAGCTATTTGGAGAAGAAAGAAACTGGGCTGGTAGCATTCATGAAGAGCAAACTCTGAGGAAATGAAGCCACGATCTCCAATGAAGCAAACCTTTAGATACATGTAATTGTGATTGCATGAAGATTATTGTTTTTAACATCCCAAAATGAATAAAACTATCAGGTTCTTAATTTCATTCACATTTCTAAACTATAAAGAATCATTCTATCTGTACATATAAAGTTTAATATCGATTAAGTTCGAGTAAAAAATATATTTAAAATATCGACATGACTGGGACTCGAACCCAGGTCCAAACCTTATTACTATTTTTCACTTCATGTGAACCTTTTCATCAAAGTCATACAAACTCATCTTGTTACGTCATCTTTTCACCTTTTCTTAAACCCATACTGACGTTAACTAAACTTGACAACTTCCAGCTCACACTTCCTGCCATGCAAAAAAAATTAATTCAAAATCATGAAGGGTATGACGCAGAAAACCCCTACTGATTCCCGAAATGCACCTCCCGCATAGTTTAACGAAACCACTTCGTGACGCAATCCTTACGTATCCGTGGTTACCAACGCCTTACACTACCAAAAATAAATCCTTATAGAATACAAGATGAATCAGCAACAACATAATAGCTACAGATACATAAACAACTAAAAAATTTCGCAGCAAACATTTCCTCACCTTAGTGACTAAACAGAGATAATAACGTATAAAAACATCTCTATTCCACAGAACTGAACCTAGACTTCACCTACATTTCGAACCCGTGACAAATCGATATTTCTACATCTCGCGCATTGTTATAATTCCAGCGTCGTTAGGGAAATAAAAGATAAAAAAAAACCTTCCCTTTTGAAGCCTCATTGGATGCACCCGTCAAAGGCCGGCCCTGAAAAAGATCGTTTGTTCTGCCGATTTGAAGTAAGAGCGCAAGGTCAGAACCCCGAACGACGGATTGAAGATCAATTTAAGGGCAGACATAAGATGCCGGCGCGTTTTTCTGCCGGAAGTTCTCTTGGAGACCGCTTCCATGGGGTGATCTCTCATTAACGACGTCGGAATATTAAGTCTGCGCATCAAATAAGGTGACGGAAAGGGGTATGCGTTCTGCGAGGACGAAACTACATCGCCGCGCGTTTATTTTATACCTCGCCATAACGACCGTATATGGCCAACTGTAGCAAATTAGGAGAAAAGAAATAAAAGTGCCACGATGCGTGGACGAATACAGTCAACCAAGGAGATGACAACGTTTTGACGATCTTCCTCGTAAGCCGTGTTTTCCCACTGCCCAAGGACAACGTGATGACCTGCATTTAGTTTACATGCGAACCGCGTCAAATACGAATGGCATACTGTGGATGGTGTACATGGATATATATGTTTGCATTATCGTGTACGCTTCAAGGATGCTTCATAAATCTCAATAAGGATGTAAGGGATAAATAAGAACCTCGAGATATTTAAGGAGAGGTAATCATACCCGAACCTTGTAACAAGCGTAAATAAATTTAGCATTCTACGAATTGTGCTTGGATACAAGGTTGGACGGAAGCAAAAAACAGAGACGTGACTGGGAATCGAACCCAAGTCCCCCACTTACCTAATTCTATACTTACAAAGTACAATTAATATTATTAACCGAGTGAAACTGAGATGACATGGTGGTTAGCATAGCTATTCGGACAGCGAGGGATCTGAGTTCGAGTCCCCATAGTTACTATTTCTCGTTATGTACAACCTCCACACAAGTTAATCATAAAATATCGAATTAAGAATACGGTTTTGAAACGAAGAACTACAATTAAACATTTTGTGATATCAATCTCAATTAAAGTCAACAATATGCATTAACATCCTATTCTTAATAAGAACAACAATCGATCTAATCAAAATCTACGATACAAAGAATTCATTCCGTACATACTATTCTTTTCAGAAACAACCGTAAAAATAATATAATATCTTGATAAACAACAACTAAATATAAAACAAACAAATAAAGCTCGCATGACTCAAACAACACTTAAATTTTATACACTTCTCCAAGAAAATAAGACACATAACTATGCAAAAACCTACGAGTACGACAATCAACGCTAGTATCTGATCCTACGAGCTGCATGCTAACGACGATAAATAAGCCTATAGCTGAATACCATTATAAAAAAACACCTATTACTGAGTACATAGAATGCAGTTAGAAATCTCCGAGACGTAAGAAACTTCTTCGGGGGCATAAGTGCATAGGAGGCGCGAGTTGCCGGCCGAGGCGCTCCGAGAGAGAAGATGTTCCCCAATAATACAGCCTCGGCGTACATTAGCATTGCTGAATGAGAAGATGACGTAGTGCTTAACGAACATGGCGACGTACGTCTGAAGGGCATTGGAGAGTGTGCTCTCCCCACCTAACGACGCAAACAATCCAATCAGACTTTCGGGAAAAAATCTACACGCACACACACAAGAGAGCCGACTACGGTAAACTGCCCAAAATCAAAGGACCGAGAGTTCTATCGGAAAAAAAACAACCGCCGATCAGAACTTACGTGTTTTTCAGAGTTTCGTCTGGCGGAGGGAGGGGGAGGAAATATTTTATGGAGATGGATGAGTCTGGGATCACGGACTTGTAAGGTCATGTTCGGTCCAAAAGGAAAAATGACCTTAGAGAACATTTAAACACATAAATCGATAGCGTTTACACATGGAGGCTCAATTATGTGATTTAAGTACCACGTGGACATCGGAGCTATAGCTCGATGGAACATATTTTCACGCTTACGAGCGATCCTTAGAAACAAACAACATTAATTATAACTATCAACCAAATATTAAAATACGTCACACGATTTTGAACAAAAGATAGTAATATTATTACAATAATAACTATCCTTTAATGATAATAGCATTGTACGTACAGTAAAACACAATGAAATAACAATAGGTATACAAAACAGTCCATTAGTAGGCGTTAATCCACTACCACACAAGAGTAACTTGCAGGGTATTTACATAGTTGTAGATAAGACTAACAACGTTCAACAACATACGTAATCGTTCATTCATATAATTAAGTTCTTCGCGTACTAAAAATTCCTCTTCATTGTTGAACTCTACAGTAGCTAAAGGCAGATCCCTAACAATTACGTAACAATCCCGAAATGAAACACGGTATTACCGGCGTAAACGATATGAGCGTTAACGGGCAGTTTAACAAAGTAAGCACTGAAACTTCTCGGTTAACCTAATGGAAACGCAACTGAAGACCGGCAGCTGAAATGATTACTCTCCGATTCAGACAATTGACCTCGAGCGATGAAATAAAGAAATAATGAAAAGACCGCAAGCTGCGGCTTCGTTTCAACGACTCGTTTATCGTACACGCATTTTATAATTCTTATCGAAAAACGATCCGGCACGAACTTTTCAATGGCACGCTCACGAAAAATCACGGGCGTGACACAGTTCTGGACCTCACCGCGAGGGCGACCGGTCGTAGGCGATAGGGGAAGGGGGAGTGACGAAAAGCGTGCATCGAAAAAAAAAGAACAATCACGAGCGTGAATCCGTTCAACGGAATCGATTCGAAAGATGAGGGCATCTGGGGAACTGTGCTTTTAATTGAGGAAGAAAAGGAACCTTCCAAACCAACGTCAAAGGGTGCAGGATAGTGCATCTTCCCTTCACTTCTATCACTATCTTTCACTATGATAAGAGGACGAGTTATCTCGTGTCACGAATATACGTAATCAAATATATACTCTTCATCTAGTATAGCAATGCTTTAGAACTTGAATATCTGACAGCCCAACGAGCTCAAACCGATACGTGCTTCCGGGTCAGCATACCAATACATCGAGTACCGGACCTGGGTTCGAGTCCCAGTTATCGTTAAATTCACTTCTATTTTACTTTTGCGATCAAGTAACACTCTCACATCGTGTAAAGCTATTTACACCTCTCCTTAACACTACACTTATTCACAGCTCCCATTCGTACCTAATCAAAACAAAATACAGCGTTTCAACCCAACTTTTGAATCATTCAACCTCTCTGTGACATGTATTCGGTGCATTGTACGCAACTTCTGTATTCCCTTAGGGCTCATTGAAGGAATGACGAACTCACACCTCATCTTTCCGAAATTCCCTCTCCACGGACTTATCAAAAGGGGGAATCGTCTGAATGAAGTGTGGCAATACATCGTGCGGGGGAAAAGGGGGGAACTTTGGATGTGGGTAATGAATGAAAGAAAACTGCTTGTGAAGGGAGAGAGAGATATATATACTGAGGCGAAATATGTTTGCAAGGACGGAGTGGGAAGTATTGTGGATAGAAGGTTATTTACTCGGCGCTAAAAGGAAACGGTGTTGTAGCTATGAACGCACGTCTACCATGGATTTTTTTTTGGATCCGGCTTGCCGAGTACACAAGGGACGGAATCCCAGGGCCGGTTTCGGCGAGCGGCAACCGCTTCGGGGCGCAGACTTTCTGTGCCGCGTCTGAAAGGTAATTACAAATTAAAACAACGTTCGCGAAATGCTTAAGAGTGATTGTACGACTTCGTAGTTTTCCAGACCGAAATCTAGACGAGGCATACATAATTAAGATATCGAACAGACTTCGTAACTCCAATATAGAAGTTTCAAGAGCGACTTTATATAGTTCCGTAATCTGTTTTGTTATTCACTGATGTTGATTATGAACGTAACTATACGGAGAGTGGATTTTCATTGTCGAATTCCGAAAAAAAATATTAGCAATGCAAGTAACTACAATCAGTAAGCATTGTTGAAAGCATTAGAAGAGTAATTAACAGTGTAATAACTTAATTAAAAGAAAAACCTCATCGTAGTTCCATAACAAATATTTAAGACCATTCATAATTTTCTAGATAGATATACACCTTGTGATCTATAAAGATGTAGATATACGATACGATATAACAGGGATTTGAACCCAGTCCCGTTCTTAGAAGATTGTAAAGAGCTGGTTTATTAAAACAATCTAACATCTTGAGATCCTGGGTTCAAATCCCGGCTAAGGAGGAAATCTAACTCTCAGGGTGCGGATGTCTGTGAGCGTCCAATGTCAAGTTGTGAACGACACAACAATTATCCAGAAACTAGATGTTTGCACGGTCTTTGTTAAATAAATAAACCGTACTCGCAAACAATAAGATTAATTGTTGAAAAGACAGGACAGCGAAAGATCGATTGTTGAAATGAGCGTCGCTTTTTAAAACAAAGGAATAAATAAAAACGGTCCTTGAATAGCTGATTGTACCACGTCGACAATTGGGATGTACAAAGAGTCGCTTTAAAGGAAAGCTCTTGAAGTTGTAATCGTTGAGTTCGCACGAGAGGCGATTCGGTGGCGATGGAAAGTGAAAGAAAATGAAAGTGCATCGACGAAATGGAGAGATCAAACCCGTTGAGCGAAATAACGATGGATCTACCGAAGGAGTGGGGCATCCGATACGGGAGGTGGAGGAGAGCAGATGCTGAAGAGACAAGGGGCAAATATTATTCAAAATCTGACGTATTCGGACACGGACGTCTGAAGAACACGCACCGCTGAGCGAACACTAAAAATTCTGACGACGATTGGGCTGCTAATTGCCGGAAAAAATTCACGACAATTTTAAGCAGGATCGATGAAACTTTTTAGAATATCGATCTGGATTTAAAGAATTTTACTGACTCTATACAATCTAAAGCAAAACATTCTAACTTGAAAATACAGTTCGACTACAAAATTGTAATCAGTAGAAGCAAACATAGCGTGCTTTCTTTCCTGCAAGAGACCAAAACGTTTTCATCACAATTCGTTCATGAACCGCATAATTCACTTCCAAATAAATATATCATAATCTTCGCTCATAATTATCACACTGCGACGAATAATTGCGATCAAATATTGATTAATACTACGATAATGAAATGTACCAGTCCATTCCATAATTGACAGCATTGGATGAATGGGTGGTTCAATTTTCATACGCAATATTGATCGAATGTGTACTCTCATCAATTCCACATTTTGGCAATATGCTCTGGACCTTTCTCAACAATCAATAAGTTCCACAAAAAAATCAATCCCATTGGATACTACTGGCAACCTCTCCTTATAGAGTACGTCGTAGTGATAGATTAAAGGTTCGTGGAAATGAATGTGAGGTAAAGATAAAACAAGAGGAGAGGAAATATCGAACGGGAATAGATTCTCTGGGGAAGGAAAAGCAGTTGGGATGGAATGTGCTCTTGGAAGAGAAGCAAATGCCAAATAAATCGGTTCAGGGCAGCCCTATCGGATGATGAAATCCTCTATCATCAAGAAGATCCCGAGAGATGGACCATTCGACCTTCTAAGCACCTAAACAGAGAAGAAGGCTCTCCATTCAAACCTCAAATCTGCGGAGATTGCAAATTGAATGAGGGAATTGCACACTCGCAAGAATAGGCCATGGAAGGCGAATATAGGTTATCTTTACAAAACCTTACGAATGCATTTGTACAAGAAGTTTAAAAATTATGAAGGATAAAAGACAACTTTTATATTCGTTCCATATATGACACAGACGAAGTGTATTACTACACATATTAACTCGACAAAGTACACGGAGTTTTATTCGTAATATTCGAACATTTTCATAACTTAATAACCTATTAATATTCGTGTAAAATCTTGAAAGGAGAAGAGTACTGTGTACAATGACGATTTCTACAATGTCTCCTGAGGAAATGAATTTAATTCTTACGATAATCGAAACAATTACTTCACTTCTCAAACCCACAAGCTCTAATTGTCGTCTTTATAAACCCATTGTTACACCGCTCTTATACTAAGTTAACCGCAACAATGAACTTCGACAACATTACACGTTTTCGGTAAATTCTATCACATCCCAAACGGGATAAAGCTCGTTTTCGGGGGGATTTGGCACCTCCTGCTTCTTAATTTTTTAAGGAGATTTTGCATACGGTCGAGTAACTTTTGAAGTCGTCAGCCTACGCGAAGAAGAGCTTTTCAGCAGAGATTACGGATTAAAACCTTTCGTCGGACGACAACCTTTTGAGGCATCGGCTAAGCGGGTTACACGTCGCCCGGAATAAATCCTAAGAAACCTCGCAATTTCGCGCGATACAACATACAACGCCAAATAGCTTAACTCTAAATTGATACCCTTAAATTATTAACCCATTTCTCAGTTCCGACGCACGGACGCATGTATGTGGGGCTCTCTTTGATGTTTCCCTCGCATCGAGTACGAGTTATGTTCGTAAAAATTGAAAATTTTAACTTTCGGCGCATAAGTGTTAAAACAGAGGACAGATGGCAACTCAATTAACAACAATGAGAGATCTTGAAAGATTTTCTAGTTCAAAACTTCTATCGATTAAGTACTTAAAAGAAGAGCAGAAATTTTTAGAACGATTTTTACTTCCGTAATTGACCAATAATAACGAGGTTTTATATTGATAAAAACCATCCATCAAATTTCCAAAATCTAAATCCAACCTTGAGTATTGAGGCATAAGGATCGAATTTTACGAGAACAAATTTCAGAAATGCACTCGATCTTATTTATTAATTATTAAGGATTGAATAACAGCTAAGAAGTCTTATTGCATTGAATCGTTTTCAGACGTATAAACTAAATATTATCATATTAAGATTTCCAAGCTAAATCCAGATATATTATGTTCAACCAATATATTTTCCATTATTAAAAGCCAATCATCAAAAATCTCACGTCCGTTTAACATCACGGAACGTTTACAATTTTTTTAGAATAATACATAAAATTCCACTCCTAACATTCAAACATAATGAACAAATATCCAACAGAACATATCCACGCACAAAACCCACCATTCTCCCATGCATACATGCTAACACGAAGCGCTCAATGACTTCGAACCCGGAACAACAAGGTAAACAGCGTAAAGAGAACGCCACGTAATAATAAGCCTACTTCGAAAGTTTAGGAACTTCTCATTCACGAGTTTTTGGGCAAACACTTGCGTACTCTCGCTGAATCGCGTACATTAAAACTGAAAGTCACTTCGGTGGATTGTGGCTCAATTTTGCCCTGGGGACTCTCTCCAGAATAACGCGCAGAGTATCCGGGTTCGACACCCGGAGCACATTTGCTTCGTCCCCCTAGCGGCATCCTCAGAAACTTCCAAAAATAAATCTTTCGTATTTTTCACTCAGAACTTCTTGGGATCGTTCCGTATCCATGGAAACAACTTCATTTTCCTTATATCAATACCGTTATCAACGTCTATTCTAACAGAACGCAACGTAATGTAATAAATAAAGTATCGCCTCCGTAGACACCCAACCTCCACTGACCGACACAAAAAAAACACCAGCAAGGTCCCTGGTGTCATCATCAGGTGCCAGATTAAGTGCTGTTTGCTGAGTTATCATGTGTTTTCGGAATACAATCTGGCCTCTGTGTTGGGAAATTTTGGTGCTGTCCCACGCTGCAAGTTGATATCGTCTGTTTATTTTGAATTTATCGCTTGTTTATTTAAAGTCGGTCCGTTTCATTACGAGCATTGACGAGGGGATTTGTGTAGGTATTTTGTTCGTTACGATACGGAAAAAGAAGAAAATTGGAAAACGTGAAATCGGGGGGGTTAAGGACCCTTGCGTACGGCTTCAACCCTTCATTGAAACTCGCTCGACCTACATTCGAAAAACTCATTCGTACGAAAGGGGGAAGGAATACAGATTCCATCGACTAACCGAATGCCTCGCTTATTCAATCCCAAATAAAAAGTGAAAAATACGAAAAAAGAACGCAATAACTCGTAAGCATACAATTTCGTTACGTGAAGGACCTAACGAGCCGCACAAAAGCCGCCTGCGGCCTGACTGTTGCCGATCCCATTCGTTTTAACATTCCGAATCCCCAAGTGCACGCGAAGTATCAAACCGAGCCGCGTGGGCGGTAAAGTGGTCCGTTGCGCCACTCCCTTATCGGATATCTATGATTCCCGTAGATGATGACACGCACTTATCTCGCGACTATAATTAAAAGAAGTTTCCGTATGAGAACCTTCTTCCGCTCTCAGCAGATGCAATGAAGGCCATGACAACAGCTCTTAGCAATCGTTACTTAGGATCGGAAGGAAAAAACAAACACTCCAAGACCATTATTCCAAACAGTCTTACTTCTGTAGCACTTCTTGAGATAGTACCTTGAGAGAGGATGAAAAAATTAATGGTCTATTCAGCCGAGCGAGGCATCCATCATCTTCTGAATAGGAAATAATAAATAATTAACACTTCCACAAAAAATGCAAGCGTTTACTTTCTTCCTTATTGTATACACCATGGTGAA
Organism: Pantala flavescens; assembly: GCA_020796165.1. NCBI lineage: Eukaryota > Metazoa > Arthropoda > Insecta > Odonata > Libellulidae > Pantala > Pantala flavescens. Next base: position 11,386,277 of record CM036886.1, on the reverse strand, counting down.
AAGGCTGATTATCTCACTGCTCATCATGCTTAGTAATACGATCTAAGTAATTCTAAACATACATAGACGAGAGGATTAAGCTTAAACCGATCTTCAGACTGAATATATACAAATCGTCGTATTGTAGTTAGTAGTTTTGAATAACTTAACGAATAGAACAATCACTCGTAAATTATGATACTTAAGATATCGTTTGGATACGGGAGGGAATGATTATAATCCCAATTAAACCTAAAATACACTCAAAATAATCTTAGGTAAATAATAATTGATTTATTGAAAGGAAGACTTAAATTTATCATTAAGACAATGTAGCTTTGACGATATCTACATATGAATGACAAGATTTTTGATCAATAATTGGTGAGCATAAGACTTAACACAAACTCTAGCGAATTCACACCCATTGATTAAACTGAGAGACGAATATATTGAAATATACGGTTATCTCTAAAGATAATTTTGCGTGAACATTTACCTACTCTTCTAAAACCCTGTAATTTAAAACAGAAAAAAATCTAACGAGACCGGGACTCGAACCCAGAACCTTCAACTCCCTAAAAAATAACATTAAATTAAAACACAATCTAACGCGAATTTCATTACCTTCCAAACGAATCAAATATCACTCCAAAATAGACGAGATGACCTCTCCCTTCGAGATATCGCATAAAAAATATAAACTCCGCCATAGATATCCATAGAGACCCAAAAAAATCAGCTATCGAACCCGATATTTGAACCACATATATTCGCCTAACGTCGTTGAAGCCATGATTGGGAGGGAAGCTTTATACTCGGTGGATTTCCAAGGCCGAGAGGGAATCCACCTCACCGATGGAGAGAGAGAGCGCATCTGTATGGTTGGGGAAAAAAAGGTGCTACATTTGAAGCCGAGCGCACACAAAAACACTCAATAAGACCGTTAAGTTCATTTGGGTAGCTGCATGAAATTATCGAACATATAAGCCGTCGTTCGGGGAATATAGATACATATCTCTTTCGATTGAATAAAAAGTTTATCGTTGAGAATAAACTTTGCACCGAGAAGTTCCGAGTTCTAAAAATAACCGATTCGGCCACTAAGTTGGTAACTCTTCTCTGATTGGTGAGGCGGCAAGAATTGAAGGTTGGAATACATTATCCTCTAGCGACGATGATTGATGAAAATTAAACTGTTTTTCTTGCGTGTAACGATGAGAAACGGGCATAACCATAAAACAACTATGAAAATAACACCGCGGCTAATCCTTGGGGCTCCCGGATACGCTACTCAGTCACAAATTCGCTCTGGGGGAAGAGGCAATGGTACCGGGTTCGAATCCTGGAGAAAGCGAAAAATTTCCAAACCCGTCACGCTGCCGAGTCACTTTTTACGTCCACAAAACCGCCTACAAAGACGCTCCTTCATAGAAAAGATAGCGTTGAATTAAACGAGAGAAAGTAGGCATTGAAGTACGGTCGAGAGAGCCATCCACAGAGTACTTCATCCACATAGACACAATCCGTGCTTCGATGCCATGGCAACGAAGGGCGATGGCTGAACGTGAAAGCGAATGTACGTGGGATCCGGCAGATGAAACCTGCATCCGCTAACTCGAAAAGGTGAAAGGGTGTACGCTCCAAAAAAAAACACTCCGCCTGAAATGCCCTCTGACGCAAGAAGGAGACGAGAAGTGGGCAGCTATATAATAAAATCCAGAAAGAAGCGGTAATTGTAACATTTCCTTACTACAATACTGCCTGGAAGCGTGGACTAGTTTTTTTGTAGCCGCGATGGTGAAATAAAATATGATTTATGTTTACAGCTCACTCCACACGCCGGAGGGTATCGCTGTAGACTTCTTGCGGGTGGAACCCGATCCCTTCAAGAAAGTTGATACTGCTTTCGGTTGACTACGAGGGACGGAGATTTAAACACCTTCAAAATAGCGCTTCGAGGAGTTGTGTTTACTCCTTAGATCGCCTTCTGATAGGGATACCAAACAATGCGCTATTGCGTTTCTACAACAATACACTACTCTTAACCGTAATCGGCTGAATGGTAACCACCGCGCAAGGGGATAACTTTCCTTCGAAGCGATCCATGAATTTGGAAGGCTTCTGCAGAAACGCTACGTCCACGAAACGCCGAGCTGCAGACGTGTTACGATCGTGAGCTGGGAACTAAAGAAAAGGAAGTCTAAAAAACGATTGGGGCAGCAGTACGGACAACCGCGGCACTGTTGCGATAAATACTAGCTAGCGACGCTTCTTTCCTGACGATGCGATAGAAATATACTCCCCGACGCACGAATTCCAATAAGCGGACCGAAAACTTCGTAATAGGCATAATAAATAGGGAGTGACTGTTCCACCGACGGCTGGTTCACAGCTCCAGGTCGAACTGAGGCTGAGAGATGCAAGAGGAAAACAGATGTTTAGGATGGTCCATTCAAAACTTCATCCGCGCACGGTATAAATGGCTGGGCGAAATAAACCGGTTTTCTAACACCTACCCGCAGACGAACAAGAAAGAGGGTGACAAAACGACAGATTTTTCTCGCAAATTTGAGTAGGCGATGAACGGGTGTAAGTAACCGTGCAAACGAAGAGACGAGAGAGAGTATATAAAACCGTTAAATAAACATCCGAAAGGGAGCGTATGTCGCTGGGAAGCACTCAATGAAAACTGGGATGCTCACCTTAAGGCTATCCAAGGCGTCAGATCATCCGCACAGGAGAGAATCCGTGGTACACCATTCACTTTCCGTGATTCACGACAACACACTACCTCTTCAAGCGAGGTTGTATACACTCACGCACTGAACGCAATTCGATTTGCAACAAACACTAGTTTCGCATTCACTATCGGGAAGACAGCGACGGCTGTTACGAGGGGATTGAAAGGGGGAGTCGGTGAAAAAAATCCTTGGGTCCCACTTGACTGTACTCTCTCCCGACAACCAGTTCTCACTGAAGCGCTCACCGCACGTGGACGCACGGTCTCTATCCACTGCGCCTCCCCTCTGCGCATGGAATGTTCGCGCATGCGCACACGGAGGGGAGGAAGGGAGTTTGAAGATGCGTGACGAAGCCCTTCACAGATGCTACTCACAGACTGCCGGGGTTACCAATCGAGAGATGTTCCTGACCCGAAATATTTGGAGGAATGAAACGGCTCTTAACAACTATTGAATTATTCACTGATGCGATTTAAGTGACACCTACCTTCGTATATTTTACTGAAACGAGCCTCACGTACTTCCCTTTCGCGATAAGAATCTTATTTCTACAGTTCATTCGAAAAACAGTACTCAATCATATGTATACATTTCGAGTAGTAGTTTTCGTTGAATCCATACTTGTTTCTAGGAATTATAAATCAAGGATAGTATCAACAGAACTATTCATAATGTTTTAGGTCCTCCACTCTTATTCCATTTTCTATCATTTAAACCATTCAGCTTTGAAAATAGGACCTCGGTGACAATCAAAAGAAGGGCAATTAAAATTGTAATCATTTACCTTACAATATATAGAGATACTATGACTAAGTTATGGCACATAGAAAACCTTTTGTAAGTGTCGATTTGTATTAAAATTTTAATGAGTTAATAAATCAATATCTCATCTTTAAGAGACAAAAGTTTACACGTATTAGTACCCTTACTGTGTTGACGTAAAACTGAATGACATCGTAAAATTCAATTCCTTAGCCTACATCGTAACCTTTAAATATGAATCCTTAAAGATGTTTATCTAATGAAGAAATACGTAATGAGTTTACCATCTGTTCAGAGCGCATCAAGAAAAATTATTCCCGAAGTTTAAATTAAAAAACAACCGAGTCAAAGTATACGTTAGAAAATATTAAACGGATTTATCTCACATTAGCAGACAACGCCTACTGCTTCCTTAAAGCCTCGAACGCAATTTTGTCTTATTACGAGCCAAAGTATACTTCGGTAATTCTGTCCGAAGTCCTAACTTACGACAGGCTCTTGTGACGTAAAATTCGCTTGTTAACTCCCTTTCCCTTATTACTTGGAAACTTGTCCGGCCCTTTTAAATCATCGAGCATCTTTACCCTCCCATGCGTCTCACTCCTTCCGTATCCATCGATAAATCAACCTCCCATTTTTATATATATACGGAACCGCTAATCCGTAACGAAACGAATTATTTTATAAATACCCAGCGACGATAATAAATTGAATCTGATAAAAAAATTTCGCCAAGAATAATGAAACCGTTCCAGCTTGCTAATTTTAGCACAGCGATCTTCGTAATCAAAATTAAAATTGCGATACATAAAAGAAAATAAAAAATAAAATAGAATGATAAAGAAATAATAAAAAATACCATGAAACATTGCAGGTCATTAAAATGATTTATACGTTTGAAAACATCGATATATTACATTTAGACGTATATATTTATTTATATTAATCTATAGAATCGTCAACCTTTGTCACACAATTGGTTAATACATCATTTAGTTCAAATCGAAAGATAACATCAAAAATACGAATTAATATCCCAAAACCAGGACAGTCTCTAAACTTAAAGACCAATATGGTAATCTGGTTCACAGTTTCCTTCCCAAACATCTCCACGGACACCTATAAGAAGAGGACCCTCTTCTTTTCCCAGGCAGCAGTTTCAGTAGCAACCCAAATTTCTCTCCGCAAAAGAAGAAGAAGCCGTATCGCGGGGTCTTTGCTTAGCGCGCATTCATTGCTGCAGAGACGTCTATACTTTGGGGGGTCCCTTCTCTTTGCATCCATGGTAACAGCCAAGTGATCCGTGGACAAACACGGCTTTTTTCTCCTCCCACCCAACCTATATACGGAAGGATGGAATTCCGCGTTTTCCCGGCAGCAAATACGAGCACAAAAGTGTGACGTCGACCCGATATACTGGGGACACGATCGTTGCATTTTGCTGAGACAGACGTATGCAGAATTGTTTGCAGTGAACTTGCATGCGGTGAAGTTCTTCGCCGTTGTCTCATAAATAATGTTCGGAAATCTGTTTCTTTGCCTTATTTTGTCGTCCTCAGAATGTGGGTTAACGTGACAAATTCGATTTTTAAGAGATTATGATAAATTATCGTAAATAGTAACCTATGACTCTTGGCTATACATTAGTATATTAATTAATAAATAAATAAGAATTAATTAAGTTCAAAGCCATGAATCAATCATTAAACACATTACTTATATATTTTACAACATATCGATTGAATTTTCTATGTTGTATCTTTATCTACAATAACGCCGATTCTGAAATCACAGTGCAATCTGTTGCAATGTACTCATCTATGTGATCAAAAAGCAAAGCGTAGTTGATCTATAAACAGAACGGCAAATAGTAAACAAATGTTGATGATAGGACGAGTGTAGAGGATTAGATAGAGGATACTTCCATTCCGTTTGATTTCTTGGGTAACTCGTAAAGATAGATGGAGATACACGAGGACTAAAGATCACTATTAGCGATGTTTAACGATTGGAAAGAGAAAATGTAATGATGAAACTTTATAATCCTACGATAAAAATTCCTAAGTATGACATGGGTATAAATAATATAACCGATATAAAATGTACTCTCATATTAATCCCAATCAATCAATCAGTATTTAATCTCAAATGATAAACGTATAACTTAATGCAAACTAGTATTACAAAACGTGAAAAGATAATATACTTAAGCAATTCAACAATATTGAGGTAAAAATCAAAACGAAAAAGTTTGAAAAATATGTATCAGTTAAATTGGAATAAACACATTTTAAGACTGATTAATAATAATTAATAAAAGATAATTAACACTATACACCAGCTCGTGCGACTAGAACACCAGATTAAACAAAAAAGAAAAATCACGATATAACTAGGACTCGAACCCAGGACTTTAACATTTCTATAACCTCGTTAAACATTGTAATTCGATGGAATTTTTTTATGTTACGAACTATAAGACAAAATTAATCACGAAAGATACTTATCATCCCCTTCCTTTGAGTTTATCTACGACTGATGGACAAGAAATGGAACAGGGAAATGATTCCGAGGTGGCGAAAGGGAAATGTATGTGAATTTTCTGAGGAAAGTGGGGAAGCCTCAGATTTCGGATCGATTGAAAGAGCTAAGTAACTCCTCATGTTCTTGAAGAGAGCACCTGGCCCGCACACCTGACACCCACGAATTATGGCTCGGGTGACGGCCTCACTCCCAGGTGACCCTCGGTTCGAGGCTCGGCGTGGGAAAGCGGAAGTGGCATCCTTTCAAGTGTATGGGAGTATGAATCCGGCTGATTAGCGATTGAATTGCGTGGGAGTGTATCTCTAATGATCTATACGCAAATATAGGCCAAGCGTAGACACGCTCTGAATTTTAAGGAGTTTTGCTTAACGCCAATTATAAGATACAAGCGGGCCCCATTTGACCCACTGAAGCCAAGCATATCCCATTTTACGGTTTGCAGACTGCTTCCGGAGTTTCTTTGGATTGAAAATCGATCCTCAAAATCAAAGCTCACGACGACACCTGGACCAAATTCTTTAAAGATTGTCAACACCGAACGGTAGCAGGAAACTGTAATTTCATCTGCGGTTCCGAGCATCGATTGCTGTTCGTAAATAAAGATTTGAGAATGATTTGCTAATAATCGGAAGCATAAACAAACCTCATACTGGAATAGGTTCCTGTCTTAATTATGTTATTTCCTGTCTTAATAATGTATTGACGATTTATTATCAATAGTACTTATTCATAGTATGAATCGCAAATAAAAATTTGCTTTTTTACAATATAATCATAATTTATATCGTACCTAACAGTCCATTTAGAGAGTTGAAGCTACTACATAGCAAGATTAATTAATTGCTAATTAAATAAAAAATAATTAAACGATCAAAATTAATCGCTTTATTAATAATTTTTATTAGAAGAAAATGGTATTTTTAAAGCACATTTGATTAGTGTATGAAATTATATTTTTAATTACATTATTCGTTATTGCAAATTTCGTAAATTTTAAATTTGTTTCCTATTCGTTCTGTAACATAATTTTAAATGGATTCAACGCAATATTGTTTTGTTTATTGTATTATTGTGTGACAATTATGACTCACTACAGTAATTGCAAAATTAGATTTTATTCGTAATACGGTTAGCAGCCAACTAAAATCCCTCTTGTAACTCATTTATAATAACTATAATCAAGAAAAAAAGACGAAGTTGCCTTCCAAATAACCATACACACCGGATCCATTAATTCACATCTCGATTCTAGAATAACCGGAATAGAACCGGTTTGACGGTTAACCGAACCGAACATTAAACTACGTAAATAAAAACCGAATAAAGTATTAACGTTAAACCAAAGGACCCGCGAACCACAGTGCACCTCCAGGACGGCGGAATTACGCTCTGGCACAGGTCAGGGCGGCGACCGATGATTATCCGGCCCTGGGCAGTCCGGGAGACGGGCGAAATGCGATGAGAAAGATCCATCGACCTCGAAAGACTTAATCAATCACTGGATGCGCGTGTTGTAGTCACGGCACCAGTGGCTCGTAATTGCAAAAAATGCTAATGGGATCGTTAAAAGTCACGGAGAATAGCGTAGGGAAACGCGAATGGATTTCATACAAATATTCTCTTTTTCGTCGGACATAATTGCTAGAGTCCAAATGAGAGAGGAAAGTTTCTCTGATTAGAGAACATTGATGAAACTGCGCCTGGACACCCCGGAGCGACATTAACTCGCTTATTGGCTTCCCATTGTTGACTTATTAACTCGCTTATTGGATGCCGATTGTTGAAAGTAGCGGCTCTCGTTCCGCTGAAACACGCTGCTATTTCGAAATGCTATCCTTCCAATATTACCAACGTCTGCTATTGTTTCCGTGGAATGCAATAGACGGTGAATATTTATTTATTTAGTGATAACAATCCTTGCCAATTAGGTTGTCCAACTAAATAGCGAGTATATATAGAAATACTAATCGTGACTTTTAGTTTCTATTTAAATTCGCATTTAATAAAAACATTCTGAATGAGTTAGAAGTTTTTCTTTTATAATCGTTCGATTTTGTTAAAATAGTCAATGTTATTGAAATGTTAAAATCGCTATGGTTGGTAAGATAAAATAATAAATGGAATTGAATGTATTCACAATATTCATGTACGTATAAAAGAGTGGGCTTTGTTTAAAAATCGCTCTAAGAACTAGAATTTATTGAGAAATATTTCAAATTAAGACTAAATGAAAAGAAACATACAACAAAGATTTCTATTGTAAGTAAGGATATCATGGAATGGTATAAGTTACATGGATAACTCTTAAAGCCTTTATCAGAAACCAGCAAAAACTTCAAAAGGAAATCTACACTCAATTACTGTGGGTAGTTTCCTTTAAGTAGTTCATAGAATTTCTGAATTTCAATAATTAATATCTGTTTATAAGCCACAATGAAAAAATATAATGTTTTATTTCAACGAGAAGTAGAACAATTCTCACTCAGGTGGAACCGAAAAATTTCTTCTACTTACTATTTTTAACTACCTAATTTTAAAATTCATTAATTATTTATCACTTACTTTTCTCAGTAATAACGGGCGAGTATACCTCGGTAACCAAATAAACAAATGGTATGTTGAAGTATATTAATTCAATTTGGTTTAATTTGAACAGAAGTTGCTAAGATTTTCTTTCATCCACTTTAAACTAATCATTAGATCCAACCGAAGCATTATGCAATACATATTATAGTAATTTACAAATTCAACAATAATATGGGCCCAAATGTAACATAGTTTCCCGTTAACAGTAACAGTTATGAACTTAAGAACCATAGTTGCTGTAATGAAAGTACATGTCTGCGTTCACAAATTACTTACGACGGATCGTATAGATAATTAAAGGGATATTTACCAAATTTGAGCGACGGGCGATTAAAAACACTGGCGAAGGAACATGATTAGAAAGCAAACATGTGGGAAGGAGGGATGGTTCGAATTCACTCCTCCAGTTTTCACAAGAGTGATCGCTAGAAACGTATCTGGTGTTTGCTCCGGATGATATCAAGTCGTTGCGGAATTGATATCATGCATTCAATCACCAATTATCGGAAGCTTCAGATTGCAGACGTGCATCTGCTACATTTCTGATTGGATATTCTGTTGACCCTAAACAGAGTTTGATTCGAGAGAACTACGATGAAAAACGTTCGTTATCGGGAGAGAGGGATGTTTAACTTTCCGATGCGAACTCATAAATTGGAGGAAGTATTAATTAGAATTTATTTTCGTGCTAAACGTACACAAATCTGCGAAAAATGTTCCTTTCCTAGCGGTCGATCGATTTTCGGCGAATTTCGCGCACTTGACCTTTTAGAAACTTCAGGAAAAGCGAATTGTGAGTGATGTTTCCCAGCCAGTCGATTCGAAATGACTAACGCAAAGATAATATTTATTAGTATGAGTGAATATTGTACTAATTACGAAGTTCTTCGTCTTATTTTTATGAGTTTTATATAAAGGAATTTATAATCTATGCAAGTGATTAACATAACTATAAGAAATGAGTAACGACGTAAAAGAGCTCACTAACTTTAAATATTTCTCGTCCTTACTCGCGAGATATAATTTTACATTAAAAACGAGAAAATTTCAGAGATACAAAGAGAAATCACGTAATATTTAGCTTATATTGTAACACCTCTAAAGTCTTTTACGAAATGTCAATGTTCGATGTCGAAACAGAACTATATAATTTATTTATATCATAGTAGATCTGAGGATGATATCAGAAGATGAATATATATGTAACAAACACAATGTCAAATCTCTACCAACAAGACTCACTAAGAAGATTCGTACATACAATAAATAAAATAATCTACATAATACTATGGATAGCAGAAGTAAGAATGGATTAAGAGATTAAATAAATACACTCAAACAAACACTGAGTTTAGACAAAACATATAAGAATGCACAGAAACAATAGAACGATGATACGTGCTGTCAGAGAGGTAAACTACAAAGAAACCTAGTACAAGGTGGACATATAAGTAAGAAAGAATTCATTTCTAAATAAAGATAGTAGTTTGGAAGATGTGATAGGAAAATCAAATGATAAAGTAAGAATGATTTATGAGATCCAAATAGGGTTTATAAACGAATAATAATAATAATATAATCGGAGGAATTAAACGAAAAATTACATAAATTTAATACAAAGACGTATTTACAATAACTAAAAGCGTTCAATAAATAAATTAAAGATAATACTCGTAATTCCTAGAATTAATGAAACAAAGCGTTTTCAAATAATAACACTACGTAAGATTATATTCATCCGTCGGATTTCAACCGACCACGCAAAAAAAATCATCCGCCCACCCACGGGTTAGTTTAAACGGATATTAAAATTCTTTCCTCATTTGCGATTTGTTTGTAAATACCTCGATACAACGCATTTTTTGTATAATATGAAAATCTCAATCCGGGGATTTTTCATTTATGGTAGCGGAATAAAAAATAATATTTTTTATCAAAAACAAATAAAGCGATAAATTCGGTGCATCAAAACAGAAATTTCAGGCATTCGCTAAAGAAGTGCGTGTTATTAATTTGTCGAAAATCGCAAAAACATTCTCTCGTGTAAACAAAATTCTCGAAAGGGAATATTATATCTTTCGTATTATGCCACGAATGTTTCCCGTTCACTTAGCCTTTGATCTGATAAACGATGCGTTAATATCATCAAGCATTTACGTGTAAGAATTGAATGTTTTAATATCGAAATATCTCCATGTAGCTTTATTACGAAAAAATAAGAGCATGTGAGAGGAGTTCATCGAATAAAGCCATGAAAGTACCTCTGTTTTCATTTTTTAATTACTATATACTGACTTAAATCTAATAAAACTAGATGTTAGCTCTTTATGGACTTGATAATATACAGAATATCCTTATACCCACCTTTATTACTTAAGGATCCAAATAACATGTTATTTAATAGATTTCTCAAAAACTTGTCTCATTTTCGTAGCAAAGATTTCTCATTACGTTTACTAAAACATTCTTTGACCAACTTATCCTGTATACCCTATATGTTTCAAGGAATCATAAAATAGTTCCTAAACTCTTATATTTGATGAATTCCTTACTTGTCTAAGAACACTGTGATTACGTTCGCCATATAATCGTTATATTTTTTTTAAAAAGTCTCATAGCTTTACAATATAACTTCTGGAATTCACGACTCCATGATTCGTAGGCCGAATCCGCTGTGCTAGATGCATATTCCAGATTAGGTCTAGACTGAAAAAGGATCGTACCCTATCCTTTTCCTATCATATATTATTTTAGAATACACAAAAATCCTAAAATATACCATTATGACCAGACATGTAAAAAAATACTGGAAAGGTTACGAAGACCTAAGATTATAAACTTCGTCTTCGAAGAATTTCGTCGAAACAGAGTTAGCTGGTAACAATACTTTCCCTTAAAAAATTAATCATTTGTTCTCATACATTTTAAAATACACTTTTACCTAAAATATACCATTATTATACGAAATTATAAAAAAATACCAAAGGGCTTACGAGTACCTATGATAAACATCGCGTTGAGTAGAAGATATTCGTTGAAACTGAGTTAGCTTGTAACAATACTTTCACCTTAAAAATCTATCCAGTACGTAATTGCTGCAATTCTCAACAATTGCCCCTGACAATGTATCAGGTATCCTGAAACAATCAAGAACCTTAGGAACCCCCCGATTGTCGGAAACGGTAGGAAAGGCGGCAACAATTAACCGACTCTGTGGAAGTCAAACTACAAAAGGGTCTGGATGTATCCTCCCTTTAGGCGGCCCTGCGCAAAACCCATTCTCACTTCCACACCCTCGTCCAGAGTGAGATGTTACCTCGTGAAAGAGATGAGTAGAGATAACATTGGCTTTTCTAAAGGAGGGATCTTTCTTTCTCCTGAATTATTACTCCCGGAATGTCCTACAAACCACTCTTTACCGATCGCGTTCCGTTTGGAAAAGGACCACTTCTTACGTAAGTGTAAAGCTGACAGTTCGTGCTTTTGGCATTTATGGCTCGGATGCGATATTTACGAACGTCATTACTCGGGTTATTAATCTCCCTGAAGTAATTTTGAAGGGAGGATCGTTATATAATTTCCCCAAATAAATATCTCGGTTCATTTGTCATCGTAACGCAATACTGAATCTATTTCGACTTCTGCATTAATATTTATTGGTTGTTATTCCGTGTGTTTCGTGACGGGGCTCTATCTATTATTGAATAGTGTGTCGATTTATGAGCCGGATTCTAACTCTGCAATTCGATCAAAACTGTTTTATGGTCTATCACCGAGTATATGAAACATTCTCGTGCAGGATTCCGTGAATATGACGTGTTACTATTATTAGACCGTATTACTATGATTGAATGACCATTAAATTACGAAAGAAACATACGAGCATGTTAATAACATATATATGACTCGTATGAATTTAGGCTTTGTATTTAATCCTACTTCAAAAGATTAGTAATGAATCTCCATAATTAATGAGGCTATCGTCATCGTCTATGTTGACCTAATTTTCAATAATTTATTTAAATGTAATATTATTTCCATGTATATAGTTAAATAATTACCCTGGTGAGTTAACTATTGTCAATACTTTTAAGAAATGAAGAATATTCACCGCTTGTATGTTAAATATTCAAGTTTTTACATCACATAAGGAAAGTTTTAATGTGATGAAAGTTTTGTAGAAACAATAATTTAACAAGTAACTTCCACGCAATTTAACAAATAAGCAAATATCAAAAGGATTAAAGTAATTAAGAAACGGCATATCAAATTTTATGGATATTGGAAAGGCTATAAGACGTATTAAATTTTGATACAAAACTAATATCTACAGCATCTACCCCATTCTATGTTTTACGTATAGGAAGGTGATTTTTAAACTCATTGTCAGATGCTCAATAATCTCATACGCAGGAGTGTAAAATAACAAAAGAAAAGGTTCTGCAAGAGCTAAAAATTAGAAACATAATTGAAGAAATAAACAAAACGTATTTCTCTCCCAATTGGGAACGTGGGGGGAACCGGGTTCGAGCCCCAGTCATATTGTATTTTCTCAATCTCGTTTAACTGTTAGTTCAAGAATGTGATTACGTTGAGATGAACAGATAAGGATAACAATCGACACAGTAACCATTATTTGAGCTAAAAAAGACACTCAACATGATTAATTAAAATTAAAGTAACAATGAGTCACTTAAAAATACGTAATTTGAACATATTTAACTCTCGTACTTGACTCCTGCCATCTTGAACTCTTTAAAAGCGATCCTCTTGAATCAAACCAAGTGCTGTGGAACAAGAACGCTGCACGGGGCATCGAACCCGGCTTTCCTCTTTCCACTTCCGTTGTCATCTGGCAGACGCGTGGCTCGGGGATAATTTAAATGGTAGACGTTCTGGATAGCACTCTTATACGATCTTGTGGTCGGACTAATATCAAAGGACGCACTGAAACCCTTTTTATTACGCCATTTGGGATCGTGTTTATGTTTACATTCCGAATTTCCAAAGGAGAAATCCTCGCCTATTAATTTCCCGACGTCTGAAGTACTATTACAGATTATCCAGTCGCTGAAAAAGAGACTTTCTGACCGCGTGTGAATGAATGCATCTCTTAGTCGAGTGAAAGCAATAAAAATACCTGAGATCCGAGCCTTTTCGACCGGTTTAGAATAACCCCCGGAGGGAATGACGAAAGATTTAAGGGACGGCCGCACCAGTGAAGTTTTGGTGAAGACCGCACTTGGAGAACTTTTTAAATGCATCGGCTGTTAAATGACTTTTCACTTCACACAATCCTCAGCGATAAAAATATCAACGTATGAATGGACGCGAGTGCATAATTGAGGTGGTGTTTGTTGTGTTAAATGTTGGATGAATGTTTATGAGAAGAGAGCACCATGAAAAGGGGTTTGTGTGTGTGGAAGATTTCTTTAGTTAATTGAAGACATTTAAAGTCATGAAATGGTGAAATGTGAATTATAAATAGAATACTATGTTACCATTGAGATTTTACATTGTTACAAAGTTACATTGAAAATAGAATAATAAGATCAAATTACGTTTGATACTAAAGAAAGTATTGGAATATTTAAAATGAAAAACTAGGCCTAATAAGAGTAGTGGTGAATAAAATAAACTGTATAGTTGTCATTTTCTTAGTATATATGTATCATTCATAAAATAAACCAAATAAATGGGTAAAATTAACCACTAAATTGATGTTTATGAACCACAAATGCTCAAATGACCTTTATTAATCCAAATCATTCGATTATTGTGAAATTAAACCAAGAATGAACATAGTAATGTAAGCATTATTCAACAAGTATTTTTTTAGTGCAAGCTTATGAAATTCGTTACCGGAAGTCATAGTAACTATCCTTTTATCACTTAAACCTATAAGAATTTAATTCAACAATAACAAAATACGTACAATTAAAAACCAACCATATATATACGCAGTATTACAAGCCACACCTCTATTGTTTGTAAACAACGCGAATCAACGTTATTAAAAGCAGTTTTAAAGGGACCAATTTATTCCTCCGTGCACACCCGATTACATCCTTGATCCTCTATCTGTTTACCGGAAAAACAAGCGATATCGGAGCAGCTATGATATTATTCGCGAGCTGAAAGTACCGTTTAAACCTCTCGATGCTTATTATCGTGACGTAATGAAGTGAACGACGAGTTGTTTGAATGTTTGCCAGTCTACGGTGTTCATAGTAACGAGATCGCATTGCTTCGACGGCAATCCTCACTCTAACAACCCGTTTGCATTACTAGCGAGTTCGTGCAGGTGGAGCGGTTAACCGATAATTCCGAAAACTTCGATGCGCATGCGCGACGAAGTTTCCGGTGACCTGGTCCCTGACGAGCGCAGTACTTACTCGCGTGAACGATTAAGTACTCTCTTCGGCAAGGGATTGAATCCACGCACGGCTGGAATTCCCTGCCATCCAACTCGTGAAGCTTTTGACTACTACGTCACCCTTGTGATTTAAATGGAACTTCCACTTTGATGACGTGTTGGTTGGGTATAAAAGAATATATAGGCTTAATTTTCAGTTATCGAAACTGTTGTTTCAATACACAGTCATTATAATTTGTAGTTCTTAGGAAATGGTATAAACCTTATAATTATTGGCAATTAAATTCACTCTTATTTCATACGTACTCTTAATTATTCAACCCCTTTTCTTTCGAGAGAAACTTTAACCCCTTACTCTCATAATACTAATCAATCCAAAAATAGCTTCAGGATAGATGGAGATTTGTATATTATTAAAAATTTGAATTGATTTTAAAATACATATATATGTACTTAAAATTATTATTGTACAACTTTTGCAGTCAATCACTGCTGATTTTAGCTTTCGATACTTACTATACGTTATAATCGCCAACTTTAGTAGAATTATTTTCTTGCTTTAAGTTAATATCTTTATTGATAAATGAGAAAATAAAAAATAGACTTTGAATGTTATATAATATATATATATACATATTTATTATATTATATCGTTTACATAAAAGTTCAATATTGTATTCCAACACAACGAGTTCAGATTCGAGCAAAAAACAACACATACTCTGAGCATTTCCCAACAGCCACCTAGAATTCTTCGAAACTCCCAAATCATCAGTACCACCCGCATTTCTTAAAGAAGCCGAAAGAAATCTTGACCAAGTCGTCACGCGTGTTTAGTGCACCTATTTCAACTTAATGACACGCGTTTAAAAAGGTGAAAAAAAGTTACCGACATCCGCTACGAAGGGAAATTCAATTCCGTAGGATAATTTGGGAAGGAAATGACTTCCATAAGTCGCGCAGTTTTTCGGACTCCTAATTAGAGAGTCTTTCTCGCTTGGGCACTTAATAATCGAGTGCGTTGCACACCGCGGGGGTGCGAGCGACGGCCCAGGGCACACAAGTGGATGAGAGCCCTTTTGTCGGACGTGAAATAGAGTCGGACCCAGGTATTGACTGGCCTTCTAAGAAGGGTCAATGGGACCTTTCGGACCGAGGTCTTCCCTTCTAGGTTCGCCTTTGTTCCTCCACCTGCGCAGCGTTTGTTTTACTGATCGTAAAAGCCCCACTGCGTTCTCGCTTCTTTCCCAAGGTTTCCCGAAGCAACAATGAACGTCCGTTACTCTAGCAACGACAATTACTCTGCCGCGAACATTCCAACCTCCCAAACGGGTACGTTGTCCTTAGAATTTTGAACGGAAAAAAAATCTGACGGTATTCCCGCCCTTACTACCAAACTTCATCGTAAATATGAAGGGAGGTATGCAGCGTGGCTTTTGGAATGAAGGTGTGGATGAAGATGTTATTTACATCCACCTACACCTTTCTCATACCTCGGAGAAGAATAGGATTTCTTTTGTTTCCTGTCTTCTCGTAAATGAAAATAACAAAAATGTTTATTGGTTCCTGAGCGTGGAATTTTAAGTAGAAATATGCACTTGGTCAACTTCCCACCGGTCTCGGCTCGTGGTTGCATCAGAGTGAAAATTACAAAGGACCTGGGTTCGAGTCCAGATAATAACCAACTTTAACCTAAAAATTACTATTTTATCAGATTTTTTCCATCACAGTGTTAATCCTACACAATTTCTTTATAAAATATATCTAATATACTGCAAAAATTACTAGTATCACCCTAAAATTGGTCCCTTTTACTCTTATTATCATCTTCATATATACCTCTAAGAAATACCTCCCCTCTACCCTAAAAGTAAACCTCATCCCCTCTCCAAAGGTATCTATTGGAAACCGAGTGAGAATGTGTATTTCCTCATACCTTATCTTAAGGACTTAAAAGACAATCATAAAAACGTATCGTAAAATTAAATATTCATGATGCAACGAAAGTTAAAACTCTATTAACAGTTACTACCTCTTAAGAGGAATAAGATTTCTTCAAAGCTAAACATAGAATACTCTTTTAACCAATGTTTAAATTGAGAAAAAATTAAAAGGTAACGGAATGGTTTAAGTTAGGAATTCAGAGTAGGTATACCCCCATGATAAGTCACTGACAGCTTTTTGGAGATGAAACTGAATCTAAAATCTACAAAATAATACAGTTTTTATATTATTAAACCACTGAGGTATAAACAATATCTTGAATATCATTGGTTGTATTTTTAATACAAAAATCGAATCTATAGGAGTAGCTCAATGTAGCGTAAAAAGCAGTACATGAAGTATCAACTTAAAGAAATTTCTCTTACAATTTATTCTTACGTATGTGGTGAGAGAGTATAGGAAATGATGTGAAGATGTCAAGAGGGTATTCCGGAGGGGTTAACAAGTTAAATGCCCAGGGTATTCGAAAAAAACATTGATCTTTGAGGAAAGGAGAGTTGGAAAGAAGTTTGGCGGATGTAAAAGTTGTGAAGGGCGAGGGAAGGACATGTGAAGAAAAGATGTGTAGAGGCCGTTGAGGAAAATCCCTTTCACGGAATTTTTTCCTCTTAACCATTGAATGAAGTACTCGAAAAGAGGGGCTTTCCACGCAAATGCAATGGCGAAAATCTAACATTGAATAGATTGTTTATTTTACTATGTATGTAATATACTATTAGTGATATTGATTCACTTTAATTGGGGGTTTTCCTTACGTTATATACGATATATTGACATAAAATTTAATTTTAAAAAGTGAATACAAAGGTTAAACTGACGCGAAAATAGTAAAATGACTGGGACTCGAACCCAGGACCCCAATAGCTCATGGAGAATACGCGCAGAAAATTGAAGGACCTGAGTTCGAGTCCCAGTCATGACGTTATTTACGCTTCTGTTAAAACTCGTACAAAAGTCGTACGAACTCATCGTTCAAGTTATTTTTCACCTGTCTTCAATCAAAAAAGAGTGAAGTTATCTCACATTTCCATGACATGTAATTCACTAAAGCAAGAACAAAATGCATCGCTCAATCAACGATAACATCCCATTTTAACTCACATGTAAATGTTATCATTATCCCTTTAATTTCAATCTAATCTGATACGAATCGAGCGAATTTTACTTGTTGCATTGTTCTCGGAATATTACAATGAATTGAATGGCTGGGTAATTAGACGCAACAATAGGATCTGTTCAAACGGGACGAGCGCATTGGTCTATGTTCACGAACAATCGGCGTTAATTACCGCTGAGAAATAACCGGGAATAATTGTGAATGTGTTCGCTGCATTGGCCATTGAACTAGGCAAAGTATATTCCCAGAGTTATTCGGTGATATTCGTGTCTGTTAGGGAATGTTCCGTTGACGGACCTCCTGCTCTGGACCCGATAGGATCCTTCTTGTTTACAGGTAGGAACAGGTGAGAGCAGTCGGTGGGAAAAGAAGGCCGATCGTCAGGGGTTGTCCGTGGGCGGATGCTTTTTTTCTATAGGGAGAAGAACACCGTAGCGTATGATCCATCCAAGTATAAACCACTTGTAAGGTCTACTCAACAATCACTCCTATAGTGAACAGATGAGAATATTATGACTTGGAATACTTCGTTATAAAGTTAATTTCCTCGTTCATTATTATTAAAATCTACAATGGGTAATTAACAATATATTGCTAATGATTTTAAGCACGGAACATAAACTTATTTAACTCCGTAACAATCAGGGATGAGTTATCATTTTTCAACCATTTTTTGCTCATTTTCCTTATTATAGATATTTCGATATTTACTGTAGATAGTCGACATATATGTTTCTGTATATAAGTTTGCAAAATACTGGGTACAATACATACAAATCTGACTGGGTACTTATAAATGATAAAATAATTAAAATAAATTAAATCTACATGCGTAGTTAAGGAATTCATGATTGCTTTATAAATATAATGGAATTTTCTTCATAAACATGACTCTTGACTTGAAGAATTCTTTCATTTTGCGTGTTTAACTCGTATTATAGAGATGAAGATATATATAGATGTACCAGAGAATACAAAAAATTCAAAACTTGTATTAGTAGTATATATCAGTATATTAAATATATAATATATATTGTTTTCTGGTTAAAAATCTGAAATTTCACACGTTTTCGACCAGATATTTCGTCAGACTCATCTCTAAAGCATTCGATCCATATATAATATAACATTCCCTCAATAAAACATCAGTGAACCCAAATTTTCCGCTAAACTTATCCTTCGCTATGAATGGACATATTCCGCAAAATGCGACGCATTCCGTCTAGCAGAAAATGGGCACAAACTTGGCACCGCTGGAAGGTGGTCCCTTTCCCAAAACAGGATGGGACCTGCTCTTACCCAAAACGCCCCCCCAACAGATGCATCGTACTTCACAGCCTCTCGGCCGAAAAAGGGAATTTTTAAAATGCCGCTGGCTCATTCAACGTTAGGGCAAAATTCCTGGAAGGGAGTTGTTACCGAAGAAACCTACTGGAAATCGCGGTTGACAGGGATGGAAATCATGTGTTGAGGACTTAGAAAGACCTCCAGAGAAGATGACATAAGCGCCGAGAAATCACCAACAAAATATGCTCATTATGTCTATATCTACGTAGATACCCTGCGAGCAACCTTTGGGTGTGTGACAGGGGGTGCATGCACCGTGATTTTACTTCCCTATAGACGGTTATGGTCGCGTATCATTCGATGGAAAAACGAATTTTTGAATCTGTTAGTTTTCACATCTATTTCCCTTAATTTATTTGCTGTATCTGATCGACCTATATAGCAGGGAGGGCGCATGATCTGTGCTACGTCTTACTTGAACGTTTCTTCACTGAATCTATTACGTAAATCTAATCTAAAATTAAACAAATCCCTAACCCATGACTCCACTGACGAAATTCCTTTCCGCAGAACCAAAACGCTACACCTTGAAACGATTCATATGAGTTTTCAGGCACGCGTTCGATAAATCGACAGATGTATCGTGAGATAATAATCGAAGATATAATCATGGCGTGAAAATTCTTTCGTCGGCAGCTTCATCACTTCGATTATCTTTCGTAAACGCTTCATAAAACCCTACGGAAAATTGCCTTATTGGGAAGTAAAATGCTTCGCTTTGTTCTGAGAGGGAAAGTCTTGGTCATATTTCCCACCATGCTCACAATCAGAATGGAGCAGTAAAATTGAAGGCAACCCCTGTCTACATCAAAGGACGTCCCTTTTTGGGGTTGAAGAGGGGAAGCCATATGCTGTCCTTTGCCCAATTCTAGAGGGGCGCTGGTGCACTGTGGCTGAGGACGTAATCACCACTTCTGATCAAAGGACGGGAATTGTGCGTACGAAACTTTATAAATGAAAGAAATTAAATTGGTCGATTTGTCCACGACCCGATGGCGCATTCTGTACTCGGATGGAGGTGACTGATTTGATTTCCGTTCCACTTCGTAGGCCATCTGTTAGCGTGGAACTGCGTTGGCGAAATAGTTCAAACGAACCACTGGATGAGTGTACGTCTCCGATTGTAAACAAACAAAACATTGACGTTTATTCTTATTTTACTCACTGTTTAACAAAAGTATTTTTAATGATGCAAATAAATACATATAAATACGTAGAAACTTATTGATAGTATTTACTGCAAATCATGGAGCGTAAAATAACCTGAACTAAAAGAATATTATGGTTATAAATCAGTGGAAAATAACGACATAACTAGGAGTCGAACCCAGGTACTACACTTTCTTAGCAATTGTATATGAAATTAAGATAATAAAAATACAATATAACTATAATACGTATGATATGAATAAATATAAAAATACGTGTAAAACAGTCCTTTCCTTTCAGGGTGATACGGGAAAAATCCATTTACATATGCACCCTTAGGGAAGCCACGTGGGTTACGGTTGGGGGGTGTGAAAACACAGGTAACCCTAATCAGAAACCTGATAGGTGTGACTTATGGTATCTGGAAAAAAGGGATCCATAATCATAGTAAGGAACCATCTGTTCTGAACAGCATCTTACCAAAAAATAACTCCAAATTACTTTAAATTAGAGTCGAGGAATAGAAAAACGAGCTGTGCAGACGTGCGCAGGGAACTCATAACAACATCTATAATTGTGATTCGTAGACACGTAGCATAAATTGCCAGAAGAAAAGATTTGGTCGTTTGTACTCTCATTACTTCGCAGTTAGGGGATGAAACTGCCTCAGGGCAATGCAATCGCTGAGGCGTCGATCCTTGGATATACGAAAAGTGGGGTAAACTCCATGAATCAGAAAAATAACTTTAAATCCATACACATCCATGTTGACAACTGCAAAATGCTTCATATGAATGTGATTGTAGCATATTTAAATAAGTCATAATATAATGGGATAAAATTGACTTTATAAACGATTACCCTCGCCCATAAAACACACTGATGCAGTATAATTAGTACGAATATTTGCAATACAGGTAGTGAATTAGTTTAGCTATTATTTCGAATACTCTTGAGTATATATTTGTATATTTAAATGCGGTATACGTTAGTATAACCTTTCACCTGAACTTATCAATAAAAATACTTCGTATACATATACGTTTGAAGATATCTTTTCTGAGGATAGTTTCCTGATAATTATTGCTTTAAGATAATATAAAACAAGTGTCACAGAAGTAAAAACCACTCTAAAATGACTCATTAAACCTAAGAATGCAGCTCACTCATTACTCACCCTTTTAACTCGAATTAGAACATAGTTAGGTGCTAATTTAAATAATTATATCACCACTTACACAGTTAAATCCCAAAAACAGCTACACATATTCGAGGAAAAGCTTTTCCTGGTTTAATTTGCACAATCTTGCGGACAATGAGGTTAGGTCATGAGAAGTTTCCAGAGGGAAAAAGTCCGGGGGTAGGTTTGGCCTGCTTTCGGAAATTAGCCCCTTTTGGAGGGTCCCTCGGAGTAATTGGCTATTTCCTGTGGGGGCTAACTTTTATTTGGAATCTCGGAGGTGCGTGCACCTTTGTACGAACTTCTGCCATTCGCAACTCTGAGTATCATCGGATCCTCTATTCTTGGAAACTCTTTGAGATCGAGCGATTGTTAGTGGTAACGTTTATTTTATAATTCATGCATTTCTGGGAATCATTGTAACGTAGCTATTGAAAAGAATACGGTTTAAGAGACTATGATCAAGGACGAACGAGTGAGGAACTACAGCAGTGACAGGGCGATATAAAGATTCCAATATACATAATTATGAAGACTTAAAGAAGCTAGAGATTACATTCATTGATAATTCCAGATGATCGTGTAGTTTTGAGTATTTAAATTATTTCTGTTTTAAAGTGTTTAAGCGGGACGAAGTTGATATTTTTACAGCCCTACTCTGAAAAGCTTTTGGAATGAATAAAAAAACGAAAAAATGTATGAAATTATAATATTCATACACAGAGGAAATAAAAGGGAATTTTTTTCGAGCGATTTATTATACCAATTATCGACCATAAACTTATCTCTTCATTTTTAAAGTAGCTCTTTATATTGTGATATTACAATCAACTAATCTTATATTTATTAAGCGTAATTAACTTAAACGAAATTTCTTTATGTATATTAATTCCACTTACAGAAATAAGAAGAAATTGAGCCACGCTTGTATCTGATATGATAAAAAAATCACAGTCAAAATACATAAACAAACACACATTCATAAAAATTAATGGAAAACATTTCAGAATCAAAAATCAGAAAAAAAAATCCAACCCATAATAATGTAGAAAAGTTTCGAAGAACATGTACAAAACAACTTCCTCATATGTATACAATATCATTGCATAGAAATACTCCTTACATGAACCAATCTTAGACATAATATTTACTGCATATGTTATCGAAAAGTATAAAAAAGAATATGAAGAATCCTGATAAACATCTTCCGCCAACGGCGATGTCAGACTTTCATTAATTCTCAAACGATTCTAATTTTTATGAATCGGGGAGATGATAATATCCTAATAAAATTTCAGCATTCCTTTGACATGATTCACTCAACATAGGCGAAATGTGAGAGGTTCCACTTCTCATGTAAATAGGCAGGGCTCAGAATACAGGAAGGAGGATTAAACCCCAGAACTACTTCAACGAGAAATTAATAAAGATATTCAAATGAAGACTTCCAAAAATGCTTATGGTGGTTGTCTTTAAGACGTTGGAAACCTTGCAAAGCGTTCTGACTTAAGCATGAAATGAGAAAAAACTTCAACAAAGAAAATTTCAAATGCGACAAGCAGAATCTATTTAGTTTAGGATACGGTGCTTTTACATTATTCTCTTTTATATCAGTAAAGAGGAATATGTAATTTACTCCATGATTTGCATATTTTACTATCTCATACTTATTTTGAAAATATACATTTAAAAGCAGTTCAGGGAGACAGGGTGTGAATATGATCGATTATTTTATTAAAATGATAGCTTTAAGATGACACAATATTTCTTGATAATAGATATATTAAACCATACTCACGAGTAAAGAAAATTCTTTGAATTTCACGAATCCTATATTACTCTTGTTTTGTATATGATACAAAATTTAATTTTTACAATAGTTTTTGTGGATAAAATGTCGCTGGAATATAAGTATGTACCGTGTTCGGTGGAAGATGGTTTCAATCTCCAGCAAAAGATTAATTAATCAATCTAGTTCGGTAAATACTTAGGCTGATATTAGTAACTATTTACCCAGAAATTATATTTAAAAATCTCCCAGAATATTAACTACAATTTAAGAATTATAATTACAATCTCTGATAAAATTTCTATTTCGGTGAAACCATGACGTAAAAGAAGTAGCTTTCATTAAAAAAATGGGGATATTCTGAGGCAGATATTCCATCAAACGAACAAAAAATCCCTTCACAACTATTTTTAGACTTTAAAAAATTTAATATACTTGAATTTCTGTGCACCGAAATGCGCCAAAATAAAATCCACTCCTTTTTATAGGCATTTGGAAGCCAGTGATGAAATTAAAAAAGCTTTTAATACAGCTAAAAATTCCTCGTAGACTTAATTACCCATCATTCCACAGAAATCGCTTTTTTTTCTCTCCGTAATGTGGGGAGTGCCTAGACTCGCTACCAAAGGAATCTGCGATAATGAAGTTGGCGGGCGCATCCCTTGGAAATCAATCAAAAGGAGGAATTAAGTTAATCATCCAATCCACTGGAGAGTTAATGGTGTGCTATTTTGGGGAGCACTACTTCGGAGGGATTTAAAACGAGCTGAGGAACGAGAGAATAATAGTACTTCGTTTGTTTTTAGTTCGCAACCGATTGGTTACGTGCACTGTTCCTAACAGAGATTCGCACTTGATCTTACCGCAGATCAATAACTAAAAATACAACAAGTACAATTGAAATAATAATAATTAAATAGCGTATTTAAGACAGCTAAATTTTTATAAATAAGTAAAACGGTTGTGGACTAATAGTGAGAAGAAAGAGTTACGAGCTTTATAGAAGAACATTGACAGATAAACTAGATAATTTACCGTCAATTCTGACTTAAATCTCGATGCAATAGAAATTGTGCTTCATTTACTAAATATATATTGCGTTTGATCAAAAATCCTCTGCAGGAAGTTGATTAGAAATATACATAGGAAACAATTATTTACTTAAAATTATATACTTATAAGTCACTCAGGAGAAAAATCTCCATTATATCATAAATATCTTTTTAATATTCCCTGTTTTAAAGTTGAAAAAGTAACGAATATTCCAGTCCTAAAATTCTATTTCTAAAACCGCAATAATTTGGAAAAAAGTCTGATCAGGAAGTAATATACTGATTTGGAAACTGATAAACAAATAACTCTCAAATAAAGATATAGAAACATACGAATCTTGTACAAATGTAGGAAACAATGAATTGGATCGGAATTAACACGGAAATTAAAGTTCTCTCCCATAATGAAACAAATTCCAAATAAATCGTGACCAAATTCATCATTCCTTCTTGAAAAAGTGCTCCATTGAAAGCAACGTTTCGAATAGAATAGTCTACGAAACCGATACGTGTTAATTTAAACGGAATAAGGATGAGATGGAGAATATGCATTGGATATTCATCAAGGTCAATAAGTCGAAGGCGTGAAATGCTTAAGCGAATATTTAAGATACAAAAAGGGTGAAGATGGTGGATAGAATATCTTTGGGGAGAAAGCTTTTGGAATTTATGGGCACTTGGTCAAGAATTTCTGCTTGAGCGGTTAAAAAACACGTCCAATATTCGCCTTGATTCACTCGTTCGTGCATCTCAGAATGTGATATACGAACTCCTCATCTTTGCAACGATTTACAGCGCCTCTGGCGGTGAAAGCAGCCTATAAAAAAAGGTCTTCCGAAGCGATTTTCCACAAGAAAACACTAATTAGCTCTCAGAACCGATAGTTCCCATTTCCTATCATATCGGGGTTCGAATCCTGGACGAATCGGTACCGTAAGAACTTCCTTAATAGGTTTTGAGAAAATCGAGCCAAAGTTATAACAAGTATAATTTCAGAATTCCGTTCCGTAACTATGTATTCGAGAGATAATTGCTTAAAAAGTATCATCATTTTTCACGATTTATTTAACAATATAAGAATATTTTGATAAAAAGTTTGCATGAAATGAATGAGACAGTATAAAAGTAGAAATAGATTGGCATAATTCTGGAAAAGTAATCGTTAAACAAATACACGTCATCAGACATGACTGGGACTCGAACCCAGGTCCCCCGAATTCTATCAAGTCGCTAATTTTTACTCGTATTTAACCTTTTATTCAATAAGCATGTGCTTATCGTCCGGAAAGTTCATTTACCGTTCCTTATTTAGAATAATCCAGGCGAATTATTCACGATCTTAATTTTCTGAAAAGTGGGATAGTTGGGTTCGAGTCCCAGTCATGTCATTAATTTTCACTCCAGCTTAAAATAATAACTAAAAATGATTAATTAAATAGGCAATCCTGATTCATTGTATAGTTAATGTGTTTGGAATCATTAAAAATATAAATGAACTCATAATATAATTAATTGTTGATCATTGTTACTAATTCATAAAGATCCACAATACCTTAATAATTGCTGCCCAAACTAGCTTAAAATGACTATGAACAGCTGTTCTCGTCACTTAACAATCAAATAATTTCCGAAACTTATACCAAACTCTAAACAATGAGTTATAAATTACTAAAATCAACGAGTCAAGAAAAGTAGTTACAAAGAATTCTTTTCGTAGATAGAACAACAATGACCTTAATGCGAACCTTGTCAACATACCAATAATTACAGCAACCTTATTCACTTTATAAGACATACTTCCCTTTCGTACTGATGAAACAAACCTTCTCCTCATAACAAGATCCCGACGTGTTCTTTCGAAACCTATCAGATAGAATAATGACACGAATCCAGCTATCTTCCTACATAACCGTAAGCTTCGCGGAACAAAATTCTCTCTTAACTTTTTTTTTTAATTCCCCGTTTTTGATGCTTCTTCCGAACCGTACTTTCTCATGTCAATCTTCATTCCGAACTCTTTGGCTGCAAATGGATTCCGCCGAATTATCTATCTCTTTTTTAAACCTTTTTTTTTCGAAGCTGGAGGAACCTCGTGGATGAGTCATATTCCGCCGAAAAAATTGAATTCTTTTTTTCGTGAACCGAGGAAAAAATTCGACGCAATCGACCGAATTAAGTTAGCGAAACGAAGTAGCATATCTAAATCATCTCGTTGGCGAAAGGAGGTCGCTTTTTGACATTCGTTTGTTTCTTTTTATCGACGAGACGGGAGAATTAATTTAAATGGCGAAAAAGGAAGTATTAGTCACTGCAATGGTGAACTATCGTGGGAAAGATGCTATCCATGGGACTAACCCTTTTTCGACTATTCACTGATGTTCGCCCTTTTCCAAGAACTGGCGGTTTTTTATTGAATCGACGATGAGAAGAAAAAAATAGAAGTAATATCGCGTATTCAAATGGATAAAAAATAACGCTGTCGTACGAAAGATTAATAAATGCTAGGCATACTGAAAAATTTGTTAAATAGTATTCCTTATAAATAACTAAAATTAATAAAATATACCATCTAATATATTAATTCTGATTTCTTCATATTTCATTTCCTCTCTCATTTATAGAAGAATGAAGCTTCTATTACGAAATAAAAAAATTCAGCGATTGATAAAGAAAATTTATATTATACAGGAGGGTTGGGGACCTGGGTTCGAGTCCCAGTTATATCGTATTTTTCACTTCCTTTATGTATTACAGTACAGTAACTGATATTCTGAAGTTAATCAACCTTCCCTTAATCCTATTATTTACAGATACTAAAATAGAAATACATAGAAATTCGTACAAATATACAGTAACTCTATCATACGAGACAGATGTATCTAGGATGAAATAGTAGGCCAAAGGAGTAAGTGATTATAGCCGTAGAATTGTCCTCAATGGGCAAAAAATGGGGGTGTTGGAGGTTAACACCCAAGTATTCTACTATCTCTCGAAGGTCAATTGCTCCAGAGAGTTTCTAATTGAAGAGGACATGGAGTATTCATTCAGAAGTCACTCGGCTTCTATATAATTCAAATTACGTATAAATTTATGGGTTCCTTGAAGACCGAGGGTCACTATCAAGAGATAAAGAAAGTGAACTAATGGGTAATGATAGCTAGTTAACTATTTTCCTTAATCATTCGTATAACTTCGTATACGTATAACTACCCAGTGGGCAGA
Source organism: Pantala flavescens (assembly GCA_020796165.1). NCBI lineage: Eukaryota > Metazoa > Arthropoda > Insecta > Odonata > Libellulidae > Pantala > Pantala flavescens. The sequence continues at coordinate 11,358,426 of CM036886.1, read as the reverse complement.
CAAAATTATAACACCAAGGAATGATTTATAATAATAATAATTAATGTACATTTTTGGAGTTATGAATGTTGGATTCATTTATACAAATACATCCATAAAAACGTTCCAAGAGTAAGAGGAAGACCTATAACTATATATAACTTTGAAAGCTATGCATTTGGTTACAAAGATTCTTTAATGCCAAACCCATCTATGCTGCAACATAAGAGGTAGTTCACGCATAACATTCATTTAGTTACGTAATCCTATAACAACTGACGTAAGGAGAAAAAGTTGTAAGTTTCCTAGGTTACAGATGCTAGGAAAAGTGCGGATTCGTGTGAAGTGGAAGAATTACGTTAAGATCAGGATAGAATGGCGGATTACCGAGAAAATATGAGGCTCCTAGGCAAGGAAATAGCTTGGATGTTACGTGAGTGGATTTGGCAGGATTTGCAGGCGCTTTCGCGATAATGGAGCAAAGGTTGATTTTTGAAATCCCATTACGTAAGCTTGTACTCCTTGTTACTTTGATACATCGTTTGCCGTGAGGATATTTTACCCAGTTTAGCGGTTCGCCATGAGTTTACTCTACAAAAACAAGGCGCTGCCCAATCGACTTATAAGACCTTTCGTTTTTGTGACGAAATCAGGTATTCGAGGTTCAGACTCAATCGGAAAAGTTTGTTAAAATATAAACAATGGTTTGAATCAATCGAATCGAATAGTGCTATGATTAAACCCCTTTAACTTATTAATTATCTTAATAAAATAGTTCGTATCCAAGGGTTACATAAGGCGAAAATAGATTTAAACTATGAGTTAGTTTGATTTGAATAAAAATGTGAAAGAGAAGTAAAAATAACGAAATGACTGGGAATCGAACCCAGGTCCCTAATTCTCTGTTTAGGTACAATAATCACTTCACCATACTACGCGAATCGCATCTGAAAATAGTATACGTCTCTGTTAAGTGATGAACTTGGGTTCGAGTTCGAGATATTCACTTTCCATTCAGTTCCTAATTTGTACTTATATTTAACCTTACATTGAAATTCATAATCAAATATAATAATTTGTCCTGATTCCAGTGTATAAAAATTGGCGACCAAATCTTATAATATTTCCCATATTAAATTTTTATTCAACTAAAATTTTTACCTTAAAAGCCTATTTAGTATAATCACTTAATGGAGATAAATTTTCTTGATTTGTGTAACGATTAAATGAAACAGAATCAATTCAAAGTCGATTGTATTATTTCTAGGGGATTAAGAACATTTGATATTTTTACGACTAATAAAGAAAAGTAGAAATTTAAAAAAATCACCAGAACAGAACACGCCGATTCCGTAAACAGTAATAAAACTGCTTCGTAGTGAAAAAGTCATTCTTTTGAAAATAAAACGTCCGTCAGATTTCACGAGAAAAAGTCATTGAAAAAAACCGACGATTTCCGGTATAATTTTGCTATTGATTTCCTTCCACCGATTAATATTACGATATTCCCATTTTTGAAAAAAAGACACACTCTAAATGCAACCTTTATCTGGATGACCCAGTTTTCGCGAATATTCGGTCGAATGAGTGCATTTCGTTCAAATTAATCGCATTGGCACTACGTCATCTAAAAATGGATTACTTTTCAGTTTGTGGCATTATGTTTCTCTTCGGAATTTTCATTTACTTTCTGAGTTTGAATGCAATCGATGGGATTTGTTCAAGGCTGTACAAATGGATCGTAAAAATGAGACCAATTCGGACGTGTTTCTTCGCTAAGCATTGGAAACGATAAAAAAAGGATTCTTGTTACAAAAACAGAGGAATTTAAACTTCGTTCCAACTTTAAAGGTTGATCTATAATATCAAGGGAATATATCGAACGGAAAATATATCAAAAAGCATTCTTTTTACACCAAATGGGAAAGCGAACAATAGTTTGATGCAACAATTACTCTTACAGGTCCTCCTTTGACAAGTACTGAAAAATCATACCGCGTCTACCAGGATTTACCTTGGTAGGGAATAATTGTTTGTTAAGGTGGTTGCGAAGTAGTAATTGAAAGTGAAGGACCTGGGTTCGAGTCCCAGTTATTCCACTATTTTTACTTCTATTTAATCTATTTACTTATAATATTTTAAGAACATAATCTGTTGCTTTTTCAATGATAAAAGAATATGATTAAGTCATTAATTTCCTTTGAAACTGAGTGAAAGCTTTGATAAATACACAGAGATTATTGCAATGCGTTACTTCATCCTATTTATTTTCAGGATTTCCGTAATATTATCTTTACAGATAACAGCGTAGGCTTTGGCATAGGAATATAGGAGACCTAGGTTCGAGTCCAAGTCACAACTCAATTTCCCACTCCTTTTAAACTGGAATTCAATTCACACGAACCGAACGTAAAGTAAATTAACCCTCCCTTAATTCAACGACAGTTACTCTGCATTCGGAACGAATTCACGGAAATTACTTCCGGAGTGAACTAGTTCGAAGCAATTCGAAACAAATTTTAAATTATTGACGTTATCTTTGTTGGAAATTTCGATGCGTAAGCGGGGCTCGTTTTCCCTGCACGTGGGAGTGATATGGCAGCGAGAAGAAATGCAGTGGGGAGATGGTTCCTCCCCCAAATTTCATTATTGGAGGTAATCAAGGGGACAATGGAGCCGTCCTCTCCCGAAACACGATCGCACCGGAATTCCTGCAAAAGGACAAAACAAGGACAAAGAGCATTCCGTAGAAGAGCTTTAATTAAGAATGCCTGGCGTTCGTCGAAACAAAAAGCTGGATCTGAAGATGGTCGAACGATAACATTGAAATCGACGAAGAATGAAATCAAAGATAAGAAGAAGGCGTCTGAAAATGACTCACTCAGCGACCAATTTACAAACGATACTTTTCTATGAAGATTAGATCAGAGGATTAAACAATGGGAACGCTCTGATATAGGTTTGCAATGATTGTTTCATTTCTTTGCATCCAGCTTTATTACTTCCAATAGGAATCGAAAAAACTTAACGAGTAACGAACCAACTAAAGTAATTTTCTACTTGGTCAAACTCGCAGGTCAACTTCAATAAGAAGTGTTTGTTGCGGAATCTAAACAGCAGACATTTACTTACACTAGGGGGAAAAATTTTCCAATCTTAGCTACATATAAAAAAACACTGCGTGCTGTAGTTTTATGGTGAAAAATAAGAATCCATCACGCTATTTCCTGTTCATCTTATGATATCTATTTTTCTGTATAATACTGCATACGTATTTAGTATTTCAGAAATACCCAGTAACGTTTTTCTTCATGAAAGCAACAGTGGAACCGTCCGAGTTTTTTGTTCGTTGCCATAGTAATCCCACGGCTTTGAGTTCTAATTTTTTTCTACCTCACATCCAAAATGGTTGGTTTAGTATTTGCACCGTCCTCTATTCCCAGCTATGGTCGATATTTATCCATTCTTATGTCAGGTATTGAAAGTTGATGGTGTTAAGGGCAATACGGATATATGAGTACCATAAACAACATTAACTTCATAGCAGAAACGGAAGTTCCACTAAAAGAGGTAGACACTCCTATCACATAGGATTTTTAAAAATTTTAATAGTTTTAATTTTACTTAATTTATACATTTATATCTGTTTTGATGTTATTAACTGTAATTTTCATAATTTTAAAGTGCAACTTTATAAAATCACATCTTATTAGCTAATAAAACTTGTGATAATAATAAATTATTATCATTATTATTATGAATTATATTCATTGTATCAAAGATAATATGATGCCTTTTAAGATGTAATTCAGAACATATGAATACCTAAGTAAACGTAAATAGGTAAATGGTTCTTTAAAAATCTAAACAGCAATTCATTTACTTCTATTATAATATATATAACATGCTCCTTATTCCGACACTTCCTATCTGAATAGCCACTATCAGATGAGAACGAAAATTTCGGAATTTTTCCTAAATAAACCTCAAACCACAATTCTGACGCTCGATCTCGGCTTATACAAACACCGCCATCTTTTCTATTTCGCATTTCCGCGTTCACTACTTGAAAACGATTGAAAAGAGAAATTCCGTTTCCATAGAGGCCAATTGTTTTCGACCTCAACGCTTTCCATTGTATTGTTCTCCGATGAATAATTCTCCTTTAAGAGTTTCCACCGATTCTTTCCTTTGTTTATTTTCTATTTTCGCTCGGAATTCAATTAAAATTAATTATTCCGCAAACTAACTTTTTTATAGAACGACTTTCCCGTCTACATCGATTAATCGTTTGGATTAAAAAGACTGCTTCCCAAGGCGTGTACTTTCAGATGGAGAAATCCAACATTTGCTATTTGCCCGATGCCAATTTTTCCCTCCCGTTATTCGGAATGATTTGAATAGGACTCATTCGATATCGGGGGATGTGGTGAGGATATCGGCTTTTCGATACAACGTTCTTTTATCCTTACGTCGATACGTCCTCGCGAATCGCACACAAAGAACAGATCATTACAAAACTACTACACTCGCATTACCGTTGAACCGTAATTATTATTTAATCACCGTAATTTAAACCATAATTAAGAACATATTCACTAATTAGTGTCACATGTAAGCGGTGTTCTATACATATTTATAGGTTTGGCTGATGACATTTTAATTTACAGGAGTTATGGATTATCGGAAAATATAGTTTCTAGAGAAGGAAGAATTTATTCCTTTAATTTAGATGAAAGTTTAAGGAACAGAAAAATAGGTTCCAGTAAAAATATAGTAATAATTAATCCAATGAACTAATCATCTTCTGCTTAAAAGGAAATTTTAACGCACATCTAGGAAAATCAAATGTAACTTCGGATCATCTTGATGGATTGATTTAATGTACGTATTCGAGTATTTATTAATTTCATAATGCTTTGAGAACTTGACTAAGTAACGATACCAGAGTATTATAACAATCTATCCTTTCGTAAATTTGTAATAAATAATATTAGTAACACTTTAATACATGCACACACGATATTAGGTGGATTGTATTGAGATGTAAGGAAGATTACAGGAGTATGGTTTTATTCTAGTAATACAAACAATAATCTGCCTTTATTGAATCAGCGAAATTAGTCTAATGACCCCATTTAACCCCTACGGACGAACACAAATACATGCCATCCCAGACCAGAAAATTTTCCGATCCGCCATATGGTATTAGTGTAATATATAGTCGTATAGTATACTGTAAAATAGAATAATATATTATAGTATATAGTAGTAAAGTACATAGTATTATATTATATAATAGTTTAGAATATAGCAGAATAGTTTATAGTAGTATAGTATAAAGCAGTAAAGTATATAGTTGTATCGTAGTAGTAAATTGCAGTACAGTGTACATAGAGTGTAATTAAAAGAGAATATATTTCGACGAAACAAGAAACAGCTATTCCGGCACGAAACAGTATTCCGGCTGTGACACGCAACGTTCAATTTACCAATATGAACCAAAGCACAATCCTCGACGTAGCGATACATATGTCCTGTTTTATACATCCGTACGTAAAAAAATACGATTCCGCTCGTGCAATTCCGTTCCACGAAATGAAAAGAACGGATTGCGTAGAAGGGAAGGGGAAAGGATATTTGGCAGATCCTTTTGGCTAATTATTTTCGTCTGTAGAAAGCCTTTCCGTGGATTTTGGCGCAGCTCGGTGAAAACATTCAGAATTTTGAGAAAAAAGTCCAAAATAATGAACTCTCCCTTTCCGAGTGTTGGAGGGAACAACCAAAGGCGCCCTCCGTACACCTACTATCCACTTCCGTCCTTTTGCAAACAATGTTAAAGCCCTTCAAAAAACCCATTCCTTCTATATTAATACTACTGCTACTTCTTTTAATTCGGCATCGATTTTTCGCTTTCGTTTCCTTGCCATTATTTTTCCCCGAGTCACTGTAAATACAAGAAATTTAATATTAAAATAAATTCCCTTTCACATTCTGAAAGGATATTAAAACGAATCCAAACGAAAAGAATGAAAGAAAGGTATATTGAGTTCACATTATCAGGTTATGAGACTTGAATATAATGTTAAAAGAGAGGAAAATTGAGAAAAGACTGGGACTCGAACCCAGGTCCTCCTCCGCTTTCCTGAAAGGTATGCTACACCACAATACCATCTAAAGTCGATTGACGCGACATGGTGGTGAAGAACCACAGCAGTGTTAACCGACTACTCCGGCAAATTAAGGTACTGGGATCGAGTCCCAATAATAACTTATTTTTTCACTTCTCTTTAGCCCGACTTTGAAGCGTAAGGTTTGGATATTAAAAAGTAGCGAGCTATTGACTGTGCGCTCAATAGAAACTTTAACCTATTTGTCTTTATATCAAGGTGTAAAATACACCAATAATTTCATAAGATTTTTATTAAGTATCTACCTCAGATACCGAACCGAACCCTTTTTGGATAATTGCAGTGAGGTACTCTACTATTATAACGAACGTCAGCATCCAATTTCCAATACGAAAATTCGCCCTAACAGGGATTCCTACGTGAATCGTGGAATTGGGAAACTCGTATTCTAACCATTAATCTTCTTATATTGCTAAGTTATAGATAATTAAAAATAACTCTATATTAGTATACACTATGAACTGAAATAAATGATCTATTTTATCTATCTATACTTGACATAGCTTCCAGAAACAACAATTTATTGGACGATTAAAGAAAGATACTTAAATTACCAATCTCCTAAGAGGTAAAATTTTCCCCTCAGCCCGGATTCGAACCCGAGATTATAGAACCGAGACTGCTATAAAGCTCCTAAGAAAGATACCGAGTGACGAAAATAAAGTTGTGTATTTCAAGCAAAGATGTAAAGATACACCACTATTTTGATAAATATGTATTTCTGCCTCTTTAGTAAAAGATGATACACACTTAATATAATACACTACCATTAAATCTGCATCACATCATTGAGAATGCTCCAGATACGTCACTGTCACTACCGAAAACCTATCTTGCTGTGAGAAGGATTGGATTGATACAATCCACTTATGAAGAAAAGTTGAGCAACAACAACAAAACGGCTCACCGATTTTCCTCCGATGGGAGTGTACGAGAGTATATCACCTTATTGAAGAAGTGCCGAGGTCTTGTTATAGGATTTCGATGTCTTTTAAAGAGAATCTCGCGCTGTGCAAATTGAACCACCCTTCGTAAACCATCCCTTTAAGCGAAAGCTCTTTTTGCCAACTTACAAGCATTTTAGTATATTTTCCTGCGACGTTTGCATAGCACCGCTTGAAACATCCTCTTTTAAAGTCATTCCGCTCGTGTTTCTTTTTTTTTTCGCTTCCGCAACTCGCTTTTATTTCTTCTCCTTTCTCCGACTTTAAGAGTTCTGCGCACATATACTTCCATTTCCACGCAGTATACATGTAATGTGCACGGTCGCGAAGTACTGACCGTAATATCCATCCCTCTTGATGAATTCTAAATACGCTCCATGGCAGATATTTTTATTTTACGTTAAATTAATTACTATGTGTATAATTAAATAGGAATAATTACACTATAAGAAATCAGTAGATAAAGAAGTAACTTAAGGAGGAACTTAACGATAAACAACGATAAGGAACGACTATAAGAAACGACTTAATTAGATATAGAACAGATTCAAATCCTTAAATAGGTTCTTAAGGTAGTTGGATTGTCGTGGAAGATGAATAAAATCATCAATGATGAACCAACAAACACTCACTTTGGTTTTCAACAAAATTGGTTCGAAACATAGTTACGCCAGGCTGTTGTTTACTTTAGAGAAGTCCTTAAATTAAATTGTGTACCAGTTTTAATCTATTGGTCAGTTAAAAAAAGTAAACAGGCTAAAATTATCTCAACAGAGTTAGATTTGTGATGGTTATTTTAACAAACTTCTCAAAATCAATCAAGAGTATAGGAAACGTAAATAAATATTGGGCAAGTAACAGTTGCTACGGAGAATCACCGTAATAAATACTTTTACAGTAAAGTAGTTGCTACGATAAACAGAATGACGCAACTGCTAAAATGTGAGTACAAATGGAATAAACAAAGCTCCAATATTGTAAGATTGCTTCAAAAATATGTCAACCTCAACTTATTTCATAGTAGAAGGAATCTAAAATGACTTAAACTACCCTATCTTCGTGGTAGAGACAGATTCCAATTACTTAGAATACTAACGAGCCAAATGGAGTTAGAATTAACGACCACCTTCAAAAATATTCCAAAAAGTATCTTCAGTTTTTTCAATAATAAACAGTAATTACTTACGCACTCGGTTTTTTGTGTAATTGTTGGAATCAAAGGCAAAACTCACCTGAAAAGAGAAGGAATAAATCAAATATATAGGCATTCTCCACTCATGCAATAACCGCCCGCTGTTACTCAACGGGGAATTTGGAAATTGGAAAATAAATCAAATAGAACCTTAATAGAGGAGATTATTTAAGGAGACTTCGCGTGTTAGCCTAGTTTTTACGTCTAATATACTTTTATTATATTTAATACGAGTTTTCCGTTGAGGGAATACTTCACGTTAACCATATATAGTTTCGCTGACTGATAAATTTTAAATGGAATATTAAATTGTTCCTTTCTTATTTTTTATACATTAATATTTTACTTCATTGGTTAGGGTTATATTATTATTTCCATAGTAATGTTTATAACCCTTTTATAATTCTTGTGACAAATCGTAATATTACGTACGTATTTTTTGTATAGTTTGATTGGATTTTACTTTTCACTGATTACTGTTTTTTTCAACATTTTGTTTTATAGGATATTTCGTTGTATAGAATAACTGTAATTTCCAGCATATTTGGATTTAATTTTTCTCTGATAAGTTTTTGCTTTGATTATCACAGAAATTCGAAACAGACAACAATTTCCTTTACTGTAGTTTGGAAAGTTTAAGATTATTATTTTCAATAAAACTTAACATTTTATCTTATCAGTTTACTAATGTTATTGAGAGTGCTGAATTACCATTATAGGGCCGAAGAAATAATCCTCAGTGTGCCAAAGGTTTTCGTAGCAGTTCACATTTTGCAAAAAATCCGTTTATTTTATGATAGAATTTACTGAATTTGACCTAGATAAAACGATTCCTTTCAATTCCGATTCGAATTGAGTTTATTAAGAAATCCTCTTGAATATTTGAGTTAATCAAGAATATTTCATTTTCACGAATTAATATTATTCCAACACACTGCGGTAAAAGAAACAAGTCTTTTGTTATGAAGAGGCACCGCAAAATCGTGGCCGACGTAATGAATTGAAAATAAGTAAGTTTCACGAAAGAGGGCAGTGATGCTTCATGAGCAGACAACTTATCGTAAATATACATACACATGCACATATAAATATAAACATGTAAACGCGATATATCGAACAGACATAAAGATAATGGTATCTAGAATATTAAAAGTGGACAATCATCTCTGGAAAGGAGATTTCAATAATGAAAAGAGTTCGGAAACATTTATAACTTACAGTTACGGAATATAAGACAATTATATATATATATATATATATATATATATATATCGCAACCAACTTTCCTTTCCTTTATATAAACTTTAAAATTTCTAAGCACATCACAATCTTACCGAGCACATTCATCGCATAAATTTTACGAAAGAAAAATATTCAAAAACAAAAGCAATAAAGCTGTTGAGCTTCGTAATCATACACTGAAAACATCTTCATCGGATCAATATAGTCCAAAAACTTTGCTCCGAGGTTATTAATTATCCCCCAACGCGACACTTGTATCGTTTAAAACAATAATCCTCGAATTAAAACTCCGCATAACGATTCAAATGAAAGTGTAATTATTGGGCCCGAAAACGTACCTTTTTAAGCCCATAATTTACGACGGCAGAGCCGTTGCTATGGCAGAATGACGCTGTCAAAACACTTTGATTTACGCGTTCGAATAATTCTCTCCTATTCCTGCGCTCCGATTTATTTCCGATTCGCGATTGTTTCGCGTCATTGAGTTCGCATTGTGTCGCGCAATGTGGACCTTCTTTTTTTTCAACTACGCGATCGCCTCTATTGCTAGTTCTTGATCGGGAGAAGTTCTGCAATAGAAATACGCGTAAATAGAATGAAAAAACAAGTTTGGCAATGGATTCTTATTCGCTCAATTGACCATTTGAAAGGGTGGAACTACATTTACCCTAAAACTTAACCCATTTCACAAGATTCGGTACCGTCTAGTAGATAGTATAGTGGTAGTATAACCGTCTTGTTAGTATCGATAACAATGAACTTTTCAAGTTAAAGCATTCATTTGCTAAGTAATAATTTGGTGAGATACTCAGACACAAATCGACAATTAATATTCTGCATCTAGAACTCGAAAAGAAATATACATAAAAATTTTCGTATTAAATTCATGAGCTACTGAATTATAGGAAAGGGTTTTCTCGAATAATATTTAGATATTAAAAAATGGAATTATTAAGAAAAGATTCACTGAGAAATGCAGCAATTCACATTTTACGTAAAATTTGTTTATTTTTTAATACACGTGGCAGATTTGACCTAGATACCTTTCCTTTCAATTCACATTAAATATTGATGGAAGATTTACGAAGAAATCTCTCAAATATGTGTACATATTAAGAAAAAATAAGTCTTAAGAATGTATTGGTGCATAAAATGAATAAGATCCGTCGTATTTCTGTGGAAGGCTTTAATAATAATTTGAGAGAGTATTTGAGTTTTGATTTCATTTGAAAATTTCCAATGATTTTTATTTTTAACGACATGTTTCGTATGTTGAAGATGTAACAAATTCTTCCGAAAATGGTCCTTAACGTAAAAATCAAAGAAAAATGAAAGTGGAAGTCTCTCAAATTATTATTGTAGTATTGCACGTTAAAATAACTTATCGTGAATATGTTAATACCAAACAATTTGAAACAAAATAATTTAAATTATCTAAATTTATATAATTCAAAGCCGTGAACTTCCCTCTTGAAAGTTTTAAATAAATTTCAAAATTGAAACAAATTTCAAGTCCAGGAAAAGTTTTTCACTTCAAATCCAGTATTATGCGGTTAATATAAATACACAAATAGCGTTAAAAAACAATCCTCGCGCCAATCTAAATAGCAATACAATTCTGATGGTAATCGTTTATTCTTGAACACCTCCAAATGTCTTCCTCGCTTCATAATTAGCAACCCCATTAAAAATGAATATAAAGTTCAATTCCATTCATCTCCATAGAGATATAAAACACCAAGTATTTGTCTTTTGACGGAGTAGATAATGTATTCATCATGGGTTCATCTTCGTGGCTGTGGCATAATGAAATGAGTTGACAGTGGGGTCATCCTAGTCGATTGTATCCCTCGCCGGCAACCAAGGGAAGGAAATGAGCCTCACTAATTAGAAAAGATGAGGAATGACGCTGTTTTCCTCGTTTTTATCGCCGAACTAGAATTTAATACGTGGAAAGCGAAAAGGATTAATTTTCCTTTAACGCAATGATTTCTCTGAAAGCCTTGTCCGTTAATCCGAAATGAGGAAATTTAGAATTCGAACGATTGATTGAAATGCTTTCACCTGTATTGTGAACTATTGATGAATCCCATTTAATGGATGCTATCGCGAAAGGGAAATTTCTGAAATTTCTCTTGGAATAAATCGAGTGTTAAGTACCTTTCCAAATCTGCGATCAACTCTCTTTCATATAGTTTACGGACAATTTGTTATCTTCAATGTCGTTCATATTATTTCACCAAAAATAAATTTGGAAGATGATTTAGATTGATTAAATCTGGTTTGAATTACGAAAATTTTAATCCACGAAAATATCTTCATTTAACAATAAAAATTAGTATTACGAGAAACAAATTGACAGTACATTTAGAGTTTCATTCAAAATTCTCTTCCTGTAATTTTACCCCGTTTTGATGAGTATGAATTCATGATTTATGATTCTTTTTACTTTTGGGCTCTTAACTCATTCTTAGAATTGCTGGTAGTTAATATGCCCTAATATTACCTGTTCGGGATAACTTCTATAAAGTCTATAACCTATCGGCACCTTCGTTATCCAATACTGTACGTAATTATAAACAATTCTCGATAAACTAATAACAAAGCCGAAATAACTCAGAGCTTTTCGCGTACAGCAAAAATACATGGATATTTATTTTAAATATCAGCTACTCTGGTCGGTAGTTGTCTCAGGTTTATTATCCCTTTCTTTTGGGAGTTTACCTTAAGGATATTGTTATTTCTTAAGCTCTTACTTAGGTTTTTGTTACCAGGAAAAAGTATCTTTTAAATAATTGTGAATTTTTTGAGCCTTATAAAATGTTCTCTTTTAATATTACAGTTACGTACGATTAGAGGAAAGAGTAGACTTACTAGTCTCAATATTGCCATAAAATAAAAGGGTTTTATTCTTATTATTACATTGGGTTCATTTGACCCTCTTACCTTCTACGTAAATTACGTAATAAGATAATAATCAAACTCAATACGTTACAATTTAATTCAATATTGCCATAGAAACCTTGAACGATACATTTTAAACATCTTTTATCGCTGATATTGCAGTAGAATATTTCTCCGCTTAAAAAACAACACCACACGATGAATGGGAGTTACCATAAATCTTTCTCTACGAATATGATACGCTAGCAGTTGGACAAAAGTTACAACTCATCGATCTTTGCTTCAAAAGGGCTTCATTCAATTTGAGTAATTACAATTCGACGCGAGGAAATGAAATAAAAAAAGAGAGATTAAATAAAAGAGCCTTTATTCACAACGCGCGTTAATCCCGTCTCCGGGAAACGCCGTGGAAATAAAAGAAAGAAAATAACTAGGAGGGATTTCGTACGTGACATCTGTCGGAACCTCTTGGAAGCCCGCAGACCGTCAACTGTCCGGACCTAATAATCCCGTTGCCCTCTGAGACCATCGCTTATGTTTCCTTCTGTATTTGCTCCGATTTATCCACCGTGTTCTCCCTTCAATTCTTTATTGAGATTTTATTTAATTTTTGACGGCTAACCCTTACACTTATTCTGTGTGATAACATTTTTGTTTCTCTCTTATCCCTTACGTGCACTCACTCGGTATTTTAGCGGAAGTTATTACGACTAAACTACGTTTATGCAGATGCTGTTTCTTATACTACCTTGTTTACGATTTCAAGACGTAACTGGGTAAAAAAATACTTTCATTCACGATTTACTATTACAGACCTCAAAAAGGATTAAATGGGACCAAAAAATGTGAAGACGGAGACCTGGGTTCGAGTCCAAATTACTTCGCTATCTTCCATGACTGCCTAACCTAATTATTGGGCTATACTTATCAAATATTCATTCCTAGTGAACAAGGAATGTGATTAATATATAATCAACATAGGTTTGTCACGAAAAAGATCAAAAAATACACACTTTTTCTTAGCAACCGCATATTATTACTATATAGGATTCACACGTAAATATTTACGTGATTTAAGTGTAATGTAGTAAATGTGATTGATTTAGGAGTAAGAATATAATCGTAGAGACCTTGGAGATGTTTTTAACGGTTACTTCTGACGAGCACAATTGAAAACGTAATTTTAGCACACAATCTATTCTGTGTATTAAATCAACTCCGTATAGTAGGTAACTTACAAGTCATATGTTATATAATTACGTGAATTTTATGCCAATTTTGTTTCCATTATTTTCAAAGTAATACAATTATTTTAAACGGAAATAAAATTTGCGTAAAATAAATAATGTGTAATTTACCTATAATTATTGATAACAATACCTGACACTTACGAAAGAAAGGAAGCCTTTTATCGCAGCTAGTTATATTATTACTTTTAAACTAATTTATCAAGTATTTATCAATTTAAATTTCAATGTATTTCTATCATAAAACTATATATTACAGCGATATTGATTTAATTCCTCTTTACTATCATAATTCCCCATAAACTAGTTTAATATCCATCCATTCATCTTACATCCTATTTTTACTGCAATGAGTTTAACATGGAGTCGTCTGCCTTTCTTCATGGTCTTAAATCGCCTTGAATAGGAAAATGAAGGAGGTAAAAACAGAAGGAGGCCAAACGAGGTTAAAAGGAGGGATTTTATAAGGCCTTCACTAAAAAACACTTCCCAGACATCCGCATACGGAGAAGTGTGTATTTTTCTGCGAAGATTTCCCAAGAGAAGAAAAATTAAGGATCGGTTTATTTAGCCGGGAGGGTTTTTTTTTTAATTCATTCCTTGAACTTTTTATCGAACGAGATCTTCCACGATGACGTTATTTGGAATCTATTGAAGCCTTCCAATGGATTCTAATTATCTTGCGTCCTAATTGCTAGAAGGATGCCCTTCCCAATTGGAGTACACATCTTGTGTTCACAGCGAGTTTTATGCTTTCAATAGCAATGTCTGAGAAAGATTGATTGGATTCTTAATCACATCCAACATGCATAGTATTAGACTACGTTAATACTCATGAGATACCTCTATAGTGTATAGAAATGCGTATCAAAGAACAGGGAAGGTATATTTTATTCTTGTACTATAAGTCGTGTACTAGTTTACAGAACCGAAAAATAGCAAAATGACTGGGACTCAAACCCAGGTCTCCCATTTTCCGAGCAAGTATGCTGAAGCAAGTGAGGACCTTGGTTCGAGTCCCAGTCACGTTGCTATTTCTTACCTCTGTTTAACATATGTAAGTAATGGGTATTGGGCTTCACTAAAATCGGCTACATTTTCTTCCAATACTCAAGCTCACTTAACGGATTAACTTACTTATTCTTACGGTATTACAAAACATTCTACTTATTCTAATTTAACAGATTAAAATATTTATCTCGATATACAGCATGGAATCGCTCCTCGTTTACTACATTGCCCTTTCGCAATGATTCTTAGTATGTGAATCTCAATTGACTGTAAGACCCATTCAAGAATACAAATAGATTTTTTCGTATTTTCTCAAGATCAGGTTTACGTGGTCCATTCGCAATATCCTAAATACCTGTCGCGGATTTCAAATGTAGCTATAGCGAAGACTCTGTTTTCCAAGGAATCCTCCACTTCTATAGATAATTCACTCCCAGAATTTTATTTATTTACCGATTCAGCCACGAGTATGTTTGGAAATAGTACTAGTTACGATAAAGACGGGTGACACCAAACGACCGTAATTGACTGTAACACAAATAAGAAACGGGCTGTTTAAGGAAGTCCTGAGTGCTATTCCAGTTCTTGTCGTAACAGCTACGAACGACGTTCTGTGATGAGCTTCCTTGTGTGTGAACATGGGCTCAAAGAAAGAAGAACATCAAAAGATTGGATTGGATGTTTGGCGTGGAAAAGAAGTGAGTAGGATTAGTTGAGGAGAAATCAGAGATGTTGGTATAGAAGAGAGGGTTTTTGATGGAATTAATAAAGCGTTGAGAATGAGTGGGTCAAAAATGCTGAAAGGGATTGGCGAAGAAAGTAATTGGAGATGGAAAAGAAGGGGAGAGATAAATACAGTTAAAGGATGTATAAATGACGCGAAAATTGATTAAATGTGAAGGTATAGGATGAGATGGGTGTCCCTGAGAACGTGACCGTGCTTTTCAAAGACTTTGGATGGAGAAAGCTAGGGGTAAAAGTAAAGGAAACACTTTTCTGTACTTTGTTAATTGAATTATCTTTAGTTACTCTTTTATAGGATCCTATGTTTTGAATAAAAATTAGTTTTCCTTGTTATTCTGGAGATGAATTTCTCTCTTCAAAAACAAACTTTACGTATAAAACTGATTTAAAATACATATCAGATCTTACTTATTTATCGATAATTCGATTATTATCGAAATAACGATTGTAACCGATAGATCGATTATTATCGAGAATTTTACTCATATCGATATATCGAACGTCACCGATAAGTCGATTGTTATGGATTTGAAAGGAGAACCTAATTCACACAAAAACGTGCAGTAGTTCCCTTACGAAATAGAATAACGAAGGGAATTTTAAAAATTGAATTAGGTTCTTTTAGCTCACGAATCCTTGGAAATCTGCATCCCACACAGGAACGAGCTCTTTTCGATTAGGAGTTTGAGTTAGTGAATGTTTTCTAGGACTATGCGGAGCATGAAGATTGAATAAGTGGATTCCTGTAAAGTTTTCTGCGCGAAAGCAAGTTGGAACCTTATCCCCGCTGCTATTGAGATTTATTAGGCAAGATAAGGAGGAGTGAGGCAGTTTTTCACATCTTTTCTCGCAACGCTGGAAGGCTGTGATGGAAAAGTGAATGCTTTTGAAGAACAATGAACCTGCGAGTCTAAATTTATCTGCTATCTCGTGCGGAGGATGCAGCAATAAATATATCACTTATGCATCAGTAGTTCCAATGTATTAACATTAAAATAAAAGCACTATAGTTAAATTTAAGGTACATTATTTACCGTTATGTGTCATGCAGAATGAATTATAATCCATTCAACGCGAATTGTTCACGGAAACACGTAAAGGGAAGAACAATGCCATAACATTCACCTCTTTGTACATACTGGATAAAAACAAAAATGAAGAACGATTTATTACGTTTAGGAATGAGTTCTTTTTACTCGAGATGGATGAATAGAAAGGCGTGCTCGGATTCAACAGCCATAGGCATGTTTATACGTGAAAATATCGAAAGAGGCGAGTATGTATAAATGAGATATCTTGAGAGATGGTTGCAAAAGTTGGTTGTGTCAGGATCCTCCTGAGCATGGGAATTCTGATGTATGAAGAAAGGAACGTTCTATAACGCCTCAGTAAAAATCGATAACTAATCATTGATTTGGAGTACTTGGCGTTCGATCGATATGAAAGTGAATGGAATGAATTCTCTCTTTCACTTAGGACGGATTCATGGAGACAGATGGATAGATTGACCTTTTATTGACGAGGTTAAGACTGCTCGGGCCTTTCTCTAACCTATCTACCTCGTATGTCTATTTGTATGTTATAAAAGAAGAAATATATTTAAGAAAGATTCAAGTGTGGAAATTACCTTTTTAACTTAAGGTTGTAAAGATAAAATCCACTTCGTGAAAATGCTTTCACGGTGAAAGGTGACCGAAAATAAAACCTGAAAATTCACAATACAATGCAACATATTGCAATATAATACGATAAATAAAATATAAAAATTATGTGCGTACAGGACGACGATGAATAATGCTTCGACTAAAATATGATTGAAAATACATATACAACTTACTATAAAGTAAATTAACTTTCCCTGAAATTTTGCATCATTGCACTTCTCTCATAATATCAAACGCGCCCAATATATGAAAACTATGGTCAAATGATAAACGACAAGTTCAACAGAAGTGAAAATATCGTAAAGACTGGGATCCAAACCCAGGTACCCCACCTTCCGGCCGCATATATTGTGTCAGGATCTGGGTTCGAGTCCCAGTCATGTCGCATATTTATTCAATTACGTTTAACCTTATTTCCTCCAGCCGCATGAACTAATTGCGTATAGTTATCTCAACTTTCCTTCATTCAATAAACATAAATTACAGTATACTATACTGTTTTTTAATTGAATAACTTTTCCTCGACATAGCGGCAATTTTCAATTGTAGAGGAATGAGGAAAAAACACTTCTGCGCAACAAAACAAAATGTTTATTAAATATACGACCATGACTTCAACCCGTTGGGTCATCATTACCCGATCGTCATTATTCTGAAAGAAAAATTTTTGAGAACTTCAAAAAATACCACAGTGTCAAAAGTTTTCAATTTCTGATAATTCCCTACTAATATAAAAGATCGAATTTCAACAATTTCAGAACCCTCAACGTTCGTGGATTTCGTTAAAATGTTTCGAGCCTTCATTGTTGAACTTACGAAAGGTAGAACTCAAGAAAAGACCGTTTCAATTAATACTCTTCCATTATTATTTCCATAGAGATATTCTATTCCCGGGAACACCCCTAGCGGGAATTCCCGGGATTTCGTCCCGAAAGGGAAACCGGCTTCTCCCTTTTCCTCCCCTTTTTTACTTCAATTGAGGAATCTTCTCCGGCAATTTCGCCTTTCTTTTTTTTCTCTTCATATTTCATTCTTTAACCCTCTCTTTCTTCCCATTAAATTCCGCCCACGGATCTGCCTCTCCACTAAGCTGACCGTCGAAATATTCTCTCTTTTCCGAAAGATTACTCGCATTTCCCTCACCTTCCCCATAGCACTCCATTACATTTGAAAACGTGAAGAAAGTGCATCTCAATGAAGAGTAGTGAATGGCTCAAATTGAATGCGACAAATGGGGTGTGAAAATCGCACCTTTCTCGAAAAATTTCACTTTCACAGAAATTTAGCTCCACTCGTACATGTGACGCTTGACAAATGACAAAGTAAGTCTCAGCGGGTCCTGATAAACGTATCCAGTTATAAAATTTTACTGCGGAATTCCAAGTTTTGTATGGATTTGGGAGAGAGATTTCTAAAAATAATTTAGCCTGGGATGACCCTTCCTCAAATAATAACATGCTCTAATATCAAATCCTACATCGACTTTAATCAAACGATATCTCGAAGCTGGGAACTAGAGGGTACTAGGTGCTAGCACATATGCTGTTATTGTGTTCCCTTTATAGTACCTATAAAAGATGTTCATACTTCTAAAAAATATAATTATAAATGAAAAAGGCATAGAATCAGAAGAAAATTCGACTTAAAATAGCTAAATTTTAAATGTGAGAAGCTTATGTATTATGTTGTGCACTAGAAGGACTTATGGTTAATAGCATGAGCTGCTGAAGACATCCAAATTAGGCAATTTCTGGAATACAACCTCTCAATAGTCGTTCACTATCAAATATATCAAAGTTTTATGTGAAATATTCCATTATTAGAATTATTTAAATCATATGAGAGGAAGTTAAACAGATTAAGGAAATGGGGGAATGAATTAATAAACGGCTGATTATGGTCTCTTTAAGAAACACTATGATAATTGCTACAATTTTGGAACTGACATATATAGCTAAGATACGTAAATTTTAAGCATAGATGTCACATATTACTAAATAAGATTCTATAATTTATTTTTGTTTATCGCGACTTAGATTAACCTATCGACGAAGTGAGCAATATACAGACGATAATATTCTTATGATTCCCACAATGAAATATTTCTTACCTTCTGAGGGTAAATTTATGACAAATATTTCCCAACCATAAATATGTGGAGGCATATTTGAGTTTTTATGCTTCTTTTGAAAGATTCCTTACAAGGCAGCGGATTCTTTCGTAGAAATAGAGGAAATCGTTATTCCAGTTTTATGAATCATTATGAATGTTATGGCCGTCAACGGAGATATGAAAGATACTAAATTAAGTCTTTGATTAAGATCTGTTTATGGTTTGCTCTAAAACATCTGTTTCTTCTTCTTCTGGAGAAACGTTTCTGAGTTCCAATCCATTCCTGGCAGAAGCTTTCGTTCATTTTCATCGCTTTAAGTAACATTATCATTTACAAGTTCTTTTCTAAGTTTCAATCGTAATATCTAAGCTTATGAAACCTCCAAATTAGGTGTTCATTCGATAATAAATTACATTGTTGCAGTTGCTAACCTAAACCTTACGAACAGGATTTAAAATAGAATAACTTGACTTAGCTCTCGTCGATCGTACGTCATTTATTGGCACTGATTTCTTTTCGTGAATTCTTTTCACGCACTGCACACTAACCAATACGAAAACCATTATAATTTAACTCGTCACTGCATTTCAACATTCCAACTCATCACCCTATGTACTGAACCCTTCCAGCTTCCTACGTCCACCGCGAAATATCTAAAAGTCCGCAAAAAGAACTTGGCTCACTCCGCGAGCCTATTTTCCAAACCAATTTTCGTGCGCGCACTCAACTCTGTAAAAAAACACAACTCCGTATTTCATCCGTTTTAAATGTTTTCACTCCGAAGACGATTCGCGAACAATTCGCGAGATTTACGAGTGCTCGGAGATTATAAAAAAACGCGTGTCGTAGTTTCCACGACGACACACAATGGAGAATCCCTTAAGCCCCGACTCGCTGAAAATTGTCTTCCGAAAAGATACTAAATTTTAATCCTTATCCTCGGAGGCGATTCCCCGGGGATTTTTTTTTCAACGGGGAAAGGAAGAAGAAGAACGCACTCCTGAGCATTCCTCCAAATCGGATACAATGGAAACACGCAATGGAGGAGTTTCGTCCGACCAACTTGGGGAATCTCTTTTTCTATAGAACGGCGGGAATTAGCTAATTAGTACCGAGTGAATACCTCGGAATACGCGTCTTAATACGGGAATAAAACTTTTGCGGCGGAGGAGAAGTTGGTTTTGGGGTGAAGTTGGACTATAGTATGCGTGGGCGTTGTCGGAGAGGATGTGGGAATGGAGTAACGGCGGGTCAGCGATTGTTCGCGCAGCGGTGCCTTCATTGATGGAATATTTCTATTGTATTAAGAGTAAACCGGGAGGATAATGAACTTTATTTTTTCGACCTATTGTATGGCAATGATACAGCGGAAACTAATACGTTACCAAGGGATTTAACCGCCTCTTTTGTCGTCAAATCGTAAGGAAAAATAAGCAAAAATACTACGATATTAACCGCGTCTTTTGACATCGAATCGAAAGTAAAAATTAACCAAAAACACTACGATATCAAGCCTTCATGACTATTATAGTAATTGTACTGCTTTCCATATCTTTTGTTCTTATAGAAACATTATCAAAAGCGAACTCGATCTCGTATCACAATACTTTCTGCCTGTCATTGTGTCACCCGCACTCGAGTCTAGTAGGAAACGTACGTATAGAATTCGCGAGGGAATTAAAATGCTAAGTTACTCATCTTCCTTTGTTTGAAGTTTCTGCAGCTGATGTTGCAGGTGGGGTCTTCGTGTTGATGGAATCAACTCCGAGTGATTTATTGTGTACGATAAGTGGCGAGAAACAATTGATATGCGTAAAACGTTCTTGGGACTTGTCGTCAGCGTTTTCAACGAACGTGAAAGTTGGTTGTGATGGAGATTATCATTCGAATAAAATAGCGCAATGAGACTATTCTGAATTTAGATGGAATGGCTTAGATGCGGAGTATGTATGAGCTGGAAGTAAAAAGGATAAGATATATTCAGTTATGACTGGATAATGAATGAATATGGGTTGAAAGAAAGAGTAATGGAGTATGAATAGGCTGTTTACGTTCGCTTGGATTTACGGAGAGGTGAAGTCAAACAAGTTCTGCCAAGAGTGAGTGGGAAATAAAATTTTCCGTTGGAAGTTTAACATTAGCCTAATAGAAAGAAAAGTAGCAGGTGATTTCGTTTTTCATAGAATGTGTAGAAAGTAATCGGGAAGTTTATAAAATTTCCACACATATTTGTCATAAGATTTTGTATACATGTATTTAATGTAAAATATTCGAGTTTTAATAAAATAAATTTAGTTTTGTGTACTGAAACTATCTTGTAAATTTTATCGAAGATCTGAAAGTATTTGTTGAAAAAAATCGTATTTTATTTAGAATGATTTATCTCTATATTTCGATTCCATTGTGGTGTAATACAACCTAAAATGATAAGTTATGTCTGTTATGTTACTAATAAAATTAAATTTTAAATATTATCAACATTTCACTTATAATAATTTAAAAGCAGCTATAATAATTTATGCTTCTTCATAAAGTGTACATCAGGAAGCTATTAGAACCCATAACCAAGTCATACTTAGACACACACGTCTTTATTACAACTCGCTACTTATTTAAAGTACGTATTTTACTGCTCCTTAGTAACTACTTAATAACTTCACAGTCTTCATGTTTACCGAAGAGATAATGTATACCCATTAACAAACATTCCACTCTCGATACTTCATTATACGACAAACACGCATTACGACGCCATCTCAATGATGGATGGCGTTTTGACGAACTATAGAAGATATCCTTGAGTGAATAAACTCGCATCAAAAAGGGAAAATCTTTATATCATACGGCCGAATCGCTAAATCGACTACTGCTACCATATCCGAGAACCATTCGCTCGGTGCGAAATACCTGGATTTTATTCGCTTTCAACCCGTGCGTACGAGAGGCCAGAAAATATATATATAACTCCGGAGGGATCAACAGCTGGGAGAAAATCCTCAAGACACAAAGTGCGTCCGAAAATAAAAAGTGGTGAGACGTGCTGAGGATATGATGCAGTGTCCTGAGCGGAAATGGATTTTCTGTTTGGAGGGAAAGCCGATGGGTAAATATTGTGAGATTCCGGAGAGATGACGAGTTCTTCGCAGATCGGTCCATTGGGGGAGAGGGGGGGGATGCTGGACATCGTCTTCCCTTATTGTTGAAAAGTGAAAGCGAAAGATCGCTGGGGAATATACGGTCTCTCGATCCGAATCCGACGTCTTATAGAAACATCGTTGTTTGGTACCTATTCTCGGAGGAATGCCCCTGAGTCATGCTTATACACACACATGCGCGCATGGAGGTTTATTTTGGGGTGAAATTCAGAAGGGCCGATTGAGTCCAAGGCCCTTGCACGGGGTATTAACCCCTTAATAATCGCGAGCGTATGGAGTGTTCATGCTTGCGGAAGGGGAAACGTATATTCCTTTAATATTTCACTCGTAATAGTTAACTGTATTTTAATACGTAAATTATAGATTATGGTTTGTTTTCGAAACATAATATTGCAAGTGGATCACTTCTTAAAAGCACAATTAGACCAATTATTATGTATTTATCTAGTATCTATTAGATTGTGGATTAGAAAGAAAAGAAAAATAACTCACTTCTTATCGAAACAAATTATAAATTCTTGTATGCCCTTTATAAATTATCGGCATAGGGGCGTTCCCCTTACTCTTGAGTTCATACACTAGTTGCTATGGCGAGGAATGAGGTATGGTGAGGAGTGAGGTATTTCTAAACTGCTTATCTATCGAATAATAGTTGTACACATAGATATATCCACTCAAATTTGGAACTAATTCAATATTATAACTCATTTGACTACTTATAAAGATGACAGAATAAACCTGTGAAAACACTTTTACAGGTACTTTCCTAAATTTATAAAATATATAATGAAATATCAAAGAAGAAAATTGATAAATTACTAATTGCCCATAATAAGATGAGAAGAAGTATGCATCTAGATCAAGAATATACATGAAAGGGCTGAGTGCGGTATCAATAAATCGGAAATTTCGCAAGCCGATTTTATGAAAAGTTTCGATGCGTGTCGATAATTAATTATTAAAAATTTTTCTTGGATGCATGAACGATAAAATTCCAAAATTCTGAAACGAATCGACACATAGTGAATATAAAATCGTCTGCTGGTTTTGTTCAATATTCAACCACCTTGATTCAATTGCGCTCTACAGACACAAGTTTCGAACTACAGCTCTCGTATTACCGAACAGGAATTATTTAAGTCTGTCGTCGCAAAGTGAATTGCAAACTACAGAAGGACGCTTTTTGCTTCATATTTCAGAGGCGATTTTTCATTTTTATCGGAAGAAATCCTGATTAAAAGGTGCTTCTTTGAACTAATTGAATGGCTGACACATTTGCTATCTGGATGCACGGAAAAAGTAGGACGTCTGGCGCAGAGTATTATTTATGTCAATGTTTGAGTTTGCGACCACAAAAAAGCATTTACGACTCCTAAAAATTTGAGTAATGCGCTAGGACTGCGTCATGATTAGAAGTTCGCATTAGGACGAAGTTTTGTAGCATCGAAAGACTGTCGTTTTGCAGTAAGAAAGACCGATTTCAAAACTTGATTTTATGATGTAATTTTCTTAAGGATGAATGATCTATTTCCTCCTAAATTTTGCGTATTCATGTAAACAAATATTGCAGTGAAGTTATTCAGGATATTGAATTGAAGTTTTAATTATTAATTTTCAAACCATTTGGAAATAAAATGAAAAATCCCACCTTACCGTAATAATAATAATTCACGAATAAAAACTAAGGAACCAAATCTATTAGATTTAAAACTTTTCTGCATGTAATAGGCGGGTGATTAGCTTTGGTCTCTTGAAATGACTGCCAAGGCCATATTTGCACAGTTCCTGCTCGTTTAGGCGGGGCATATGAAGTTGTAAACTGTGGGTGGGTGTAGCATTGCAGGAGGATAGCTCAAATGAATCTCTCGTACTTGTACGAGCAGAGCAGTGGAGGTAATTTCAGGGTTCCAAACTCTGTTCCTCCAAAAAGGGTTGGGATCTTAGGAGAAGACAATATAAGTACAATTTAAACATACTCTTCACTGATCAGCAAGGATATACGATCATTTCTGCAAGAGACGATTTCTGCATAATAATAAACTGGGTTATCAAATGCTGATATTCGTAGCATTTAGTTAATTAGAAGTAAATAAGTAAATAGCATTTTATTTAGTGAATTTCGCGAAAGCAACCCATTCAGTAATAAAGTTGTATAGAATAATAGACAGCATTTACGTTCACGGGAAAAGAGATTTTCCATATGTTTGAGCACATCTTACGATAATGAATTAGCAGATAATCCAAACTAAAATTAAACAGTAAATAGTTTATACTAATTTTTACCCCTTTATAATTGTACAATGTATAATATAAATGTACATTGCCATATAATAGTTAAGATTCTCATTGTTTACGGTCTATTGCCTTTTTTAAAAATTAGATATACGTAATTGCATAAACATCCTAACCGGAGAAAGGAAATTATTTTTTTCCAATAGCTACGTTCTTAGACTTCAGATACATAAATCTTGGTAACGACAATGTGTTAGAGGTTTTGAAGCCACAAACATTCAAGAACAACAATAAATATAAATCAGTATTGTTGCGAGGGACATTCAATAAACAATCTAAATGATATATTATTGAGACTAAAATACAGAAAATTGAAATGCACATATGATAAATCGATCAAGAAATTAATACTCGAATAGAACAGTACGTATGTATAAGTTCAACAGAAGCTTAAGGGAACTTCGCCGTGTCTAAAATACTTTCAAACAACAGGTAACGATGATACTTATTGCTTCATTGTTTTCGGCTTAAATTCATTGATAGACTCAAGAATCAACGAATGGGAATAAATTGACGAACGAAACTCGATAGCAGCTTCCTTAGAAAGACAATGGAAGACTTTCGAGAACTTTAAAGAACTTCTTAAAAAAAGTACTTTTCATAGCGCGAAATGATGAGAAGCCTAATAAAAGTTTTACATGAGAAGACTTTGAGGTGAACGAGAGAGAATTTCGCTCGGAGAATAGCGAAAGAAAAATCATTGTCGTATTCAGAGTGAGTCACGTGAATTATAGAACTTAGTTTACATTGTTGAAATGCGGGAAAAGTCGACAATTAAGTACGTCGAGTTCCCAACAATGAAAACGATACGGAACTATAATTCTTGTGAAGACCGTAAAAGGGAATTATTAAAGAGAGAGATTAAATTTATGGTCTAAACGATATCAAACTGCGTGTAAAATACCCTCTGCGTGTTGTACTTGTATCGGGAAGGTATGGTTTTCGAATCCTTTGCGGGAAGTCTTTGAAATAGATAAGGGAATTGTTTAGAATGGAAACGCTCTTTGTGAAAGCGAGTCAAGACCGGAAATTAGGGTCGACTTCCAGCTCCGATCCTTTTTATGATCAGAGATATTCCTCTTTCTCAGCGTTCGTGCATTCGATTCGATGGCACGCAACGCACGCCCTCACCTTTCCTCGCTTTCGTCACGTCTTCCTGCCGTGATTATTTATTTCCTCGCAATCGATCTTACGCGGGAACAAGCGTGACTTACGCACGCCCCGTTTATAATCGTGCGAAAGCTAACGGAATGTGTTCGAATGTGTTGGCTCTGAGGGACACTCTATAGGTCAATGGGTTAACGCGGATAGATGCAACGATAACATTGCAACATTCTCAACGATAATTTTAATGAATGCCTGGAAGTTAAACCCGAGTGCTTTCAGTATGAATTTTCTTACCCATGAATTTAGCCATACATGAATACTTTTCAAATACCAATTTTTTAAGTTTAAACCAAATGATAATTTACAAAAATCGGTTTTCTTTTACCGTACTACATTAATTATCATTTAGTAGCATTATCCATTACGTCTAAAAATCATTGAAATTAGTCTTTGATTCTTATTTGTTCTCAATTATTATTAAGAAATCATTATTTTCCGAATCATTTCTGGTAAGAATTTGCTGAAAAAGTATAAAAATGACTATGCATATATTTTATTCAACAGCTTTGATATGTTAATAAATTATTTTTTCAGGTAATTTCATTCCTATAGAAACTTTTCCTTTCATCGAAGCTACAAACAGTATCATCAATACCTTCTCTGAGTAATAGCTCCGTAAGAAAGTTAAAATTTATTGTTTCATATATGTGCGCATTTTTTAGTTTAAAATATTCGTATTCTTACTAATAACTCTCTTTTTTCTATATTATATCTGAAATACGAGTTACACAAAGTGAGATATTATTTACAAATCTGTCTTGAATGCATAATATAAATTCGCTTCATGGTTCACGTAAGGTGACTCTTAAATAAAACCTAAAAGAACTTAAAGTTAAGAATTAAAAAGGACCATAAAAGACAAGGGATGTCAATTGTTGAATTCCTTTTTCTATAAGTAGCAAAACCAAGTGCAACGACATCGTTTCCATAGTAGCTCACATTTTTTTATCAACCAAGAAAAAAAATAAAGAAAAAAATCTACGTCGTCACCCTGCAAGGAGGAAGAGATAAGAGCGTCCCATTCAAAAAGACGTTGTATCGGAAATAATTGCTTAGTAGTGAGATCCTTATCCGTATGAATGAGGCATCGGTGGCGATCAAATCACTTATACAATATACTCAGGAAAATGAGTCATCTATCCTTTTATCGAGATTAACGGTTTTTCTTTTATGAATCGGGAAAAAAATATCGGCTAATTAAATCAAAAGTTTCAAATTTCACGAGTCGAATCTCGGCGAAATTTATTTTCAATTAGAAACTCGAGCTTCCCTCGTCGTGTCGTCATTAAAGCTTAAAAAAAAAGGAACAGCTTTTTCCGAAAGTTTCTCAACCTTATCTCTCGCCTGATTAATGCCTTTTCCATCGCATTTCGATCAAATGCATCTTGAGTAATTGATACTTCCATCTCCTCTACGAAAACGCCACGGTGAACATCCATTACCTACTTCCCAAGATCCAATGAGTGTCCATACCAAATGCTCGGTTTTTCTATTACCCTGATTGTCAATTACCTTGGAAACACTAAGAAGAAATGGATTCGTTGGCAGTTTTCAGACAGAATATTCTAAAATTTGAAATTTATGCACGAGAGTACTATTATCGAAATCACTGTAAGTAGTTGCGTCTCATCGTGGTGTCATTCACAAATTTATAGATCATTTACATTACAATAATATTGAACTAATAGATTTTCCTTACTTTCAACCAACCATTATGAGGACGAAAATGCCATCTTCTGTAATAGGGTGGTTTTATTGCTAACAAGCTAAGGTCTAGGGTTCAATTCCCTGTTGTGTAGGTAATTTTCAGGGTATGGATGTATGAGTTCTACAAATAATATCACATGCAATTGGGTAGATATAACTGTTTGTGATAAAATATTTATTATTAGTACATATTGAAAATAGAAATCAATGCACATTTGATTTAGAATGGATCGAAACGCCCTTTTCTCCAATATGAACTACTTTATAAGTATACCTCATAATATCAAATACCCTACACTATTAATCAATGCGCAAATACGTACAAATCATGACGCATTTCTTTCTCATCTCATTGTCAGTACAACGCGCTCTTCAATTTTCCCGATAGTTAGGTACATGAGAAGAAAATGGATGAAAATATTTGTAGGTAAGTTGTTTCACTAATAAATGTTTCACTGTTCAATAATACTTACTAAGGAAATCGAATAGTAAGAGTATTGACAAAAATCTGTCTTTCCATTTTGAAATACACGAGCATTATTTAATTTATTTATAGAGATCATTTGGCAATTTTAATGGGACTTTACTAATAAGCGAAGTAAAGGGTTAATGTTAAAATCCACATCCATCCTAATAAACCTCATATCCTTTCAAAGTCTATTAATTTATGTTCGAAATATATTTAGATAAATATCATATCATACGTATGATTAAATGAATGATGACTAAATGTAATATACTCTTACTTATACGTTTGATTTACGTATATATTTTGGTCAAAATTTTCCATCCAAACTATTTTAATTGCAAACACTTCTATGATTAATCACGTAAAAAAACTAAAACCTAAAATCGTTAAATATCAAATTCCATAATTCTCCCTATCTAGATGACTGTATTTTCCTACTTGACATAAATACTCTATCACGTGCAGTTCTTAAACGTTGAAAAGGATAGATATTTCAATTAACTCTCGCATGATTCCCATCCATCTAGATAGATCCATTACCAACACGCTCGATACTCATGAACTGCAATCGTAGTAAATATTGTTGTCAATTATCTCGTTGCTTGAATGAATTATTCATAACAATTGAATAACATCGCTGATACGAATCCAAGGTGTACTTAGAATAGTTCGGATTGCGTGCTAAGATACCCCATACTCCATATTTGTTTACATAGAAACAAAACAGAATAATATGCATAACATCTCCCTCAGTTGAAACCCTTTTTAGAATAAAATCTAAATAGCAAAGCTGAGTAAGGATATCCATCAACGAAATTCAGCCACATTCGATAATGAATCCGCTATGTGACAGATTAACTAGACATACCCGATACATCCATTATCATGACATTAATACGTTAAGCTAATACTTTGGATGATATATAGGGACGCGTCAATACTATAGCCTACGCCCAATCGGGATATTCCCATTTCCGGACGTCACATCCGGATAATAACAAACTCCGCCGTTAGATCGGTGACGTTTATTCGGACCCGAATAACGAACGACAGTTTCTTCATTATCTAAAAATCACGATCCGTGCATCGGAGCGGAACCATATCGTCGCGTCACCATTCCCTAGGGAGACCTCATCTTTTCCTTGCGTCCCCTTAGAAAACCCCCAAAGGGTTTCTCACATCGGTTTATCGGGGGGCAGTTCGGAAAGGCGTCTAAGATCAATGACGAACCTTCTTTTGTTTTAATGGCTCCTGCAAAGCTCGTTCCGTCCCATTTATTCCCACTTCTCGATCGATTTCTCTGCGACTTGTATTCACGGCCGATTCGATTAGTAGCGTAACCGTGTCGACTTAGCGCTGGAAACACGCTCTCGTGCGGTTTACGTAAACGATGGGGTTCCTGGATTCGGTGGCCTATTAAAGAGGAATGGGCCTTTCTATACACGACTGACTCTTTAAGAAGAGTGCAGCTGTAAAAGAGAGAGAGAGAGAGAACTAATGTGCCGGAATGGAAGTGTACTTTGGCGGCTACGAGTGTTTCTCTAAGCGATTGATCGGAATTTGATAGATGAGGAGTAATATCGAGTGTATTACTCGATAAGGAAACTGAGATGTTTGTCCTGTCGGAAGTATTGACGGTTGTTACCTTGGATACCGCTTGGGGTAGGAATTCGGAGACGATGAAGGGTGAGGTAAATTATCAATTCCGCCATTCTTGACCAAAATTGGATGGATAGACTTTAACTAAAACTATAATCTTACGATAAAATTCACTCAAATCAATCCTAGATATGGCTGCAAGAGTTACATTCGTTTAATTTTAATCGTGGTAAATTCTATTCATTTAAACATTGTTTATAGTTTTAACAGGTGTATCTACCCAATTAAATGTGATTTAATATACGGATATATGGATGTATAATACACACAGATTCACATAC
Source organism: Pantala flavescens (assembly GCA_020796165.1). NCBI lineage: Eukaryota > Metazoa > Arthropoda > Insecta > Odonata > Libellulidae > Pantala > Pantala flavescens. Next base: position 11,328,465 of record CM036886.1, on the reverse strand, counting down.
TAAGAGGAAAATTCCTCCTCAGCCTGGATTCGAACCCGGTTGATGTTGATTTTTGTGGAATTTTACAATTAATTTTCGTCGTAGAAATTTTATTATTATTATTGTTAATCTTCATCTGCAATTGTCCTGAAGCTATACGTAGGTATGTTAATAATAAATAAATATAAAGATAGTTAAAAAATAAAAAATCTTGACTAAGTATCCAACAATAAATTACCAGAATGAATGTCACAAATAAAGTTATTCATACCTGTCTTTTATTTCAACGAGCCATCAAAGAAAAACAATATAAAATTTGAGTTTTCTAAGAAAATTTTCCACTATTTTCCATATAAATTCAAAATTGAAAGAATTTATAGTCCTTAGTATTTGGTATTACGTAGATATCAAAAGATAAGTTTTTTTTGTGAGAGAGTATTTCCTGAAGGACAAAAGTGTCTTCAACTAATTCAAATACATAATTGGTCCCTATAGCTAAAAGGTACTACGTAGGTATTACGTACTTAATACTGAGGATCAAAGATTGGAAAAATTCACTGAAGGGTGGTTTACATTCCAAAAAGACTATCATAGACGTAAGATTAGAGGCATCTACAAACAAATTCATTAAAAACCGCGTTTAATAAAGGCATTATTGGTAACAAGCCGTCGATGCTACTTCGCCATATCCGACAAGTAGCGTAAAATAAAAGGAACGAAAAGAAAAATCTTTACTGAGCTCTCTATCCCAACATTCCCGATATTAACGAGCGAAGTAAGTAGGTCGATATTTCGTTGTTTATACCCTTTTTTCCGATAGATGCTTGATAGTGTATTAATGTACACGTAGATTAGCTGTTGGGAAATTATTTAGGCCTCGAAACACTCTGCTTGCTGTTCCTTTTGTAAATATTGCACACCATCTGAATCATTGTTAATTCACATGCTTGCAGAGTAAAGTAACCAAACACGGTTCTTTTTCTTTGTTCTGAAGATTTATTAAAAATTACGAAGAGTTATTTTTTGTAGCGAGTTTTGCAGAAAATATGGCGTGTGACATTCATTGAGAAAAATTTGCATCGTTAATTGTTACATTGTTTGTTTGTTTCTTCAAGTCTGGAAACATAAGTATAACACGAGGAGAAACCACAACACTCAACATCCCGTATTGTCTAGTGGTTAGGATACCCGGCTCTCACCCGGGAGGCCCGGGTTCGATTCCCGGTACGGGAAATTTTTTTAGAGCTACCACCTGGCTTGGTGCCTATTTACAGTTCTAATATTGAATAAATAAATACAAACCTCAAATATTCCTCCAAATTAAAGCTTCTATCCTTATTTTTTAATAAATACAATCAAATTAAGCCACTATTCTATTAAAAGTAACAATCAAACAACAGTAAAACCTCTTTCCTAACAATGATTCCCTTAATCAATAACCTACTGACCTTTTGAGAGTCAACAAAGTCGACTTACAAAACGGAGAAAATCCCACGTTGCAGTGTCAAGGTCGCGTGTGGCTTGGAGGTCAAAGTTTCGTATTTATTTCCCGATGCAAATACGTACAGATCCAGATGCAGCGGGGTCACGATCCACGCAAACAAGAACGCGTTCAAACGGAGGCGTGCGCAAAATGTTACGCCCTATTTCGAGTTTGGCAGGAGACCAGATTTTTTTAAGGGTCATCAATTCGTTTATATTCCGTCTTCAATTAAAATAGCCACTCTCTCGTTAAGGAGGAGGAGGGGGCGACTCATTACGTAGCTGGTTGCAATTACAGTGGCGACGCAAAGTGTAAATCGGCCGCAATTATCCCTCCCCCACCGAAAAAGATACGGGATAACAAGTATGCACACCTCTCCTGGTTCAAATCAGAAGTGTTACATCCCATTCTCTCATTTATGGTTAAGTGAATGAGCAGTTTGCTAGCTCTACATCGCGGCGTTAAACTGGAAAAGACAAATTGGTGGCGGATTTTATTTTCCCATTTGCCCGTGGTTCGTATAAACTTCTACGCAAATTGGAACGGAGATGGGTCGTGAGTATGACCCATCCACTTTGAAAGAATTAAGATTAACTGACAGCCTAAGTGGATGACACATTTTCATGAAATGAATACCCTTGACCCATATAAATTTTCTGACCATTTAATATCTCTTATAGATAAAAAACATATTTAATACTAACAACGAATTTAATGAATGAATATGAACATTATAACAGAAGAATTGCGACTAAAAAGACCATTTGCTAGAGTTCCTTAAAGACATTCCTAGTATATTATCGAATACGTTTACTCTCCGAAATCGGAAAAGTGCACAGTCGGTTGATCAACCCTTGTTTATTTAGTCTGCACCCGTAGCGAGTGTAACTATAGAAACGGCATCGAATAGTCTCTTTCCACCTTTGTTTTGCAATTCTAAATCCAATTTAGACTAGACGACGCGAATTAAGTCTTCCTTGAATCCGTTAATACTGAGTGAATTTGCAAGACGTAACCTCCTTCTTTGCAATTGTTTTCTAAGCAGAATCTTGACTACAGCGTTGAAGCATTTCCAGTCATGTTTTCTTAATGAACTGCAATTAAATCCTGTTCATAAACTACCAGAATAAAAGCCATGGTAAGAAACATTTTTGTGTTACATTATTGGACTTTTTTCACAAAGTGAATATATAGCAGTGAAAAATAACTACATGACTGTTACTCGTACCCAGGTCAAGGTAAATTTGAAAGAGTGACCTTCATCTTTGATATCCTTATTTCAAAATGTAATAATGTTTAATGAATTGAAGCATTACTAGTAACAAATCGGGTTATTCATCTTCTCCTTTCCATAGTTATTTCCAAGTACACACTTTCAGATGAGTTCATTGACTACCTTCATTCATACGTAAAATCTCGATAGTTATATTTTAAAAATTAAATAAGCTTTTAAATAATTGTGATATTACTCTTGTTCTGTATGTATAATTTTGCTTTTGGTGTAAACACGTAAAATAATAAAGGGCACTTTTTAGCACGTTAATAAAATCCATATCTTTGTACCGTAAAAATAAATAGATAAAGCAAAAAAACAATTTCTTTTTTTTCTCTATAAGATACACTACAAAACGACAAAAGTAATAGACCACTGAAATACTTCACCAAAAAATACGATAAAATTATATTAAAGAAATCGCTTCGATCGACGACGTAATCCTTGATAGAATAGCTTATTGGGGATAATATAAAAACGCCTTCTCCTACGTTAATACACATCGTAAAAGGTAAAAAAAACAGGTAAAAAAAGACCGTACTCTTTCCGAAGGGTAGCATACACTGCAAAACGTAAGCCTAATCCCACATACTATATTAAAGACCCCCATTTCTCCTTACAAATCTTTCTAGTGCGTCTTTTGCCAGAATGAAGGAATCGCTTGGATTTCGCGTGCACGAGGATAGGAGCACGCCACTGAATCTCACGCTCTTGTTCGCTGGAATGGATTTGATCATTAAAAGATCAAAAGTTGAATAAATGAAAAAGGCAATCGATTTCCGTGACCGATTCTGATAGGGAATGGAATCGCGTGGCAGAAATGCTTTCCGAGATTATTACCTATTCGGTGAGAATCAAATTGACTTTCTTTTATAAATGGCGTATCGTGAGTTATTCGCTAATAATTTGCTTGCCTTCGTAACTTTTTCATCACGATTCTTAAATATAGTCACGCGTAAAAACCTTGAAATAGGCGGATCATTCTTGTGTCAGAAGATGGAGATAATGAATTATTTATATTTTATAATCGGTTTGTGTCGTAGGATAGAAAACAAAGGGAATTTGTATCTTTATCACAAAAATACGTACTTTATAACTTAATATAAAGATAGAATAATATATAAATATTATATAACTACAGCAATATATAAATCTAGCGATATATAACTATAATAATAATATATACATTATCATACATAACATAGACAAACATGTGAACTCCATACAATGGATTATTATTTCTAACTGTTTGATAACTACGAAATACTTCGAAAAATCAAATAAGAGAAAAGAATCTGATACTCTCCTATTTTGAGCCGAGTTATACTCCCTCTACGTTTTCACCAAATTATTATGGAATACGTAACATAGAAAATTATAAAAAGTGTACTCATTACAAGATTCTTCATGTGAACCTGAGTTAATTTTTAGAAATTTTATTTTCTCTTCAACCTGAATATCTTCTCCCTTACATTCCATTCACTACTTTCCACAATTGTTTTCTTTGTACTCATCTCCTTGAATCCATTCAAGTTATCTTCATACACAAGTTTTTTCCTTTCCTTCGATCCACACTTTCAAGCGACGTAAACACGCCCTTCATACTGGTCACGCAAACTGCCTTTCGGATTTCTCTTGTTCATTAAAACTAATGCATCCGAACACGATATACTCTGCGGAATTCTAATACATCGAATAACAATGAAAGAGTTACTAATCTGTGACTCTTGCAGGTTGAGAGAACTTGAAAATAACGAGTATTTTAAGAATATTATAAAAAAATTTGAAATAAATACAATAAAAATTGAATACGAGTCAATTAATTAAATTTAATCCCAAAAATTAATCTTGCGTCTCTATAAACAGGGGCAAATAAATACGGGCAAGATTGTTTCCAGATTATTGATTGTAGTTTATTTCCAGCCAATTGTTTCTCCATATAAATACAGTTGGATAAGCAATGTTTATGATACAGGATCCATTGCTTAGCAGAATTACTTTCGGTTATCCGAAACGACTTCTTTAATGATACGCGAATTTAAATAAGGAGGTCTATTTCAAGAAAACTAATTTATCGGATTAAAAGAAGAAATATAAAGCGATACGGCATGGTCTCCAACTTTCCCGACAACAATGCATAATGCAGGGGACCTGAGTTTGAGCCCCAGTTCACTTTCTTTTAATCTTGTATTCCAGCACGAATTAGTCATCTAAAGTAAAATCAAGTTTCCTTTATCATATATATTTACATATAAATATATATACCCGATCGTCCTTTGGAGAGAAATATACGAAACAAATTTAGTCCAGTCGTCTAGCAAAGAATTAAAATACATTTGAAATTCAACGAGATATTTGTTTCTTTCACAATTTGGTTCATAAATTTTAACAAAACATAAAATTCTGTTTACAAAGATACTAAAGATGTGCCATAAAGTTTCCTGTTACAGAGATCGTCGTAAATTATTTTATATTCACAATATTTCCATTCAGAACACTTATTTTTGAACTAGAAAAAGGTTTTTGGAACGAGGCGGGAATAAATATCTTTACTATAACCGCAGAGGTGTGGGAAATGGAGAAGTAAACTTGCCTTGTGTATTATATTTAGCCCCAAACGCTTATTTAATTCTATTTCGAGACGATATTTAGAGGTTATCACGCCACGTCTTGCGTTGCTGCTAAAAAGAAAGGCAGATAAATTTCACGATCCATCGGGACAAAGAAATGAAAAGTTTGTTCGATGGAAAAGATTGAAGTTTTGATTTGAATATCATTGACTTTTTGAAAAAGGCCTAAAATATTCGGAAAGTAATTGTTGATATCGCGATATTCCGTATTTTTGATTTCTGAAAAATGTTCCTTTTTCGATCAAATGGATTTAAATCGAGACAGGGTGAAACTGAAATGAGAGAAATGTATTCTTTTCTTCTCATTGATATCTAGAAATCGCATGGAATACGTCAAGGAATTTAGAAATTCAAGGGAGAGGAAATAAAAAACATTCAAAGGAGGTTTTTTTTAAAAGCGATTTTCATACCGATTTGTGTCTTCATAGCAGCATACCATACGAAGATGTACATAGTCGCTCTTTGATTTTATAACTTAAATCGATTTGATGCATACAAATATATATGTTGATAAATTAACGAAAATTACTTTGGTTCTTGTGTGAATACATCATACCATTCGAAAGTACAAACACTATACTATGGAAAAAACAGAGCTGAAATATACAAATATACGGAATACTAGAGCTATACTACTTTCCAACCGTTAGTGTGTTCATATCGTGAATAATTATCAGCGGTCTAGAGTTCTAGAAAGAGGAAATAGAGAACAAAGATTATTTGCAATAAAAATGCAGGTTAAAATTTTTCATCACGTATTCCTCAATTACGAAAATAGTTGAAAGGTATTCGCTTCGGTTCGAAAATAAGATAAATGATTACGTAGTTTTTTACGTACTTAATGGCTAAATTGTATAAATCGTTACGTAACTGCACCTAATCAATTAAGATAGATCGTAAATTTCAACTATTCCTTACGAATACTTGGGAAGCTACATAAATATGAGAAAGGAGAAAGAAATGAGAGAATATGAGAAATAGAAGTGATGAATTTACTGGCAAAAAACAGATGCAAACACTATACTACAGTAAAGTATATGCCATATGCTCTGTTAACATCCCTTCCTGGTCCTATACCATCCATCTGACCATCTTTTCCATCCATCCTCTTCCTTCAAAACGCCCTCGTATTCCCATCGCAATCCATTCCAGTAATTCTGCGTACTTCCATCATTCACACGTGTCAAATCAAACAGTTTAAGTTCCATTATGATATGTGAGTCACGCACGCTTTTCCTTCCTCAACTCGTTCCACGTTCGTATTTTGCACAATCCATACGGCACTACCACTCTTCTGAACTTCGCGAGTGCAAAAAAACAGTGCAAAACAATGAGCCTTTTGAAGCAAATAGCGAAATCTTCGTTTGAATTAGGACTGTGACACGTGTTCGGCTGCGAAAGAGCGGTAAAGCGCTAAAGGTCAAATGTGTCCTCGTGACGATGGCTCTCATTTGTCGGATGCATTCGACGATTCGTTTATTTACCGGATTTGATGCGATCGGGGATGAGAGCGGCAATGTTGCTAATTGTGCACTCGACTGAACGACCCTTTTATATGGAAATGTAGGTTAAGATACAAAAGAAACTTCAGGACGTTTCGCATTTGGAGCGACAGAATGTACCTCGTGCTGTTGTCCCTTTTACTTCGTTTAAACGTTTACATTTTTCAGTACGTAATTTTGTAAAGGGGTTAAGGTGACTGCGAAGTTTTACTTGGCTCGGAAGGAACCCGAGAATTAATGGACGTGAAAAAATCTGTAAGGACCGGGAATCGAACCCGGATCTTTCAATTTTCGGACATTGTGTAATAGAAAATATAGCCATAAAATATAATATAATGTAATTTTATGTAACATAGGAGTTTAATTCCTCATTCCCTCTTAGGCATTAGGAAAACAAATGCCCAAATAGGTCAAGATGACTTCTCTCATTGACTGGGACTCGAACCCGGTACTCACAATTCCCGGTCGGTAACTCTAACAATCTAGCATTAATACTATAACATTCTATAAAAAAGTAACCCTCAACAACGTGTCTGTATGATCTAACAAGACAGCTCAATAGCTAGAAAACCGACCAAAATAAGGATACCTGGGTTCGAGTCCCGGTAATGTTTGACTGTTTTTCATGTTAATTTAATCATGGGTCGTAATCTTATTTGCTGTCGTCAGACTACACTATACCTACATTTTTTATATAAACCGAGCTGGTAGGCAGTCTTTTCAGAGTCCACACTTGGCTGCACTGTTTGTACCTAAGTTATCTGCCTTCCATCCAGCTATGCGATGACAAGATTCGATCAGACAAGTGTTAAGAGGGGGGGATCGATGATTGATAATGGACATTTAAGGTTCTCTCAAAGTATTGGCCAACAATGGACGGAACCATTTTCCGTCCGGAACTTTGTAAGGGTCATCCAGCATGAGTGCTCCAGGTCCGCTACAATTTGCTGAATTACGTGTGACTCAACATCTGTCGTTGCTTGTAGATTTACCATTTCATAGACTTCGTAAACCATACTTGAAAACTGTTGGCGGTCGTCAAAATACAGTGATTATTGAGCCATTATAATTGCCTATGACTATTTTTTATCGCTGTAATATACTTGTTTTATGCCTTCGTAGTCTAATTGGTAACTGGTAAACCTAGGTACACAAACTGATGTATCCAATTTACATCACGTTACGAAAATCTCCGATTCATTCCTTTCTGTCTGGGTTTACATCAACCAGATTTTATATCAAATTACTCATATCTACACGCTTTAAATGTTCAGACTTATTGTTAGGTCAGGAGTCTGATAATCTTTCATACAGAAAAATATAGCCTGCCACTCAATAAAACTCCCGAGTTTTAGAACATATTTCCTCAGAAAATGAATGTTCCACAGTTTAACCATAATTTGGTGCATGTTAATTTTTTCTTCCCACTCTGAAAATGTATTTAAACATCAAAATTTTCATATCCTTTCTCCGGAAACGATCAGAGGACCACACGCGGATGAGGGAAAGCCGTGATCGATGTTTTTATTTACGAATGAATGAGAGGACAACAGTTTTGTGCGATGGAATGAGGAAACAAAACAGAGCGGAAAGGAAAAGCGGGTTTCGCTCTTTGAGAAAAAAGTTTGCGAGGCATTCAATCATCGGATATGATTGCTCCCGGTTGAGATGGAAAATCAAATTATGCTCGGAATAAAACAGCTGGAAAGAAACAGTATTGCTCTTTTATGTGGTTCGTAGTAAAGGATGGACTGTATCGGAAACATAAGCTCACTCGATTAAATTAGAGAGATATGTGAAGCAAGAGCGTGCGTTTGGATAAATCCGGGTTGAAATATATCTCTGCATTAATTTATAGAGGCGATAAAGGTTAATAAAAAGGTGCAGTACCGTTTCTAGAGTGAGTATACAGCTAGGAAATAATAATATCTATTCTAATACCTTTTGAAAGCAATAAATTAAATAAAGGATACGTAAAATATTAATGAATATTTCAAAACAATCAGTTAGAATTTGGATATGCTATTCTTTTAGTATTAATTGATTTTCTAGAATGCACAAAAATTCTATTAGGAAATTGAGTTCCGTAGAAGAATATAAAAATGAAAACTATCGCAACTATGACATTGATATATTAGGAAATTAAATTCAAATAATGTACACTATAAATATTTCTTACAATAAACACAAACGAGAGCTCACATATAATATTGTAAAAACCTGCAGTATCGTAAATATACAGAAAAATACTGTTCATATAATAAAGAGTAAGATTTACCAAAGCATCATAAACAATCAGAAATAAATTTGCTACCTAAAAAATATGAAATCAGAACCGTTGCTATGAAGATACCGAACAAAATAAACAACTCAGAACATATTTGATAATAAACGATAAAAACAATAAAACAAACGATGAATCCGCACGTATTCGTTGATTCTTTTCGATAAACAAATGAAATAGTACTCGCGTAATTACGCTCGCGATGTATATTTCGGAAAAAACACGAGATAAAAAATTTCTATAAACAATAAATAAATACGACTCTAAATACTTTTTGCTGCTTTTAAAAAAATCGCTCCTCCATGCTGTCCCTTCCCTTATGAGCTCGTTCGAGATTATTCTACGAACACGCTTTTAAAAACCTCTCCACTATTTTGAAGTTAAGAACTCCGAAATACTGGTCCAGAATAAATTGTGCCTTTAGGCCTCCATCATTATCTCTTCTCATTCCCCATCCTTTCTTCGCCATTAAATCTTTTCCCTTTCTTATACTCCCACTCTTTGTTTTTTTTTATTCACAGTCGATGAAATGGAGAATGAAACTTCGCTATCTGCGAAATATTCACCCTCAGGGCTTCACTCCGAACGCATCCACCTGAGAGTAGTGGGTGTGAGGCTCGTAACGTGAGGAGTGAGGTACTTGGATTATACTTTCACATCTCAGACACACAGTAGGAAGCTCGGTATGTTTATAGAACAATGACCCTGCGAATGACAGGATTACCGTACTCCCCTTAAGAGTAACAATAATCAACTACTCCCAACTCTTACTTCAAAACATAGAAAATGTATGTATATATTATTATGGAATACATGTTTATTTTTTATAGTAGTATAACTTTTATTCTATTTTTAGTTTATAATAATTCACAATTAATTCAAACACACCCCTCAATACAGTATCTTTACCTTTTATAATTACCTAAGAGTATAATTCAAGAATTAACAACAATAACCCAATTCTACAAAGGCTACTGAACAGAAAATAGATATTTATTACAAAGAGATTCAAAATCAGCCAATGATAACAACAAATACGGTCAATATATAAATATAATAATATAATAAATAACATAAAAGGCCAAATAAGGCCAATTACATTGAATCCTCAACAATATAATCAACATTAATAATAATGCAATAATGAAAAAATAAAAAAATATATGACTGGGACTCAGATCCAGATCCCAGATCTTTTGGAACTTTTTTCCGGTATACTAGCAGAATGAATTTTTTTGCCAGTCTGAAATAGAATCAACATGGTGGTTTACTATAAAGGTAATTATACCTTTCTCGTAGAGGAGGCCTGGGTTCGAGTCCCAGTCACCTGCTTGATTTTCGTCTCTGTTCAAACAATGTAATCAACTTGTACGAACTTATCTTATTAACGTAATGTTCCCTCCCCTAATACTCCCCGATAATACTAATGCAATACAATAATGCAATAATGCTAATACAATTTCTATAATATTCTTTTAAATATAAAAATATATAGAACAATTTTCTCATACCGATTCATTTTAGCGTTCTACATTACGTAATTTTAGTCCCCTCGAGGTATTCCTAAGCTTTATTTATAGCAACGCTTTTCCCTTCACGTAGTAGGTATCCAAGCGTATATTTGGGCGATGTATAAAAATGAATAGCGAAAAAAAACGAAACGAATATCAGACTAAAATGGCGGACTCACTTGATTACACGGTATGAGCTAATGGCAAAAGTTACGTAAAATAATGGATACCTTAAAAAGTCTTTTATGTCTGAGGAGGAGAAAAGGCAAAATTATTCGAGTAACCCAAATCTTTCGCCGAAGAAAGAAACGGAATAATGAGGTCAGTTAGGAGGCTTCTGAAAGAATGGACCATTAAATGCGAATTGGCCTCCAGGCACGGATAATTTGCTTATTAACAAAATAGTAGCTTTGGGAAAAAAGAAAGTCATCGTAGCTTTGTTTTTAAGTCATCTACGAGAAGGAAGTTTCGCTAGGCATCTCCATTAAGGGGAGACACCGACTTTAGTGGAGCACGGTATTCTTTTTTCGTTACCTAGTAATTGCCTTTCAAACCGGCATCTTGGGTAAAGAGACACTTTTCGGCTAGTTCTAGTCGAGATTGTAAATTTAGAGATAGCAGCTATCTTGGTATCTAAATACGTTACCATGTCGAGTCAATAATATCCCTTACTCCTTCACAACAATTGGATACGCACTTATAAGTTAAATTGGGTAAGGAAAAGTGAAAGAGATCATATGTATGGAATAAACATTGAATTTCGCAGTAACATGGTTACCAGTTTGATCCACAATCTCAAATAATATCACTTTGTTGGTTTCATATGACATCTATAATGCTGAAGAAAATAGCTAAGAACAAGTAGAACGTGGAAAACATAGACTTTGAACCCTTATTACTCTTATATTAAGAATAATTAAAACAAACGAAAGGCATATAATAAAAGCTAATTGTTTTTCCTATCTTCGTACGAAATTTTAAAATTCTATCGTAATAATTAATATAAAAAATCAATAAATTCGTCGCCCAATTTCATCTACATTCCTTCAAAATAGCCGAACTCTAATAACTCCAATAACATTATAAAATTATATATAATTCTTTCTTTAAAAAAACTTCATAAATAACTAACATGTAACTAACTTTAATATATATCTAGAATGATTGCAATATATGAATAAAAATGGAAAAGAAAACACGAAAAAATATATACTAGATATACTTCAGGAAAGATAATTACGGTAAACATTTGAATATCCTTTCCTGAAAATGAATTGATTAAAAATCTGAATATAAATATTAAACCGGAATGATCCGCTACTGGAACTCGCCTCTTAGCCACGCCATAATTACGGATTTTGAGAGAGGGTGTTCGCGAGTGGAAAGTGGGAGGTGTCGATTTTTTTCAAATAATGCTCCACTTAAATATGGGTTAGCGAATCATGAGTTAAGGATGTGTTGGTTATGTAAATGAGAGTTTTAAAGCCAAACCTCTCGAATTCCTTAAAATTCGATACGCGTTGGGGTCGATTTAAATGCCAAATATCCACTTCAGTTACTATGCGAATAAGAATTCATCGAATTAATTCATTCCGCACGAAGCAAAATATTAATTGGCGACAAATTTATCCTCTTTTTGCTTTTATTACTAATGAATATACGAAGGATTAAGAACTCGTAATGAAATTATCGGCAACATTTAAATCTCTTTAATCTTTAAAATAACATACGAATGCATTATCTAATCTGAAAAATTTATTATCATTACCATATCAATATGTACATAACTACCACAAAAGTTAAGCTCGAACTAATTAGTCGTCAGGGAAGTAATTTTGTAAATAGAATCGAACAATTTATACAGATTGACTCAATTCTAGGTATTGCGTGTGGAATTAAATAATTAACAACTCTTTCTTTCAATAATAAAAGATTAATATTTATCGGAAATAAAACTGCCTGCAAGTAGAGCACTGAAAATAAAGGTACGAGTATACTAGAAATGATTCAACATTTAGAAGAGCTATTTAAGTAAGCAATCATTGAAATACTTTCTGATCAAAATACTGTTACTAATTCCACAGGATTTATCAACGATTTCCAACCCAAAATCTAATACTTTTCATTGTCTCTCGGCAATACTATGTACTTTTGGATACGACCTCAAGGTCATCTATCTCCCTTTCTGCGAATTAGCTCGGTGGAAAGGAAAATTTCATTTGCGCTGCAATGACTCTATCTCGTACTTGAGTGAAAGTTGTTTCAGTTTTTGAGAGGTTATTTTCTTTGAGAGCACTGCCACCTACGTAAGGGAACGTATTTGATGGGCATTCTGAGACGAAAGAAGATTCGCTTGGCTTCTATTTGCCGGATGAATTTGAAGAAAAGAATGTTTCCGCGTATCTGCAGAATTATCTGCCCGATGGCTAGCTGTGCCCTCACTCCATCTGTATATGCATGAACTTTACAAAAGCATAGATTGGATTGAAAGTTTTATTTAGTTCATTTCAGTTTTAAATAACCCTTAATATAACAAAAAACCTAGTAAAATTTAATTAAAATTTAATGAAATTCATATGTGAAGTAGAAACACAAAACAATATAAAGGAACATTTCAGAGCAAATAATTTACGTTTATAAAAACTTTACTGTTTAATTGTTCGTGTTTCGTTAAGCTCCCATAACTAATATTCTTTATGATATTATTGTTATTAACTTTCAATATTGATAAAAAAGATCGATTAAGTTTCGGAATTTCATTTCGTAAATGTACAACTCCTGCTTCTAGTAACTTTTTTATCATCGTAAACGCATTGATACATTCCAACAGAGCATATACAATCACAGGCAAATTTAGAATACTATCCTATTATGAATGGAAGGCCTGGGAGAAAATTAAGACATGATAAGCTAAATTTACTACAGAGTAGAGTATTATAAAACAAATATTTCGAAAGAAATACGCAGCAAATCTCTCTGCAGCATTCTTGAGGTCTTCACTTTGGGTTGCCATGGCACTCGCTATGTTTGTTTACGTTACAGTCCCGTAAATATTTCAGAGGAGCACATTCTTATATTATGGGGAGTTAATTTACTACCTTCGCATAATCTGTTCCGAGTAGAAGCTGCTTGTTTATGCACGTGGCAGTGTTCCGAAATCATTTGCCACGTGGAATGCCGGATGCTAAATATTTAAGGCGACCGCAGTATCAATTTTAGGTGTTGGTATAAACAAGGGTCAGAAGGGAATGGAATGCCGTACCCGTAAAATAGATCATAAGAGCCAATTTATGAACCATCGTTATATATCACGATATTTTGGGTGAAGCAAATTGCTTACTACGTTAATTTTAGGAACTCTTTCACGCTCACTTAGTGGAATATTCTTGGTTTAACACCCCTTGCTACGATCTTCCCCGAAGAAATGGAATTTTATAAGAACGAAACTTAATTTGTACAAAGGATTGGATATATAATCAAAATTAATGTGTCAAAGACATATATAAATAAAAATATCTACATATAAATAGCTGAATTGAACAAAATATTCCACAGAAAAGAAACGAAAAAACATCTAAAATATCAGGAACACCGCATAATTAAAAATTGAAAATAAAAATCAGTCAAAATCCATTTTAAAAAGTACGTAGTATAAATAAAAATCTAGCTTTTTATTTTCAAATCCTACACCAATCTCATCTTTATCCTTTATTTATTACGTATAACACCATTACTGGAAAACCGCACGTAATATGTACAGGTACACATTCACGCACGATTGTTAATAATACGAAAATACTTAAGAAATTACGAAAAATACGAATTCATACCCCTTCACAACCACTTACGGATATACTTATTGATCACTAAGGGAAGCGATTGGTATGTGGGTATCGGGGGATGGATTCCCTACTATTGATGCATCCCTCAGAACACGTCTACGGTATCCCTGAATGTCCTGAAGGCATCCTTTCCCCAACAGTCGTAAACAAAGATCGACTGCTGAGGTAAGCTAACGCCGAAACGACTTTATACGGATGGGGTTAAAATGGTTGGGATTGGGAAATTCGGAAGATTGCCTGCGTGGACCGTAAAAAAATGAGATTGTATCCGAAAGGGGAGCACGACATCTGCTTCATCCCCCATGTGGACAACCTCATCGTTTGTGCGGTTCCGATACCCGTGTTCGGAAAGAGTGTGCATTTACATGTGGTGCGTAAATCATCGGCACTTACTCTATTATTTTCGTTTCGCCCTTTCAAAGGGGAGGATGCCGTTCAATTGAACTGTGATTTTTTTACGATTAGAACAGCTTGAGGTTGTATTTCATTCCGGTAATTTATGTCGACCGAACCATTTCCTCAGAAATAATATACAATCACGTATTACATATCACGTAGACATATATTATAATTATATATTTATCATAGCAAATATAAAAAATATTATGCGTAGATTATAATTTATTTTAAGAGTTATATGTTCATACAAATATATATAAAATAATAAGGTATTAAAATAATCTGTAAGACTCATTTCGCAGTAGATTGATAGCAATAAAACTTAACGAACCCTTTATAGAAGGTCTTTAGGCATATACGTTTTCATAAATACGTGAAATTACCTTAAGTGTGATAAATAAAATTTAAATTATACCAATCAAAATATGATATGTATTAATCACTAAACAGTTAAACTATAATAAAATCTAAAAATTCCTTCTGAAATACATTAATAGGGATAAATAAAATATACCATTGAACATAGCAACGTGTAAACAAAACAATCACGAAACGTAAACAACAAAAAAGATACCCATTACGACTAAAAAACGATAAAAACTAGAAATTACGTAATTTTTAAATTCCGATAATTCTCGGGACTCGGGAATCGCGAAAGTAATTCGACGAGAAGTAGCGGATCGTATGGGCGTGAAGAGCGACAAGCGGGGGCATATCTGAAGGTTGTTTATTCCGGCAGTGGGGGCTACCGCAACTCGAGCACAATATATCCGAGGGTACGATTCTCCGATCCACAATGGGGGTGCATAAAGTGGGGAGGCAGCAACAGGGTCTCTGCAGGGGGTTTGATAGAGGCCAATCTTACGAGGGAAAGGGGGCCCTTATGGGGAAAGCTTTGTAGAGGGACCCTAAAGGGAGGGGCCATCGGATTTTCACCTGGAACCGATCCGACGCGTTCGTATAAACGTGCTCTATCGAAAGATATTTACATTCAATTACCCTTTAGCAGTTCACCTACTGCACTAAGAACGAATTTTTATGTTTGCTGAGCGAAAATTTTGTTAGAATATTCGTTGGGTCGATTCTGCTTGAAACTGAGGAAAAATAAATTGCGTAAAAATCTGCGATTTGTTACAATTCGCAGATAGAAAGAAAAAATCGTGATAGAAGCATTACGGGCCGGCTGGTTTCAATCAACTTACGAACTTATAGTTCGCAAGTTAGTAGAACTACATAGTAGAACTTATTTACGAGTATTATTATTGTTAGTTGTTCTATTCTATTTAATATTAATCCATTTATAAACAAACATATGGAATGATGTTTCCCTTTTCCAAAATAAACTCGCAAATATTTAACTCGCAAATGTTGCTTTGTCATCGGATTAGACAAAATTTATAGGCTCTTATACTGCGGTACCAGGTTTGAATCCCGGGAATCCCGGTACATCAGATTATATACCCATGAATAAACTATAATTATCATAGACTAAGAAGTGGTTTCACTATATTAGTATAATTATCTACATAAATATAAGTTTTGTTACTTTCTCACTTAAAGTTTAATAACTAATTATCTGCTAATTAATCTGATCATCTTAATATCCAATATATAACTTAATTCATATTCGCAGTAACATCCTATTATACTATACAATATTAATGTAATTATTCAATATTCGATATGAGTATATTTGTCAAATAAAAAATATTATATAATATATTTGTATGATATTCAAAAATGTATCACAACGAGCAAATTACAATCTGAAATGGTATCGGGACATTAAATGTAAACAATTATATTCACAGTTCTCCACCTGAACAAAAGACACAAAAAAGGACTCAGAATAACAAAACTAAAGAGGAATATAAGTACATGCGAAAGCACTATAACAGTTTCAATGGAACGAAAAACACGCATTGAAAACCTTCTCGGAAACTTCAAATACGCGTCTATTCGTGGCGGAGTTTATTTTCTTATCGAAACTGATTTTCTCGTCGCAGAAAAAAAAGCGATCACGAACTCGGTGGAGAAAGCAAAAACGCTTCTGAGAATCGAAAAATAACTTCTCTTTTATGAGAAAAGTGTTCACGTTCCTCATCGATTAGTTTGAGGCGAAATTCTGAGGAAAAAAACACCAACCGCCGCTCAGCCGCTGTTTCCAACTTTTTTTTACTCAAGTTTGAGTTTGAAATTCAATGAAACACCGTTAGCTACGGAGGGAAATGGGGCAGTTGATATTTCCATGGTTACTGTTTAACCATCTGATTACTGGGTTGTATCAGAATAAAGCTGGGCGCATAGTAAGAAAATATCTTTACAATCAATGAATATGGGTATTTTCTAGTATATAATAGTACGTACTGTAAAATATCTTAATGTACGTAAGGTAATTGAAGTAGGATGACTTAGCGTAAAAGGTAACAATGCACAGAATACGAGCTTTGATTAATGAGCTTAAAATAAAGATAGTTCTGAGACTCGAACCTGGGTCTCTTAATTGCCATCGGTTGCTTTATCTATTGAGAAATCTTTTCAGAACAATGCGAATACATAAACTGTCCCTTAACATCAACCGAAAACGTTGTGGTAAGATTTCTCAAGGGCTATAACAACTGAACGAAAATTATGGGAGCCGGGTTCGAATCCCAGTTCTATTTGACTTTTTTCCTCGTTCTTTAATTCCGGGTGACTTAAGGTGAAGTAAAATCACTGTAAAATTAAGGAAGCTCAATCCATCACTCTTATCTCCGTATAATTTATAGACATATTTCATAGAAAATAATGTGTAATATAGATTTTAAATATTTGATTTTAAGACAAATTTTTGGACGAAAATAAAATTTGAAGTCCCATTACCAGCCAGCTTGCTTTCTATTTTCATGTAAATCTTAAAAGCTAAATATCTTTCGTAAACAATCGGTAAATATCACATTTATATTCGTCCTTAGGATTCTAGAGCATATGAAATCGCATCTCTTCAAAGTTATGCTCGTGTATTTACACTACACAACATCAGGCATCGATCGCAGCCTCCTAGCTCCCACAGCCCATTATGTATTTCACTTACACTCCTGAAGCATTGATTACATCTGGTCACCGAGCACCTATTAGAAAGACTACTTCGGGAAATCCCGGGAAATTACCGACGCGCGGTTCCCCTTAGGGGACTCAAAACGACGGAAACGCGGGAGCCGTTGCTTGCAGTAGATTGGCGTCTGGAATCCTCTGAGAATAGGATGCGCTGAGGAATATCCGAACTGCACCAGAGATTCGTATGCGCGAATACGACGTACGGCGTAGGATATACCGAAGAGAAAGGCATAGGAAGGGAACCGATACGTCACTGACAATACCTCGGGAAGGAATCAGCCAATGGGAGCAACTTCCACGCATACAATTGCACACGATTACGACGCACCGAAACAAACACGGTTCAAACGCACGTTTACGGAGAAACATCGCGTTCTGGATAATAAGAAGTCGCCCCCGTGATACAGCGACCTACATAAATCGTCAATTCCTTCAGAAAAAAATCCGAACCGCTTGTTTTGATCGGGTAACCAATGGCGACCGAGACCTTTGAGGGCGTGACGGATGTTCATGATCGTGGACCCGTGACATTAGTGCGGTCACGGAATCGTGCTCTAATTGCCATTTTATCGTCCCGATCGAACTTTTTTCTCGAAGTTATTAGCCTCCCTGTTTTCACTTTACGTCCGATCGCTACCATCGCTTACGTTTCCGTAGAAACGCGTTTTTTAAAGGCTTATATAGTAGATGTCGCATCGGTTGGGGGGTTTTGGAAAAAAACGCGATCTCGGCATTTGAAGTCGGTGAAAAAGGTTATAAAGAAAACGCAAAGTTGATTCGCTTTTGTTCGGAGGAGTTAATTCCGAAGGCGGAACGAAACTGAGATTGCTGATGGGGAAAATTCAGATTCCAGGTCGTTATTTTTTTTCGGAAAAGACATTCGATTCAAATTTGCCTCATTTATATGCTAAAGCGAGTATAAAAATGCCAATCACGTGAGAGATAAGGTGTTACATCTCGACCACGCGTATCTATAAATTCGGCCGCTCTTTATATTTTATGACTCGAGCAAGAGAATGAGATAATGTCTTCATCGGACCAAACCTCGTATACACATTTCCTATTTAGAATCGAACCTTCGTAAAAATCGATCTTTTTTTGTTTTTGATCGTAAATTTAACGGGAAAAATAAAATATAAGTACGAGATTAAGGAACGAGGGATGTTCTAAAAAAGTAAACGACCCGAAATTTACCATTTATATGCGTGTCTACATGAAAATATCAGAAACAGTTATTTTCGGCTTTTACTTGACGTGACAACCAACACTGCAGTAAGGATAGAGCTACTATAGGTCATTTAGATAATGTTGTACATCATACTTTATCGTCTGACAGCGATCAGTTGAATCTCTAATGTATTAGTCTCCTTACAATATCGATTA
The DNA here is from genome assembly GCA_020796165.1 of Pantala flavescens. Taxonomy (NCBI): domain Eukaryota; kingdom Metazoa; phylum Arthropoda; class Insecta; order Odonata; family Libellulidae; genus Pantala; species Pantala flavescens. The sequence continues at coordinate 11,309,083 of CM036886.1, read as the reverse complement.
CAATATTTTAAATACAATACCGAAAAAGAAATGTTCTATATTACGTAATTAAAATCCAAAAATAATAAAAATATCAAAATTTAAGAAAACCAAGTGCATATTGATTCAAAGTAGCCTTAGAGAATAGAGAATTGCAAACTTACCATAACTAATAATAGAAGGCAAAACTGTATGTATAATCTGGTAATAGAGCTTTCCAAATGTCTTACCTGAAAAAGAAGAGAAAATATTATATAAAAAATATATTATAAAATAATTTTTTTATTTTCGAAAATATTTATGTTAATTATTCATAATCCAATTTTTTCATAGGAAGTTGACAAAGTTTGATATGATAAAATATAATATGATAGTTAAAAATAGGAGGACAGTATGTGGGGGACCTGGGTTCAAGTCCCAGTGAAATCACTATTTTTTTATTCCAGCTTAACCTGGGATTCAGTCGCACGCAATACCGTGTACAGTTAATTAACTTTCCTGAATTCAGAAATGATATAAGTAAGACATATGTAAAGTTAAAAAAATATAATATCCTATTTATATCTGCTTGATATCTAAATTACAATCACTTATTACTTTGTTAATAAACCTCACACCACCCATTCCTATATTCTCATAACCCTCCCACGATTATATTCCTGAAAACATCTCTCTGAACTTATTAGCATACTTTGGTGCACTTCCAGCAATTTGTTCGCGTGTCACAGAGTTATTCCATCGACACAACTTCTTTTTCGTATACATTCCTCTAATTTTATGCCAAAGGAATATTGGAAACCTCGTGAAATTGCCCTCTGATCGATCAACATGTTATTCAGATGAAGAATCGGATCCGTTCTCGACAGAAGCTGTCCGAATTCTGATTGAAAAGCGGAATCGTGTATAGGAACTCGGGGGGTATTTAATTCATATTAGACGGATTGAAATTCCGTGTAAAATTCACAAAACCAGTTATTGAAACAAAAAATTTTAGCTCAACTCAATAACACTGATTTCGAATCATATGCAGTATATATTATCTTCATATCATTTATAGAATTCCATAAATCTTTTAGAAAATTTACATATTCCTCAAAATACAGATCGTCCGGCATTTATACTCGATAAATAATAGTTTCAGATACCCCTCAAGGTTATTTGCAGTACCTATATTAATTTTATATCGAACGCCCAGGTTTACTTAAAACTTTACTGGAAACGAAGTATATTACGACGTATTTGGGATAATTTTACATTAATCTTATCACATCGCGTGTAATTTACATCTATAATGGACTAAAATACATCACAGTTCATTTATTGACCACTCTTAATATATAGCGAGCAATTCACATTCATCACGAAGTAAAATACATCATAGTTCATTTATTGACCACGATTCACATGCGTACATTTTCTACATTCATTTGTTTTACCAGGTCGACCCTTTTCTGTCCATAGATACAAGTGTTATTTCAGTTCGTTCGGCCTGTATCGACCAGCTTCAATGTCACATCTCAATCACAACCTATTCCCATCTTCCCCGCATTTGCATTCGATCGAATCAAGTTTTCGAAGAATTACGAAGTCGCCATAAATAACCATGGGGCATTTTTTCTTTTCTGGAACGCGACATTTGCAAAATAAAAGCGCAGCGGCGGAGGATGGATTCACAAATCACATTCCAGCGCTTGTATTTTCAACGGGATCAGATTTCCGATCTTTGGGTGCTGAAGGCGAGTGAAATGTTTTTGAAGATAACAGACGAAGGAGGACGCCCGAAGCGGGGATGTGTAGATAAAAACGCATTTTTGAAAAAAAACGTCACTTCGTTGAATTTATTCCGCTTCCTGGAAAAAACTATTATATAATCTCTCTTGATATCCTATTTCGGTGGATGTAGAGAGTATTGCTCTGTACCTCTTCATTTGACGAGTGAGTTAATCGAACACGTGCAGGACAATTCAATTCTACGTCATTTTTATGTCATATTTTACACGTATATTCAAATATATATAAATTTAAATCCTTTTGTATCTGGATATATATCTAACCATTTAAACTACATATCAATAAGAAACTAAATATTGAAATATAATTCTTTCTGATTAATATATTTATTCTTTTGGTCATAATTACATTATTCAAGATAATATTTAAGTGGTTTATAATTCATTTCATAAGTCATTCCTATAAAATAATTTAAAATAGCATCGATAATGAAATAGTATTTTTCCTCCTTCTATTTACAACTATAATATTTATTTATATTCAATTTTTCACTTAAAATATTCCTGAATCCATCAATCCATCGTCAGCAAAAAAATAGGGGACCTGGGTTCGAGTCCCAGTCACATCGTAATTTTCCCCCTTTTTAAATCTTCGCTTCACTGCTTTAATATTATTTTTTATATTGCAATACAAACTATTTTAATTTAAATTTATGTTCATTTCATTATCTTTTCACTAAGAATAAATTACATTCCCGCGAAAAATATTTCGATAATCTAAACAACTCGAATTATATTTAATGCACGGTAATCGTAAACATGAGAACTTGATATTAATACACCAAAAGACTTGCAAAAGTCATCGTCGGTTAAAATAAATGGATTGTACGTCGGGAAGGGGAAGCTGATATGAATACGCAATGAACCAATTTGAGTTTGACTCGGATGGAGTCTTCCTGGGGATATTTCAATCTCGGCTTCCGTTTAAGTGGGACGCAGTGGTAATTGGGTTGATAAATTCACCTAAACCTTCCATTACTCTCGACCGAGGATAATTTTTCGAACCTTGATCAGATGGGAGCTGCTCTAATTAATGAATTCCTCAGCTTAAAAATTTAGACGATAAATTCTCAAGAAGAGGAATTCTTCCGAACTAATTCACCATTTTGGAGAGGTGATGATTCCGTGAATGGGGTATAAGGGCCCAGGACTACACAGCCTCTGGACCTGAATCGACGGCAGACTAAAATAAAAAGGCGTTATGGCCCGAATTTTAAAGAAGGGTAAGCATTCTTGAGAAAACGAAAAAAAAAATATACCGCTCCAGTTTTATGCTCGCAATCTGACATGTAATGATGCTATAATAAATATTCAATACATTATTAATTCTTATCATTAATATGTAGCAGTTGGACAAATCGTCCGGTGGCAACATAATTATACATAATTAACAATTTATAAATGCCTTATTTCTGTTTATTACGTAATGAGTATATTAATATTGCTCATAATATTTCAAGTAATTTATAGTCAATAGAAATTAAGCTAACGTTCAAATTCTAATAGCTGGAGAGGTACAAATGGAAAGTAAATCCGTATGAAGATATAGGTATTCCATTACCGATTTCCAAACAAACAAATCTTTCCCTTATTGGGATAAATATTAATTCTAAATAGTTCTTTTTTCAATACAATGATTTCTGTTTTTAATTTGGATAGTATAAAGTTAATACTTAAATTTCCTCAGCGTCATAATAACGATAAATAAGAAAAGTAATCTCATGAGGTAAATCAATGATAATTCAATAAGAATAGAAGAATCAACTTCAAATTCTCTTGCAGGATTTCAAAGTAAATATTACCCACAGTTATTAACGCCAGAATCAAAAAAATTGATAAATGAGCAGACTTTGCTTCCTTGGTTTGAGGTCATAGCTTCCATAAGAAATTTCAGAAGCTTAAATGAGATTTAAGAAAGTTATCAAATTCGCATTAAACCAGCAAATATCACGATATTTGCTCATAAATTGACTTATTTTGAGAAAAAAATTGTGATTCATCTTAATGAATTGAAGGCGAAGTAAAAGATTTGACTCCTTAACGAAGAAAAATAATTAAATGAAAAATATGACCAATTATAAGTGATATGGAAACATTTAGTTCGCTGTTCGAATTAGACTAAAATAAAACTTATTTCAAACATTGAATACCTATAATAAAGAGTTTACGAAGAAATTAGAATTTAGGTTACTTTTCTTCCGCAACAATAATAATGAAATAAACCTCGATAAAAAACCACTCATTCTTTCAACAATATAGATACCTAATAATGAGTCAAAAAACATCCATTTAATAAAACCACTTAAATAAATTCATCTCAATGTTATTAATCTAATTATAGAATCATCAATTCATTTTCGTAAATTTAATTGATGAGTAAATAATTAAATATCCAACTCTTGTGTGCCAAAAATGAAACCAGAAATAACTTATTTACGAAATGCACGAGAGTTTTACGCGGCTTACAAAGAAATTTTTATGACATCCACAATATATTTCCCTTTATACAGAAAAGGTCGGCATTGCATTTGTCGACGGTTCGCGACCGCAAGGCATTAATAAGAAAACTAATCGAAAAGAGAAAAAAAAAACGAGTTTTTTTCGGGGCAGCTGCACTTGGAGATACGAATGCACAGCTTACGGAAGAACCCAAATTGGATGTCTAACTAAAGTGTGGCCGTTGTTATCCGGAGATGAATTGGAATTGTATTTTAGGGCTTCCGTCATGAAGATTTAAGGGAGACTAGGAAAGGGGTCGCTGCAATTTTTCGACTTTGCATGTTGCGGAAATTAAAATTTTCATAACAGGTTTCGGAATTGACGTATCGTGATGATGCACTCCTGCATCATTTAATTTCCTGTGGAATATTTCGCCGACTTTTTCGTGCCCTGAAAAATTTTCTTTAGTCATAAACTGCACCGGGACTTTAAAGTGCTTCATTCTTTTATAAAAATATCCAACTATAAATTATTCTTTCTCTTTCTTCTTTAGCTACAAACTGTGATAAATTTAACTGTAGTAACAATTGGGTTAAAAATCTCCTAAGAAAGACATTCTTTGGTAAGTCGACAAAACGCGTGATATGGAAATGGTATAATTCGCGGAATTTTTAGTGGCTATTAAAAATTTAAAAAAATATTTCAATTCAATTTCTTAAAAAGTTAATTACTGAACAATTAGTTTAAAATTTTAAAATTCAAAACTGTTTGGAAAAAGGAAATCGAACGAGATGCAAATTTTTCACTTCTGCTAGAAGAATTAATAAATTTAAAACAAGGTTTAATTCCTTACGATAATTTATTTCACCTTTCCTTAGTCCTATAATTTTAGGGAATTCATGAGTATAATTAGGAGAAAAGAGTTTAAGCATGAAATTACTCTTATTCGGATATTATATTGATAACTGACTGCTAATCTAACTCCAAATTAGATTCATTAATACACCCGTGTTAATATTTTATCTGAACCTTAATAAAAATAAATACTATATTAATTATAATTCTTTTATCTAATAATCATTTTCCATTTGTATACTCTACCAAATCCTTATCACGTGATGATTATATATTATTAAATATATATAGAATTAAATTAACTCCGACAACCTTTGAAATTCATCATATTCATGACCTATATTAGTTCACGTAGAATATTATGAAATCCTTCAACTATCTATTCTCGAAGATGGCTACATAGTAACCAAAATACGTAAACGGAATAAAACCTTGTGAATTGAATCCTCGACCCTTTGCAGGTTGATTATCCTCTAACGATCATCTAGCCAGTAACTAGTTCCTCTTAGAGATTTGAAAATAACTCAAAAATCGACATCTCCACTTGGATCCCATACTTTTCAATCATTCCCTTTGTGAATTAGCAACCCTTTAAACAAACCTTTTTCCCGAGGACCCCATATAACGGAACATGAGCTAAATTATGGAATTCCACTAAGTATCAGTTGGGAACATCTGTTTCCAGAAGACGGCGTTTGGGCTTAATGGTCCTGAAACGATGCCATTTGATCCTCAATTTCTATTCCCCGATTTCATCATTAAGGAATGCGAATCAAGGAAAAACGTCTTTTTAAAAAGAGTCGAATTGATTTTTCCGAGGAGAGCGGTAAAAAACGCCCATTGCAGATCTTAGAGGCTTCTTTTTGAAAAAGGCTCCTTTTTGTGCATTATCGGAGGAATTCTTAGGATCATCCTTGCTTCTAGGAAATGCTTCTGATTCGGGCAAATAAAGATCCATTAATTTATGTCAACATTTATGCCCAGAATTCCTATTGGAGTTGTTCTCGTTACACAAAACTTCCAATATTCTTCGGTAAATATTTTAGTTTGTACATCTTCTCACAACTTGCCCTCCTTAACTTAATCAATTTGCTTCTCCTCATTATAGTTTTATCAACTTTTTTTTGGATTATATAAATTTATAATGGGGGACTTGGGTTCGAATCCCAGTATGTAGTTTTCCGCGATTCTGTTTAATCTGGGATCATAGATATAACCAAGGGTAATTTTTAACTATTCCTTTCTAATTTACTCAAAATAAACGGTTTTAATGATATTCTATATATTTGTAATGTAAGAACATTTCTTTAGTATATAGCACCGAAAATCTTAGGAATCTGATATGCCTGTAGCATTTTATGGAAACTGGAAATTGGGAAGGTGATTTCACCTTATAAAATAAAAATTCTCGGAAAAAAATTATTAAAATTCAATCGGTAAAACAATTACTCTACTTCGGAACATGACTCATAGCAATTACAGAATCTAAAACTCACAATCCTGGACTAAAATATTTGTGAAATACGAGACTTATTCATATATAATGAAGTTTTATATATAAGAAAGCTTATAAATAAGTGGTATCATTAGTTTTTAAAAATGGATAGCCGAGGTAATATGAAGTTCGGTGTAAGATGAGACATCAAATTCTCAATCTCGCAATAAATTATGGCAGTTTTATTATTATTACCCTTCTTATTATTGAATTAACCAATGAGAAAAAATTAAGAGCAACCAACTTAAAGTTTGACCCAATGCTCTTTACTTTTATAGCATTTAAAACACAATCGAGATACACCTCAACGACTTTGGTTTCAATGAAATCGCCTCCGACCGAAAAGTTTCGCGAGCCCTCCTGCTTAAGTATCGGAATGAATCGATGGTTATACACACCGTGAAGATTGGAGAGGTGTTCCGTCTGATCCTTCGCTTTCGCTTGATGATGGGCATTGTCGCTGATTCATTGTTGCGATTTTAATAAAAAAGGCGGATTATGATAAGGCATACGGGATGCGGCAAAATGTGGATCGATACCAAAAAAGACGGGGCGTGGTCTTCAGAAGGAAGCTTTGACTAATCAGATGTCTTCAATAGATGCACGTGCGAAGGAAGTGAATGAGTGTAGAAATAGGATATTCTTTATGCACGAGCACTACATCTGCTATACTGAGATCCCTAATAAGACCTAATTTGAGTCAAAGTTATGAAGAAGATATTTTGAGAGATACTCTCATAGGGTTAAGGAAAGGTGTATAAGGTAGTACGATGTGTAGGTGTAACTTAAACGTAAAGGTGAAGTAAAATTGAAAAAAAATGCTATAAGACTGGAAGTCGAACTCAGGACTCCCACAATCTGGGAAGGTACGATGACTACCACACAACTATACCCTGTCTATTTCAATCTGTGAAAACTAAGAAAGTGGAGGACCTGGGTTCGAGTCCCAGTCATGTTTGTATTCTTCACATTTAATTAACCTTGGTGTATTGATATCTCTCCAAATTATAAGGAACGAATAGGTCAATCATAAAGAAGAATTAAAATCAACCTTATAAATATCGTCATAAAACGGGAGAAAAAATTAATTAGAAAAGCAATTACGACTGTGAAATAATATAGATGTACACATTTCTTTACTGAAAACAATAAAAACAATTTTCAAAATGGATATTTTAATTAAGTCGCCTGACTTTGATATTGGATAAAATACTTCCTACACGTATCCATACAAAATTGTGATCTGAAGTGAGGTCAAGGAGTTCTACCAAATGCAAAGACATTATCACCATCCAAGAGCATCATATATACATGTACGACTTAATTTCATTTGATTTTTTATCTCAAACCAAAGGTATCGATATGCCTAGCCAAATTTATATCCAAAAAAGTATGGGATATTTACTAGATGTATTTAATTCTCCTTTTAACATGATTGGACCAAAGAGAGACTTCCATTAAACAAATTGAATTGAACAAATTTTACCGCATGAATTTCGCAAGGAAACTCGCACATTAAATTTATTTCTATCATCGGAAATTGGTTGAGTTCTGAATTCGTTCGAAATCGCGTAATTTCGTTTGAATGCTCCGATTGACAAGTAAGTTTCGTTCCACGGTTTAGAACGTTTCTCTTATATCAATTCACCCGACGTAAAACATTCCATCGTGCGCTATATTTAGCGGTATTTTGTATTATTTATCGGTGGGATTTGGGCGCACGCGAGAAAGGGGCCGACGGAGCGTCATCCGTGGATATGCCGGATTCCCTTTGAAAGGTAACCGTTGCGTCGCAAAATGTCAAAATTTAATAAATTTTAAACACGTATTCGTCCGAACCGAAAAGTGTACGGATGGCAATTTTCATTTATTTCGTAAGGAACGCAAACACGGGATGTACGTATATATATTTTCGTCTGATGTTTCGGACGCAATAACTGTTCGCCGAAATCTCAAAAAAGGACGATTTCATTACGAGAGTTCCATTCAAATTTCAGAAATTGGCTCCGAAAGCAAATTTCCATTTTCACGTGTGGCCGCGGGGGTCTAAACTGCCGCGAAACGAATCTATTTTTAGAAAAATCGCTATCGCCACGCTTTTTTAACGAGTAACGCATCAACTTTGACTGTTTTAGAAACAGAATATATACATATGTTCAATTACGAGGAGCAACGTCGAATCCTCCGGTCCCACTCATTACGATGATTAAATTAATTTGCACTGCAAGGATTAAAAAAAAGTGATAAGGCAAAAAGAAAGGTAAGATTGCTTCCGTAATGAAGTTTACATAATTACGATCCGAAAATATTTGTGTTGCTATAATTAGGACTGAAGTAGTTCAAAATGGAAAGCGCCTACGCACGTCTGAAAGTGTCATTCGAATAAATTTGACTTAAAACGACGACAGAGCTCTTTCACGAACGAAAAGTGTACAAACTATTCTGATTTAATGTCCTGAGTCAACACTGTGAATATTTAACAATACGTTGTTGATGGACTATCTTGATAAGAATATTTACCACTTACCGGTCCGTCAAGGGGACCTGGGTTCGAGTCCCAGTCATATTGCTAATTTTCCCAAATTTTCAACCTTAAGATTAAAATGATAAATAGATTTCCTCGAAGCAAGATGCAATGATGTTTGAATGAAGATAAAAACCTAGAATACAAGACTGTGAGATGGAATAGTGACTTCATTATTTGTATAATATTATGATTAAAATACATAACAGAGTCCGAAACATATGGATGATCAAGAAATGGTACCTATAGCAACAACTACTACATTAAGAAACTAATAACGACGAAATTCCATTCGTAATATAATACCTTATGATATCATCAAAAATATGAAATCAATATCAGAAGGCATGACTTCGTAAAAAGCCATAGTGTAATGAAAAAAATTTTTCATTTCCACAGAAAATTTGCTTCACTAGCGACCGATTTTGTAATGTTAAATTCATGATGTAGACCTGAAGATGTAATTTAACATTACGAAACCGTTCGCTAGTAAAGAAAATTTTCCGTAGGAATAGCAAAATTTGTTCATTATATTCATTAAAAATATTCTAATACTGAAATAAATATGGCAAGTTCTGGTGATGAAAATAAATTTAAAAATTATTCATATCTATACGACTACAACTGATGGAACGAAATCATAGTCGTGACACGAGAAGCAATATTTACCCAGTCCTAATGCGATACATAAGATTACGTCGACACTTAAGCAAAATTAATGCTCATTTAATAGACCTAACACACTTTGCATGCTGCTGATCGTGATAAATCAAAAATAAAACGTTTTTACTCCAATTTTTTTCCAGAATTACCAATATTTCCTCCCGTTGGATAACCTATGTCACCTCCTCTGCTCCCTTAGAATGCATTTCGCACGTGACGCCTTCTTTTCTGCACTAATGCGAAGGAATTATGTGTCTAATGGCCGTGGAAGTAATGGCTTTCATGCTGAAGATGTAAGACGCTGACAAGATTAAGTGCTCCAAGGAGCAGACAATTCTATTTCGTCATCCATCTTCCCACGGACGTGCCCGCGTCGAACAATGGAAATCACGACTATGACAAAGTAACTGACGGAAGCAATTTCGTGAAAAAAGGCGTCCGAAATTTCTTCCGAATATATTTTTTCTCATATCTGCCCTTTTTCGGAGCCATTTTACAATCTTCCAATGGGTGATAAATCAAACGCGATATTATTCCTCCGATGTTCGTGCATACGTCCGTGTATCGATCAATGCACTCCACTTATAGGTGTTAGAGATTCGTGTTCTAATTCACTCATCTGCACTTTCATAAATCCACCTGCATGCATTTCTTCTTCTTATAAACTTTTTCTGACGTTTTCACATTTTATTCTTCGATCTACGAATGTCGTTTACGTTGGGAACGCCATTCCGCGATCCATCAACTTTTTCTTGGGTTTATTCGTTTCGGATCGGTTCTAATTCTCATCCAACGTCATTAGATCGGACAGAAATCCATATTTTGACGCTCGAATCACGGTACGTCTGTCCTAAAACCCTCGTTACTCCAGAAATGTCACGTTTCCAGTTAGACGCGGAAAGAAAAGTGGACTTGAAGCAGTTTCCGTGGATGATGCTTTCGTGAAGGCGTCGTATGGATATTAGCGTCACTCCCTCTTAGCGTTCGATTTAAAAAATGGTTTGGTAAGACACTCTTATTTTTCTTACTCTTGTACCCATTAGTATCTCTCATATGCATGCATTCTATGGCACCTTTATTAATAAATATTATTTATATTAATTATTATTATTTAACTAGCAACCATAATTGGATTACGTAAACTATTCTGAATCTCATATTTGATTTGCCTTTCTTATCTTCCATATTTCATTCATTTTTTCCTCACGAATTCTTTTTTCTCTTTAGCCCAATTTGACCCTGGTTTCTTAGTGATCTATATCTCAGACAATAAGTTCCACCTGTCTATCTTATTTTTGTTTGCGTTCCTATCTTCAGAATCAGTTGATTAATCTAATTTATTTTATTGTAGTTTCGTTCCAAGAATTTCTCTCATAATCCTTTACATATCTTTTGGAATAAGATTGGCATTGTTTTGGGGTGGTATCCATTTGATAGACAAACAGAAAAAGATTAAAAAGAATAAATATCATCAGAATGGAATTCACTATAGTTTGGAAGAATTGTCTCAAATAAATCTTTCGAAGACAGTGATCACTGACGAAACGACTGAACATAACAATGTATATTGGAATGGCCTATATTTAAGGGGCAATTGTAAAATCCTTTTATTGAGATAAAAACCTCTTATAAAGATAGAATAAAGTGAAATTGCTTGATAAGCCATTTTACATTCTTCTATTTTTATAAATTTCAAACCCTTTCTATAGATTAACAAATCTCACTCAAATTAAATTATTCAAATCCTTTTATATTTCATTATAGTTAAAAATCCAGTTATTCAATAATATCTTTATAATTTTCAAACACGCTAATTTAATGGAATATCTTATGAAAAAGTATTTATGATTTTGACTTGTTTGATTTGCTTTTAAAAAATACAAAAAGAAGCATTACAGCAATCCTAAAAATCATGGTATAATTCAAGAAGGAATTCGAGAAATCTTCGAGTGATATTTGGCAAATACTTTTGGAAATAGGGGACCGTAAAAACCTTTTTTGCGGCGTTAGAAAAAGAATTGGGCGCTTTCCCGGATTCCTAGAGGCTATGATCTATGAGATGGCTCTTAAATCATTTCCGAGACAAATATCACGGACTTATGAGCGGAAAAAACCTCTGAGCATCTGAATTATAATAGCGCCAATTTCGTCCAATCATCATTAGTCCTTGGACGTTCCTTATCTATGACCCATGCTTATTGTTATTGCATGTTTCTGCATCAGGATAGAAATATAAAATATGATGACATTAAAAAATTAAAATCATAAAAATTATTATATATTGGACTCATTGAATTCACATCTTAGATATGCATATAAATCTACTCATAACCGTTGCCTTCAAAAATCCACTTATATACGTAAATAAATAAAATATTATAGGAATATTCATAAATATAAAAATATTTGTACATAATTATACTTATATAAAGCGTAGATACTACTCGACAAGTATCTCCTTTTAAGTCCGTTAGTCATGGTTACTGAAGTATCAACATAAATCGACCAGAAATACACTACTTGTCTAACATATTATCATAAACGAGCCAAATCTGAATTATTTTGCTTAAATTACATAAATAAATTCTTAATAATATCTGTTCTATTATAATTGAGTAAAACTTATGTTTTCTTTCCATGAATATCTCGTAAAATATCCTTTTATTTAGCACTGTAGTAATCCCTAAATAACGGAAACGATATACACATCTCAAACAAAGAGTTCCTGATATCCATCATCACCTAGCAACGCATAATAAATCCTGAAACTCATAATACGAAAGCACAAATATATATCTCTTATAACATTCGTAACGCTCAACTCCAAAAGCATTCAGACGTAAAAAAAGAAAGAGATTAAACGGATAGTAATTCTTTCCTTTTCTAATAGCGAACTGAACATTTTTTGGCGTACGAGTATTCGGAAATTGTAGGTCACTCGCACTGAAGATGATAATAGATCCGATATCGATTCCGCAATAGCGCTAACGCATTCGGGAAATGCTTCTTATCCTTTCGGAGAACACGTCTCGATTCGCAAGACGTGCAGAGGAAGACTGCAAATCGTTCCTAATTCCATCAAAAGAGGTCCATAAATAAGGTAGCTCGGGGTTTCGCAGCCTAGCGTACAAAAATGCTATGTGTTTAGACTACGATGCTGTCAGTGAGTTTAAGTGACGCTATCTCCATTCCACTCGGTTGCTTGTTTCTGATGGAGATATGAACAAAAAAGGGTGTAGAAGAACTTGATGGAAGAAAAACTTGGTGCGATATAAAAGACTATTACTTTAAGGTTTATTTACTTCTTTAGTGAAAAAATTATATAGATAGATCACCCCTTTCATAAAGTTTATACTTTACCTTTCAAAGTGAATTTAAAATAAAAAGTAGAGTAGGGAACAAGACCCTTTCAACAAGAAGTTGAATATCGCGAAACAAAAAAAAAATTAAAATACGCAGAATAAAAATATAATCATACTATTAAGTACATCCAAAAATGTAATGCTCAAAGTATAATTACATTACATATAATAAGATCAAACATACTGATGATTTTGTAATTTAACACGTAAAATTAACAAAAAATTAGCAACAAATTACGCGAGAAATATAAAATATGTTAACGTAAAACTTGTCAAGAATGATACGCTTGATTTAACATCTTCGTTCACCAAAAATAAAAAGTAAAACATAACGAAAACTTTTAAAACATTTTCGAAAAGAACTAGAGCGTATGATCATTAAAGCTTCACGAATCACGTGATATGATTTACGAGAGATACAGGATGTAATCGAAAAAAAACTTCAACTCCTGCTACATCAATCCCACCAAAATGAACTCATCCCTTTTATTATTAATATCTTTATAACTCGAACCGTTTCCAGATCGAGAAATCCCGCGAAGTATTAAACGATGCAGTGCGGACTCGTTGGCTGCAATTAAAACCTTCAGACCGCGAAGTTGAAAACGTGTGAAAACTTTTGTTTTTAGAAAGAGCTCCTCACGCGTGCATCGTGCTGAATAAAGAGAGTTGGCAAACTTTTCAGCCGTGCATTTCTCAGCTCGCTGGATCGAGAGAAATCCTTTTAAACATTGGAATTTAATGAGATTCCCTTATGGAAAAAAAACCCTCGGCGGACTCTGTTCCCGCATAAGTTGGGCAACGGCTTTCCGAACCAACTTTTTGCGGCTTAACGTCACGAAATCTATTCCTTCGCGAAATTTTTGCGATTAACACCTCGTCTCGGGAGCAAATCGGATAAAAATTAAGGGCCTCTCTGTTTTGACTAACGCGTCAAGGGCTAAGGAATTATCTCTTAAATTTAATCAGGGTCGCAAATTAAATTTTAAATCCTCCGGGCCACAAGTCCTTCCCTGGTTGTTTCATCCTATTAAGGGTTACGTACGATTTGCACGTTTTGGTGTGGAATTCATCAAAACTTTGCTGACGCGTTACAACTATGTGTCCAAAAGCTTTGATTAATCCAGTATTTAATGAAGCTATTTAACCGTGACCCTGAATTGAAAAAATCTAACATTTCAAGAACAAATTTATATTATATATAAATCTACGTATATCACCATTGAAATATAGGTTCAACGCCGTGCTTCATAAAAGACTAGAAAAAGACTATAAAGATAAAAAAGTTCAGTTAGTAATTTTTAGTACCTACTTCACTAGTTACTAGTTGGTAATCTTTAGTACTTTAGGACTTAGTTTCATTGCTGAAAATTATCAAATTTATTTACCATATAGATTACTATACTTAAGAACACTTCACCTCAATTTATAGCTTAATTTAATGTTAAACAATACGTCATATCTATAACTTTTTTTGTGCTAGTTTCATTAAAAACAATTGCTACATCATATATTACTATATTTAAGGACACTGTACTTCAATTCACAGCTTCAATCAATGTTAAACATGACGTTAACATCACCCTAACTTTTTGCATTTGCTTGTTTCATTACGAACATTCGCTGCATTACATCTTCATTACGACCTTTATCCATTCTCGTACGCCCAACCACTCCTAATCATTTCAAACACTTTGAAAAAGCAATGTAAGATTCGGTGAATTATGAAGCTTTCCGAAGATCAAATGGAGAAAGACGTATTTGGTAGACATTGATGAAGTGCCGAGGAAACTTAATCGAGCACACGGCGAGATGGTCTGCGGAAGACAGTGCAAAATGGGATGAAAGGGGAATATTTGAGCGAGACGTTAGATTAGCATTATTAGAGACAGGTGAGTGTTATTTTTCAAGGTTAAAAGGCATTGAGGGAATGAAGCAATTTGCAGGGATTAGCTGTAAGGCTGCACTGAGACATTCTCAAAGGATTCCTTAACCTTGAAGAACAAGCTCGCAAGTATTATTCGCTCGGCGATGAATTAATACCGTTCGGAATTTTCGATAACCGAAGAACGTAATCCTCTTTTACTGAAATAGAAAAGTTGGAATCCTACCTTGGAAATAATTCATTAAGCCATCAATACATGACTTTTACGATACATGGGATTTAATAACATTGTCATCTTCTGAAAATACTACAGGAATTTGTAACAAGTAACGATTGTGTTTTACATGGGAACTAATATATTAACCAACCAAGTGTAATTTTTGTAATGAATGGAATAAAACATCGTAACTATAATACATAAGATACTATAATACATGAGGTAAGGATAAGGTTACATTGTCGTATCTAATGATTATGTCTATATAAATTAATAAAGTATAACAATTGATACTGGGTGCACATTTTTGACAAACTTTCTGGGCTTAATCTATGCTAATTTTACTATTAAATATTTATGATTCTACGGTAGGACAACGTTAAATTCTATGCTGAATAACCAGAAAAGAATTAAAGAGAAAATTTGCACATTTAAGAAAAGATATTGGGTAAATATAAAAGAAAAAAGAGCAATAATAGAATCAGGTATAGGATAATTATGATAGCACAAATTACCATGGCAACAATCTACGCTGGAAACATTCAAACAATAAATTTTCGACTTGAGATTCTGATTCTGATTGACTGATTCTGAAACGGTACGAATAAAAAAATGATAAGCAAAAAAATTTCAAATCGATCTAATTAAACGAGGAGACGAGGATGATGCAATGCGACGTTTCAATTGGCTACTCCGAAAACGATTATAAAAGATGAAAGGTATTTCGAACGAAAGGTGATGAATTCGGATGAAATAAAACGTCGTAAGAAGAGCGTATTGGAGAAATTGATCAAAAAGAAGAAACGGGACACAATGAGTATTGAAGATGGTCCGAAAAGGGAAAGTTGAAAAGGATGAAGAGTTGAAAGCATTTTGAAGAGTCAAAGGGAGTGGAAAGACGGTCGGAATTAAAGGAAAATTCATTGGGAAAGAGATTATTTTAATTACGGAGATTCGAAGGGCCTGCTTCTAGGCAAAATGCTTAATAAGTATCACTTAAGCATCCGGACGGTCTCTACTAAATATCGCGAGGAAATGAATGTAGTAATTTTACGACCGCTTTCTGATGAACACGACTCTTGGAGTCTCAAAGGGCTGCACTCTGCGATACGTTTCTTTCGGGAGCAGGGGATGGATGAATTTCAATTAAATTTTATGGTTTTTGAAAAACTGATGCCGAAGCTGGAGCTCAAAGAGTGAAACAAGTGAATCGTATAAACAATTGACGGTGCTTTTAGATCCATTTGAAGTTTATGAAGTAATTTCGCAGTGGTTGATGAAATGTTTTTCATCTTGATAAAGAAAAATAGGTACTAGGAATGAAAACCTTTCTTTAGAATAATCAATACGTTATAAAAATTATAGAGAAAAATAAGAAACAATGATATGATAAAAGAAATATAATAATGAGTATAATAAAACCAGGCTTGTATTAGTCGCTTGCGAATACCGGAAAAGTCCTTATCATTTTGATATTTCAATATTTATTAGCCTATTTTTCACTGAATTAATATCTTTCTTTACAATAATCAATATTTTATAATATTTATAAAAATAACAAAGAATGATACGATTGAGAAGATATTAAATATGCAGACGTGTTGATAAAGCAGCTAGCATATCATTCCGGAAAGTGGGGGACCTGGGTTCGAGTCCCAGTCCATTTGCAATTATTCCGTTTTTTGTTTCTTTTTCCCTATATTCTGTTTATCCTTGTATGTAATAATATGTTTCAGTTACATGTTTCATAACGCTTTTATTGTAATTTATAACAGTTAAAATCAAATGACTCTAACATCCTTACATAAAAAACTCCTAAAAACTTCATGAAATACGTAAATATTATTCAAACATAATTCTGGAATCGTCTCCACCGCACTTTTCAATGCTTTTTGCATCTGAAACACTGACTACGAGATGTCTTGATTTGAATGAAAAGCCACTCCCTGTGGAAAGAGAGAGCTCCGTTAATTTTCCCTCGGATAACTTTTGAAGCTCTCTTTGATGCGAAATTCAAGAATAGTTTCCAGCTCATTTTTGTACGGTCAATAGAGCGTGTGGAAGGCAAAAGGGAAATCGGACGTCTGAATGAAACTTCCTTTGAATCGGATATCCCTTTATATCTGTTTAGGACTTCGTCCCACGCCTCATGCAAATGAACGCCGGCAATATGAGGTGCAATCGCCGACTTCTGAGAGATTACCTGGAGAAAGCTGCGAATGGAGAAGTTTTAATAAAGGTTGCTTTGGTGACCAGAGAGAATCCGATGTTCTTTATCGATTCCCAGTGACAACACACGCCAGTTCAAACCCTTCCTTTTCACGTATTCCAATAATGGGACACGCTTTACATTTCAGCTTTTTGAGAAGGAAATGGTACGTTCGCAAACATGGTTTGCTAATTGTTGCTTGTAAAAATTTGCAAGTCGCGAATTCAAAATCTGTAACAATCAGAACCGAACAATAAGCGAGGAAATATTTGTTAACTATCTTTTGTTTAGGCATTGTAGTATGAAATAGGAATGATAAAGTACTTTTAGTTAAGTAAAAGGTGAAATAAGTTATATATAATTATCATAATATTTTGCTACATCCAACGTTCTCTGTGAGTATATCCATAACATACATATATATTTCGTCAAACTGAATGCACATCTACAAAAAATCCCTTATATACGATATCTTTTGACAATAATTATAAGAAATAAAGCTACACATTCGTGGAAACTTGAGATATTACGTATGTTATTCCCTTAATACCTTCTTTCGCGATTGTTGAATTCCAATTGGTACATTGTTCCGCAAAGAAACGTATGATAATTAAATATCTATTTTGTTCTATTTTCCAAATCAGGGTAAATTTCTTTAACTAATATTTAGAAAACACGACTTCATTTTATGACGAAATATTTATGTCTCCTTTTAGTTCTAATTAAATAAATATCTTTAAAGAAGAGATTATTTTATTGAGGTCGGGAAAAGCATTACGTGAATATGTTTATAATTCCAGGATAATATAATCACTGTTGTGAATAGGTCTATGTACGCCGTTTAAGACATACGTTGGAAATGGAAAACCATACACAAGTTGCGAGATATCTAGCGGAGGGATTTTATGATTGGGCCGTTACTACATAGCGTCCAATGCGCGGTTTAGCACTTCCGTGGCTAGACATCCCTCGTGAGAAGAATCCAGTCTCCATGACAGTTAGCACTACGGTCTTAAGTGCAGCGCCGGAGAAATCAGCGAATAAGTTCTAAGTGCAACACGATGGTTACGGGTATTTAGTGCTCATTCTGAGCCATCGGCAAAAATATATCCATCGCAGATTATTTAAGCCGTATTAGGAAATGTAGTGGAATGGGACTAACTATAAAAACTTACTGAAAGATCAAGTTTCTCTGTAAAAGGTTGGTTGCGTAGAATAGTCTATTTAGTTGGTATATTGTTTCCTATGAGTGTTATCCAATTTCATAATGTATATTATAATATTAAATACTAGAATTATAATATTACATACCAGGTGTATTATAATATATAGACTTATATTATTATGTACCAGATATATTACTTTTTAGCTCATCAAATCTTATAATAAGTATTAAATTAAATAAAACACCATATTTACTGGATGAATAATACTAATAACCTATAATTTAATTTTAATGATTCACTAACTTTTAGCAATTATATTTCTATATTAATTAGAACTAACTAATTCCTTGGAACACAAAAAAATCTCGAGACCACTCATCGTTTTCCAAATAAGAAATCAACGCTTATTATTCGAACAATGAAAGCCACCCATTGTTGAAATCTCCAACAATGATACACACCAACAATACTCCTGGGTAACAATATGGCTCGTTTTCAGCGTTGCACGATAATGGAAAAGAAGCGGAAAACACCACGAATATATGGATCGTAATAAGAGAACGCCAGAGATATTTAGCCAGAAATAAGAATGGTCCAGTATTCGCAGACCCATTATATTTACCGAATTTGAACACTTTAAGGGTGAGCCTTATTATTCATGGCTATGAGAGGGAGTGGAAATAGTTCCCGGAAGGGATGCCAGAGAAATAAATTCCAACTCTTTCGCTTAAAAGAATCAACGAGGCGAAATTGCTGCCAAGGACTATTCCATTCGCCGGGATAAAAGAATTTTTTCACTCTCTCAATTGAGAAGTTTCCAAGTTCCTTAGCGGCGGACTCTTCTTTCGGATCGATATATGTTATCGCTTCTTAATCCTTGATTCGAAGAATTTCAAAGGGATTCTTCCACCTGCGCTTTCGTAAACCAAGGAGCTCTTTATGTTCGCGAAATGCGTAGAAATTCCGAGTACACTATGTAAAAGAAAATAGTAAATATCTTAGTAGGCTACGGAGGCGACGGTAACAAGGCCAGAGACACCTAGGAGTCTCGGGTTCGAATCCTGATTGCTACTTAAAAGCACATTTGGATTTGTTAAATAATACGAAACATGCATAAGACTAACGTCATTAATGTATTCAACGTTTAAGGAAATTTGAAGTAACTTTGTACGATAATGTCGCGCGACTTAAATAGTAGATTAAACACAAGCGAAAAATAAAAAAAATGTTCGGGACTCGAACCCAGGTCCCCTACTTTCTATACATAATGAATAACTCAACACGACGAATTCGTGCGCCTTGAATACAAAGGTTAAAGGCTGTTTGAAATAAATTCATTCAATATAGATATAAGCAACGAGCAAAATATAAGAATCAGTTACTAAAAAAACTACCGATTATTTAAAAAAAAATCCGCAAAAATACTGAGCATGGAAAAACATCGTAGTTCCTACGTGACCTCAGCAGTAAGTCAAATTCATTTCCGGGTGCAAGCTTAGGAGGATAAAGTCAATATCACCTGCAAATTGCGTTCATATGTGCATTTTTTTTAACGGGAAGCATTAATCCACGGAAAGTACGAGAAAATGGTGCGATTAAGTTCGACGGAGGTACATTTCGATCTTCAATTTAGTTTACTTGTGAGGGGACACCTTGGGATTTTTGGCGGGATTCCAGGATTGGGGTTCAATCGGAAATTGAATTGGAATTGGAGGTGCAGGAGGTATTAATGGGAAAGTATGCAAAAGGACTTTTATTCCGAGGCGATGGATTTATGGGCTGAAATGCATACAAAATACACTTTGGGGATTTGAGTTAAGGTATGGTTTCCATGGTCACCGAGGGCTTGCTAAGCCTATTGTAAGGCTCTTAAAGCATTATTTGAATTTCCGTGGAATTTATCTTTCGGTTTACGCCTTCCGTTGACTTATGTAAGATACTGAATCCCGTGAAACTGATTCCCTGAGTGGACAAAGATACGTTTGAGTAATGGCACTACGGCAGAATTGAATATGGCTTTTAAGCAATTCTAGGACAACATAAAACGGACTTCGATAATATAATTACAATAAAATAGAATAAATCAAATAAAGAAGAGAAAATTAGAATAAAACAGATTATCAAAAGCATTTTAAAGACCAAAACAGAAAAGTTAATGCACGCGAATTCGGTAACATTTAATAATATTATAACAACAATTAAAAGAACAATATTATCAACTTACTAGAAAATTCCATGGAAAAACATGACTGATCAATGAATTTCTGATAACAATACTTCGATTAAAAAAAATTATACTACATCTCACGATAAATTAAAAAAAACGTGCTACAAGAAAGACTATCAGTATTTCAATAACTCGTACACGTAAATCTGTAATATTATCTCATTATTAAAAAGTAGTCAGCAAAAATCAATACTTGTTATTATATACTAAATAAACTTACATTTTAAGAGACCATATACACATGCGAGATGTTTTTCAAGTTCTATACAATTGTCTTTCTGCTGCTTGTACTAAGAAATTGCACAAATGAAAGCCTTGAAGCAATGAAATTTTGTACCAATCATTGCTGAACTCAGTTAGCAATCAACAATTACGAAACTTGATGGGTGAATACACCTTTACTCTTTGGTCATCCTAAAAGAAAGCTGCAAAATATCTTATGTCCACGGAAAAACCAGTGATGACAAAAGCGTTGCAGTGCTTAGCATATGTGCGGAAATTCTGCTTTCGCCATGTTCAGACGATTTTTAAATTTCCGACGACCGTGTGCTTGCGAATGCCTAATTAAAGCTACCGCCTAAAAAAGCGGTTAAATATAAGCAACGCGAAAGTAGGTCGAGTTGGTTTGCAATACGAAAACAAGCGCGGATAAACAAGGTGAAGATTTAACGATCTGGCGATGGATCGATATATATCGAACGATCGAAACTTCCGAGGTTTCGGTGTATTTACGGAATTTGAATTACGAGACGTACTTTGTTAGAATCTTCTGGAAGCAAAAAGTTTAATATAAGCGTGGGACATATTTTATGGAACTAGTAGAAAAAAGAGAAGTTCTTTAGATACGAATCAACTAGAATTTGAGTCAAAGTTGATAAAAATTAAAAGAATATGTTTATTAGTTAAATTTAGTTTAGAATATGACTTCTGAGCTCAGATTGAACGAACTATGGCATAAAAATGTTCATATTTTCCAATAATAATATCTAAACATATAGAGTCAGCATAGCGGACTGGTATGCTGCCGGGGACCTGGGTTCGAGTCCCGGTCATGTCGCTATTTTTCACTTCTCTTTAAGCTATGTGATTAAAGCGTATGACTATTCGTGCAAAAGTTAATACCTACCTTTCCTAATCACTAAATACTTATATACAATTAGAATCGATAAGACATTCAGGAAAATCTTTCTTAAAACATATAATTATAATTTAATCATTATAATTTAATGTGAAGGCATTTCGACGATAAAGTGGTAAATTTATGGCCTTAAAAATGTAAATAAATTCTTGTGATTTTCTTTTTTCGGATACTGTTACGTAAATAACCTAATCTCAATTAATGAAGAACAATAAATAGTATTAACTTATAAATAAAAATTTTGGCATGAAAATATATATTTTCATTGTAAACGTAATAACACATCCTAATCGATAAAATCATGCTCAGAAGTTGAGTCGTAAGACATTCAACAAAAAGGAATAATACAAACAAACGCGAATTCAAAACCA
The DNA here is from genome assembly GCA_020796165.1 of Pantala flavescens. Lineage (NCBI taxonomy): Eukaryota > Metazoa > Arthropoda > Insecta > Odonata > Libellulidae > Pantala > Pantala flavescens. Next base: position 11,286,763 of record CM036886.1, on the reverse strand, counting down.
GCGCATGTATAAATTCAAATTACTCCGCAAAATAACGTACAGTCCCTATTTACGCAACGTACTTTTCGCGAACGAAAATTACACTTCAGAAGCGAAGAAAGGATACAAAAGGATGGAGGGTTGACACTGAAAGTGTGGCAATGGAAAGCAGGGCCTCTCAGAGGAATAAAAAGGACGCATTAGCGGAATTTGATTTGCTCAATGGGCGGAACAGAAGAAAACAGCCCGGCGAACGCTAAACGGCGGGCGCTCTACTTCACGAGATCTTTAGAAAGCACCGCGAAGGGAAAAGAATAATGGACCGAATTCTACCCATAATTCAGTGTCGAAGAATTGACGAAATCATTCGGGAGCTAAGATACGAATTTCTCGAGAAACGAAAAATTGTGCAAGAGATTTCGAGAGAGTAGTATTAAAAAAGATAGGCTGCCTTCAGAAGAAGCTATCTTGGATGATTTAAGACGAAGCTAGACTCAAAGGAAAGGGCTTTTAGAAGAGGAATTATTTTCATAACAACCTTGCTTAACCCTGAAGTTTCTAGAGTGAAACCTTTCTCGCCGTTACCACCCTGAGTTGTTTCTACATCGAAAAACTAGAAAGACACTGTCGCATTTTGTATTTCACTTTGGTTGCTCCATAATACGACGTTGACTAAGGAAGCTTGCATACATAAACAGGGACTATAAATGAAAACATATATTTTAGCTTCAACATTACTACATTGCAAAAGATAAACTTCGTACCATAGATTTACGCACTAATTGCTAACAAAGATGAAATTATGATATCAAGATTATTGAATTTAAGTTTCAGTAATAACAAATAATTGTTCAACATAGTATTAGAAGTATATTGAGTGAAAGATCTTCAGGAATTTTTCAGGAGATGTTTATCGGGTCCGTACTCACTAATTCCAAATTTTAGCTCTCATTCCAAGAACAAAGGTGAAATGCATAAATAATTCAGAATAATATTTAAGAAAAGGTATTAAATAAAACAATATTCATTTTTTCATAACAGCTCAGTCAAATATGCGTTCATGAGAGAAATTCATCGAGGAATTAAAAATTAAAAGATACGAAAATTCAAAATAAAATTTCGATTCTCCAGGACTCGAACCCGGGACCTTAATATTTGAAAAAGCATGCTAACCATTGTAGCTTCCAGCATTAGGGTTCCTTTATTCACGTAAAATACGTACGAGGAAGATAAAAGATACTCCGTAACTCATATGCTATGTAGGATGAAGAAATGATATGTTTCCAATGCGAATAAGCAATCAAAAAAGACGTGTCAGCTCTTGTGTAAGTAGACGGCCACGAATGGTTAACCCGCAATAACACACTCGGCTTTGGTGGAATTCGGAAAGGAACGACAAAACGTGTCTCCGAGCAAAATACAGGTGATCTTGAGGTGCTCTTGAAATATTCGGTCTCATTACGTTCGCTCGATTGAGGGCGAGTCGAGAGCTGAAAAAAGCCTTTAAATGGGAGATTTCGTAAGTGCTTTTGATGGAGAAAAGGGCAAACACTGAAGTGAACGCGGATTAAGCTCTGATTTCGACAGAAGTCTATTTTTTTGGCCGACGTGAAGAATTAAGAGGACGTATTTGGTTTCCAAGAGGTGGAAATAAATTGAAAATCGCGATTAATTCCTCAAAAATCCATATAAAAAAGCCCGATGTTTCGATATCGTGGATATCGTACGAGTTGATTGGCAGATGGAAAGGGCGAAGTTTCGTGGAATTAATCCACTGAAGTAATCTGACGTAAATAAATGATAAATAAACCGATTGAGGATTTGTATGATATCGTAATTCTGCTCTAAAATTCCTTATGTCAAGGTTGTTATTGATGGATAAAATTCGAGTTTGTCCTCCAGCAGTTTAGAGATTAAAATTTATATTTAGAATACTTACATACAGCACATACTTTTTCCGCAGTGAACGACATTTTATTACAATTAAAACTATAAATTGACGTACTATAGATAATGAATATGATTATAATTATGATCTGAAGTGAACTAGCTCAATTTTGTGGGTTTAAACCATGATTAAAGGAAAAAAATTCATGTAGCTCTACGAGTATTCAACAAAATATACATTTAAGGGACTTAAGGATGATTTAAGATAGATCTACATCTATTTACAACCGATGGAATAAAGAAACGATAAGATGTAGACGTATCTACGAAACTAGTCGCCTTAAATATATAATGAAGAAGATACAAAGAGTTTTTTCTCTAATAATAGTCTTGTCTAACATACTAATATCCTCAACATTGCCTATCAACCACCAACAAAAGAAAACTATGGATAACAATTCCAAATGAATCCAAATTCTAGACTTATTACACAAACACAAATTAAGTACACAAAGTAACAGAATACTTCAGTGTTGTATTTAGAGATGCAAAGGGAAGGATGGCACTGAAAGTCAGCGGACAATGTCTGGGACTGATTTAATAAACATATTTCTTAATTAACAACGCCACGGATGACCGCCCACGAGCGCTCTAATTTGACATTTCCCTAAAACTCAAGAACTGGTCCCAGTTGCACAAATTCAAGGACTCGGTGAATAATTGGCTGAGATCTCAGACGATGAATTATAAGGATTTAGAAAGCTTCCTCGAGAAAAACTTTGGCGCAAAAATTTTGGAATGAAAGAGATGTGTACTCTGAAAAACAAGTCACGAAAATCTTTTAAAACTTGTAATCATCAATGTTCGTAATTTCAGGAGCTATTCATTGCGATATCAAAGCAACTATTTTACCACTGAAATTTAGTTTACTCCGATTAATAATAAAACCGCATATTAACCAGTAAATTATTATTTTAAAATTAAATTTAAAGCTGACAATTTAATTACATTTCTAAAATATAATTATAATAATACTACTTAAAAAATAAATATATTTGTACTGCTAGCTTTCCATATATTTCTGATTGGCTTTTCTCTAAATGGATTTATTTCCAATTCATCCATTCTATGGCAGCCAAAATAAACAGAAATAATATTCTTCGAAAAATTTCCCATAAGAAGCGTATTATTTTTACCAAGAAATACTTGTAACAATAAGAATAAAATTCCTAACAGAATATTCAGTATATACTTTAGGGGATAAAGTGGAAGGCAATCCAAAAACTCAATATGCTTTTATACCTATTATACTAAACGTCTACAGTTCATTTCTTCAATAAATAATAAATATAATGATAAAAGAAAAATGATTCATTCCAGAAATATCGTAAAACATATTTTCCTTATCCAACATTTTAGAACTATTTTTAAGTCAAATATTTCCCCAGAATTCTCTCAATAGCAAAAGAAATTCGATGTAAAAACACTTATCGGAATTTTCTCAAACTCCTACGTATTCGCGGAAAAATTTCGAACCGAAAACTCATCGAGAAACCGCTAAACCCATCGCAGCAGCACTTGCGTTACTTTTTTTTTTTTAAAATGAGAATTTTTTCCGAGGAATGCATACGATAAGGATTAATTTAAAATTTCGCAGAGTGCCTAAAAATGTACTCTTCTAAAGAGATTCGGGTCGCAACGGTATCTGGTGTTAATTAATTCAAGAACAGGTTTATTAACCGATTTCACGTCGAAATTCCTCTCTAGTGTTCCGCTTTTTGATTTCTAATAGAGCACAAAATACTGTTGGAATGTTGACGATTTTTATTGAAATTTTTTCCAGTTCGATACATTATACTTTTAAGCTAGAAATTACAAGGATAAGTATGAGAACTATATCCGTAAATTCTAAGAAAAATACGGAGCAATATTTTCCTCTTTCCTTCCAATAAATTTATAAGAAGAATTATATTATAAGAAGATATATTTAATTTTATAAAATAGCTCTATAATATATATATGAATATATATGAAATTAATGGAATTATATTTATTATGATTTATACTCTCTTCCTTGCTAAAAAGGGTATTTATATGTTTATCAGTAAAAAGGAGGCGAATTGATATTAAGGATAACGGTTGTAATTTAATAGTTCCGAACTGAATACCAGGAAATGAGAAGAGACCAAGAAGAATACTGAAGAATAAAAAATGACGTAATGCATAAACTTAATGGTAGTTTGGCAAACAATGGTCCAGGATGCGGGAACATGTAAAACACTTCGTGGAATCCTAGCCCAGTATCATATTGAAAATACCTGATATTGATGTACATAAAATTTCGTACTCTTGTGAGTGCTTCTATATAACTTTAGGAGTTTGTCAAAGATATACTCCCTACCTAAACATGCCCTAAACATACAGCCGACAGTCCATTTATAAATCACAAAGAAAAACAATAAGTTTCCATGTTTATGAATATAATAATATAATAAGTAAACAATGCTACATTATCTATAAGTTCATGTTTATTCAAATCTATAATTAAATCAGTAATTCACAGTCTGACCCTTGAACTGATAGTCTTAGAAAGAAAGAAAAGATAAAACTTTTGCTATCACGAAACGAAATTAAAATAGCAAAGTAATTCATCAACCGTGGCATGTGAAAGGGAAAGTGAAAAACTCAGCAAGTACACTCGGAATCAGTAGGTTTGCATTCATGGGGCAAGTAATTAATGGTATGATTGTTCTCTGTAATGAATCCGAGCTCCCATTGGCTGATTAAACTTTCACGGAAATAACTTTTCATCCCGAATTCTTTCTCTGCAGCATCTAATCCTGGATTCCGCAGATTGGAATGCCAAAGGTTGGCAGAGGGCGCCTCTGTAGCCGGAGGTGCTGGAGGAGAGTATCGGACTTAAGATCTGAAATGGTGAAGGACTACCGAAGAAGACCAAGGGTATGCCGGAGAATTAATTTCGATAAACTTGGAGGAATCTCACGGAACCAACTCTTGGATGGATTGCTGATGATGCAGTCTTCATAGTTGCTCTTGGAATATATTAACACCTTTCTCGAGAAAAAGTATAAAATCCTAGTCTGAATGCAGTGCTGTATTAATGGATAAGATTTATATTAAACGGATTTCATACATTTCTAAATCTTGATAAATATGAACAAAGTCTCCTATGGCATTGCAATATTATATATTATAATATCTTATATTTTATATTTTATGATTAACAATCTTTATTTTATTACGTGAATAATTTGCAAAAGAGTTATACTTTTTCTCCCACTAATTATATACTCTTTTAGGCTGTTTTTATCAAAGCTGTAGATTCATATACTTTAAACTCAAAGAATTCTCCTCCTATATTGTTCAACAGTTTCTCAAGATATTAGGATAAGCTTACCCTTATTATTCATTAAGAACAGTATGCAGTAATTCAAAACGTCACTTCAATTTGTCATCTTATCTCTATTGGTTTCGGAATTAACAGGAAGCTAAAGCATTACAAAACTATTAAATACTTTAAATGTGGAACACATTTATTACAATAAATTCAAACTATTGTACTTGAACATAATTTCCTGTGATTTATTAAAGTCTATTCTTGATTCACGTCGATTACCTAAACAGACTGATTTTATAAATGACTTTTACCTATATAAAATAATACCTGTCAACATTGAATAGCTTTAAAGTAGAGAAAATCAAGAATTAATGCTTTATGAATGATGAAACTCGTATCATTTAATCATGACTACTACGCAAGTCATTTCGGTACAAACTCTGTGAGGTTTACAGCCTCGTTCCATTCGAGTTGCTATCCGAAATTCTTGGATTGAACTCTTTTCCAGAGGAAAGCTGAGTTCATGATTGGGAAGGAAAGCATTCGAATCTCAATTTCCGGAATATAATTGAAGGCCGACGCAGCACAACTCCGATTCCACAAATGAACACAAATGCAAACTCCATCGACTCAATGGGAAGGAAACATTTTCCGGATGAAAAATAAACCCTTTCCTTGGAATGGAGGGCAGATCCTTAACGAGCTCTGAAGTTCAATTTTCAATGAATGATTCAGCCATGGAAGTTACAGCACTGAATGAAGAGAAAAATACTGTTGCATTCCTTCATCCAATTATGAATTATCGAAACGGATTTGTGCGCATGTTCAATTTACAAGAAGCAAGGAGAAGAAGATACAGGGAGAAAGACATATAAATATAATGATCCGAGTTTATTGAAATAAGAGTATGTAATCCTTTCAAAAGTAAACGACGAATCTAAGAAGGATGTATACTTATAAAAATAAAATAAAAAATATGGAATTTATTATTTGCGTAAATATAGATGAATAGACTTTAAGCTAAGTATCTGAGAATAGAATTACACTTTAACTTACTAAGACAATGTGTGATATAAATTATCCATTATTGCAAGAATAACACCTAAATATGCTTACGTTCACAAACTGCATTTTAAATCGAAAAATTATTTAAATATAGATAGATTACTTTTGTTAACATTCAAATCAATTTCTATAAATCACATTCTCTATATATTCTATATGTGTATACATTATAATGTATAAATATCTAGTTGTGTACAAATACCTGTTAATATGTACATATGTTGATATCACAAGTGGCCATGGGACAATTGTTCACTAGTAACTTAAATTGTATAAATAAATAAATATATCTCTCATTTTAAAAACTTTTTGCCTCAGATATACTCGAGAAGGTGTTTTAATATATATGAAGTTAATCACAATCTTACTTTGAAAGACGTTAGTCGGGTTAATTCTAAACAAAAAACGAAAATATTTACGTAACGTTATCCTGGAATCTTCTTTCCGTATACGTCGAATCCAATGTTTCATACGAAAGTAAAAGTCACAGTTCACAGCAAACCAGTTTATATCCAACTCCAACGTGAACTGAGAACGATGTGGCTTTTTAAAAAGATCTCGAAAAAGATAAGATAAATTGTTTGTTATCGGCGAAAAAGATATCCCTGGCTCCAGGGCTCTGTTCCGAGGCGAATTAATTTCACTTTAACAAATTCCAGGAGCAAAAAAAAATAATTGCAAAGCCCAGGTCACCCTTAGGCAAAAAACGGTATCGAATTTGAGATCGTACCCTTTCTTTCTAATTTCTTTTTCATCGCGGAACTTTTTTCCCCTTCTCTTCGTCGTAAGTCCTAAAATACTCTACTTTTGGTTTTTTATGCGGAGGGATTTTCGAAAGCCCTTTTTCGTAACTTTGCAGTCTTTATCTACCCATGACCCTGTCGCGAAATATCTCTTTGACTTAAAAATTTCCCAAATTCCTTCTTTCCATTCCGCACAAAGACCCTTCAATCATTATCTCTATTTTTTTGGCGGAATGAAATGAAAATCAGGACGAAAAAAACCTCATGTCGCGACTAAAAAGATACGAGCTGTTTTTGTGCTGTTTAGAATCGAGGATTTATTTTTATTTAGAGGTTAAAAAAGAGAGGGCTAAACGTCTTTGTGAAAGTCCCTTCAGTTGGCGTATATCTGATTATGATCTCTTTAGAAATCACTGACTCCGATTCTGTGTGTATGGTATTATTAGAGATGCCCTCTCGTGGTCCTGATGATAATCGTTCGACTGTCAACTTTTTCGACAAAATACAGTCGAAACAATTGAGTTTTATCGACAGTACTTCCTTGTTACCACAAGACTATCTACCCTTGAATTTTGGTTGATATAAAAACATAAGATACCTTAACATAAGATACATAAACATAATATCTTTTGAGAAAACTTTTGCAGAAAATATTTGGCACTTTTTCTTCATTATTCTCATAATCAATTCACCACAATGCGACAATAAATGAATTAATTTCCCTTCAGTTAAGCCTCAGCAAAATTAGAAACAGTTGAAAGTTTGAATTAATTCAATATTGGTTTAAATATTTACTTTGGTATCTTTCATAAATAATCTTTGTATATTATAATTTTTAAAATTACGTATTACGAGTATTACGAAAATTTCCGTTTTAAAAGAAGGATACCGGGAACAATATTATATTTTAATTTGGAAAAGATCCCTTGACCTGAGTGTATTTGAAGTCCAATACAATAATTATAACACGATTTACTTTCTGATACATCGAAATTTAAGGTTTCTATACCAATTTATCATTGGTTTCCTAGATAATCTAAGCAGAAACAATTAAGAGAAAGAGAGAACAATATATTCGCGCCCACCACAAACACACCCCCAGAAACGTTTAATTACCAACAAACACACTCCCAGAACCATACGCACCAACCCCACTACTTCAACCCTCCCCTACCTTCGGTAAATTCGCAAAAAAGATCGCGAAATTGGGGAATATCGTGCGAACATAATAGAGCACGGCATCCGTCCAGAATAAGGACCCGGAAGAGTTTGCGTGATCCGCGAAAGCGCGCGTATAAAAAAAGCGGAGAATTCCTTCGGAGGCGCGACCAGTGATTAAATGGCGACGGAGCTACGCTTTTCTCCGTAAGTAATTTCTCCCGAAAGACGCCAAAAATTTATATTCCCGGGAAAAAAGGGAACGAGATTAACGAGAAAAAATCGAACTCGGAATTGTGTAAAAAGTCTCGCAGAAGTGGACGGAGAACTTTTTTAGGGTGGAAATGACAGCGAGGAGTGGAATGGTGCAGATAAGGATGACGGATGGAATTCGCGGAAAAAGAGGACGAAATGAGTAAAAGAGACGAGGACGTTAAACCGTCGGAAGCCGTTCGGAGTGGTGCGTGTGTATCCAAATAAAACGGAAAGGTCTGGTGGAACGGTAGCAAGAAGAGCTTCCTTTCCAGTTATTTTTCAAAGGGCTAAAGAGTGAGGCGGAAATGGAGGCGTCTTAAGAGAGAAAAGGAGATTTCTCGAGAGAGACTTTCTCGAGATTCCCGGGAATTTGTTTATAAAGGGTTGGGAAATTTAACTCGAATTGTGCTAAGTGTGGATTCATCAGAAAGTGATTGCTGATGAATATAAATCGATAGAAACGTTGATATTTCAAAAATCAATTATACAACAGGAACTATGAATTTTCTACTATCCGGCATTTATTTAAAAATATTACGAAATTTTTACGCAGTTTGAATGCAAATGATATTTCAACACAATATATTAAATTATGGATAACTATAATTAGATAATAAATATTAATAATGAATTGATAATGAAGTGAAAAAGTAATGTATATATTAATTTATACATCGGTAAAAATGATTGATATAATAGTAAAAATAATAAAATAAAATAATCGTGTACGTATTTATATATTCATTTCACATAGGCTTCAAAATATCACGAAGTTTTATTAATTATAGTGACTTAAATTTTAACGCAATATTCATGCATAAGTTTGACCAATTTTTCATATCTCATCCTAACCGATATTAGTTTTCTGGGAGGTCATCCAATGGCATTTTGATATTTTAGTTTATCTTTCTCGTTCGTGCATAAGAAAGATTGGCTTCCTTCCTCTAGCAATCTGAAATATATCACTGGTTACGAGACTATGCAAATACCCTTTTCAACTTTCTATTTATATATTTCTACCATTTCAAAATATTTCTCCTTCTTTTTTCAACTTTGAGCTGAGAAATTAAAGGAAATACGAAAAATAGGAATAATTTTAGCATTCATATTCATGGAAAAAGTAGAAATGTATAAATTTGGACAGAAGGTTGTTCTAATTCAGTTATTTAATATATCTGAAACAGAAAGTGAAGAAAAGATACTGACATTCTCCTGATGACAAATCGATAATTAAACGATTAATTTAGTAATTAACACACAAGTCACAAGTACCAAAACAAACAAAACATAGACTTCGAATAATCTTGGATATTATGAAATAGCCTTTAATTGTGAAATCGGGAAGAACTCGTGTACTATTTGCAAGGACGTTAGAACCTGCAATGACAAGTGTTATCTTGTTTAATCATCACTTATAATTGAACACCTGTTCTCTCACGACTCAATAGGTTTATCATGAATGATAGTTTTTATAGGTTTTAAATATAGTTTATCATATATCAATCTATCTATACACTTCAAGTGGAACATGATTCATGGCTATGATTCAAAGATATGAAATGATAGCCATCATAGAGATAAAGCACTCTTATGCAGTTGGGGAATATCGGAAATTCTTCCACTTGAAACGGAAATCATTGCAACACGTAAAAAACCGGATTCAATGACATATTTTTTTCTCTGTTCATTAAGTAATGATCCGTTGAATTGATATTACACAACTGTCTACCGGTATCCCCACGCTCTGAGACAGAGAGTCTAGAGAGCTTTTCTTTTAAACAGAATGAATAGATAGATTGATTCTCAATGGGTGAGGTGTGTCCCAATTTTATCTATCTTCCACCGAAACTTGTATACCGATTATTATATTATAAGTTGTATGTTAAAGAAATATCTATGTTGTGGAAAAAACTTCATAAAGGTCCAAATATACATATTAATCGCGAAAGAAAATATAACACAACAATACGATATGAAAAGATAAAAACCTATGAACCAACTAAATTGATCCATCAATAATTTTGTTTAAATATAAGTTAAATACGTGTAGACAATATATTATTAATGGGTACAAAAACATACCAATATTACTCTAGAATATAATCAAGACTTTTAATATAGATTATAAAATCCCTTTACATGATATTTATTGATACTTAGATTCATGGATACCAACAACAAAACCTACCGATTAACTCGTACGTTAGTACATTCATGAATAAATAATGAACGCTATATTTAAAATCTAATTTAGAACACGTATTATAAACGGGTCAATAGAACAACACAAATAATCTCTGAAACAAACAAAAATTACTTACACATAACTTCAACGCGATAAATTCACAATTCTTGTAAGAAACCATAAAAAACGACATTCAAAACTATTCAACGTCATTCAAAAAGGGTGCAGATTATGTAAGCATCGAGAAAGAAGACTGCAGTATCAACTCCCAAAGTTTTCCGTGAGGCGCTGATGAGGAATGGGCGGATTCGGGGTTAAACGAGAACCTATTGTTATTTAAATGTATTCCATTCATTGGTCGGAACCTCGGCTCGCCATTCTTCTGCTGACAAACGCAGATAACGCGGAAGACGTTTCGCGGTAATATATCCAAAGACTCCGTCAATCTTATGGCGAAGTAAGGAAGGCTTTTGATTAGGATTTTCTGGTGAAGTGAAGATGAACGGACAGTGCATTTCTATCATTTTTCGGAGCTGCCGTAGTTTCTCAAAGTCGAGAGAAATATCGGAAATTCTTGCAAAATGGGTGAACTTCTTTATGACGGTGAGGAGTTCCTAACACAGGGAAGAAAGACTGAGAAAAACCCACAAAGTAATGAGGTGATGAATGCAAAATCAGGAATGAATGGAATTGGAAATCGACCCTCGAAATATTTTGAATTACTGAATAATGTTTTGCGTTGTTTTTTTTTTCAAATTCATCCCTACAAAAGCTCGATTTTTAGATGGTATCACTTTGTATTTCTTGATTTTCACACGATTACATTTCATGTTTTTATCAATATTATCATGATTGGGGCACAGATAGCCTGTAAACCAGCACTATACCTAAAAATACGGTTCATATTAAAGTAATTGAAAAAAAATCTCAAGTCTACCTCGAGAAAGCTGCTGATAGCAAATTCATACAGTTATTTTTAATAGAAGTAAGTAATATCAATTCTTACATCCTCAGCATATCAAAAGAGTCAACACTCATAAAAAAGGTTTAATCACTTACCAATACTCATCATATGGTAAGTTGTATGGTATCGATTCTCACCTAGAAGAAAAAATGTTAAATATAAGTAAAGTACATGTAGAAAAACGAACAGAAAAACATATAAAATAAAACTTTTAAAAGAGGGAATAAAACTATGAAGATAACAAGGTATATTACCATATTTTACTAAATTAAATCAAAGAATCCAATAAAATACTCCTTCTTGGGTCATGATTCAAAACGTGAGAAAAATCTAGCCGGAAGGTATTATTAAATATAATACTGGATGATAGTGGAAGAAGTAAGTTTATGGAAAGCAAAAGAAGAAAAAAACATTAACAATTGTTTTCGTGATATTTTTTGCTACAGGTTTCGTATGTGAGTACCTGTAGATGATAATCATCTGAGGAATTAAATAGCAAAAATCTCTATGGAGAAATATCAAAAGATGTTTTCTTCCGATGACAATTAAGAAGTCTTAGAACTCAAAAATGAAACAGTGCCAAAACATTAACCATTCAGATCAGTCATCAAGCAATCTAACAAACATTTACAGCATAATCATCATCAATTTTATCCAATAATCAATCCTTATCACTGATCGATCATCACGGAACAGAACAGCAAGCGAAAAACAAAGCAAGAAAACCTTCGGGGATATTTTTATCATCTCAAGTGAATGATTCAGTAGCGATTCACAAAAACGGGTCACTCTGAATCCGTATCGACCCTTGAGCTGCTTTTTCAATAGCGCAAGTTTACAGGTTTCACCGAGTGAATCTACTACAGAAGTCCCTGTTCCAGGGATGTCTTCACGTATATATTCTCTCCGAGCACTTTTTTATGGAATTCAAATTGACAATCCGATTCGTAGATAAAAATCGTTCCCTCTGAGGTTTCTGGATTGACCCAGTTTGGTCAGAAAATATATCGGATGAGTAAAAAGAAGCCATCTGGCGGTACGGATATCAACTGGTGGTGGAGTAAAACATCCTCTTCTACTGTCCACCGCCGTTCTATGAATTTATATTTCGGTAGATTTCGAGAGCGAAACGGTCGCATGGAATAACTGGATTAAAAAAGTGGCTTTCGTTGGAAGTCTTTCCTCTTGAAATTCCACTCGAGAGGGAAAAACGCTCGCCCAAGTTTATCGTGAGTTTACGCTCAGCTTGAGTTTCGAGAGATTTTATGTCTTTGAAGTTAAAGATTGATATCAAAGGCGAAACGAATGTATAGGAATCCTAAAATTTAGAGAGGTAATTAATTTTGTTTTCCTCTTATCGGGAAAAGGTTTTTAAAACTGCGAGAGGAGTAAAAACATAAAACTATAAATACCAATGCATGAACGTGTATAAATATGCGTCTTATTTGGGGAAAGGGATTCCTAAAACTTAAGCTACATAAGGAGGATCATTTTAAAACGCATTTAAGTTTTATGTATAGCTAAGATTAATCATTAAACTTGGATATGACTTAATGAGTCAAAATTTTTTCACCTTATAAATATCAAATATTTTATTATTACTTTCGAAAACTTAGAACGTATATTTTTCTTCAGAATAGTGAAATATTTTAACCCCTCTGCTTATACTAATATAACGTATCTTTTATTTTTTTGCGTCATATTATTGAGACAATGTTCATTCAATACTTTTCCTTTGAGATCATGCATTTGCTAATCAGTATTTTTATGGGATTAGATAATAAATGCAAAGCAGTATATAGAAGCAAAAATGACAATAGTATTTGGGGTTATGGTAATCGGAAAATAGAATTACAGTATCCCTTCAATAATTTTACATTAAATAGTTCCTTAAAGTGAAATAAAAATACAAGTAATCAATAATTTAAAAATAAAAAATGAGAACAGACTTATCAGATTTATATTATATATATCAATCTCGTTATATAAAATCTTGTTGTATCTCAAGGTAGTCAACCGAAATTCTATCTTTACGAAACTCCCTTCTTTGTAAACTGAATCTGGTCCATATTTAGCACTAATCGATAAAATACGATTCGATTCGATAAAAATCCGGAAAATCAAATTTCAAGAGCATTTCTGACGAAAGATTTCCAAAACTCCGAGTGAAAGCAATTTTTGGCTCATGTCACCGTCACTTTGGAATGTGCATAAATTAATTTTTATTTATCGAAGCTCGTAATATTGCGAAAAACTTGACCTGATTGTGAATTTGAGTGGTGAAACGGAAGAGAATAGTATCGCTTGACTTAGAACAATCTGAGAACTGCAATTCCTTGGAGAAGAATAATACGTACCTCTTTAAAACGTAACAGTGAAAAATGCTGGGTGATCAGATGAAACCAAGGAGTTTCGTCACGCGTATGCAACTTTAAAAATTAACATACTGAAGTTCCCTGAGTGAACCTGAGGTCTTACAACTTGCTAACCAACACACCACCATTCCGCGTCAATTCCACTAGTAAAACTTACGGCAAGGGACCTGGGTTCGAGTCCCAGTAATGTTGCTATTTTCCATTTCTATTTAACCTTCTTCTTATAAATTAAATAAAGTTTATTAAGAGAAAAAGTTTACGTAATAAATAAGCAAGGTTGTTTATTCATAATACCGACGAAGAACATAATTCTACGTGATGTTTATCGTATTATATAAATCATACATTACGAGAGGCAACGTTAAAAACCTCGTCACTTAGTATACATAATACAAGATCGTCATGGTTACAGCTGTTGGTTGTTTTGCAGCTGAAACAAAGCCTATCCTAGTCAACTCCCCTTTGTTTAAGATATTCCACCGCGGTGCTTACTTCACGGAGCAGTGATAGCAAAATCTTCCTTTTTTTTCTTTCGGAAACGGGCTGAAAATGATAAATAAAAGATGAAGGTGCGTTTGAGGCCTTTCTCCTCCTTTTCCCTCTTCCATTATATCTTTCATCGTCTCCGAGAAAATGTAATACCTTTTCTGCGAGATTAAGCTCTCCTTTGTCCCTCCATTTGCACGTCTTTCTTGAGACGCATTCGCTAAATTGCTCCCGTACTTTAATTCCGTCTTTTCATCTCGGCGCGGGGAAAATAAATGGGTTTCGAGAGAGAGTTTACATGGAGTGCATTTTATACATATATTTAAAATGACGAACGAAATTATTCACGGAGATTTGGATGGGTAAATGCGTAGAGAAGTATAAAGCACGTAAAAGGATATTGTTTATGCTTTTATAAAAATTTCCAAAATATTATATTGCACTAAAATAGAAGGTAAACTGAGTTATTTTGGAATGAAAAGATATAATATATTTCAATAACAATGTAGATAATACAATTACTTAGATTTTGAGTAGAAAAACTTTTAAATTTTGCTACATAAATTACGTTAAATATAATATTAATATATACTATAGATCTTATTATTTAATCTATTAAATATAGCCCTACAAGAGTATTCTTCTGGTAAATTAAAAGGGGGTACGAAATTCAATAACAGATGTAGGCTAACACACTTAACGGAAAAGAAATTCTTACGCAGGATTCGAACCCGAGACTTTTGGAAAGTTAACATGCTAACCACTGCATCTCAGGATAATATTTAATATGTTAAGGCTAAATAGTCGAATTATTATTTCTTTATTATTATAATACAATTGTTACTTAATATTAATTAAATTATAATAATAATAAAACGAATAATGGAAAATTTAAGAGGCAGTGTATTTAAAATATCTACGACAGTTCAAACATAAAGAAAAGACTTATTCAAAATTTATGAAAACCTACGGAAAATAAGACAAAATTGAAATAAAAATCAAAAAAAGGACCGGGATATAAACCCCGGTCTTTCACTCCCAAACGAGTTTTACACAGCTGATGCTTTTTGGCTGAGACTTGGAGGCAAATTCATGGCTTCCTTTTAAATCCGTTGTGGTTTCCTTGCTCGTTTTTCAGAACGGCATCCGTCCGGAAAGAGCTAGATCCGGGTTCGAGTCCGGCAGTTTTCTGGCTTTCTTTCCACCTTATGTTTGCGGAGGAAACAAAACCAAGAGTTTATTAAGCCTTATGTTTCCTCTTACTACGGTGAAAGCATACGGCAGTTTGTGGACATTGCGTTTTTTGTCACGTAATTTAATTTTTCATTCTGTGTTATTGCCGTTGTGCGATGATGGAAAACCATTAGGGAAGACTCTAAATAAAATGAATTTTGGCTTAACTTCTAAGTACGTACGAGATAGAAGAAGTTTCTTAATAAATGAAATATTAGACACACAAAAGAGTATTCCAAATAAATTTTCCAAACTAATATTCCAAAGAATACTGGGAAAAGAAGCGGTAATAAATTTAAGGCACGAAAAAATAGATATTGGATATCAATAAATTAGATGCAGTATAGAGAATAGCATAGAGTTCATATATATATAGCATGCAGCATATCGAAAAGAAATTTTGAACAATGGAAAAGCAATATGTTTGAATACATATACTTCGAAAGCAATAAAAATTCCGATCAGAACACGAAAGATTTCTTTTTTTTTTAAAGCATGAGAACAGAATAGTATATGCACGTGTACCTGTAACTTGCAAATTTCGCTCTGCAATATTCAACCGAATGAAAACGATTCCGTAGAACCTTTATTCGAACAGAAAAGGAATTGAGTTTCGAATTGAAATAGCCTGAGAAATTTAATCTGAGTCATGCATCAGATTTTTAATGATGATCTTCTTGTCATATGAATCCATTTTCAATTCCAAGCTTACCTTATAATCCAAAAGGAATGCATCTTCCGTACGAAGTGCGAATCATTGATTGAGAGCAAAATCAATTTCGAATTCTATGCTAAATCGCGATTCATTCTGTTATATTGATAAAAAAGAGAGCTTTCCTTTATATGTATGAGCGCATGGATTTTGGATTTCTCGGCGAACGAATCGTCTGAAAGGAGTTTCGATTTAACTGCAAATCCGAAGAATCTTATATCTGAAGTCCTTTTAATAGTCATATACACGTGTGAGTTGCCATGGTACTTCGTACTCCTATACATATTATGGGTTAATTTTAAATCTATGTTCTTTTGAGAAATATGGGGAACTTTTCTGTTCGCTATTCTATTAGATACCCTCGTATCCTTTGCATTACTTGCCAATCCTATATATTATTCTGTAAAATTTTTATTGGAAGATAAGTAACAATACATTTTGGTAAATGTTTGCCGATACATAAAACTGCCTTTTCCTTAATTTTCCTTGCTGATACGTAAAAGTTTCGTTTATTATTTGTGTTCGAACGTGCAATGGTAATACTTAGAATGAAACTAAGTAAAATATTTTATCATAATTGCTAAAATGTAAGGTAATAACTCTAGTAGTTATATAATTAAAGTATGATTATCAAACGTATTATAAAATAATTTCATTTATTTCGATATTTAATGTATTAATCTTCAAATAAAAATAGATACGATTATGCATATTATAGGTAGATAAACTATATATTTTAATATCTTCATTAGTATATTATATACATGTTTATAAATCAATTGGAATGAGAATTATGCTTTTAATATACAAGGAAAGTTTTCCTCTTTATAGGAAAAAACCCAGGAAGTCTACTGCGGTTCAACCAAGCAAGGATATGCACACTATGTTTAACACACTATATTTAAGAGAAATTTATTAATTTAGTATTATTATGATGAGAAATTATTTTTAGTAAAATTATTTTAATAAAATGTAAACATACGTTGTAAACATTGCTCCCGTGTTGCTTGCAGTACTATCAATAATAGTAATAATAACTACGATAGGTAATAATATTAGAATCTAACTGAACAGGAAGGTTGATGTATCGATTAAAAACCGAATTAACGAAAGTAGAACAATCGAGTTGATACGCCACTCCGTTGCCTAGATCCGTCACAAGTGAAGAATACCTTCTCCAGCATGCACACGTTCGACCACGATTCCCCTATAGGAAGTCCTCTTTAATAGCAGCTCATCTCTTTGGGTCAAAAACATTGACCCAGTTCGGATTTTTCCGCTTTATTTTCGGGGAATTGGTCTCTTTTCGCTTTGACGATTGACGATTTCGGAGGTGATAAATCGCATCGTTAAATTTCCGGGAGAGCGTTGTTTGACAAAAAGTCCGCGTCCTCACCCAATTACCGATGTGAAGTGTCTCTTTGTCGTGACAAACCGAATTCGAGGAGTGATCCTAGCTGGTTAATTAGGGCGATGCAATTGCCAATTAACGCACACTTTGGAGTGTCCCTGATGACCTCCAATTACGTGTCTTTCGGGAAACAGCTGCTGTTTTTCTGCCGGAGATTGCAACGCCCAACACTTTTTTCTTCGCCCCGTTGCAGTCGTTGGGGGAGGTGATCGGTATGGATTGCATTCAGTGAAACATTTTAAGGGCGCATGGATTTTATTCGGAGAGAATGGGCCGTTGCCAAGGTCTGTTTATCCTAAATCGAATGCCGCTACTGTATTAGTAACGGTGATGGAAGGAAAAAAGAGATAATGTAGAAAATACGTGTATTGTTGAAACCAAAAACTGTTTATCTTGGCAACGAAGCTCGCACTAAACTCTTGTCTATAACAATTAAAAAAAGAACGATTATTAAGTGAGGTTTAGTGCACTAAGAAGGAAAATGAAAAGACTATGATAACTTAGGATAGATACTTATGGCTTACACATTACTACAAAATCATTATCAGACCTATTCAATGCAATACCGGATGTAGGTCATCCAAAGTTCCTTAGAGTCTTCCCAATTCTGATTTTCCCCTCGCCAAGTTAACCCTAAGACCTTCATTTCGTTTCTGCTCCATTTACCTTTCTGTCTTTTCTCATATCTCTAAACATCTCTTGGAATCCAATACAGAACAATTGAAGTCCAATATCTTTAAATTCATCCTATCCATATATTTAAATAATATATACTTCATGGTTAATTTAAATATTACAGTTTACAGCAAATCCCAGTGGAATATGTACTAGCAATTTAATCCTATTCATACGTTATGCCTCTTTTTATACTGCAAAATAATGTTCCTTCTTTTGTATTGAACTAAAAGATCCGTTTTATGTCCTTACTCCTCTCTAAAGATCATGAATCAGAATATCTAATAATCTGTTACCAATTCTAACTAAATAAACGTAAGAAATATTGTATGTACATTTCCACAAAAATAGTTTTTCCTTAACTTAGTATTGCAAAAAGTTCACCTAGATCATACATCTTAACCATTTCTTACCTAGGAGTTCCTTGCTCATTCTATACACACAATATTTTACTTCAGTAACACACTTAACTTCTTTTGAACAAACCATACGAGCACATACACCTTTTCCTAAAACTTTGACTAGGAAATCGAGCTGAATACCTGCCTAACATCTCCACCACCACCAAACCTCTCCCCCCAGCGCTTTTGGCACTTAATGATAGAGAAAACGAGGATTCAGCCAACCTTCCGAGATCCAAGAATTTAAGGAGGTGGCATAATGCGAAGGGGCTGAAGATTTAACCCTTTCTCCGGACCGATTTCCAGTTTTACTAAAAGCGAAAGCTTTGAGTGTCGTAAAAGAAGCTGAAATGCGTCCTACGCGCGCACTTGGAAAAACTGAGAGATAAATTTCGCGCCGTGAGGTGTTAAAAACGCATAATTAAAGGTTCCATAAACGTCCGTTGTAATCGGCGAGTGCTGGCGAAAGATGAAATGTGTTAGGATGAATGAAGGAGAGAAGTGGTACATGGATGAGAGGCTGTAATGACTGAGGAAAGATACATCTGTGAGTAACTCTTGCCTTCGATGGCGAAAATATTTAGGACCGACTCATGCCTTATCTCTGGAGATAAGGATACATCAACTCCTTAAGATACGAGGAAGGGTCTATGTGGGCCTTCCTTTACCGGAAGACTGCTTTTACCACTAGGGTCTGTGTAAAAATGTTGGACTGCGGGTGAATCCGTAAGGAAACCGTAATCAAGCAAATACTCCATTACATAGTTGCCTAGATACAAATTTCAACAATGACAAAAACGGAATTCCGGAACAAACGGAAAGTTACGAATTCATACTCCATTGGGATGTTAAAAAAATATTTTTCTATTTGAATATGTGCTTCAATGCTGAATAAATTAATACATTTAAAAATTACCAAAGAAGTTAAATTAATAGATAACTTATTTTTTTCGTAATTTACGAGAGTAACTGAAGTTCTTCGTCTCTGTTATGAGTGATTAGAATACGTTCAACTAACCGACAGCTAACCATATCGCAATTGAAATATACCAACACGTTTGATCATACATCGAAAAATATATTTTCAGCGGCAAATATTTGATTGGATGGGTGAATTAAAAATGAAATTCATGTCCTTGGTCCCATATTTTAGATCTTTAATTACAATATCTCGCTTTGTATTCATTATAACTAACAATTAAAAACTAATTTCAACCATCATTCGAACATGAGACTAAATTGTTAAAAAAAACAAAAATACAAAGTGTATAGCACAAATTCCTAAATCATCACAGCACATGAATATACATCGAAACCTAAGTTTTAAATAAAATTGTCGAATTTAAACGATTAAAAAAGTACCGAAATACTATCTTACTCCGCCATATTGTAAGCATATAAAGATAGTATCACAACAGAAAAAGTAAAGATTATGTTAAGAATAATAGTGAAGAGTATTGATATAAGATAGTAATGATATAAAGTACTGATAGATTAGGTATCCCATGAGGTCATATTCTTAGTAAATTCATACTTCCTTTGTCAAGTAATAGTTAACGTTTACAGTACACAATACGTAACAGAAGATGTTTGCATAAGTACATATCTATTTACTTCGTCAATGTATAGATCTAAAACGTAATATTACTCTACGCCGGGGGTCCTATAAGTATCCCAGAATTCCGCGCTATAAACTCAACAATCATTCCACAAGAGCCTTAGATATTCGCTTAGAAAAGGAGCAAATCGTTGCTGCTTCGGTAGAGATAATCGAAGGGCACGGAAAGGGTTTCTCACACTCGGGAGAGCCAAACAAATGACTATCTACGCATTGGACGTCGAAATGCCGCAGGAATCCGTAAGCGTTCATCCCTAAGACGTTGGACGCATGAGTTCCTCAAGAAGAAAAGGGTCAATAACCGTTCAAAGTGTTTCGGAGATAAGGTTGTGCAGATTCAATATTCCCCTCGAGGTGGGTCAAGATATTCTCCAAAAATGGACCATCTAGATTTCTATGGAAAGCTTACGCACGTTTCTTCTGAATTCCGATGCACAAGTTTGCTTTTGAGCGAAGGAAAATTGAATAAAACCTAAATGAAATTTTAAATGATGATACAATCCAAAATAGAGGTATAAGTAAATTGTAAGTATTTCGCTGAGAATTCAAATTACATTTAATCCTACATTCTATTATAAATAATTCTTCCAAATAAGAATAAAAGAAATATAATATTGATATTAAATATTTTTCTGAGAAATAATCCTCTATTTGACGTAGTATCTTACTAAGATAAAAATGTTAAATAATTTTACTATCGATTTTAATTTCACTATAAATTACTCAAAAATTGTGAGAAAACATTATTGGTATCGAACTTGTAGTATACATAAATTACGTAAAATTTATATGCAATATAAACATATTAATACAACTAAAATAAACTTAAAATTCATTGAAGACGGAAAGTTGAATTAACTGTACTCTATCAATTAGTGTGACTAGAGAACAAGGTTAAGCATAAGTGTAAAGTAGCAACACGACAAGGACTCGAACCCAGTTCCCCTACTAGCGGGAGTCTGGAATTTTCTCTCATCCTAATTATTTTTATAATTTATAAATGAAAAAATGATGAATTCGATTGTATGGAATGTACTGTTATACCATAGGTAAATAACTTTGATTCCTTACAGTTACTATGGATACATCGATTCAAATTTATTATGTTGGATTCCCGGGTTCGAGTCCCAGTTATTTATCTTTTTTTCACCTATGAGAAAATTTCTTAATTATTATTTATTTTCTAGCTAATCTAAAAAATATACATTTTTAGCAATGCTGTAACCTCCTTTCTGTAACCTTGGCACTAACAGAAAGCAGTATTTCCTCAAGAAACGCCGTATTGAAGATTCAATAATCTCGCAGGCAGATGCCATTCTTAGACGAAATGTAAGGGAACATCATCTTCCACATGTTTCTGCTACGGATAGACGTTTCTTTTGCCGTAATCCTTGGGCATCTTTTGTATGTTTCTCCAACATCCACTCCCTTTTCGGTGATTCATATCTGTTATTCAGGACAGCGGCCTAACGTCAGATTCGTAGTATTGGATTTCGGACGTGGCCGAGTCACTGCCGTAGATTAACTCCTCCCCCTTTTGTGCATTGAATTTCTACAAATGCTTCTCATTCAATGGGAATCCTTCTTTCTCACATAATGCTTTTCCAATAAAACCACCGTAAGAATATCGAATGGCTAACAGACCCGGAGTCCGCACGAAATCGCTTTATTGAATTCCCTCACGTAAAAAATGAACGAGGAATTCGATGTTGTTATGGTCGCCACCGATTGAGCATTGTTAACGTCGCACATTGTAAACGTTTATAAGAAATATCGGCGTATTGTTAGGATCTTCTGCTATTATTGTTGAGGACACGATTGCTACGAACTCGGTTGGGTGTGTCCGATTAAAATTGCGATGGCTTTCGAAGAATGTTATTGTAGCACCAGGTTAAACGGAAGTGAAAAATCGAAGTGCACTGGGACTCGAACCCAGGTCTCCCACTTTTGTCAATAGTCTTCCTGCTCGGAAGGTGGTTTACCTGGGTTCGAGTCTCAGTTACATCGTTATTTATCTCCATCGTTTAATGCTGTATTCAAGCCAAACGAGCTGATCATATGAATAAGTTTATTCGCTTTCTTTTAATCCTTAAACAACCGAAAGTCAAGGAGAGTATAAAAAATAAAATATAAAAGCCTAAAATAAAAGAGATTCATCTCGGACAAGTGAAGATTTAAGAGAATTTGTAAGGGAAAATAAATAACGAAAAGTTATACAAAAAGGAAACTAATTATATTGTTGCAAAACGCTTTTTTAGGTCTAAAATAATAAAAAAATATAAGACAATAACGGAGTAATTATATATTAAAGAAATAAACTCCTTAACAAAAGATAAATTAATTATGAAATGAAGACAAGACGACTCGAACACTATATAACCTCCAATAACAATGTTAAAAACAATAACCTTTTTGAAGAACTAATTTCACATTAAAGGTCAAAATTCTGCTAAAAATTGAAAAAAAAAATAAAAAAATAGATAAGCTCAAAAAGTTTTGAACGAAAGATAAACATTTAACTTGCGTGGGCATAAAGGAAAAATGGTAGTTCCTTAAGGGATTTAAGGGTTCACCGAAGGAGGAAGTTCAGTACTCCAGGTGTATCACGAACGCGCTTCTCCAATTGAGTTTCGCGCTGTAATTATACATCTTCAAAGGGTCCATCCTGTTGATCTAATGCGAAGACGTTAAAGTTGTCCGCTGATGGAATCAGAAAAGCACTTTCCCTATTACTTCTGGAGCGCAAGGGAGTCAATATTTGCTCCATTCCTCGGCAACTTATCTTCCCGTGACTTTGTTTGACCTTAGAAATGAAGTTAGATTCTCGAATTCCCTTTATCGCTACGTCATCATTCCTACCCTTTTTTCGACACCCGAAAAAGGGCGTTCAGCCTTGAATCGCTAAGAGTGCGATTTTCTTCTCGAGAGAATAAATTATTTGGCGAAAGAAAACGACATCTCTCGGATGATTAACTAAAGGAAATATATGCATAAGAAAATTATGAATTTTCACATTGTGAAACTCAATTTTATACTTAAATATATCACGGAATATGATACTTGGAATGTAATATATTTTGGATTAAGGAAAGGTGACTATTAACTTTACGCGATCATTTCCTGCGACTGGAAAACCAGAATAAAAAAGAAGTTTAAATAGCGAAATACGTAATTGAGACTCGAAGCCAGATACCCAACTCTCTGGACAATTATGCTATTACTCTAAAGCGTGGGACCTGGGTTCGAGTCCCAGTCACATTGCAATTTTTCACTGCTGTTAATCCTGGAATAATTACTGCTTGGAAAATATAAATCGCGTGTATTTTATTTATCATTACACATTATAAACTATATTCCTGTTTCTAAATATATCTTTTACCACAATTAAATAAAAGATACGAGGAAAACAAAGGGCAGATTTGAAGCTTGATACGTCATTGACTTTAATTAAACTTTATTTAAGGCTAAAACTGCATTGAAAATTATCAGCTAACATTTATAGATTAATCAATAAACATGATTAAGAGAATACTATAGAAATGAGTTATATTATAAGTGATAACAATAGTGGATGAAGTACACCAGCATTTGGCAATGTACAGTTAATCTCGTAAATTATATATTTCCGAGTACTTATAAGATTACAATATCTTCAATAATTTTTAGTTCACTTAATTTCTTTTAATTTTGCATTTTTATTGTTGCCTTTCACATTATTGATTATTTTACGATATTCATAGTTAATAACAAATAAAGACGAAAAAAGATCCAATCAAAGATAATAGAGAATTTATGCAAAACCCGTCAACAATGAAACTGCGATAATCCCCCAAAAAACCCTTCGTATTCAATATTCGACGAAGTCTCGTAATAATCCGCATTATAAAAAATCCTCGGAAAGCATTCATGCGAAGAAGTTCGAGAACTATTCAAAGTTTTATATTAAAATCGCGAGAGGCGAGTAAGTTGTTAATTTTAACATTTTCGAGTAAGAGAAATGCATTCGCTGGGAAATAAAGTTTTCGGTCTTTTCGCGTCCCATGGAAACGCCTTAGAAACCAATTACGACCTCTTCTCGAAGGAAGATAATAAGAAAGTCTGATACCTTTTCTTCATTGCACTTTTTCGATCCGCGTTTATGACTTTACTGCTCGGTGGCCTAGTTCTCCCGATATGAGTCGTTCTAGGGAATCCATTGAGCTTTAACCCAAAGAATTCCGAATGATATATCACGAGAAAGGGAATAACTTATGCAATTTCTCCCCATTGAACCGAGAAGAGATTGGATCTGGAAAAGTCTCCATGTTTAAACATTTTGCAAACTTCTCAAGACCGAGTAATGACTTCACTCTAAATATCGCGAGACGTGGGTGGTGGAGGAATTTTAGTGCGCATGCTCCAACAAGAATAATTAACGTCGTTTCTCAGTTGGCCGCGAACGCGAGTTGCTTTCGCACCCCCTGCCAATGGCCCCGGAGGCATCCGTCAGGATACGAATAATGAAGGCTGTCTGACAAGATGATGACTACCCGAGCACTAGCTATTTTTATCGATGAGCTGCGATTTTCCGAGCTAATGTCGGTCACGAGTATATTGGACCCAAGACGATTATAAATTTTCCTACTATATAGACAGTTATATACACCAATTACTACCTTGTAATTTAAATACTATACATCTATTACGTATATCACAAGGCAATCTTAATAAATTGAAATTGACGCAATATCGTGGCTAGAAGGACTTAAGTAAGGACCTGGGTTCGAGTCCCAGTTATATCGCTATTCTTCATCACATACATAAATATAAGGTATATTTTATTTGTATATGTATTTGTGTACATATTTATTCATTTATTTGTGTGTAAAAGATGACAGTTGGCTTTAAAAATTTGAGAATTGACATCAAAAGAAATTTCGCTTGGTTACACAAAAACTATAATTCAGAATTGAGAGAATTTTATAAAAGAAATAAACTGAATTTTAGAAAGAATAAGGATAGGTAACGCGCTTAAGTTTAGAAAAAAATCTATTCTTACGTAATTTAATTCGGTCCTACACTAAAACTAATGAACTGTTTTTATTATTCATTATGTATTTGTTAATGTATAAATTCTTATTTAATTATTAATTCAGAACAAGAACTGCGTACAGAAAATCTTTAAATAATTAATGAAATCTTACGGTTTCGGGAATTAAATTTTACATAATTAAAATAGCATAAAGAATTTGAATATATACTTCTCTTCTATATATATACTCTCATTTTAATCTTCATTAGACTATTGCATAGCATTAACAGAGACTACCTACTACACAATATCCCTTAGTAAAGTAAAATACTTAAAAAATAATCCACTCCTCAACTTCAGAAAATCAAATTCATTCCCCAAATACTTCGGCGCAACGACTTACGGAGATGCTGACGATATGAACTTTAGATCAAGACTTCGTTATATGATATGCACGCTTGTTCTCAAAAGCCAACGTCTGAGAGGCACAGAAACTTTCATAAGCGCTCGTATATACTCTGTCTCTTCTTATATATTCTCCGCTGCCGAAACTCCTTTTCGGATGTAAACATCGCAGTCATTGTCTATCATTCTCCATGCAAATTCAAAACGTTCGACGTTACGTCAGCCCTCCGACATACCTCCAGAGATGCATTACACACTCTTGGAAGAGAGCGGCGTACCGAAGTAGGCCACGGAGTGGTAATTCCTCATGGGAGAGATCTCTTATTCGGGCAAAAATCACTTTATGGAAGTCATTAAAAAGCTCTCGAAAAACTTAGCCGGATTCTCGGAAGAAAAATTTGATTTGTTGAGGTTATTGGACAAATACGGCCGCGTTATTCGCTCGATATTCGGATAAGGGATGGATATGGCGAAATGAAGAGGTTAATTGAACGTTTGGCGGGTATCTTGGGATGGAAAAGAAGAGGCGGAGAAGATGTGGATCTCGAAGAAGTGAAAGGGAAATACGGTAAATTGAAATGGATGGAAGAGCTAGAAAAGTGAATGGCGTCTATTTTAAAAATGAAAAAGCTATGCATAAAAAAGGTAATAAAAAAAGTTTTTAGAATACTCTAAATATAGAAATGGGCTCTAAGGACCGTGAATATATATAATCATCCTTAAAAGCCATAGAAGATAAAATCGGTAGTTATAATCCATTTTATGAACATCGCTTGTTTAAGAATATGAATTTATGCACAATAATTTGGATTCGTGTACTTATTATCCATTAATATTCATAGATATATTATGAATATTTTAATATTTCAACTGCTGACATTTTAAAATATACTATCATTCTATGGTTATTATAAAATTCATTAATAATATGATAACTTCTTTTTTTTCATAATTTTTCCATCGAATTTTAAAAAATTATTAATTACATCAAAATAAATATATAATTTATAATATCTCAAAATTTTCAAGCTTCAGCATTTATTCCAAAATACAAGAATTAAATTTCATACTTCAGAGTAACCTGTATAATGTTCAATATGGAAAAACAGGAGTAACAATCGTATTATCAGTAAGTATAAAAATACTATGAAGTAATTATGTATACTTTCATTAAAAATCAAATTTAATTTATAACAAACTATTTTCTTTTATCTTTTAGTTCGGGGAATACAATGTTGAAAGTTT
This sequence comes from Pantala flavescens, assembly GCA_020796165.1. Taxonomy (NCBI): domain Eukaryota; kingdom Metazoa; phylum Arthropoda; class Insecta; order Odonata; family Libellulidae; genus Pantala; species Pantala flavescens. Next base: position 11,259,597 of record CM036886.1, on the reverse strand, counting down.
CCAGAAAAAAGAATCAATTTAAATATTACTAAATATAATTATATTATGAGCTAAATTATTATTAATGAAACAACCATTTCGAAACTTAAAATTTTTTTGGAAATTACAACTAGGAGTCACAACCCTCAACCACTGAAAACTAAACCATCTTAAATAAGGCTTAAAAGTAAACAACTACAAAGAAAGCAACCTAATTGCATCTTACAGCATCCGAAAAAAGGAACTTCGATGGAGTGCAACGAACTCCGTTGAGCGACAAAGGGTGTGCACGCACGAGTAGATAAGCGACGAGATGAAGGTATATTAGATGGAGAATTAGCAGCTCTTCTTTAAAGCCTTCCTCTGACACCATTTAGCCTCGTTCTTAAGAAGTAGAGCATTGATGTGCCAGTGCTGCCAACTTGAAATACATCGCATCTTCAAGATCGAAATTCTTACTCAGATGTAACTACTCCTTCTCTTTCTCCATTGCTGAAGGGGACGATTAAATATCGACAACGCGTCTTACTAGTTGTTGCATTCTCCATAGCAACGATTGTCAATGACGATCTTCCCTTTAGATCGCTTTCATTATTGCCTACTATGATCGTTCCAATTAATGTATCCTCATTATTGTGCTTTCATTAAACTTCTAACTAATTAGGATAAGAAATAACAGATTTTACGTAGCACGAGAAAGCAAGCGACTTTCGACAATGTTAATGAGTGAAGAATAACAATATGACTGGGACTCGAACCCAGGTCCCCCTCGTAGGGTTATTATGCTGTGGAGGACCTGGGTTCGAGTCCCAGTCACGTTACTATTCTTCACTTCTGTTTCACTTTCTAACTAATTACCTAATATTTCTTTTACAATTAATCATTTAAAAACTATCAATCTAAACGGTTAAAAATTGAAATTAGGTATTTTGATCTTGAAACAAATAATATTAGCAAGTTCAAACATATTTTATTTAACGTAAATCCATCTTAACGTATACTTTCACTAGCACTTACGACTGAATCAATGAATGATTTAACCAGTAACGAATCATTCGCACTAAATATAAAAACCCTTAGAATAGTTCATGACACACATACTTACGACATCAATTCAAAACAAACGCAGAGTGAAATAGGAAAGACGTAAAACGTAAATTATTTATGAATATTATAGGGAAAGGAACCTTCGGCTGACGATAAATCTCAAAAGGGAATTTCTCTCTGGAAACAGCGCACGGAAAATGTACGTCTGCTAGAGGAATATTTTTATGAAATCCTAAATCCATGTTCACCTCTGAGAAATAGAGCGTAGCAAGATTGCACGCGCTCGGAGACACGTGTTACGAAGAATTACAACTTTTTCGATAAATCGATGCGATAGGCTTTGCTGAATTATGGAGAGGGTGTGGGATCGTCCCGTTCCTTTTTCATTCTTTCTTCCATAAAAGAAACGCAGTGGAGGTAAGTGATAACTTATGTGATTATGTGAACCGTCTGATCATACCTACTACGTATATTTCCCCGGATAGAAGTCAGTTCTACTGATCATTTCAACGCTTACTCTACGTGCAAGGCTATCTGATTTCTACTCTGAAGATACTTAAAACGTAAGATCAAAGATTTCGCAAGCTAAGTCTTTCTTCCATGGTTATGCAGAACGTATATACTATTCAGCTATCGATACGCACTATCATATAATACTACTAAAAAGAGATCCATAAATTCTACGGGACAAAAGAAGTTAACCCTCTTTCTCAGAAGGTACTATACTAACCTCTACACCACCATGCCGCGTCAATTACACCCTCGACATCTACTTATTGTTAGTAACCTAGCAACCCGCCTCTCCTAAGCATGCTTAACAAATACATTTTCGTACAAACTTAGATTTTGATCTCGTCTATACTTCAACCGCATAGCAAGAGCTTAAAACTAAAAGATAAAGTGCATTAAAACGGCAAGAGGATCTAGAACGCTCCGCTCTATAGCTTTTTAAGTCTCTAAGGATTTTTAAAAATATATTCCATTGTCATTGGATCCACTTCTTTCAAAGTCAAGAGCATGAAAGCTTGTGTTTTCTCGGTAGAAGAATGTTTTTGCTCCGGAAGCATGCACTACAGTATCGTTATCCTACTTAAAATCTATTCCATTTTAAAAAGATACGTATGTATGTGTATGCACTGAAGTACACAGAACAAATTCCTGATATAGATAATAACTACGGATATTTTCTTCCATCGAAAAACATACCAAAAGATATTGAAGGATTACATCGAGTCTCTATTCGTGGTATTTTACATTATTATTCTAATAATCAATAGATGAAAATATATCTATTAGTACGAAAATAGAGATTGTATTTTCAAGGATATTTGGATTTAAGTCCTAACAATAGTTGCTATGGATACATCGATTCAATTTCAGCATGAGCGAAAAGAATAGTATGCCTCCAATAGTTATTCCATTAAAAACCATAATTATAAATTTAATTAAGGTAGAAAGCTTTCCACCGTAACTACAAAATATTTTTTAAAATCTTTCCTTGTTATTCCAAAAAGCTACTGATGAATAAGAATATCCAACAGTTATAAGAAATAAATACTGAAAGTATTATTGAAATAATCAGGTACAAACTCAGTTTAAAGATATAAAAATCCCTTGCTAAAATTATCTGACAAAGGATGAATACGGTCAAAAGAAGGAGTATGGAATTAAAGGACTGAAACACTACCGTTCGACAACATCAGTCCTCAATTGGACACCGAGTAAGAAGAAGACATCTAGACGTTTAAGCAAGGAAAGATGGAACTGAGACGTCAGCAAGTTTCCAGGGGTGACATGACAACGAGAAGTTCAGAATAGAAAGAATTGTAAAACACTTGGTAAGGTCTGCATCCGACGTCGGATAGACAACGGGCTATGAATTTATAAAGACACTGGTAAACCCGCCGTCGAGTGAGACGAAACTTAAGAAGAATTGTTGGATTTTCTTCGCGAGATAAAAATATCTCCTTCTTAACATCAATCATACGTAGAATGGAAGTTCTAGCGCCATTCTGAAGGATTTATGAAACTGTACGAATTCCATTCTATTCTCAGCTATTGAAATTAATTTACGAAAAATTAAATTTCGAACAACATGAAGCATAAACTGTTTCAAAACTAAGTATGTTATATATATTAATAATTTTACATTATTCTGGGCTATATTTAATCAAATAGAATAATAAAATATGAATAAATAACCAAATCCTATCCATAAACAAGAATGCAAAATTTCAGATCGAAAATAACCAATCCACTGGGACTCAAACTCGGGACCTTCGGTATGTTAGCTGACTGGTAGTATGCAAATCACGTGAACACAGTAGCCAGACAACAATAAACAGTGTATAATACAAATTATTGATTTATCACCTTCATAAGAATGAGAAATAAAGAGATTCAAACGAAATTTCCATGCATTACAGATGAATCATGTTAAGGATAATGCGCTGTTAACCTAACCCCATTAGCCTTTTATTTGTTAAGAAACTGATCTTCATTTTCATCCCGTTACCGTAGTCAAGCGTAAACGTAAAATAGAATTAATGAGTAAAAACTTCTGTTTACTAAAAAAATACGAAATACGTTTAAAATTCAACCCTCTTGGGACATGCACATTATTTTAGGTAAAGAGTAATCGTATAGCGTTTTTTTCGCATCAGTACTTTTCCGATTCTTGGCGAATCACAACAATATATGTATCTCAGTTTGAATCTACTTTCTCAGTGAAATGCCTATTCTAGATTGGAATCCGAAGTCGTTTTCCCCAAAGATACAACTCGTCTAGGCTTTCATCACCCACGGGAATCAACACCAACGCAGAAGAATTTTCACCAAACAATTCTTCATCCCAAAGGGGTGATTCTAAAAACAAACTTAAATCCTACATCTGTACTTGAACCAAGACGTTAAAAAAATAACAATTTCATATCGGTATTCACGACTCTCCGAGATGTACTTATTTCCTACATACTCAGGGATTAATTACAGTAAGTATGTGTAACTGATGAGGGCATTCTTAAATTTAAATAAAAAAGAAAATAGTAAAATGAATGTAATTACCTTAAATTAAGGATAAATTAAAATATTTTTACAGTAATTTTCATTATCTAAGCATAATCTTGTACATGCTCGATTGGTTTTTAAAGCGTCATTCAAGAAAATTCTCCTGAGTTAACTTTTATTTATTTTTATTTATTTGCAATATTGTTGCTGTTACTCTCCAGAACTGGTAGCTACGTAAATTTTATACCGTCCCGTTATATACGAACTCTTTCGAAGACAATAACAATAGATAAAAAGATGATATTTTATAAAGATTAAACAGAAGTGAAAGATGACGACATAACTGGCACAAAAACCTGTATTCCCCACTAATACTGAGTAATCCTCCTCCAAGTTTGAAACATACGCATAAGACAACACAAACCCATAAAAATAACTATGAATCTATTTCTGGAACTTAATAACATTCCTCTTATGTTGCCGATTTATCGTTAGGATATAAATAAAAGGAATTAGGATGAATATAATCACCTAATTCAAAGAAACGATAAAATAAACAAATATATAAATCAATAAATATTTAAATAATAATCGATAATCAAATGATTAAATAATATTATAAACCAACAATAATATTAATCATAACACTAAAAATCTCGAACAAATATTAATCTACGTATCTAATACGCTGAAACAAACATCGTATCTCCTAAAACGCACGTAGCATTTGACGTACTCGCGGATTATTTCAGATTTCGCCCGTTGATTTGTCGGTCGTCGCGATGGCAACGTATTGAGAGCTCTCCGTAAACCGACTCTAACGTTACGATGAGAAATCGCGGTCGTAAATAACGAAGACGCGACGAAGGGCTCATTTGCAGAGCACTAATTACTCTGAGTAAGTATAATTGCGTGCCCCGTATTTGCTTTGAATTATCGCGCGACAATTCCATTGATTTTATTTTTCGTTCATCCGTGCTCGATTCGTTAAGGAAAGAATCGATCTTTGCTTCGAATTAAACTTTAATCCGAAAGATTCGGAGCTTATGCTTCGTAATTGTGAAGCTTCGTCATCGTTGCATTTGACCCAATTTCTCATCTCGAACTGAAATTTCCAGCGCAACAGTCGTCATTTGACTCCGAGATCAATGCGTTTCGTTGATGGGAAACTCTTGCCACCGCAAATGCCATTCGAGACTTAATATGTTTAATTTATAAGTGGATTTATTTACTCAATTCCACATAAAGCAGATATTGCCAAATTACAATAAAAGGAGAAAATAAAAGTTACACATACAAAATAAATTAAAAGAAGACAACAAGATGTTGAACGAAATATTATCAAAAGAATAAAAGAAAATTAACTGAACAAAGCCAGAACTATAACAAAGATATTTTAATATAATAAGCGAAAAAATTAATACTTAAAACACTATGCTACGAGGAGAATATTATTTCTATCAAAAGCCTATACGAATGTAAGTGTGCATGTTTGCCTAAATTTAAATTTACATATTACATTACAACATGAAACCTAATTTTTTATACTCTTTTCTCCTTTAACAACAATATAAATCTTCCTTATTTACGATTTAAATTGTCAAATTTAGGTAATAAATTTCTTTATATTACTGTTACGAAGATTGGGTTGTAGATATGCAGTAAACACTGGTAACCTCAAAAATACATAAAAAATACGCAACGATTTTTACAGTATTAAAATAACTGAATTGAAAAAAAAATTTAAAATATTCATTACTTATCTAAGCAAACCACTTATAAAAAACTACCAACTAAAAAAGAATAATAGCATCTTTCGTCACATTATATAATATAATAATTTATTTATCCTTTATACGAATGAATCCAAAGAAGTAATGTCTTCAAATGCAACGGTTAAAAACCCAGAGCCAATATATACTCATTACATCATTCTGATTTATGGCAATAAGCTACGTACTACATTCCGCTGCAACTCCTTTTGTTTTTATGAAAATTCCCGGTTAAACAAAAGAACGCGGAAGTCACATATCATACCTTTTCTTCCCATTAAGTCTGAGCAATTTCTACAAATCTTCCGTTTACTACATCTGGAGCCGGCGTATAACATTCTAAACGACTTCTAAGTCCAGTTACAACGCTCCTTTGCTATCTCAAAATATGTCATGCATAGCTTCATGTCCGCTTTAGAGTTGCCTGCCTTAAAATACTTCCTTCCCTTGATAATTTATACCTTTATATTACACATAACTTTTTGGCCTTTCCTTCTTCTCGTAATTTTTCATTCGTTCCAGACTTTCTTTAGTATCTCTTCTTTATACGATTTTCATTTATTCTCCCTTTGTCAATTCAAAGAAATAACTTCTTTTCCTTCAATCAAATGTGCTTATGTTATTCCTCTCCGAACGAGAAATTTAAAGATTTTCACATTGCTGATTTTACAGACACTGAGTTGTACACTGTCGAACGCTATTCACTGAGTAATGTATTGTATATTTTACACTAAATTTTTTACGATATATCATCGCTACTTCTCTAAAATGTACCTCAAAATGGATACCTTTTTATAATAAACCGTTTGATTATCTGTGGTTACAGTACAGTAGTTTTAAAATATTCGAGACGAAATAATTTCGAACTAAATACCCATCAAAATGCTAAAAGCCGGAAGAGAATTCAGTGCTCAATGTGGAAGGCTGAAGTGTTGATTCCCTCGTATTTTTACAGTGATTTAATCCTTTTAAAATGGAGACAGCTATAATCACAATATCAAATTTTAAATAATTTAATAAAAAATAAACTGCGAACTTTCCATCACTGAGCAATTTAAATAGAGAAAATTTTAAAAATTTGTTAATTCGGGGCCAAATACGGTTTGATTAGACATCTCTTATACTTATCCCCACCTCAGGCATATCCCTTCCCAAATCGGAAAATATTCCGATGTGCCTGGACTCAAACCTGGGACCCCGATAGTTTTGCGAACTAGCTGCTACTGCGCTATGCCGCCGAGATAGACCGAGCAAAAATTTCGCCCGAACAGGGACTTGAACCCTGGACCCTCAGATTAAAAGTCCGATGCTCTACCGACTGAGCTATCCACATAAATACCGCAAAAAATTACTTTACAATCATTAAATACAACTTACACATTATAAATTTCGATACACATCATTAATTAATAGTTAAAAATCATTAAAATAAAGATTTATAAATAATCTTTTTCACAAATTCAAAATTTCTCTTTTTATTTGCTCCCTTAAAACTTATGTTTTTCCTCTCATTTACATAAAACACGCAAACACAACTCTAAATGCTCTAAACATGATGCAGAATATTCTCCGATATCGAACACCAAGTTTCTCTCCGTTTATTTTAAGTTTGAAAATTTCTTTCCGATGAAATTGAGCAAGATTTGCTTCAATCTGCATTTGCGGGAGAAAGGAATTTCGGGTTTGTTTTCCCACCAAATTTACGACCCTCGACTCGCCGTTGTGTTTATCAGGTAATTTCTCCTCGTGTCTTTTTGAATACATAATCTGGGCCACTATTCTCTCCGAGATATTATCTTTTCCTACACTTACCCGCTGCTTTTTAAATGATCACTTGGAAGCTGGTTTTAATTCTCACCGTAATTGTTCTCAAAATTCAAAGACTCGCTACAGATGATTTTTCTTCGCCGATAAATTAACTTCGTTCGTTGGGCTTCGAGTTTCAGCAGAAAAGATATATACGAATAATTTGCGAATTGCGAAAATGTAAGATCGAAAATATTTGAGCCTTACGAGAAAAGGGTCAGTTCCGAATTAGGACTCGTTTGTATTGCTTCCGAAAGAGAATGCTGAATATTTTAATGGAGAACCGGATAAGTCAAAATTAGTTTAAGGAATGACGATGTTATAGATCGAGTTTGGCAAAAAGCTCCTCTGCTTTTCTTTGAATTATGAGCGCAGAATTTTAGCACGAATTAATGGATGCAGAAGACTTAATTTGGGAAGGTAATTTACGTCAACCAGCAGTGAAAAAGTGCACTAAACGTCTTCTGTTCATTTAGGCAAAGAAAATAAAAGGTCGAGGAGGAATAAGAAAGTTAATAAATACGATAAATAGCTTTGAAATGAATAAAACTGGAAATTTTAAAAAGGTTGACAATTATTAAAGAAAATATAGAAAATTACAGAGAATGATCGTATATGATGCAACGAATATGTGGAATAACTCGTGTGCATATATCGTGCTAATATTTAATCCCCTACAGGCAAGAAGTCGAAATAGACTATTAAGATCGAGTTTGAGAAACAGTTAAGGGAGAAGTTGGCAAAGAATGAAGAATGATAATGACACCCTATTAAGTTATTTATGATTCAGGAATTCCAAAAAGTAAGCAAAAATTATAATCATACCAATGATGATGAATTATGCATAACCTGGCTTTAGGTAGATATTAGCCAAGAGCCTGCTCATTAGACGATAATTGGCCAATTCTTTTCTCAAACTATTTATATTTTGGCTACTTATTCCTATAATATAATTCCTAACGTCGATATCACAAGAAATGGTTTGACAATTAAAAGATTTTGCATCGATTAAATATATACATCCTGTGCAAATTTTCAAAACTTGACAAATAAACCTTGTATCATTAGAACTAAATCCGTATAATTTATGTATATATTCCCATAAATAATAATTTAACAAAATATGCAAAATTATTTCAAACGTGTTTGCATAAAAAAGCTGAATGAAGAACCGAAGTCAATGCTGGTGACTTGTCTGGGATTCGAACCCAGGCTCCTAGCTATATGATTCAGTATACAATCCCGGAAGTGTTCCAGTCCGAGACATGTAACTATTATTCACACCTATTAAATCTAGAATTATAGTCTCACTAACAGAATTTATAAAATTTAATACATCTTTCCTTAATCCTAAATTCATAAATTTTGACTTATGGAATCATGTACCGACTGCAAAAGGGTTAAATTGAACATTACTGAATCATACGAATAAAAATACGTAAGAAATATTTTCCCTCAAAATTCACGACTTAAATTACTAAAATAACATAATTTGAATAACTCTCACTTAAAAAAAGCCACCAGCGATATTTTACTTTGACAAACGAGCCCAAATACCACCTTGAGTCCACATTGGTCATTCGTATATATTTCTTCTTTAATACCTCCGTAATCGTGATAGATGTCTTTAATTAACTCGAGTGCCTTTGGGCCAAAACAAACGGCATTATGATTGAAAAAACAATCGAAAAAATCGGTTAAAATTCATACGAAGGTTGTTGATCTACGAGGAACCTGAATTGATCAAACTTAGGTGCCGACAGTCAGAAATATATTCAACGAAGAAATAGGGAAAAATTCACCTTATTTTCTCCAGACATTAATACCTTCCTTACTTTAAATCATCCCTTAATGTATCCTACTGCTAAACTGCGGATTTTATCAGCGTTCTATCCCAAATGAGCCACAAACAGCACTGGAAGCTTCGTTATGTCCCTGTTTCCCACCGATATTTCCGTCCGTAATTTAATTTAAATAACGCCGCGCTAATATATTCTCTAACACGGTGTCGTACATTTGCGAAGAATAATAGCTCTCATTAGGAAAAAGACTTCGTACGAAAGCTTACTCCAAGTTTCTGTTTTCCTTGAAAAAGAGAAATATGAGGTTGGTAGGGGTCAGTGGCTGTGAACGTCGCATCGATTCGTTTTGGGGTATAAAAGAAGCGGCTCCGTAATGTAAAAGGACATTAATATGAATATGAGGAGTGAATGGAATAATCTCGCGTAATATATGGTTCGACTATAAAAAGAGCTCCTTAAGTGAGTGGCACGCGATGGGGGGATAGATCGCATTTAAGACATGCGTGACGTATATAATGGATGACGAAATAAGGAACTGCAATATACATCAAATATCTTACGAATCTACTCTCGATTTCTTTATTACGAATTCGAGACTTCCGAACTTGGTACGTGAATGCGGAAGAAGTGTTCGAAATGGAGTTCGTTTTGAGGGAGTTTATCTTGACGACGATAAATAAAAACGTGAAATTTCGGAAATGGCTGTATTTTTAAAAGGACTGCGAATAAATTACTCCCGGAAAGGCTTAAATGATTGCATTTGGAGATATTTGTGTGTTCAAGGGTTCCGAATGCGAATGTTGTTTCGTTGCATGATGAGAGAAAGGGCAATTTTATTTAGATTCTATTAAAATTAATTCTTTCAATGTCGTGCTTATGTATCACTATTTACGGTTATAAGTGTATGATTGTTTGTGATTTAGATGTGGAGTTAAGGATCATTTTCATAAATTGAGCTAATGCTGACAAAAAAGGATCGTGTACAATCAATATAGCTTTCGTGATGTTGACCACGAAGTGCTAATATACATGTATCTGGACTCGCATGATAATAATTGTAAGTTATAAAGCTGTATTACGGATGTTAGAAAGTATTTTACACTGACAGCAAGTTTATTTATTTCACAAAATGTATTTTAATTCTACTTTTTGGTTATCAATTCCAATTCCAGAAAAGGGAATAGACTAAAGAGCAGACAGAAAGATACATTGACCAGATGCATAATTAAGTACTTAGAGGTAACTTATTGATGTATAAAATAATAATAAATATGAATAAATATGAAAACTTGCTTTTTGGGGTACGAGGATAATTGAAATTTAATTCCATACAGTTTTGTACGATACTTTCCAAGCAAAGCTTATATTTTCAATATAATTAAAATAGTATTTATTATAAAACTATTGGAATTAATCACGAGTAAAATTATATTATAATTCTAAACTTGTGCAGAAAGTAAATAATTTTGAATTTTAATTGTGTTCAGACTCAATGAATTACCTAATTTGACGCCGAATAAAAATCACAGTGCACTGCGAGAAACTTTAAAAAGCAATATATAAATAAAAATAACTAACTATTGAATGATCAATTCATTACATACACACCTTCAGCTATACGTATTTAATAACAGAAGTAAAATTCGTAGGATTTAAATTCTACCAATCTTATACTTCATTCCCTCAATGATATCAAACATAGCGACGATAGCAATCTTAGAAGTACCTCATTTTGCCCTCTTCACCGCACTCGAGGACCAGTTTCCTCTAATTTTCCCAGCGAAGGTTCCACCGAAGATTTAATCTCCATCCAGTTAACCGATTTATCTTCCGACAACGTGTACTACTAAGCTTTGCCAATCGGCGAACACAAATACGACGAACCAGCGATTTGCGTCTCTCGAGGAAAAGAAGGCAAAATAGAGGCATAATCAGGCATAAAAGCCCTTTTGAGGTTGCAAATCGCTCCATTCCAACCGGAATCAGGTCGTCTTTTGCGAGCAATTGCGAACTCTTTACTATCAAATATTCGCTCGAAGTACTGCTTCGAATCCATGAGCTAAGCGATCATGTTCTTCCTAATACGTATCGTACTGGTGACATGCACAAGCAAATGTTCAGAACAAGAAGGATATCAACGATGGAAGTAAATATATATCATTCATTCCTAAGACTATGATATTTTATGTCCCAACATTGAAAGTTAATTTAAGTTTCCATTAAGTTCCATTTAAACCTGAAAATTTCATTGTGAAGATAATTTATACATGTAATCAGCGATAATTACAATTCATATTTATTAATATTTAGATGTAATAAGAATTCCAAAAGGGGATTCACTGTTTTTCGTTACTTCCATTAATTTAACTTATTTTTCAATAAACATCGAAAGAAGTACTTTACTTTATATATATATATATATATTTCATCTTAAATATAATTTTACGTTATTAATATATCAATACAAATTTTTGTTCTTGATTTTTCAAAAGTTTTTCGTGAATTTTGGCTGATATAAATTTGACGGAACGTGTTAATATAGCTACTAAATGGCTGGGTTTGATTTATAATAATTATAATACAACTTTATCATGGACAAGATTGGAACTATAAGGTACTCTCTTACTTCTAACCCATGTTACGGTAGGAGTAGATAAACACTCGTTAGCTTGTTTAATAAGTTTCAGAGTTAACTTATTAAAAGACTAGTTTCGTAAAACGGCGTAAAAATTTTAACAATACATCACGTTGAAGAAACACGATACCCAATTAATATTACGTCCAAATTATTCTGGATTCTTACTTCCAATATATATTACGTGCTACACAACATTACGTAAGAACATATAAAATTTAAACATATAAAAAATGGATGTAAATATTGTACTAGCGAAAGACATTTCCGAGTATCACACAGCGTTAAGGGCCGCTCTGAATAAAAGACTCATCCGCAAGGGCCGGAGGAGGTGATTGGTGACTATATTATGGAAATATGCGCATTTTAACATGGACCCTGCGAAAGGTTAACGGCAACTTAAAATACTGTGAGCGCTGTCGTAACAAGGACATTTAAAAAGTAAGAAGGGGAGATTTTAAAGGAGAAGAGGAATAGAGATGGGTTTCTACGGAAACGAGGGGCCTTAAAAAAATGAATGCCTTAATTACCTCTCGTGGGGAAAAGGGTGATGCACGCAGCATTTTTTCGGGAACCATTTTCCGGGAAGATCTACCGAAAGCATCTTCGTCTCTTCGGGGAAAAGAGTTTATCTCGAGATGAAATCATCTCCGAAGAGATTTGGGGTGAAACCGATTTCCAGTAGTTTCCCTCAAAAGGTCTCTTTGAGACTTGCTCATATTTTGATGTTTAATAGTACGTTAGTTACGCATATCCGGTTCGATTTAAGCACGTTATATACTTGAGCGATTCGCCATGCTCTTCCTTTAGGATGTATCCTTACTAGCATCTATTCATCCTTTACTTCCTCATCTTCTAAGAGCTTTGTATATTACCTTAGATCGATTCTCAATTGATGTATCCATCCAAGTTCTATACACTTATGTGCATTTCCTCTTTAGTATAATTCATAAAATTAATCCTCCATTTTTCATCGTTTTCCTTACTTTTTTAGTATACAAATATAATGCTTTTTCAGGGACAAAGTTATCCTTAAGCTAGTCTTATACATGTATTTCTTTCTTTTACCTATTTCTTCATTAATATGACATTTAGTTATTAATTCGTCCATTTGTACAATAATATAATGCAATACATAAAGGTTAAGCGTTAAATATTGATCTATTTTCATTACAAAGAAAGGTTCAAAATGTTTACTCAACAGTTCAATACAATTAAAAATGATTAAACAGAAACGAAAAATAGCGACTTAACCGGGACTCGAACCCAGGACGCACATTTTTCTGCAGCAACATAATTGCTTTTATAAAAGTGGGGAACTAGTGGGGTTTAAATCCAAGTAATCTCATTATCATCCTCTTCTATTCAACTTTCGTATTAAATTCATAAGTACTGATCTCGTACAGTTACTTCCTGCTATCCTTAATCCTGTACCGTACAACTTACTGTCCTAGCTTAAACTTCGATCGAAAAATTTGAATAATAATGACGTTGCAACTAAAATTAAACCAACAAAATTTCGTTGCGAAAAATCACGTTGAGAGTTTCCAATTCAATGGCAAATAACACGTAGAGATAAATTAATGCAAACCTAAAGGGATGCGAATTCGAAGTTTGAGCCCATTTTACGCCTATTAGACTTAACAATCTGGGTTCAACGTTGTACAGGATTAAATTCGGATTTTCAGAGTCTATCTCAGAGCGGTTCACTTCTGGAGAAGGGATTTCATATTTCTCTGTTATGATTGAGTTTTGCTTCGAATCGCAAGATCTCGACGGATGCATTTCGGAAAATGTTTTCGTAAATTATCGATGGACTAGATGACGGTGGAGGAATTCCAGCGAAGGAAGGAAACTCTGAGAAATCGTTGGAGCGTTGATAATTGTTGAAACAAATAATTACTTATCGTTCTCTTTACAATTCATCTCGGGAGAAAACAAACTACATCTGATAGGATTTCCTATTAGGTAAGCATTCGACGTAGAAATGGAAATGTTAATCAAAGACCATAGCGCTTCGTTGATTTTCATAACGATCTTTCGATAATTGAGAAACTTACTCAGAGATTACGTTTCGCTAAAGGTTAACAGATTAAGATGTTTATACTAAAAAGAAAAAAAAGGGTACCTAACGCTAAAAGATTACATATCATGTGAAAACTCTCTATATCCACATAAGTTATCAGTTTATACATTAATATCATTGGACATTTTGCACCCTAATGTTCATTAGCTGCACAACTTCGGATGTTCAACTTCAAATTATACAGGAATTCATTCAGCTGAGCTTTATTCATCTAAAACTCACTATCAACACATTATTTCTTGTTTTTAAAACACCAATACTTCAAAACAAAAATTCCAAACTTCATTCCAAGAAAGAATGCAGTGTAAAGTAGTAGTAAAAGTTTTCCGTCGTCTGATGATAAAATCATGAGGGTAGTCGACGAAAACAAAAATCTTGTTTTTGAATATTTGTGTTTCCCATGAGCAATGCATGTTCACGATTTTAAAATCCCTCATTAATTCAGCGCCTTTTGATACTTTCTAAAAATCCACGCGGATGAAGAAATGGTAAAACGAAGAGATAGGTGGTGTATTTCAAAATTCAACCCTTCCTTAGCATAATTCCGCAGACACACCCCAAGTTTCGATACATTGAATGGGTACACCCACTTATCGGAATTATTCTCTCCTCTTTACAAGTATTGCTCTGCCCTTTCGATAATCATACGCCACCTACATCTTCTCTTTAGAAAACCTCAATACACATAATTATACTAAAATATCAACGTATGAATAATTGGAGAATTTATCCATCTAAATATAGACCATAGATAATATATACGGAACAAATATTTGAAAACGTAAGATTCTTGACTTAATCCTTTACCTTTAAACCTAGATAGATGCCAAACTCTAAAATTTTCTCATAGAATGGTTATTCCGTAAAAGAATTAATGTCAAAGTTCTCTTAAATCCTCTAGCTAAAGGAAATAAACTAATTAAAACGTTTCTATGGAAAAAACATGAAAACAACGAAGGCTATTGTTGTCAATTGTTGTTCAGTTTATCTAGCATAAATATCTAAGGAAAATACAGTTATATTATTAAATAACTATTAATTATATATGAGTTATTTACTAATTAATAATGATTTAATATGATTTAATACCCAGATTTTCGGAAAACATTTAAAAAGAAAATTATCAATTACGTACTGTGCTCGTATCCTACTCGTCCCTAAAACAATACAAACGTAAAATTAACGAGGTTAATATTGTTCAGCGTTACTTTGTGGAATGATAAAATAATAAATAAATATCTTCGTACTTTCTACGGATAAGAAAATCTGTATTATTATTACGTAACATATTTTTCAGTGCGTACGTATAAGTCGATCTTAAACATTCGAACAAAACAATTCATCCTCGTAATCTATCGTGTTTCCAGCAACATTCTCTGCTGAAACCATGACGACGACGACCATCTGCGAACGCACATGAATTCCTATTCAGCTTCAACACTTAGGAATGAATAAATTCGCCTTTCATCTCGTATGCCCTCCTTCACAGGAGAGCCAGGTGAGGGGAAGGAATCTGTTTTCGGGAAGACGCTCGTCTTTTGTTTCCACTTTTGTGCGGAAGTAAGCGGCGAAGACTTATGGTCCATTTCGGACGAAGTCTCTCCGTTTGTTTCGCTCTAAACTCGTCCGATTAAAGTCTATTTCCTCATTTCCGGGAAAGAAGCCGATTCACAAATCTCTTTCTTTTCTCTTCCAATCTTCGTCCCTTTTATTCGCCAAATTTAGATTTTCCGAAATCGGGAAAGTCGTCTTAGAAGAGAAGCCATTTAGGGATTGACGGATATAGAAACACTGCGATAGGATTGGACAGAAGGGGTTCAAGGGCTAGACATGGAAGAAAACTATGGAAAAACATTTAATTATTAATGTTTGTAGAGTTATTGTCTCGCATGAATTATTTACTACATTTTCGAATGTGTTAGATGATGAATTTGATTCGATTTCTGTGCTAACATAATTGAAGACTTGATAAGTTATAGATCATTACGATATATTTTACACAAAATCTCTCGTACTCTAAAATAAAATACTTTAAATCATTAAAAATATACATTATATCATCAAATCATAAAAATAATTGACGAATAAATAAAGTGCATGAAGTAAACTTTTCCGAGTCAAAGTTCAGGTTTATTGTGGCAAATCTTGAGAAATTCTGAACAATCCTTCCTCATTTGTTATTATTTATTTAATTTGTTAACTTTTTAACAAATGAACATGCAAAAACGCGAAAAATATGAATCAAACGATAATTTGTTTACATAATAATAATGAGACTATTCGAGCCTCTTTAAACGTTACATTTAAACCTGATAACCGAAGTATAATAATTTTCAGATTTAAACTGAAGAAATCAGGATTAAATCATTCATATTTCTTTAACCAACATTATAATAAAAGGGAGAATCATTCTTATTATAATTTTGGTTAAATATTCAGTTAAAAAGGATTCTTACTTTTATTAAGAGAAATTGAGTTATTTTTTGTTCGCTGAAATGTAAATGGTCGGAGAAATGTTTAATGTAAAGTTCAACAAATTCCCAATTAAATTTTCAAAAAAAATAAAAATGATATACCAACAAACCCCTTTAAAAATTATAATAGAAATCTTCAATAAGTTAATTCCAGTAACCATGCCACAAAAAGGTACACTAAAATTATTCTCCCCTGTAGAGTAGATACCAACCTCCAATAAAGCGTACCGAACCCTCATTCCACTTCACTATATCCCACCAAAATAGTTTCACCCGAATAACCCCCACAAAACACAAATCCGCAAAAATCTCAGCCTTAAAAAAATCCATCCCTCCCAACTCAAATCCTCCCGTCCATTCCCGCCACCTCTTAGAGAAACATGGCCATATAAAACCCTTTTGGGCGCGATGTCCGGTCACCCAAAATTAATGCGATTTCTCCGTAAAACAACCCCTTAACCGAACTTAATTTTTACCCTCGGTTAGTCTCGCTTCGGCATAAATTCCCCCATGAAAGTACGTGAGCGACACTCGATGATATACGGCCCTTCCGCTTCAACCTTCTTATCCAGACACTCGTTCCTGGATTTATTTATGCGTGGGACGCACTTTTTCCGTGTAACGAGGGCGTAAATTAAGAGGAGAAAATCAATATGGACCTCTCCTTCCATTGTTTCCACTTTTACAGTCTCCCTCTGCGGCCTCCGCGGGGATACTTGTTAGCGACCATTGTTAGTAGCCCTCGTGTTCGTGACTGTGCGAGGGTTGGGCGTGACCCGGCATCCTTAAAGGATGCACCTAATTCCATCCTTCCCCTGATGCCAGGGCCGGCGGCGTAGCGGGGCGGGAAAGGTCAAATACCCCTCCGTCCGTACGGGGGAGGGGGCGGGGGATTTTATGCCCCTCTTATAAAAAGCGTGTGTAATGGTTCTTTTTTCGTAGCCAATGGATGCCGATGGGAGTTGGCAAGGGCGGTGTGATATGAAGGTAGTAATGTGGCTGGTCAACGCTTCGAATGCTATTATAACTCAGCTGCCCAGGGCTCGTTTCGGATGACTGAGTGTGCCCGATATCTAGTGACGCCCGAAATATAACCGCAAATCAAACTCGAGTCGAAAAAGGTAGAACCTTCTCGGCACTGAAATACCGCAAAGTATCTTCACGGAATTCCCCTAAAATCCTTGATTTGATAAATCAAAAAATGACTTCATCGAGCGAATTTAATCCCTTTCAAGGACAAAAAGATATAACCATTATTCAATAAGTATTCGTGTAAATAATTCTTCAGATTAAAACGGTTTACGTACCTACGGTAGGTTGTGATAAATTTGGGTCAATGTCAATTGATTACTATTATAACTTACTGTAGGGTTAAGCTCATAAAGGTCTGTCTTATATCTGAGCTCTTGATTAAGGTATATCTTTGAAGTCAATTAAGTTTGGGATATAAAATTAATGCAAAAAATATTACAAAAAATATAAGATAATGAGGCGTGGTCCGCAAAGAACTTCATACATAAGCAAAAAAAACTCAACAGAAAGTAATTTAAAAAAGTATAAAGGGTATTTGATAATCGGTATATTACGAGATTTTTCGAGAAACGACGAGTTAAATCAGTAAGATGAGTTCGTACTTTTTGAATGCAAAATCGAACAGTAATGAAAAATAGCTACATGACTGGTACTCTTCGTTCATTCGCGATGGTAATTACGACAAATTATCATTTCGAGAAAACATTTCAACGTTCCAAATTATACCGCAGTGGTGTTTCAGTTGGTTTATATACGTCACAAATCGTATGAATATTTCGGAAGGTCTTACGGACCCAACTGCTTCCAGACAAACAAAGCATGTGCTGATATAAAGCTGAAACAACTCGGCTGGATCGAGTGAAATCCGTATCGGAAGTGAAATCTTCCGCTCCACGAAAATTAATCATCGGAACAATTGATGGAACAAAATGCGCCTTCAGCAAATCTCTGCTCACTTGTTTCTATTTACGTATTCCAGCCATAATAGTAGGCGTACATACTGAGGGCTCTAAAACAATGGAATTTTTCAATGGGATAAATGTATTAATGTGCATGTATCGTAGTCGATTGATTCCACTGAGAATTTCTACCAACTTTTGGCTTAAGTTAATTTTGCAGTTACTAATTTTTTTAGAGATTATATTACATAGTTTCTTTGAAGGAATAATTTCTTTATGAAATGATATACTCTTTACGCGGAATGGCAATGAAGCAGTCAACTTCCCAGGGATCTGGGTTCGAGTCCCAGTTATATCGCCTTTTTTCAAATGTTTTACACATTTGATATCTTCCTAAACTACGAAACATAAGACGATACGAGGTTAGTCTATGTTTTCCTTCACGAATGAGTAACTGGTTAGCATTTTAAGAAAATTTGGAGAGAAAGAATTCAATAATTAGAAAGTTAATGGTTCAAACTAATGTAATTTAAAGGAAGCTAACCAAAAGAGGGTTCGATAAGATATATATAATAGATAGAATTTGATAAGTTTATAAGTAATATAATAACTTTAAATAATAATATAACTGACTAATAAAAATGACGAATTATAAGATAATTAAAAAAATTATTCTCAGATATTTATGTCATCACCATTATACATGTTACCTACTGTTACGGACGAGTTTATTTAAATTCTTATATTCCTTTTGATGTAACTCAATATCTTCGAATTATGCACGAACGACAACAAAAGTAGCTCTTTAACTCAACAGAAGGCTATTAATTCAACACCACTTACTTAAATTGTCACAAGAATGAATTTTCGAGGGAAACAAAAGATAAAGTGTCAACAATTAAGCCTGGAAACTTTTGGAAACCAGGAAGAAACGACAATCGACTTCATTAATAACGAAACAATACCCCTTAAAAGTTGACAATTAAGAGAAAGTGCTATTATTGACGACTACTGATTTAGCATATCCCTTCTCTCTGATTTCCATGACTGGATGCCACTCGATGCCAGATGAATCTTGGACGAGAAACAAATTTCCATATTCGATTGGATTATTGTGAGGCCCTCCCTGTCCAGAGGAAGGCGTGACTTGTGAGTTCGTGAAATACATTAATAAACAGTTCGAAAGTGAATTGGGTGTGGAATAGATCGAATAGACGATGGCTGAGGCTTAGGAACATATATAAAGAATCTCATTCATTACAGGAAAATTGGAAATATGTAAGACCCCTCTTATATATAACCCATAACATTCTAAAATGATAAGAACAGTTAATATGAAGATAATAAATATTACTTTTCGAAAAACATGCTTTCAATGATGATTATAGTGGTGGTTGGTTCTTCCATTCATAACGCTTACTACGACTTTTAATTTACAATATGTTTTATAGGAAATAATACCGATTAAAAATTGTTTGAGAAATTTCATTTTTACGTTATCTGATTTTTATTCGAGAAATAAGTTCTCAATCATGATAGCATTTTCACCAAAGGTTAAAATAATAAATAAAAGAAACAAAAAGATAAACAAGTGCAGTACTTTTCAAGCCACGTTGATTTTGATTTAACCTCAACTGAATCCTGAATGGATAAAACTCACAAAACAAACTCTTAACTGGATGTTTAACTCTGGGATAGATCAGACTTTACGCGGAGACAAGTCATACTATAACGAGGGTTGATGTAGCATATATTTTACTTTAATAACTTATTTTTTCATAATTATTTATCAAATTTTATACTCATTATGATAGTTAAATAGGCTGGTGTTAATTTGTCTTTAACATTTTTTGAGTTGCCGAAAAATTGGATCCTTGTCTCTTCTGTCTCAAAAGTAGGATCTAATTCGATGGAAAAAAACTTTAATAATTAATATTTTATCGATTATCAAAATAGCACTGTATGAACGAGGAATTAGATACATTACATAAATAATTTTAAAATTCCCAGCCCTTTTTCATACCCTGAAAGAAGCACTGAACAAGGGTAAATTGAAACAAAAGATTCGTAGACAATTTTACATTACCCTTTTATATATAGATCCATTTTAATGAACATAATCGTAGCATTAAACATCATAACGCACACATCAATCGGAAAACTAAAAATCGAAACATCGGTAGCTTTCCAATATCCACTACCACGTGCGAGAAACAAAAAAAAGATAAAACTTCCATACCACACACTTTCCGATCCTATTAATTTGATGAAAAACTCGCTGAAATATCAAAAGTGCGTCGTTTTCTAATTAAAACCCCTTTTATGTAGAATTACGTAATATACATACGTGGGATTGGAAGCCCTCTCTGCGTACTTAACAAATTAACAGGGTCATTTCCTCGCGTTCCCCTTAAAAGGTTAAAGGAGATGTATCAAATGTGATAAAGGCCTCACACAACAGGTCACTTAGTTACTTAGCTTATCGCGTTGATCTCTACGTGAAAGACCTTGTTTCGATCCTAGGGCGTCTTCGTCGGGCAGTCATTGAGTGGTAACCCCACTTCCCATGGGGTTTATGGACACCCTCACAATATACACACAGTTTCCGTGGCGATACAACTAATATACACTAGGATATAGACTATAAGGTATCATGTCGAGCAGGAATAGTCCAATAGACTCCTGGTTTTATGATGCCTCTATTCCTACGCAAAATTTCCGGCCAAGACGAGGAGATTTCATTTTTAATATACACGTACTGTGGTCAGAATCCAAAACTTCCATAACCATATGATAATCACGTCCTTTTGATCACAAATGAAAAGTTACCGAATTTTTTATATAAAAAATTTCGTTAAACAGACTATAGTACACGTACTCATCCAAGACTTAAACTTTAAGCTCACGATACTCCAAAATAATCGATTTTAGAGAATTAAAGTCAAGGTACGTGTCGCTTCTACTCCGGAGGTGGTTTACAGGTTGAATGCACACGATTATGTACTTGTATATTAACGGGGACCAACATGTGTACAAGCGCATGTCCCGTAAACCTTCAACACATACTTGTATTTATGTCAACGTTTGTCCATGTTTAGCTATTTATACCTGTTAAAAGATGTACGAGAAAGCTTGTTGAACCCAGATAGCCTCTCCAGAATAGCCTCGTAAAGGTATGGGAGAGGAGTAATGACGTGAGTGAACAGGTAATTTGAAATGATGTATAAACTTCTTTGCCTAAGGAAGAAGAATTAAAATGTTGTATTCATTAGTATGCAAGAGGATGATTTTTCGTTTATTTGATGCGTTTCAGATCTTCTATTTATTGAATATAGGAAAAAAATCATTGGTTACTTTCCTTAACCTTGTTAGCCGATGCTTAGATAATATAAATAAAAGACAAAAATTAATAGTACCTAAAAAGTGTAAACTATTGCCTTTCTAGAAAGTAAGTAAACAGAGATTTTTTATAACCCATCAAAAATGATACTTTCCTATTCCTTCTTTAGGTTATTACGTCAATACTTTATTCTTACATTGTAGCTCATTATTTAGATTTGCTGAACATTTGAAAACATTCCAAAATATTACCATAATCTTCGAACGCTTTGAAGGGCATGCCTGAACCTATTTTCTTATAAATTCCTAATTCTGTTTTTTTAAGCATCTGTTGCTACCCATCCCAGATAATTAAAAAATTCCTAAGATACACACAAGTGAAAAATCGAAATATTGAAATGACTGGGACTCGAACCCAAGTTCCCTATTTAATAAAATCATAAAATACTGCATCATCATTAATATAAATTAAGACGCAGTAGCCCAACGTTAAGTGTATGGTCTCTCAGCAAAAAAAAAACATCCACAGATGGTAGAACGCAATCTCTCCAAGGAAAGATTAATTTAGACGAAGACTCATGCGACCGTATTTAACAAAACGATACAAAAAACACTTCCAATGGACTGGATGAAGCCATTCGAATGTCAATGGAAACTTTAATTTTTACAGCTTGTCTCTTTAGAAAGATTGCCACAGAAATGACCTCGAAAGTCATCGAAGAATGCAAGAAGAGACATTCTTTCGCAGAGCATCTCATTCAGCCTTTTTTCCAACACATTATTCGTTGGAGTAAATGATGCCTGACGGTCGCTTTTTTTATTCGCGAAACCTAAAGAAGAACGAAAACATGCATTTTCAGACGAAGCACTTTGGAGAGAGCACTCCGTCGCGTGTTTTTTAATTTTCAAGGTTGGGCGAAGGTAACAAACTTACCTCATAAAACCATATAACTATAGCGGGACGTAGGCTGCAAAGAATAGCCCCATAGGAACACGCGATACTGTACAACAATAGGTCCGTACTAGAATACGACTCAACAATGGATTGCAATACGGTAAAAATAAATTCGTGCATAACTGCATTGTAACTGAATCTCAGTTCTTTCTTATTCTTGAGTGGATATTTCACACTACAAACCACATGACCGTCCACTGTATTAAATAATTAAAATCGGTTTTCAACTCTTATGTTATAAACTTTAAGAATACAATATTTGAGAATTTAATATTATGTAGATATTAAAGGGAATAAATGATATATGACCTTGAAAAAAGGGGAAAAATACCGATATTTGCGTGTAATAATTTAGTAACATTTTCCATCGTCAAAAATTGTCGATAGTTCCAAGAGGAAATAACTATTATAAACATATGAAAATATTTTATTGATATCAAATAAAATAATACGAATAATTATTTGCGAAAATTTCAATAAAATTCTGTTCGCCAATTTAATCTAAGTGAATTCAGAAATATATCAACAATAAATTGAATTCTAAAACATTTCAAATTTCGAAACGAATCACTTTATTCAATTCAATTTAACGAGGATCAACTTAAATTAAAATTATTTATACAATCCTTGAAAAAATGTTGGGATCTCCTAGATACTTGTGCGTTTTTCTCTTATGTCATTTCCCTTATTATTAAAAAACAAATAACCTTATTTATTTATTAAAAAAAACATAATGCATTCCTATATATATAAAGAAATTCACTTAAAGAGATTTGCTAGGAGACCGTTCAGAAAGTAACGAAAATAAAAAACGGTTCGATACGCGTTGCTATGACATGCGACAGTAAATAGTGAAGCATGATAAAGATGGATTGCTGTAAGTGCTTGGAATCTGAAGTCAAATGACACTCATCCATCCGATGGGATCCTGGGCCCGTGAGGATATTGACAGAAACTGCGTGGGCGTGCAATAAAATGTACAGCGAATATTGAGGCATCTTATATGGCACCGGGAAGGATATTACTAGATGGTCCTACATCTTCATATGTTTGTTTACATCGCATCCTGAGATATAATCAATATGCCGTGGCGTGACTTGTTAGAACGCCATAATGAAATAAATAACAAACTACATACGAAAATAATAATTATAATCTTTCCTGTAAAAACTACCGAGTTCGTTGTTACTTTCGTATAATGACGTAATTTCAGTAATCGATAACAAATGAACAATCTTTAAATGTGTGAAAATCTCTTCAATTATATTTAACGTTACATATACATGATCACTTATTTTTTCGAATGAAATTCTTTCTGCTATACTTTGAATTTTAAATACAGAACTACGAAATTCTGGGAAGAAATACCTTTGAATGTATAGGTTAGAATATGAAATCGTCCCAAAATATACATTTAATAATAATTCATTTATCATCCAATTAATATCAAATTTAATCCTTACCAAATCAAATTAAATCTAGAATTTAAATAATTTAACCGGAAAATATGAATGGTAATCACAGGAAAGCAAGAATGAAAGGCAAGAAGAATAGACAAATATTCGGAATGAAAATCATCTGAAAATGATACTTCGCCATTAACAAGGCCTTTGAAAGTGAGTGAGAAGCCCATGAAAGGCTGTTTTCGAGGTTCAATGGGAAGGTAAAAAGTTTCAGCTTGAAAGGGTCTGAGAAAAGCACAGTAGAGGGACGGTAAAAAACATGAATGGAATATTAGGTCTATGATACAGCATTGATATACTGTGAAAGCTACTTTCATTCAGTGACTATAAGAACCCTAATGAGAATGTCGATATCCCAAGCATTTCAAAATGAGAGGAAGAATACTTAAAACTTTATGAGCATAAAATTATACAATTAGGGTTAGATATAGAATAATTACTTATTGAATGATTGAGCTCTGAAAACTTACATCCATGAGCTTCTGAAGTTCAATAGAACTGTTATAATCCAAATCTACATTTCCCAAATGAAAGATTGTAGCTTTCTTGCATAATTTACATAAATAAAGAGAGTTAATTCGTTTTGGAATTGTGAGAAGCCTGAAAAATGCTGAACAATGAGTCCAAATTCTCTTCACCTACGATAATCAGGTAAACGAAATTCATAAGAAAGCTTATGAAAATAAACCATGATATTTTAAATCAATTTCTCTTTCACTTGTGGCATTGGGTGCACATGCGAATCGACCTATATTCCTATAATTCATTAATATCGAGGAATATTCAAGGAGAGCGGTTTAGAAAAATGTTTGCCCTTGAAACTATTTATCCACGATTTAATTCTCGTTACATGGACAGTAAAAGAAGAAGAAATGGATAATGTATATGCAGATAATATTCGCAAACGTAACATTTATTATGAGTAAAATTAAAGGAGAAAGTTTATATCATACAAGAATGATTGATCGGCAGTAACTACACAGGTTACTCTAGACATCCAGCAGTGTATCTCTAAAGTTATACCATTGACAAACACGATACATTCAAATCGCCTTATATTACACACGATGCATAAATGTAGGCCAATCTTCAGCGTATGACTTTATACAGCGATATAATATAAATTACATCCATCCATTAGCCTCTTTTGTCGATTTCGTGACCGAGTTTCGCGAGCATAAATTATTTATTATATATCCTCCTCGCTCCGTGGAATGTCAACGTACGTGTGAGAGGTAGAATGCTCTGTCGCAGCGGTTCTTCAATTTTTAACGCAACGCACTGCCGTCGCATCTTCTCCAATGCAGCTGATGGATATTCTTGCCGCATATCCCAGATGAGTCCTGTCCAAAGTGTAGAGTAGGCATCTGACCTTAGAAAAGCGCATTCGATCTTTATATTTCATTAATCAAACCCGTGTCACGCTTTTTGAAACGCATATGCATCACGTATTAAAGTCGGGATACGGAAGTTGAACAATTTTTATGAAATTTGGGGACGCGAATTGAAACATCTTTTGGCGCTTTGCGAAGTTGAAATTGAAAATTGTGAATTTAATAAAATAGCAGGCCTATTTCAGGTTTTTATAGATCTGATACGATAAAATATATGAACTAATATATTCAATATAACATTAAATATGCATTCAATTCGAAATAAATAATAAAGAATAACTACAAGAAAAATACGGAAAAAGAAAATCAAATATTTAAAGCTAGTGCTTCGAAGTGTTAAAAACTAGATATTCAAATGATTTTTTAAAATATATCATAAAATACATAATTTAATACAAATGAAATTATATGGTATTAAAACTAAAATCATTGTATGTATAATTTTAACGTTAATGTAATAACGTTGGATTATTCCGAAGGATTTAAATTTCCAAAGGTTTCTCGGTATACTGATCAACTTCAACATTTTGATAATTACAATTATTATAATCAAACAAATTCATCGCTATATTATTATTTATTATAGAGCATTATTTATCATCTTGTCTTACATTTTCAAATCTAAAGTCTATCCTTAAGAACACCGGCTCTCAATCAATTTTTTACATCCACAAGACCCATACGAACAAAAATAAATAATGTAAAAGCAATCAAGTAAATTTCTTTTTTCTAATATTTCCCAACCAAGCATCTTTAACCTTTCAGTAACACTCCTTGTTTTACCAAATAATCCATTATGTATACAGCTACTTTTCTATTCAATTTTTCTAGATCTACATTGTACTGTGTGCACTTGTTATAGGCGAAAGAGAGAGAGACCTGAACCGTTGTCCGTGTATCCATCAAAGCGATGATTCTATTTACCGGAGAGAGAGGGAGCTTTGAGCCATTCCCGTCACTCCCTTCGAGGGAAATTATCCATCTGAAATGGGCCTTCAATTGATTGGCAAAAGCCGATGAGATCGCTTTTTCCCATCCTCTATAGAAAGCCACAAACACACGCTGTTTCTCTTCCGACGAAAGGATAAAATAAATTCGCTCGTTAAAACGACCCGCCATAGGTATCAAATATGGGTCTTCGTATGTATACACAAACATGTAAACAAGAGATAGCAACAGACTAATTGAAGTAAAAAGTACAATCACAATCTTTACTGGAGTGCAGTTGTAAGGAATGTAGACAGTCTCAAAGCAACACTGCCCTTGGAATTGAAGTCTTCAACCAATGTATATGATACAGGTACGTATCCTACTTAAACTGACCAATAGAAGTAAAACTATGTTGTTTACCTCACCAAACTGATACATGTTCTACAAAGAGCACAAAGTAGGGAATTCTGTATGCTGGGAATTACAAAGAGGGACTGAAAACTCAAAATTAGGGAGAGAACGATGACAGGAGTTAAGGACATCATCCGAAATGTGAGATAACTGAAATGGATGTGGGAAGGTCATATGGCGAGAAGAGAAGTCGATATTTCTGAACTGGATTCCAAGGAATGTGTAGAAACCGAGTCGAAGACCAATGGATAGATGGAACGAAGACATAATCATGTAATTACTACAACACTAAGCAATGTGGATAATTGGATAGAGCTTTGGGAGGCCAACATCCATTGTCGAACTGAAACTAATTTAAGTCTACAATAATAGTAATTTTATAAATAAATGAAGCATACATATACATCGTAATAAATTAAATCTGACGCAAATAAAACTAGTTGAGATTCTAGAAATGATGGTAGTGTAGGTTGAAATAAAAAGTTGCAAGTAGAAAACCTTCGGTTAGAATACGTGCATACTTAAGTAGTATTCCTATTTATGTTCATGTGACTCATAGATTAATATAAATCTCATTAGAGCATTCATTCATAAAATACTCAAACCTCGATATATATGTCACAATGAAAGTAGATAAGTGGGTTGACACATTTACGAAGGACATTGAAGGTTGCAGATGTTCGCGGGGCACATTACGATAGAACAAGGTTTCAATAAGACAAACACGACATCTCTGTCCTCCACACCTCCTCATCAAACATCAAATCGAATCAAACAGTAACATAACATATATGTAATAACTAAACAGACGAGATATTATGAGACTCCCTCAACGGATTGGAACAAGTCCTTCTAAACAATATCTCCTTTTCACTCCAAAAACTGGAATTCGCCGTCAACTGCTCTTCATCCTTTCCGTTCATTAAACGAGGATTTCAGAATCCGTCACACGTCTGCAAACACGCTCTGGCCACATCATTAAAAAGCGAATAAAGAGCCCTTTACGATAATCTCTGAGCTACTCAGCGCGTGCTTAAGACGCCCTTTTTCAGTACCCTTAGACACTCTTTTATAATCTCCACTTTCCTTTTCTCGAACAGCTCGAACTACAAGAGAGAGAGAAACCTAAAGAATCCTTAATCTTGCTTAAAGTTTCATCCCCTTTCCATAAAAAGGGTACATTCTTCACTCTTATCTCCCCGCACTTACGATCCCCCGTTCTCATGGTGATCATTTCCTGTTTTTACGTTTCCATGACTCCAGCTTCAAATTTTACAGTGTTACGAGAATGAGTACTTTCACAGACCTCTATGAGTACTTCACAGATGCTCTTTGCTGAAAGTGTATTACTCTCGTTCTGTACCATTTAAGAAAACCTAATGAACTTCTATTACGGATAGATATTATTACAAGGTCTGACAAGGGAGGAATTAGGAATTATGACTGGGACTCGAACCCAGAACCCCCACTTTCCAGGTAGGTATACTTTGACTTACTTACTATTTAAATTACTATATATTCCAATTTATATCCTTTATTTACATTCCAAGAGTATTCTTTCATTTTTATCTTTTGTATTTTCATAACTACAGCGACACATTTTTCATTTTTTTAAAAATAAATATTCATTATTCTCTATTATATATATCCGTTTTAATCACCACCTACAACTAATTTTACGTTAACATTTTTCTCGCTTTTGGATCAACTTCTAATTCTTCAGGTATCGCTATGGATCTCTAAAATAACAGGTTTGAACACAATAGAAAAATATAGACACAACTAACACTCGAACCCATATCCCCCACATGTATAACTGTACTTAAAAATGTTTTTCTAAGATTTCACGACTATGAGATTTCAAAATACGATACACTTGAAGAAGAAGGGTCAAGTATAACTTTCTTGGGGTCATCTCTGGGAATAGCAAATGAGATATCGTAATTTACATCCCAAAATGAGAATTATTTAATATTTCAAACACATGGCCGACTTCAATGTTTCTGTTCTTGTTGATTGACAAAAGGAACCTCCACCTTCTAATAACAAACCTTCGCCAACAAAGAAAGAAGAAAACAAACCTTTCCCTACCAAACGCCGAAAGGCGGCTTGCAGGGTAAATATGCAGACGTAGACGAAGAAAAAAGAAAGCAGAGGGATGTAATGTTACCTTTCTACGTCCATCCGCAATCGATTCAAAAGGAAACGAATTATGTACCATCTTCCACTTCTATGAATCGGTGGAATTCGGTGAAATCGACATTGTTAATGAGCATTTAATTTGGGGAACCCCTTCCCAATCAGAGGGCGTTCTTAACACATCTTCGCCGTCATCCCTTGCGACATAATACCTCCTTGAAACGTCGACAAAACCCCCATTTTCCTCTTCTTATCACCGCAACATTTTAATCTTAGTGAAACAAATGACGATAGAGTAATTATGGAGGAAAGGGAATTCCGCGAGAGGCATTTGAATAATAAACGAGCTGAACTCGATTCTATTCCTATTCGAAACGGAATCCGATTCGCGATGAAAATTTCACGCGAGTTTTTTGAGCTCTATTTCGGATGGAGCGTGAAAAATTTAAGGGGCGCTCATCTTCTGCGAGAACCGGGTTCGAACCTCGGGAATGCAATATGGATGAGACTGGATGGAATGTTTGGGATGAACGTGTGAAAGTTCGTGGTTTAGAATGAGGGTTTCAAGTTTCAATCTCTCTCTGTCTGTGGGAACTGATATGGATTGAAATGGGGCTCATAAATAGTATTGATGAGATGTGGAGGGCATTTTGGAGAAGATTATGGAAAGATAAAAGTAAAGTGTGATAGGCGGTGGTGATTTGAGGTGGGGGTTTTAAATTTTGAAGCTAAATTATTATAAATCGCTTTGTAAAGGATAATTTAAAGACTAAAAAACTCGACTGGCACGTCAAAATATTCAAACATTCATCTTTTATATCAGTATTAAATTAATCTAAATTAACTTTAACCTATAAGTTCATAAGACTTGAATAGATGAGAAAATATAAAATTAAATGGAATCGAACCCAGGACCTCCTTCCTAGGTCAACTTTCTGGACACGTATACAAAGTGGGAAAGTAGAGGAACAGGGTTCGAGTACCTGTCATGTTACTATTTTCACTTTAGATTACCCTGTTCTTTAAACTTTTATTCGAAGTTAAATATTTTACCAAAACCTGTCCATTATTTATTAGTATATTAACAAATATTATAAAGAACAGTACATTCAAGCCAATCAATAGGTAATTACCAAATCCAAGAAATGTAAAAAAAGAATTATAAACATCATAACTCCTGTTTTCGTTAACATCTTTCCCTTTCTATTCTAACGTAACATGCATCCAATTTTTTGGACGCACGCAAAAATAAAAGTATGTTCCACGACGGACGGGGAACATGAACGAATTCCGGCTCTAGATAAAAAAAGCAAAAAATACATTTTTATTTTACTTGAGGATAACGAAACACAATGCGGGCGTATGAATTCGTAAATCGGGACCACTGAATTGAAAGGAGGAAGCTGCGAAAGAAGACTTTTATAGAATGAAGAGATTTGTGTATTTATATGAGTGAAAGGTTAGCATGAATGAAGAGATACAGGTATCCTGAATTTTGAAGAGATGTGAATGGAAAAAATATACGTATAACAAAGCAGCAAGTACAAAATTAATTAATAACCAAAGGAATATCATAATTCTAATAGAAGTACGTACGCAAAACCTTCGTTTCGGTCCTGATATCCATAAGACGTACTCTGTTAACGTACGTAGAGTACTTTCGCACTAACTCCATTACCCCAAAACATACCTCTCTCAATTTACTCTAAGTACGTATGACCTGTACTTGTATTAATGCATTTACGCTGAAAGGGGTCTCTGCTAATTTCCCGCTTAACTGACGTGGGATGAAAAAGTGAAAGGTTACAGAGCTGCCCTTTTTACAAAATATGTGCTCTTTTTAAGTCGAGAAATCGGCGTAATGAAACTCTTTCGAGTTCGTTTTATTTTCGCTTATTTTCATCGGGAAAGGTAGAAATTTGCGAATTTACTCCCTCGTGGGAGCTTTGTTCGCATTAATGAATATACACTGCGGAACTTTTTCGCAACTGAAGGGAAACAAGGCATCTGCAAAAAATAAAGGAGCGGAAATTCCAACCTCCCGCTACGTATGTTTATATACTTGCAGCTATTCGATCATTCCGCTAGAAAATTCGATTGCTCCGCAAATATTTCGCGAAAATAAATGAAGCTCGCTTGCAGGGATATGCAAACTGCAATTGCATTCGGTGCAAGGGATTTGCAGCAAAGGTTATATGTCACGGAAAAACAAAAGTAGGAGTGAATTCTGGTTAATGAATTCGAGATGAAAAATTTTTATATACGTGTACTAATAAATCAAAAACGTCCCGATATGACGTTTATATGTCAAGTTCGGTTGAAATCCTATATATTTTTTGTCTCTGAAATTTCAGCATTTGCATTTTACTTAAATTCTTTGTGGACTATTGGTAACGCCTCACAACCTTTCGGGTTCGGATCGAATTCCATCATTTTTCTCGTAAATAATAACCAGTTACGTTGGTTGCGTACTTCATCGAAATTGAAAAATAAATTCAGATGTAATGGTTATTCGAATTACAGATGACCATTCCATTCCAATCGGAAAGAACAATTGGGTGAAAAATTTGAAATGCTTTTCATTTAAACAGATGACAGCGAGAACTTGTTGACATGCTATTAAAATTTAAAAAAGCAAAAATATTAATCTCAGTTCGTATCTAAAATTCTGAAAAGACATATAGTTTACCGTAGGATTTAATTAAGTAGAGGGCTAACTTAGTTTTTAAAAAGTCCATTATTATATTACTAACGTGCAAATAAATCTTTAAATTAGGATGTGATATCATTGATTTGTGTAAGCATAATTTTGATCGCATTAATTTGAGAAAATTGTCATTCAAAGCAACAAAATGTTTCAAAGAAAAGCTTGAAAATTAATTACAGCAAACCGACTTTTTCAAAAAGACAAAATAAAATTTCAAAGGTGAAGGACTAAAGGGAGTTTTTCGTAAGAACTTACTTTTTTAATATGATTTAATATGTCATACACTTTTTGCATTAACACGCGTAAAGAAGTCATGTAGAACAGGGAACCGAACCCGGATCTCAATCTTCGATCGGTTGTTATATTGTTTTCTAGTTATTGAGAAATTTCTCTCGAAAATTTGCTTCATTTCAACTAGATTAAACTTTCTGTGTCATGGTACTATGCACCCCAAGGTATCCACATTGACATACCTGACATTGAGGGATACGGGTTCGATTCCATGTCATGTATGATTTTTTTAAAACTCTCATTAAATCCTGGCCTAAAAACTTCAAAAACACTATCATAAACACACTCATACAATATTTACGTCTCGAAAATTACGACTTTCAAGCGAAATGAAAGAATGAACAAATGCGTAAATTCAGAAAGCGTAAAGACGAATCAAAAGCAATGGATCTGAACTAGGGACAGATAAAGCGAGAGAAGATGAAAGAGAAGTAGAGTTCTTGAAAATGATGCCCTCTTTAATCTTTCTGCTGTGGCAATGAGGGCCTTAGCTGAGATTCCTTTGAGGCCTTTGACATGGTCCAAATGTTACTCTCGCTGGATGTTACTGACGGTGGTTTTAGGGATTGGCTGCGATTGCTACCTTGCGATTTCCCTCGTGTGCGAAATACTTGATAATGAATGCGCGATGGATATACCCACTCTTATTGCTAATTATGAAATGCGAGTCGAGAATTCCGTGATCGCGAAAGGGAAAGATATTTTTTTAGATAACGAAAGAATTTTCGCATGACCTCGTTAACGCTGAATTCCAAGCGATGCCTTCGCAACTTCTTTGCATCCTGTTCATTGAAATATGGCTGTATTATCGTGCAATTTACAGCCCACAAATATATGCATATAAATCAATACGCATACATCGTTGGCATTTCCATATAACATCTGTTTACCGAATCTCCGCTTTTTACACCAACTTGTCATTTTTTTCGTTTCTCCTGTTTACTATTATCGTTTGCTATTAATTTCGTATTAAAATTTATATTTGAATGTTGATAAATTATTTCAATTGTCGTTCATTGCAGTGATTGTTATTGATTCAGTGTAATTTTCCGAATTATTTATTTTACAAAGTAGGCAAATAAATAGAACTGAATTGATTTTTCTCTCAAAAACATTCCTGACAACTTATATGATTTGCTAAACGAGAGATTATATAAAACAGAACCTAAGTGGCGTTATTAACTATGTGTAAACCTTTAAAGTATCCTTAAAGGAATAGTAAAGGTAGGTAACACAGTTGCCTCATTCAATAATGTACTATTTAAGCGCGTTTTCGGTAGAAAAAATACATTTTGAAATCGAGTTTACTTGCAACTGAATTATATCTATTTTTGTAATTTACCTTTTTTGTACTTCCTACCACTCCTTACAATAAAATGAATATACACATATAATACGCTCTATTAATGTATTCAATCAATGTATCTACGTGTTTCTTTGCTCTAACAATCCTTTCTAACATCTATTAGGAAGAACGTTACCTTAGCAACTCGAGACTATAATAACATTCCAAACGTCTTACCCAATACTTATAACGATAAATTATCTTAATCAAGCTGCAGACAAGAGATAAATTTCTCCACACCAACTACTACCGGTGAATGACCATTGTTCTCAAAAAACACAACCTCAATCCTCGTCTACTTAACACTTCCTCAGCTCCTCCATCCCGTACGCAACTCAAAAGGCTACTGAAACGAAATTCGAACGCACACCTTCGGGGCGAATTTTTTATAGATTTAATCAGCGTCGAGAACAAGAGTTATTCAGCGGAACATTTCGCAAATTGGCGCTTACACCCGAGGAATGCAAGAATGTCCAAAATACCCTTGGAAGGGCATTAAAATGTCGCTTTCACTGGTCCAACGTCCCCAAAAGCAATTCTCGCCGCATATTTCCCAACGACCTACATAAACCTCCTTTTGGGGTTTCCATAAATGTTCTTTTACGCGGCGCTGAAGACTATTAAAATTTACCGATAAAAATCGACCGGAAGCTGGAGTGACCCATATATGGGAGATGGCGCAACGATCGAACGAAAAAACAAAAAAGCAACGAAAAACAAAAATGCTACGAAAAACAAGAAAGCTGCGAAATGAAGTAAAAATCTTTTACGCCCGAAACAATGTGTCGTAATGCCGTAGTGATCGTTTGACTGATTCGAAAATTATTATTCCGGTTTCGAGATTGACGTGTAGGAATTAAAAACTAGGATGATAGAAATGTGGCACGGATGACTTATGGCTACCCTAAAGGTACCATAAATTAAAATGAATCAAAATATGAGATAGTATCGTTGAAATGGGAAAATAGAGGATAATTCTATCCAATAACAGATTATATATTTCCCAAGAAATAACCTCTAATTCTTTTATCGAAATATTTCACTCAAAAAATCAACCAATGACGTAGGAAACAAGCGGACCAAATGTACACTACTATCCTTCGTACAATACCATTCAAATTACGTAAAAAGACCAAAAAAACGATCCATTGAGAAAGGAAAGAAGCACTTGTGGGTAGAGACATCTTCAATATATGTGAAGGAGAAGGACTCTAGCCATTCGTGACTAAACTCTGTCCTCTGTGAGTAAATAACGGAGGCAGAGCCCGTCAAATCCGAGTTGGCCAGAAAGTGAAAGTACGTACTTCTTATATGAAACGCCATTTTTTATGAAAGCACTGTTTTCTTTTTACGGAAGGTTTCCCTCCCTTTTGGAGTGCATTTCGGAGGAAGGATCCCGCCTATGGAATCCTTCATATCTCGAGAAGAATTATGGCGATGGAGTGAGTGTGACAAGGAAGATTCCTCTTCCCTTTGCTCTATCGAAATACCTCGCCCTACCGAAGTGTTTGCTTTCCTGAGGATTATAAATTCATAACAGTTTCTTTCCAGTGGCTCTTCTGTTAACCTAGGATCCGAATCTATTTCGGGAAAGAATGTTTGTTCTTGGAAGAGTGACCAAGGCGGTGCTTGTGTGTGGTCCGCGAGACAAAGGAGATGAGGTTAGAAATGTGGATGCGAGGAATTCGAAGAATAAAAGGAAAACGATGAAATATAAATGCCAGTAGTTGGAGACTAATGTAAGAGATCGTGACTATAAGGCTATCGTGAACTATTGCTCAGTATAGCACCCTATTAGTATGTAAATAACAATACCAATATACCTATTTGCCTCGTTGTCGGAATAGTTAACATGCTAACCTTCTTACGCTGAGGTCCCGGGTTCAAATCCCGGCTGAGGAGGAAACTTTCCTCTCAGGATGTGGATATTTGTGATATCCGTTGTTAAGCTTAGAACCACGCTGTAATTGTCCAGAAAGTGGATATTTGAGCTGTTCTTAATGATAGATAAAATATACAATACGTAAAAAAACAATACGTTTGTTTATTAGCAGGTTCGATTCAAACAATTCATTTCAATCCCGTAAGATTTACAAGTGTAATTCAATTATATCCATCTATATTATGGCTTCCAAACCAAACTTTAGGATACAATTATTATTATCATTATATAATATACAATATAATCATACGCCTAATCATTCGTTGATAGTTTCCTGACGCTTAAAGATTAATAATTTTTACGTTAAAAATGCGGAAAGACGTAATTGGAAAAGCAGAGTTAGTTTAATTAACTCCTTTAACGAGCTAAAATCTAACACCTTTATAAGAATCGCATTCATCTCTTCCTAATCTCCAAATACACCGCAAAGAACCGCTGGGGATCCAGTTTTATTACCCTTATTCCCTCGGTAGGCGTGGATTCGTAGCATCAAACCACCATTTCCCAGGAGCTTTCTTTCCGCTGACGTGGAGTGATGCCATCTAAGCCTCCGGTTCGATCCCGGTGTCGGACAAATGAAAGGCCAAAAAGGGAGGAATCAAAATCCCGTACCTCTTCAAATAAGCCAATTTCCCAAATGTTTACGGGGTCATTTGTTTCCCAGAATCGGAGTGATTGGAGCCTCCGACAGAATGCACTCCAATCGCCTTCTGATGCAATCACCTGTCCATCATACTCCGGTGGGACATATCCTTCCACTGGTCCACGATCTCTGCTATTCTACGTTTATGATAGTAGGGGTAAGAGCACCCTCTATAGTACGGATCTCGGAACCTCTTATTTTGGCCTCTGGTTTTTCATTCTCCTTTAAGTTCGAGAATCGTTTACTACAAATATTTAATAGTTGTGAAAAATAGCGATATGAGCGGGATTCGAACCCGGGACCAAGTAGTATTCTAACCACTACGCCGCCTTCACCAATAAGTTATATATAGGACCTGGGTTCGAGTCCCACTCACATTAAAAATTTTTACTTTCGTTTAATATTTGTATAAAAGCCACATGATATTATCGTGTGAAATTATTGCACCTTTCCTGAATCAAATCATTGAATTACTTCCCTTACATATCAGACTATTCTCCGTAAGTTTACGAATGCAATAATTATGTACTTTTTTCTCCTACAATGGTGTTATTAAGGAATACTTCAATCATTTTAAGACCCGTTGTAGATGAGTAATTTACAATAATGATATCTAATAACTAGTAATGCATAAATTAAAGCACTTGATAATTGATAAATGATAGAGGAAAATAATTTTTGAAAACTAAAAATAAAAGGAATTATAAGCATATTTAGCCTTCGATCGTACGTTGAACTCATAGTTTCTTTACACCAATCATGTGTTTGCACTATAAAAAATGTAAAAGGATACAAGTAGAATTTTATGATGACAAAAAAATCAAGATTTATACCTCAAGCTAATAAAAGAATGAAAAAAGTAGGCCGTTGAAGTAATAAACGGAAAGCAAATAGTTATTTTTATGCACGATAATTACTCTCAATTTTATCCTCATTTTAAGTATCCCACGACAGTTAACGTACCTCCTCGTATTACACAAAATGACTCATAATCAGTCGTTCCGAAGATATTCCCACAAAAAAACTCGACGTACGAATATAATTGTGGAAGAAGATGGAATAAGAAACACGATAAAATTTATTTGTGGTGAAAGTTATTGCAAAAAAAGACAACTGCTTAAGTAAAGGAGTCGTTGCATATTACTGGATGTAGAGGAAGCTGTATTACGCGATATGATGCCATGAATTATACACATGCATTATATAATTATCGTACATACATTATATAATTATTGTATATACATCGTACATCTGAATTGTATATCAAGAGACGTGAATAGACCAAGTAAGTGATCGGAGATCGAAGTATGTATATACTGTATTTTTATGTATATATTTAATGAAGACATCATATTATAACATAGGATATGTAATAATCATTATACTCTATATGTAATTTACAACAAATAATTCTATAATTAAACTACAAAATAAAAAAAATACGTTCAAAAAATAAGAAAAATAACTCAATTGAGAAACTAAATTTCCTTTTTTCTGTCAGTGGCTAGAACTAGGTTACAACCAGTATCAATTTCACCACGACATTTACATCCTAAACGTATAGAAGCTACTGGACCAAGGCTAAACGAAAAGCTTATAAGCAGTTTGAAAGGCAGCATTTATTATGTGAAACCATTGAGAAACATCTTGATAAGGGGGAATCTGGCAAAATGATCGCTATGGATACTAAAGTCAGACTTTTAAGAAGGGAAATACGAAGAGGAGTTCTAGAGAGAACCGGATGGAAATGGGTGGGTCAGACGTAAGAGAATGTAACGATGATTAATTCGCATCATGACGAAGATGAAGAATCGCTTTGGTAAGGGCGTCGTGGAGGAAACTTGATTGACCGGTAAGAGTTTCGCGTGGATTTTGCGAAAGTTTGGGAGTCTTTTTTTTATGCGATGAAAATTCTCTCTCCTCTTTGAAATTCTACCCAATCTCCTCCCACACGTTGCCAAATCTGCTCCTTATAATCCGAGAGAATAAAATGAGACGTTTTGGAGGGAAACTGTAGAGGAAAAAAGAAGGCTTAAGTTGGTTAACCAAATGTTTAAGGATTTTAGGATTAGGGAAACTCCTTTTCTGGTTCATTAAGGAATTGGATTAACGTTTCGGTACTTAAATATCGTGATAATGACGTATTAAGGTAAATAATGAAATAATGAATAAAGTAATGACGTAACAAGTATTTAGGTTGTGGAAATTATTGGAGAAGAAAGTAATACAGTTATAGCAGGTAGAAGGATGATGATAAAAAGATTACAACTTCAAAAGAGATTAACGACAATTAAGGGAATAAAAATAATAAATATGAAAAGGAAACTTCGACTCAAAGGAATAAGACTACTAGGAAAACTAAGTTTGTACTCCAATAATATGTAACTAAATCAAAGTTCATAAAATAATTATGAGAACGATTTCGATAATATGTCAACGTGTGAGACAAACACATAAGGAAAATAGTTCGTAGAAAACACTAGAAACACGATAATTTTCCTACTCTATGGGGATAACTGTCCATTTATATTTATATACATGTAAGTCTCCTCTTAAAGTGATAGCTGTGGAATTATGTGCTTCTAAACAAAATAAAGAATGTGTAAATGAGATGAGAAAAAATTATTTCGAACTTCTTGTTATATAACTTTAGAAAGGAATATATATGTTTCTAAGTTGTCATAGTTTAACTTTTAAAGCATTCTACATCAAGCAAATAAGTAAGTTTCATTCATTGGGGAATTTTATGTCTTAATCGTATCAATTGTTAGAAAGATCATACCTTAAAATATTGTTCTTTTCTGTAAAATTACATCATTTCATGTTTCTAAATAAATAAATAAATGTTAGATAGAATAAAATAATTGCACGTAACCTTTCCAAATGAATATCACGAGAAGATTGATCAACCTCCAGAATCGATATTATCTTTAAGATAAAATTCGATTGTGATTTTATTTGAAGAGTTAATTTACCTCATTAGAAGCGAAATTTTAGGGTATTCCCTTTCAGGATACATGGGACTTCTCTATGCCTCTTTCGAGTATGGAAGGGGAAGTTAAAAAAAGAATCACCGGAAGGAAGACATATGGCAAAGGGATGGGAAAAGATGGGATGAGTAAATGGACACCGACGGAAAATGAAGCTGTGAAGAAAGATTGAAGACCCCGACGTGGGAAACGGATAGTGGATTTCCATTAGAAAACAAAAAGGGTTGCTATAAACAAAGATTTCTTAAACAAGGTTACATCATCGCCAGACACTTTCGATCTGATAAAGGATGTAGTACCTTCCTGAACTCTCTCTGATATTCACGAATCTATTCCCCTCTTTGCAAAGTTACGCATTAACATTTTATTACGTATCTATTCCATCTATCCTTGGGGGTTCTCTTTAGTCTCTTCAGATTTATTGAAATCCAGTGATTTTCTAAAGAATATATTGACACAAATTACGTTAACAATAATAAGATCGAAAATAGCTACTATTGGGGGCTAAATACCGGTTAAGAATCTATATATATATATATATATATGAATCCCTAAACTTAGTTGCTATGAAGATAGGTAGCTATTGTTACTGAGTAACAAGCTCTCTTTCACAACCCCACCTCCATATGTAAAAGTTTCCACTAGCTCTTAAAAATTCGATCCAGAATACAACGTTTAATTTGCTTAATTTAATTTCAACCGAATAAAACAAATCCAATATATCAATAATAAAACAACACCTGAACAAAACCGAGCATAAACTTCGTTACATTAAATAAGTCATCGTATTACGCGCCACCTTCCACCCACTGATACGCAATAGCAGTGTACTGATATAAATTAACACCCGCTGTAATGAAAAAGTACAGCGAACTTTAATTAGTAAAATTAACCGAGCGCAACTACAATTATATAAATTTATCAGGTCCACTTTCCAGGGATACATTTTATCCCGTTAGCGACCTATTAAGTGGTTGCGAGTTTGAAAAAGTACCCTGACCTAGGTCAACCCGTGGGATCTTCTAAATTTGGTGACCCGTATCCATTGCCCGTTCATTCGAGAAACTCGTTTGTGGTCCTAAATCACAAAAAGAGACGACATCTCGAATTTCAAGGACTATGAAAGATTCAGCTGCTGTAACAATAGTCGAAAGAAGTTGCAATAACGAGAAACGATACTGCTCAACCGGTGAGATTGTCAAAATTTTAATTTTCCAGTAATTTAGGAGCTCAGTTCTTATCAAAAGCTATTTGAAAATCTAAATATATCTCACAGACTCGTCTTTTTCCATCCCATTCCAAAAGTATATTTTTGAGGATTCTAGTAATAAATCTTTGATAATACCCGCACCCATATTTTACGAATTAAAAAATTTTGAAGAGATACTTGATTCGTATTTGAGCTCATTCTTCATAGATAATCATGTGATGAAACCTTAATTAATCGTTTTAATTTTGAAATAAGAATTCATAAACGAATATGGCGTTTAAGAATAACATTTCGCACGCATCAAGCGTTGAAGGAACTCGGTGATACCTACCATCATCCTAAGAACTGACTTACGTATTTTTCAAAACCGTAATATATTTTTCCAAAATAATTCCCTTCCGTGATAATTACGTGTATTAGTACATTAAGTTGCCCACTTATAGCCCCGTAGTATTCAATTAATAGTAAAAGATTTCCTTGTTTATCTTTTAACCATATTAGGTTAAGAATAAGAGGAAAGTTGCTAGCTTTAAATTCTTCCAAACATAAAGACCCTTTATTTGTATTATTATTAAAACCCGGACACACATTTTTCTCTGAAACTCCCCCCTTTGTGCATTTCTAGTGTTGAGAAAAATTGCGGTAAGGAAGTAAAAAAACAATACAGAATTCCGTCCCTGATGCCTTAATATTTCCCCTAACAAAACGGACAAGACACGAAGTTTGAAGCACAAGGGTCAGAGGTTTTAAAAATACGCATCCTCTGGAATTTGCATTTCAAAAGAAGGCACGCAAGGGTGTTTTATTGAGGTCAGGACACCAGCGTCTATTACACAAAAGAGATGCTTATTAGAAGGCTACTGATTTGTACTCCCGATTAAACTAGAAAAAGGGACTCGTTTTACTGCTCATACCATTCCATGCGGAGTTTTCTGAATTGAACACGCCTTCGTTACGGCAATTGCTTCGTAAAGATCCTAATTTGCGCTGCCTTTGATATGCTTCCTAACGGAAAAGTACCGAGTAAATGTTACATTTCAATCGAATCCTACAATACATTTATTTCCCTCTTTACCAACGGTACTAATTCATCTTAAATACTTCCTCCCGTTACCTATAAATGGGTTACAATTATTATTCTGATTGAAAAAGAATCCATAGACTTAAAGTATAAAAGAAAAGTATTCAAACCTGACCTGAAAAATTATAAAAATTTATGTTATACAGGAGTTACTTTCCCTTCTCTAAAATATAGAAACATTTTAATACAATATGAACAATATATATTAGCATGATTTATCCATACTTCACTTCTTAAGGCTGGTATTTCTTTTATTATCATCACTCATCGAATACATATACATCTATACAAACGTGAAATGCTTAAGCTAAGCTTTGAGGAAGAGAAATACGTACACTAAATAAACACTCAATACTTCCACAGAAATGTATTTCAAATCGAAATTAAACAACACCTAAGGACGTAAAATTATTAGCAAAACTGTTGTCCTTGAAATGAATTTCAATAGAAGTGCTGAGTGCTATACGCTTATTTAGTACTTTGTATCTACAATATAACATCTACCTAATTTACAAACAGATTTCTTCTCAGAAAATGTGCGCATTTGTAGCTCTGAGTTTTCTTCATGCAAATCCATTTTCGCAGATCGCAGATATCAGAGATCATAGATTTTCCCTTTTATTTGATCAATTTCGCAAGTTTTCTCTGAAAAGAAGCCGATTTAATCAGTTGCGGGAACTTCCTCAAACACCGTTCGCTTTTTGACCGTCTATTGTTTTCCTTACAATGAAAACAGACTGATAAAAGAGCACCAATGGATTTCGGAAGGGTCTCGCAAACTCTTTGTTCTCATAGATTAAACAATAATGAGTTTAAATAATTTATTACGCTTAGCTGATATTCAGCTCAAAGAATTCTATATGACTATCCTAAAATACTTTTATTATTATCATAGAAGCACTTAAACTAAAACAATTGTAGGAAAATTAAAAATTGTTCAACTTCAGATTTAGTTACGTAGAGTTGTAACTAAGATTTGATGCTTGAATAAATATGATCGTGTGAAAGGTAACAGTATGGGATCCGAGCAAAACAAGAACGGGCTCAAATAGAGAATAAACGTATAAAACACGAGATTGGGGATGGGAATCGAACCCAGGTTCCCCAGTTTCTGGTTACCTACCTGGAAGATATGGTGTTAACTTTTTTCAGTTCCATTCAATCTTTGAAATGAAATCGCTCGAAATTATCGTTCAAATTAAATTTACTTTTCCTTAACCATAGTAAAGCCATTCATATACGCGATGCGATGATATGATTATTTTGGAGTTGAATCATAATCGTTAAATTATTATGAGACATTATTAATATACTTATTACGTAAAATCTGATAATGATAACTGAATACGACGAATATACCTTTAACTAGTAACAAGAACTAGTATGCCCTCTATTTAAACCCTGTAATTACTATGATGTACTAATAATTTAATGTCTATCATCATTAAAACCCTCTTTATTATACTTACAACAAAGTGACGAGATACATTAACACTAACAAAACGTATGCTATAATGAACTACCAAAATAAACATCTTTTTCCCTTCCGATTTTATTTCTTTCGCAAAATCCGATTTCGCCATTAAATCTGCATCAAATTCGCCTTTTTCTTTTGAAGTCAAACGGCAAAAATTTTCGGCACAAAAGGGAACTTCAAAGAAATAAGGATCTTTGGAGAAGAACACGTATTCTACACATGTTCCGAACGGCAGATGTGTCTCAATTTGAGATCTCCTTTCAAAATGGACCACTCGTAAAGAATCCTTTTCGGAGGGTATTACCTTGACGACCATCATCCTTCTTTCGTAATCCACTATAAATACATACGTTCTTACCTATCAATCAGTGCCCATTGAGGAACATACACTCTTTCATTCGTGTTTAAAACGCTTTATTGCCTTACCACCAGAATATATGTATTTATTTTAATTTCCCTACATTTAAGCATAAATTAATGCTATGTATTTTCGATTCAAGAAAAAGTATATCCTACTTAATCTCATTAATAAAATTCGACACTCGCTTTCCAATATTAAATCAATGAAATTTCTAACTGATTTAAAGTATATCATTTTATGAAACATAATTGAGGTGTTCACTGTAAACTCTGCCGATATTTCAACATCTTTGGAAGAGAGAAAAAAGCTAAATAATGAAGACGATTTTATTATTTTAAAATATCAAGGCATATTAAAGATATATATTCGTATTACATTATATTTATTGACACGTTGAGTCACTGACTTATCGACAATTACGTCTTGTTAAAACGTAAATACGAAAACACTGATTGAATTTATAACTCGTTTAGTTGCCATATCTACTCTTCTCTATTGTTAGGAAAGCGTGTTAAGAGTAAATAATAAGTGAAAATAAAGGAATTATAATGTATGAACACCCGACTTCAACGATGAGCAAAATAATTAATAAATAGATTCATCAAGTTCATAGCAAAATGATAAAAAATAGCATTCATGCAAGAATCATATTTTAATAACAGGCTGTTATATATCTGAAGATATTATAAAAGCATCTGTGTTTACTTGGAGCCAAAGAAGAAGAAGAGAAAGTGTATATCGGTGGTAGAGTGTCACTGGGATGGAGGGAACGGATGTGTGATGCCGAAATGATGATACCTCCAGAAGAAGGAACGGCCACATGGGATACCACTGAAGGCGGGTCAATAGATACGAGTGTCAGAAATATCAGAGAGTGGTCCAATACTGTCTCGTTCAAAGGTAAAAGAGTGACTGTTATTATATACTTGACAAGGATTATTGTTAAAGTCACACATGACAAATTTTTACCTATTATTATTTTATTCTAATAATTAAATATTGAGATTATTTCGTATTACTATAGTTATGAAGATATTAGTAAAAGGACATTAAAAAAGGATTATGATATGATGCCAACTTTGACATTACTACAATGAAAAACTTTACAATTCCCACAGAGAATTTGATTTAATCGGGACCAATTTCGTAATTTTAATTACATCTTCTTACATCCTGAATGTATGCAATGGCTTTTCACGAAGTCACACCTTCTAATGTTGATTTGATCTTAGTTTAAAATTTTTGCAACATAGTTACGCTACAAAACTGAATTGCAATCAGTAATTGCATGATTAAAAGTAGAATGTCTCTTCATCTACGAACTGCAAAACTATACATTACTACGAAGATGTATTGTTCTTTTACTAACACATATAGGCATAAGTTCCGCTAGAGAGCACCAGGTTTATCTACTTTCTATCAGTAACGTAAAATATATTATAGCTAATCTGTAATTTGC
Organism: Pantala flavescens; assembly: GCA_020796165.1. Taxonomy (NCBI): domain Eukaryota; kingdom Metazoa; phylum Arthropoda; class Insecta; order Odonata; family Libellulidae; genus Pantala; species Pantala flavescens. Next base: position 11,214,922 of record CM036886.1, on the reverse strand, counting down.
TTATTATAATTTTAATATATATACAAATATATGTACTAAGTCAAGATGTACAGGTAACATCACATTTTAACGTACGTCAAATCCTCAAAGATGATACAAATTTCAATGGTAGACATTCAATAAACATATGGAATTTTAGAACGTACGTCTGATAACATATATAAAAGTTATTCGAGACAACGTTCGGAAAATAAAGTGATTTGGAAGATTTCTATTAATTATGAATTCGAACATCATTTCCCAAATTCCCTTTCCTGATTTATCGTCCTAAAATTATGAATTATATTAATCAAAAGCATTTATCCCACATAAGTATACGATTCCATTCCCCTTTGTTCGGCAGAATTCGGGGAAACCTCGTAAGAACGATATTTCATTCTCCTCTTTATTATATTACGGGAGGAAAGAGAAGGTTCTGGATTGCTAATTTTTTTCTTTTCCTTGTTCGAGAATTCGTGATAAATACAATAGAAGTTGCTCCCTGTGGAGTTCAGGGGGATATAATGCGAAAATAGATGTTGGCGTTTGGCGTCTTATGTAAACCGGAAGGTATGCTTTTGAATTATTAAAAGGCAGTGAGTCACAAAGAATAAGGATCTCGGAACATACGTAAGGGGTCACTTATTCATGATAACCTTTTGGTCTAAACAATTTGTTATCTCGACGGATTAAGGAGCTAAAATATAAACGGATTTTACTCGTTCATACTTTCACTTCTGTTTTAATATATTTATTACTTTTGGATGATTTCCAAACATATTTCCATAAATTGTCCGGAGCTTTTTCGGCAAAATTATACACCGCGTCCTATTCCTATAATTTTCACTAATGCTAAAATATAGGCCTGAGAAGGCAGAATTTCTTATTAATCATTTTCCGAATATCAGAATTTAGTTCATGAAAATCATATAAAATAAAGCCTATATTCTAATTTCCTTTCTAATGTGAACATAATCCTTTCTTTTAGCCACAAACTATTTACAAATTCTCTTATTTTTAGCACTTATACACCATTGAAATACCATAGCAACAGTAAATAAATTAATAATTAATAACGATGAGGCAACAATTTCTTGCAATTATTCTTTTATTTTTTCCTACACTGAACGCATTATTATATCTACTTATACTTAAACAATTTTGATTAACTCAAAATTAAATTTTAATAGTTCTCTACATCTTGTAATTTATGAGAATCAAATTAATCTAATTATTAATTATTCTTAATGTGCTAAAAAATTGGTTGAATAATATTCTATATATTTAAAATATAGAATAAATAAAATATATACTTTTTCCTATTTTTGAATTAAAACATGTTTCAAATTACAAACCATTAAATTCTTCCATGGACTTTCTCTTTCATTTAATCCTATATATACTTCATATTACAATAAAAATCCTACCATCAAATTCTTACGCAAAACTTTTATACACCACCTTTCAGAATTGATTAGAAAATGAATTTCCTCCGCGAGTAAACCATTTTCATAAATTGCCTCTATCGTAGTGCTCAATACGTGAGAGTACAATACAGGTCGGGAAAGTGGCCTCAATTTATGGGGAAAAGAATGTTTTGCCAAGTGTGGATTGTGTTTTTTAGGATGTTTCTTGGCGGTAATGAAGCCCACTTAGTATTCTAAGAAACGAGGACACCTTATCGGATTATAATTGTAGTTGGGGATGTTAATTCTGAACATCTCTGCTTTTAGCGATTTCTATGCTAATATACATACGAGCCAGAGAAAAAATACAAACACGATTATGGAGTAGATTAGGTCTTTTTCAGAGCTAACTTGATACTCAGGGGTACTATTAATGGCTTTTGGACAAGAAATGTTTGCATGCTGCTTTAAAAAGGTATCTCTATCAAAAGAATTTTACATTCACAGATAGACAAATAAAGATGTTTGAATCTTTGTCGTATTTTTTTCAATAGTAGCTACTATAAAATGAAAAAAATTTCTTTGATTTGATTTAGCTATTAAAGGAGATTTTTCAGACATTTATTTTTCAACTAACTTAAAATTGTTAATCAGGTACATAATTAAAATTCAATAAGTCCTAATACCTTATAAGTCTTACTAAACCATATCCGAGTGAAAGTATACATCTCTGCATACAAATATTAAAACACACGTACCGCTAATGAAACCCTAGATGCACCAATCAGAACAGACCTCTCCTTGAAAAAAAAAAACCACCAACATCCGCATCGATTAGAGCATAGAGAGAGTAGCTCATATTCGCCTATAGAAAGAAAACGCTCGTCAAGATACACTTGTTTCTTTCAATGAGTCAGGGATATCGATTTCGAAAATTTCAGATGCGAGCGGCACATATACGGCTATTTTTTACTTCCGAGAGTTACCTTCTGCGGTTCAAAAAGCAATACTTTTATAGGTCACCTGAATCGATACGGTCTTTTTTTTCGGACCGCTTATTCGAATACCGCCGATTTTTATTCTTTTTTTTTTCCTTCCGCGAATTTCTGTAAACTCTCCTCATTACAAAAGGCGACCCTATTTCTTCCGGAATAAAGGGAAATGGGGTTCCGTCATCGTGTCTCCTTTAAGGGTGCAATGACAAGGCAGGAAAAACATACGCCTGGATAACTGCCGCAAACAGCCTCTAAATCTCGTGTCTCTCGCAAAGAAACACTCTTATGGTATCAAGATCCGGGGCCGCCTTTCCCTAATCCTGACCCCTTTACCCGGAGAATACCCTAGGGTCCGCCTAAAACGCCTTCAAAAGGTTTCTTAAAAATTGGAACATTAAAATGACAGCTTACCGGAAGAAGATTCAGAGGGCGTTAGTGGTGGGATGAATGCGTCCTTACCTGTAAAAGGAAAAGAAAAGAAAGTTAGCTAATGTTTTAAAACATAAAACTATATCAAGACATTAATGGAAACTATGAATTATGATTATTATGATACTGAACTGTTATAATGTATATTTAGGCACAAGTTTATCGTTCAAAGAAACTCAATATTCAATATTACTGTTTTATTAATAGTGTTCCTGTCTGTATCGACGTATTTGCTATCGATCCTTCGCATGAGGATGTCTTTACATTGTAATATACTTCATACACCTTATGAAATACCAATTAATTTTCTTAAGCCTTAAAAATAACGAATTCTTATTAATTTAAGTATTATAAGATAAGAAAAGTCAAGCTGTTGAAAGTTTGAAAGATTGTCCTATAGTTATGAAAGTTTTCATATTTTTACAGTATTCAAGAAATATCTTCTATTTTTCATCTTCTTTTGATATTCTTGGTTCTTTTTATTAAAATCGCAATGCAATTTTAGAACAAACTACTTTTGTATTTGTGAATCTTTTTTCATCGAACCTAATATTTTTAGCTTCCGAGTTCAGCTTACAATTAGGTTCACGTACCAAGTTTCAAACTCAAATATCTTTCAAGAATTTTTAAGCCTCCTTGCTACAGATTCTATAAAAAATGTCTTCGAAAACAGGCTTGATTGATACTATAAACACAAGCTATTTTACTCCCTCATTAGATTTCCTCCTGGTTTTCATAAAAAAACAGCATCAGTCCATTAGTTTCATAAAGGCATTTCCTATCGGTTTATCCTACTTTTGGTATGATAGTACTAGAGTAAACTACTAAAGTAATCTAGTTTTCCTTTATTAAAGCATGCAGATAAACCTAATTTAAGGCTAAAATTATCAAAACTCTACAGATAAACTATGGATAAAATTGTACTCGAATGCATACTAAAGTAATCTATTTTTCCTTTATTAAAGCATGCACATCAAAAATTTTTAATGTTATGTTTGGAAATAAGAAAATATATCAGACATCTACAAAATTTTATATTTCTAAGATACCATTGAAATTGCTCAAAAATATTCCTGTGCTTGTCTATCCGACTAATTATCAATCATAGCTATCAATACGAGCTATGATCATCATCTTTCTATCAACGATGTCATATAATATACAAGCAATTGATTCCGGCTAAAGTTAAATTCAATTTATAAATAATATCGGTCCCAAAACGTTACCCTGCGTAACATGCATTTAGCATGAGCAGAGTTTATAATGAAGTGCTCAAATACGTATTATGATAAACCATCTTCTATGATGAAATATATATTAATATTAATAATAATTATTTATTACTAATATTCACCAAAGATAACTTAAATACAAGATATCATTAACAGATAAATACACTAATTAGCTAAATGAAATTTCAGCAGTGGCTTCAAGTATCAAAACATAGTCTAATTTTATTTTAATGACCACATAAACACACTTTTGGGATGAAAAAGTAATTCATGGACACCGTGTTAAGTTCCCAGAAAGCTCGCATACTTAAACAGTACTTTAATTTTTCACATTGCATTAAAATTTAGAGCACGATGCATTGCCAGCTGATTAGAGCTCTCTCACGTAGTCAAAAAGCTACAAAAGTATCTTGTTTTACAGAGGAAGTTTTTGTCCAAGTCGTGCACTGTGAGAGAGGAGATCCATCCCTTTTTCACTGCCTTAAAGTGAATAAAAGCGAACCCTTCACCATTGTTTATTTATGAACGCATCGATCCGACGCGTCACCCACGTGAAAAATTGGATTACAGCGACGCACAGCTAAAAAACATCGTCTTATCAAAGGGTTTTGTCCTTCCCTCTCTTGCTCCATTTCCCTTCCACAAATAGCTCCACCAATACGGTCCCATGAGCTCATTAAAGGTAAAAAATACAAATATGACGACTGAAGCCTCCATCTCCTTTATATTTTTAAAAAGGAGCTTCACCAGTTTCCAAAACAAAGTCCTTTTTGAAGGTAAGATTTTTGGAGCACTAGTCTTTGAACTGAGAGAGACGAGGGTCCTGAAGATATTCGTCAGAGTAAAATAATGCACCCACTTCTACCCTTTGCTAAAGTAGAAGTCAAATCAAAGTGATGTAATAGCAATATTTCACTTGTTCTTCTTTACACTATAAAATAATAATACCTTCAACTTAAACCTAATTTAAAGCCAAAATACTAATGTCCACTCTACAGACAAACTAGTGACGGAATTGCACTCGAATGCATATAATTGGTTGCTAAGAAACGTTTCCGTCATAGAGTTACTTTCGTTGAGTGCCAACTCGAAGGATGTATCCGCCGATACTTTCCTTGTTCAGAGATGAATGCAACCGCCAACTATTTCACTCCTCATTTCATTTATCAAGGCTCATTAACTCTCCAAAGGTTTTGGTTGCTCTTAATGAATAGGGAAGGGCTCAAACAGTGACTAGTGACAGTGGTCTGTTAGAACCATCCAAGAGTTATTTTAGCTCCCATTTCCTTTAAAGGTTTTCCATTCAGAAATGGAATTTCTTCTTTTTTGAGTCAGTTCGTTGCACTCTTCGGCTTATTCTATTCAATACATCGTAATTTTGAATCAAAATAATTAACACAATGTAATAATATTGTCACTTTCCTCTCTATTATCATAGTTATTATAATCATAACTACGTTCATTTTTTTCGATTCAATGGATTATACGTTTTTTTATTCACAAAGGAGGAAAATAAAAAAAGAATGAATATCTGATTCTCTTTATGTTCACCGAATTAATCCTCACATCGCAAAACAAAAAGAAAATATTTCCCAAGAGAGATATACCCTGACAAAATTTAAGAGCTCAATAGAAAATATCCGTATATCTTAATTCAAGCTATTGAGACGTAATTTCATCATTCACTAATGATTAAATTAAATACTTATATTTTTTCGGAATAAAATAGCCGCATAAGAATAGATATCCAAAAACTAAACAATAAATGTCACAGATTGGAGTATATTGTATATTTGTACAGATTTCAACCAACAACGAAACATAATAAATCATCATTTGAAAATGGTGAAGCCAGCTAGGAATGAAAGAAATACAATGAAGTTATTATGATTAAAGAAAGGTAATGCATTTTATGACTTTCAACTTTATGATTATTTCGAATGGAACACACACATGAATCGTAGAACAAAACAACTTTTCATGAAAGTAAAAAATCGGCACTGAGTTCACCCTTTTCCACTCTACTTGCGTAAAAAAAATTTGATTGAACAGAATAGTCAAAATTGAAATTAAGATGCATGACTTATAAATTGGAAAGATGTAGGAAGCTAAACTACGTTAGACATATTACTTAAACAATCACTTATACTTTCAGAAAGAAGTCCAAAACAATTGAACTATGTACATCCCTTTTTTCTTGCGATAAATTGTACGATTAGTAATTAATTATTCCTCAGTTTCTCGAAATAGCAATGGAGCAGAGACAGAAGGGACAAGTAGAGAAACTTGTTGGAGATTAAGGGATAATCCCTTAGGAGAGTCTTTGGTCAGGAGCGTAAAGAAAGAGAAGGTTAGAAGGAGAAAGAGTCGTAAAAAAGCAGAGGAAAAACAATGCAGAAGAGGGGAATTAAATCCCATTAGAAGTTCCTTTGAGAGTGGGGATTTGTGAATAATGAAGGGTGGATTTGGGCAAGAAGGGAACGCCGTGTTTGGGCACCACTCAAATATTTTTAACTTCGGTTTTCGAGCAGCCGAACACAAGAAAACTTGATCTTTTTAATGTACAGCACGCTTCTTTTCAATTTAATTAGAAAAGTATATACTTGAGCTAATTTATGGAGATATTAATCAATGGAGTTTAACATAAATTAGGTAAGAATAACGTGGTTCATTACTAAAAATCTAAATACGAATTTCTTGGATTCACTCTATATACATACGTAGATACGTTTAAAGAAATTAAAATAAATAGCTTCAATTTTATTAATAATTTTTTTCTACCTTGAAATTGACCATGTTTTTCCATACTACCCCTCCTGTGCTAAATCTAATATTCTCTATATTTCTTTAATTTTACTTTAACCTTTAACTTCTTTAACTTTATCTTTACTTTATACCTGTTACACCTCTTACATTGATGGCTACTTAAATATAATTCCTCCAAGAATTCCTCTACAGGTTAAAAATCTTAAATACCTCTCTCTTGTCCAATCTCAGCATTCATTTTGAGAGACAAACATTTAAATAACTTTTCACAAATATCTTTTGACCACAAAGAGCTGAGCTCATTCACCACAAACACATACGTTACGTTCATTTCTCTTTGAAGTTTCCTTCAACTCCTACATTCTTAGTCATTCTCTATTCCATTAGCGGCATAAAACAAGGCATAGGTGGTGTTCACCAAGGCATTGCTCTGTGTCCCCATTCATTCTTAACCCTTTCATCGCTAACTTCGTCTCCCGTTTTTGTTCTGCTCATATAATTCATTCCAACCGCACTCAGTCCCTGATTCGCCCCAGCAAACAACAAAGTGAGAAGCAGCTGGTAATTTGGTCCACCGTGATTTTTTCCCCCGATGTGATTTAGCCTTGCGGGAGAACGGTCAGCAGTGACTTGGTCCCGCAGCGATTCATCTCCATGGTTATTTGCTTATTGCTATGGTGAGAACCAACGACTACTGAAAATAATTAAACACTCCCGCATTCGAGTCTCTTAGCAATTATTCTTATGATGATGCTTATTGTATCGAATCCTTTGTACGATTCCACAAAATAGGACGCGAGGGAAATCTTAATACAAGTAAAAGATACGGGCGCTTAAATGGGATATAGATTTTACAGTTCTACTAACTAAGATTTACTTCCATGATTTCAATTCATAAATTTTGAATATTAAATAGGTTTTAAGTATCAAATAGATAATAAAAATCGTATTTTTACTAACATAAATTAACACAAATATATTTGTAGGATATAAATTCCATTGTCATCAGGATAATACTAAAGGAGATGAATTGCAAATAAGTCTGTGAAATGGATAAGCAGGGTTGTTTACAATCAAGATATTATGAACATAACAACCAAATGCACAAAATGTATGGTATTTATTTTTACAAACATGATTAATTAATTCCATATTTACAACCAAAAATTGCATGCGTACTAAACACATGATATTCTAATAATTTGTTATGAAAACTATTGTAAATGTTTTCAAAATCATAAATATCAAAATAAAATTACAGCTCTTAAAACTATACTTGAATTCAGTAGTTAAATACGAGCAAAATCATAAACAAAGGTTTCACCGAACACCATCTGTTAGATTTATAAAAGAGGACAACAAATCACTAGAAAATGTCTATCATATTTCCTTAAATGTTAGTTACAGTAACTATGTAGTATGTGAATAGATTTATTCTAAATTAAACGAATAATATTATCGAATGAAACGAATCAAAACCACTTCCTTTTATCATTAAACTCGCGCATGCGCAGTGCAGTAAAACCGAGTTCACGACTCTGAAAGTCTGAGGGAAAGTATGGGAGTTCTTTTTCCACACCCAATCAATCTAAATGAGAGGAAAGGGAATTAGAGATCGTAAAGGACGGAGAGTTTGATGCGAGTCTGAAAGAATGTTTGCCATCGAGGGAAAGACCGATTGAAAAAACACTTCCCTAGGGTGAGTTTCGTAGGAATAACAAGGGTAAATGGCAGTTGAGGGCAGAGTTTTAAGGGAAGGGTCAAAAGAAGAGGAGATGTAACGGCGCATGCGCAGAAACAGGGTCTTAATGAAAAAGAAATATTTTCGGAAGTGATTAATTTAGGAAAGCGTTCATGTAGGCCACCGGGAACATAAAGGAACGCATGTTCTATTTCAGATCGATGTCCATTCTTCCTCGATTAACTGTGGACTTCCTTATTCTTCGTGAATAGAATATTTGTACAATTAACAAACGAACTGTTGGAAAGATACCCGTAATTAATTTTTTCTATAAATTTTTTTATCTCTACATTTCCCCATCCTGAGTAAACTTTTAAGAATTAATAGGGACCGAGAACAATGCCTTGGTGAACACTATGCAAACTGTTTTTTGCTGTTAATGGAATATAGAAGAGCCAGGAATACACAAAACGAAGGGAACTTCAAAGGGAAATGAAGGCAAAGGGAGATATATATGTTATATAAGGAAGTGGGTGGATCGTGTCCTTAAAATGAACATCGAGCGGAAAACTATTTTAGCTCTGCTCTGATAAACGCGTCGTATGAAGACTCTTTCCTCATATTCAAGGCCAGAAAAATCAATCAAAAAAGTTATTTCCCTACGGATCAAAAGTTTATGGTCTACTTAAGCCATAAATATTCTTATAAAGTCGTCCCGGTTGACTTGCGAGTAAACCAATTACCGCCACATCTTGATTCATGATGCGTTTGAACCGCCATTCGATGGATATGAATTTCCTTTAATAAGGGCAAAATGTATTTCTCACATCTATGGTAGTGTGAAAAGTAATTAAATCACTCAGTTGATGTATGATCCATGTAGACCGACGAGATTAATTTATAGCTTCCATCTAGTTCTTTCTAGTAACAAAGAGCACAATTCATAGGGTCAATTTCCAGTAATCGCGTAATATCAATCAGCCTTAGATATTGTGGCTCATAAGGAGAAAACGTAAATAAAAAACATGCATTGAATCTAAAGGTACTGGTGAAACATAGGAAGAAAACGCTTTCAACGAAAGACTATTTCATGTAAAATTTCCAAAATAAAAATGGAGGTAAGAATTTAAATTATCAGGAATACATGATTTAAGACAAAAATAATATTGTTGAAGCGTAACTAATAACTATAGATTCATAAGGATCAGAAGGAAACTGACTGCATAGAATAAGAATCCTGACAAACTGATATCAGAAACATATCATTTAATGTTTCCATGGCAATGAATGGTTGCTTTGATTGAACTCTTTCCTTGAATTATCAACTGGTTGAGTCCCCAATCTTTCCCTCATTTGCCATAAAAAGATTGGCTATCAATTTTCCTTTCTTATGACACTTTTCCGATTTCTTCCTACATTTTATAAAAAAGGCATCAGAGAAAAATGGCCCGTCAGGGGAAGAGAACATTTTATATTATACTTTTCCTCTTCAAATATATTGGATTAGGACAAATAAAAGAGAACGTCGATAAAATTGTTTTATTAGCACTTTTATCTAGAAAGAAAGGGAACTACAAAAATATTTTCGAATCAATCCAATTACTTCACTTCAACTGTTGTATATAATGATTAATTATGGAGGAATTTTAATAATGAAAACAAATCTTTATATAGGTTAACTAAGGGAATTTAGCCTAAACAGACTACGCTTACACCTAATTAGCCAACATTATAACACAAATCTAATATCCAATCGGAAAAATACGATTTGCCAGGACTCGAACCCCGTACTTTTGGGTGCTGCTTGTACGCCTAACACTTGACCACCACCATAGCCAGCAACATTCAGAAGTAAATGAACTGTAAAACTGACTAAACCAACCAATTGAAACGAATTTACCCCCTAAATAAACTCCGTCAGCTTCGTGTATCGGAACGAGGTACGGACAAAGAAATCCAGGTTACGCGGCGATGGAAGCCATCTTTGTCGCATTACTTTTTTCCGAGGGATAGTAGTACCACGCGGTGCCCGAATCGGAAATGAATTTCACTTTTTCTTGTCATCTGGAAATTCGCGTGCGAATCGATGACCCAAATATCAGTGGAACATCGCACCCTTAAGAATTCCTTCGCTCCAATTTCCTAATTGGGTCTTTCGAGCGTAGAAATAGGCTTCCTCGAAGAACGTTTGACTTCCGTTCGTTTTTCCGAACGAAGCCGTTAAATCCAAGGCTACATTGAATGATGACGCATTTTAATCATCCTCGAAACATTAAACGATGAGCATATAAATCTTGAATGCGTATTTCGAAAGGATACTTTCTTATCAAAGATATTATTCCGGTGATAAAATAGTCGTGGAGCGTATTTGAGCTTGTTTATTGCGGGAGAAAATTGAATTTGCTCCTCTATCCACCAAATTCTGTTAGCTCTGTTTTATTATTTACTTTTACAAGAGTAAGAGACTCTACTATCTACTTTAACTAATATATAATTCGTGCTGAAAGTCACTAAAATTAAACAAGATACACTTAAAAACCCAATTATATGCAAACCAGGAATCGAACGACGAAATATTGGAAAGCAAAACAAACAAGCAAACATTATTTACGTCGAAAGTTCAGAAATTCCGACACACGAGGGCTCTTGGGTAAATTTGGTATGTAACTTGAGGACGTCTACGTAGAACGGGCAGTGAAAGTACGTTCGGGGGAGTGAAGTAAAAGGAAGGACTGTTTACAAAGTATACGGGACCTAGCTAAATACATTGTGGTACACTGACGCGCATGGGAAGCCGACTCCCTTCCAAACGCCTACGCCTCGCAAAGTTGGACTCGCCCGAATAGAAAACCTTTTGCACGCAATTCTAGGGATCTCTTTCAGTCAGAGTTCATTTTTGTGCGCTACAAACCTAGCGAGCAGCCATTATATTTGGAAAGGTAATGAGGCGCTATATTGTGGGTCCATAGCGTTGCTAGCTAAAAACGAACGCTAGAAAAAGAAGCATATGACAGCTTATACTGCATTGAACGCGCAGTGACGAAATGTATCATTCAGCATCCTACCACGTGATCACGAGGGGGATAAAAGTGAAAGATTTCCGTGCACCAAAGAGAATGTACATACGCGAACGCTACATTAGCACGACGCATGAACGGGAGAGACGTTATCTGCGAATGGAAAAATTTATCTCCGCTGAAAAAAAAGGGGCGAGGGACCTTAATCTGCGTGGGATTAGAGCAGCGGAATTCGGGGGGATTATTCATCCGCGAAACCAATATTTCGGGTCGGCATTATTTGGAGAAGCAGGCTCGCTCTAATGGGGCTCTTAAAACTACATTTAAAAACGTTGACTACCCGTGGGGCTCTCGATCGCTGATTAACATCATTGCGTTTGTGGTCGCGTTTGAAGGATTAGAAAATCTCGCGCAACGCGCCAATGGTTGTCGAGGGAAAGGTTGCTAAGTAGAATCGAAAACATGGCGTTCTTGTTTACACCGACGGGCGTTGTGGAAAATAGAATGGATTTACAATGTTGTCGGGCGGCGTAGAGCTGTAATTAACTGTGGGTTGCCAGTTTAAAAGAGGCGGTTGGTCAGATTAAAGTATTCATCAAAGTGCAGTAATGCATTGTCTAGACATTAATTCGATTCCAAATAAAGCTTTATACTTAAAAGTGGATATTAATTACTGTTTGATACTGACTGATGACACAACAATTGCATTACTTGCACTAGATGTAAAGAGCTTACATTCCGGTATTTTATTTTTTTTTGATACAATGAAGGGTAAAACATAAAATCACCAACATAAAAAATCTACAATAAAGGGTGATTTTGAGATAATTTACAAACAAAATATTTACATCATTATTTATAAATAAAGACTTAACTTAATCCTGCTTATTCAACAACATTTAAGCTATTTAGACCTTTTTGAAGGGATACAATTTAAATCCTTCTGAAGAAATTAATAGCACAATCATCACAAAATTCATTAAAATTAATATTTCACATTAAAGCATAATAATATTTTTTTAATAATTTGATCAAACTCAACTCTTAACTTTTAATTTACAATAATGATAATATACCTCTATATAAGGCGATAAAGAGACAAAATGGAAGTTCAAATAATTTGAAGAGGATTATAGTTTTCTTTCGTGAGTGTTGTTCCTTCAAAGTATAAGGTATATAATCTCTTTTTTTCAGATTTTCAAATTTTAATTTCAAAATTATATCATTTTATTAAAAAAAAGAAATATGAAATGTATATGAATTACGTTGGCGGAGTATTTGATCCCTATTTTCTTCTGTGAAACATTGTGCTAATCTACTATTCCAGAAATACTGTTCATTTGGAGTCTTTAAAGAGATGGTTACTTTCATTTCCATTGAACTTTCACCTAAAAGAGCAAGGTTAGACCAACTTATTCTCACCACACCATTTCTTCACTCCATACATACTCATTAAATTCGTTCTTTTCTCCATCGAATTCTAAACCAAAGAAACAAACCATTTCCAATTCCATGAAAAGTAACAATCTCCCAAATTGAGTGTAAAACTGCGTCCGACTCCTTTGATTGAATAATTCTCGAGTCGTAAAGAAAAGGGTTAATGCGCACGGCGCTCTTCAATTGTTCGACCGCGGTGGCGCTGCATGCATTATTCGGGCGTCTGCGGATGAGGGCTCGCTTTAAATGTTTAATAAAAGACGCCATCTTCAGGGAGGAAAACGCGTTCCCCTATTTTAACGCGTGGTGGGAGTTTGCCCAGGGGAAGAGGAAGAAACGGGGTGTTTGAAATTTTAACGAGGGCCAATGCGGAGCAGATCTTCGCTTGTGATTCGGAAGAATGCAGAATAAAAAGCGATTTCAATCGGAGATACTCTGACCGTGGGACGAGTCGCCGTTGCTAACACAGAAACTGCCTACATTTTAGGGTGTAGTATCAAAATTCGTAATTAAAAAGAAAACTCTACTTGATTAGATTTTACTCTGAATCAAGTACTAAGTTCGTGAACCTATATCGAATCATAGACCTGTTTCTGTTCCATATACGGTTGAAATACATTACTGAAAATAAATTAATATTAATTTAATAATAATTTATTAATTTATTAATGCGTAACAGCAACTTAGGACACGAAAACCTAAAGATGTATAAGATCATTAGTCAATTATTTTTATCAAACAACATGAGCACATTTTCGAAATTTTATCACCGGAACATAAAGCATTGAATTGATGAAATTCTCTGTAGTGATTAGAGATTATTAGAGAGTACATTTTAAAAAATAATTAACTAATCCACTCATACTTAATCCTACTTACGATACATCCACAATAAACTTAACCCTTATCATGAACTGAGAGTAAATCTTCAAACGCTAAAATAGATTGGAATAGGAGTTTTTATTTCTAACAGCAATATTTACTCATTTTTATAATCACACCGTGTTTTAAATAACTACACACAGGCTTCCTTTCCGTTGCTAAGCAATCGCATCGCAGGCACACAGCGCTGATGAATGTTTTCTCGTGAAGTCGGATTCGTCCGTTAAAAGCGACAGGGCTGGACATCCCTGATCTATATCGCGCTATATTTTATTGGACGAAAAGCAAAATTAGGTTATCCGTGCACCAGAAAGGTATTGCTCTGAGTCTGTGGATGAGATCTCCATAAAACATACACTCCGAACGTAGATTTCGACGGATTCGAATGAGAATAAACTTACGTACGAACACACGATGAAAACTATACGCCGAATAAAACGGCCTGTCCTTGTACAAACACATTGATCGCGAAGATGTGCAACGATGTACGAAATCAGAAAAAAAACGTACGCCTTTATACGTGGATCCGAAAACTAGCAAAAACTAATTGAAAAGGCATAAATGGAAGGTACGGGCGATTCTTTCGCGACCCAAAAATTCAAGACGGGAAAACTCGCAAAAAATACTTCCTCCTTGTATTTTATTTAATCGGGGTTATTTTCTTTATTCCATTATTGGGTCAAATCAATACCGGACCCGTGGGATGTATAAGTAAAACTCTTTCACGGTTTTTGCAGTTTTCCGTGAGCGCGATACAACTTCGCGGTGACCAGTCATGGATAAAAAGTATCCCGGGAGAGCTTTTAATTAAATAAGTGACCCAAATCTGTCATGGCCAATAGGAACCGAGGTATGAATGGGGAAGAGATCTCCGGCTAAACGAGACAATACGTCCACCGTCCCTAGGGTGTCGAAAACTGGCAGGATCTAGTTTGCGCTGGAATACCGTGGCAATAAGTTCACACGGAAATGGCAAATGTGAAAACACATTGAAACAGATTACTCGGAAGTCGTGGCGCCGTGCATTGAGTTCCTGTACTATCCAGAGAATGTACCTAAATCGATTTGCTATTAAACTTACGCTTATTATGGGGATAA